>OZ034978.1:27709952-28309952 GCA_964030785.1 Siderastrea siderea
AGAATATCGTAGGCAGCACCGCGCGCAGTGCCACACCCGAGCCCGTTGTCTCCGAACAGGGCTTGCCAGAGGATGACCTGCAGAACATTTTAACAGTATCTTTGATTGACGAGGAAGCCGAGGATTCCAACCAGCCACAATGTAGTCAAGCAGGCGCCCGGTCCACACAGTCTTCGTCGGAAAGCGACGCAGATGACAGCGACGCGGCTGAGATAGAGGTGTTGCGCGTCGAACATGCGAAGGCCAGTGAGGGAAGTCTGAGACAACGACACCTCAAGACGATGCTTGCAAACTTGGAAAAGAGCCAAAAAGCCAAGAAGCGTTTGTCTAAGACCGTACGGAATTATCGCCTGGCCAGCCACAGAGCGATGCTGGTGGACCTGGGCGTTGTCGATCAGTCCGAGGTGAGCCAACTCGTCACAGATCCCGATGAGCCACTCCCGGCGTACTTGGAAAAAGAGCAAAACAAGGCCCTCGAAGAGAAGCAAAAACGACTTGAAGAGAAACAACGCCGTAAGGAACAGGAGAATACCAGGATTGCGTTTGAAAATCCGTGGTTATTAAATATGGAGAAGGAAATGACAGAACAAAGCATACGAATGGAGGATCCAAGGGACGAAGAAGAGCGCCAAGTAATGCAAAGTCTACTGGAAATAAATTGCGACAAACTACGCAGTTACCACGAGCGACACGGAACGTTAAGCCTGCCGGCTGCTGTGGAAGAACGTAAGAGGCTGTGCCTGAGCAACCAGCTGGTAGACCCTTCTTGCGTTAATTTGGTCCGAGACCTGTACTCCCCTCTACCAGTGAAGCTCCTCCCAGCCAGCCAGTGTTCCGGTACTCCGCTGAGAAGCAGTCACAGCTCAGTCGAAGAAGAAGAGGAAGACATTTGGTTAATTACGCCGAGAACCCCAACGTACACCCCGCACAACGACTTGGAACCTCTCTGTCCACCTTCCCCAGTGATGGCTTTCAATCCAGCAAAGAGGCGTCGGGTTCAAAGTCAGGCACATGAGAAGAGGCAAAAGAAATTAACGAGTTTTTTTCAGTCGCAGTCGTAGATTGACTGAGTTATTGTAGCAAGACTGACATGCGTCTAATTCTTTCTAGTGTAATGTTCATAATTGCAAATGTACTACTATTAAAATCATTGTTTCAGTAAATTTTATGTATCAAAGAGTGATGTTGAAAGAGTGTACTAAATAACTACATAAGTCCATAATAAAGATTTCCTGTTGAGTTATGCTGTCCTTTATTAAACGCACAATCTCGAGATTCCAGCAAACAGCGTGTACACTAAGACAATTCTTTTTTTACATGAATTTGAGCTCGGCCCTTTTCTTTAAAGAGTCTGCCATTCTTCCCTCTTGAATTTGAATTCGGAATCTCTCAAGATGGCAGTCCATTGTCCAAATCCGTGTTTATCTATCCCTTCTTGTAGAAATTTGTCCTCGTCGGTCGTAAATTTTAAGATCTGACGATGGCTCCGTTGAATGCGCAAGGGCGTAGTTGAGGAGACAACCTTTTTGGGAGGCATGATTGTTCTTTCTGCAGTTTCAACTAAAGGCGACGAGCTTGAAGTTGAACAGCCAAACCTCGTGTGAACTTCCTTGTCCACTTCCGATCCCTTGGTACCTTGTAGTTTTTGTAGACACTCGTGGGCCATCGCAGCAACTTCGCGCGACCTCTGCTTTTGATAGTGAACTTTGGCGACGGCTGAACTGTGTTTTTGGTCTTCGGACAAAATCCTTTGTTCTTTACTAGTGAGCTGATTAAGGCTTTCCGTTTCGACAATTTGACGATAGCGCGTCGGATGAATGTACTTTCTGATTGCATCAAAGACTAGTTTACTCATGACGTCGCCCAATTTGCTGTGTTGGCCTCCAGTTTTCGTGACCAGAACGAACTCGCACTGGGGTTTTAGCAATGGCCTTACAAAATTGATATAGCTATCGAGCACCTGCATGCTTGCATCGGTCAGAATTAAGGAGTCAAATCCATATTTCCTAGCAGTCTTGAACTTTTTCTGGTCGATGAATCCCCCGTTCTCCTTAGCTGCTCTGACCATGTCCACTGTCAAATACTGATAAGTCATAGGCTGAGATCCCTTCACCTTGATGAACAAATACACTGCGACAAATTTCGTGGCAAATGTTAAGTCCGAAGGATTAACTTGACCTGGAATAGTTTTGCACGTCTTCACAGTGTTCTCGTAACGAGGCAAATGAAATGTCACCACTTCTAACAGTTCTTCCATGGTTGCCCAGTGCCCCCTAGCATCCAAAGTTTCAATGTCTAGATCTTGTGTCCACTGCAGTCTCATCATCTTTGCCACCGTCTTGCACGCTCGTTTAAGGTACAACTCCGTTGAGGACAAATTTCGAAGAACTGTGTCTGATGCGCCGTTTATTTTTCTGAAGTCGATTAATTCGGAGATCGCATCAATGTAGCCCAATCGGCCACCGTGTCCGAGTTTGCATGCATCTTGCAAGTGGTCGATAAACATGAACAACAGACTATGAGAACACAGGCTAAAGTCCAGCACTTCAAAACTGAATTCATCTTCATCTTCGCAGCAAAATTTGAGAAATTTAAAGCATCTCTTGGCTATCTGCTGAGCTGCACGATCTTTCTTGCAACCCCCACCACTTCCAGTCAACCATTTCGTGAATAACTCGCCAATTTGGCTGGAAACTGAAAACGAAGGCATTACCCTGGCAGTTTGTTTTGTGATTTCACCCGATGTATCATCATCGGCAAGTTCGTTGGTACTTGAAACGTCGGGTTTTTCGTCAAAGAAAAAGAACCAACTGTGCTTGGTGTTCACATGTTTCCTGCAACCACGTTGACTTTTAAATCCATCGTGATCACACGTTTGTATTGGACAGTGATACAAGCTATCTGTTTGTTCTTTTTCCAAGTGAAGCCGTTTTGGTTTTGGTGATGAGCCATCGATTTTCGACCAGTCAACCTTACCCTTTTTGTTCATGTCGGACATCTGAGTGATTCACACAATTTGTTCCACTTACATAAATAGTGAACAAAACACAAAGGCGACAAAAAACAATGGCTGTATTGTGCAAGTTTAAACTTGCCCCAACCTGCCCCAACTTGCCCCTGCTTGCTCAGGCATGTGTCTGCTTGCCACTGTTCATTATTCTTAAGTAAGCTTACAAATTCGAGGTGATATATGGCGTTGGTGCGATTATATTCAACCTTGCCCGGGCAAGTCTATAAGGGCCTCGAAAAGTCTTTAAAAATCTGCTATGGACTCTGCTTCGTGTTGTTTGAAACTTAAAACACTACACCAAATGTTTTTGCCAATTAAAAAGCGATAAAATCATAGATGGCAAGAAAAGAAGAATGTTTCTGTTGAACAAGATGTACAAAGGAACTGTCATTTCTAAATAGGAACCATTTTACATAAATAGGAACTAATGGTTAGGAACAAACTGTTCCACGTGCCAATAAAAAGGAACATTTCGTTCAAAACGGAACCTGCTAATGGGAACAATTGTTCCTCAAGGGAATAAAAAGGAACCAATTTTTCAAAGCAGGAACAATGTTAGAAAGGAACAAACGTTCCTTTACAAAAAAGGAACGTAATTAATTGGGAACCAAAGTTCCTCGTGTCAGCATAAAGGAACAGCCACTCTAAAACGGAACGCATTAATGGGAACAATTGTTCCTCAAGCGATTAAAAAGGACCAAAATGATAAAAGAGGAACAATACCATTGGGAACACCTGTTCCTAGGCCACTCATTTAGGAACAAAAAGTTCCTTTCAATGTTAAAAATTCGGAACAAAAGGTTCTTTTTAGCTCTAAATGAACACTTTGTTCCTATTTTTAACAGCAATTTGTTCCTTTTGATGCTAAAAGGACCACTCCAAAGAGGAACGATCATCTCTTAATCGGAACGTTCCCAAAGCAAAAATGGGAACAGTGCTAAAAAATAAAAGTAAGTTAAAAAGCCACGTAAAGGATGCATAAAATATGCCAAAGCATCTTATGACTCTCTATACTGAACAGATACAACAGCCAAAATTTGATTGATAAAATCATGCTAGAACATGTTCAAATTTGAAAGTAAAAATTTTGGGAAACGTATAAGAAAGAAAGAAAGAAAGAAAGAAAGAAAGAAAGGAAGAAAGAAAGAAAGAAAGAAAGAAAGGAGGGAAGGAAGGAAGGAAGGAAGGAAGAAAGAAAGAAGCATTTTGTCTTCGATGGAAAGTCTATATATAAGTTTAAGAACTACAAAAACGAAAAAGGAAACTATAAGCTAGCGCTCAAGCATTTTTCTCATCAAACTTCAGACTGAGATGTTTCCGTTTGTGACCAAAAAACGTACGTTGGTGCATAGTCGCAAGTGACAACCGTCTCCCCAGGGATCCAGGGGTGGGAAAAACCAAATTCCTTGTCACACCATTTCACTCCACATCCAACGAACTTTGTTTTTGCCCAGACAACCTTCGGAAACGAAGGAGAAAAAATTGGCAAAGTTAAACGTTAATTAAACCTTTTTAAAGAACGCATCGTCTACAAGCTTACATTTAAACCAGCATAAGCTGAATTGGGCCTGCCTGTATAAATATCACATTTAATTAATAAATAAATAAATAAATAAATAAATAAATAAATAAACAAATAAATAAATAAGTAAATAAATAAATAAATCGCGGACATAAGGGCAGTGATTTGCCGTCATGCAGCTTACGTTGGGAACTCTTTTCAGGGATACACATTTTTCGTGACTGTGAATATCTTAAGTTCTGAATTTTGAGTTTTGCGTTGAGCTGCTACAATAAAACGTAAGTGCAGTTTAACTTTTAACTCAAATGTTTTAGTAAAAGTGACGACAATTTATAAGAAATACCGATTTGGAGACATTTGTCGAGTTTTTGATTTTGCTTTGTTTTTCTGTTATTGTTGCTCTTGTTCTTTTTTATTTTCAGTCATTTTATGTAAATCGTTTTTCCTTTTTTGATTTTTAAAAGTTAAAACTTTTAGGGAAGTCCACTGACGTATTGTGGGCTCAGAGTCCGAGATAGCTGGTGACAGCCGTGGTACACTTTAAACAACGCAGTGACGGAGGTAATTGCTATCACTACAGGTTCATGTAATGTGGTTCTAGGTCGGTGGAACTGAGGAATTAGTGTGTAACAATTGAAATTTAAAGCTGTAAAGTAGTGCTTTTTAACGCACCGTTTGTTGTGCTATATGAAGTTCCAATAATAACATACTGGAACGGTTTGGGTCTTTAAAGATGATTTTATATCATGCACTTTATCCTCTACAATAAAAAACAAACCCGAACAATCGTTTGTTACTGAATATCTCTGCATACCGCTTGAGTCTCTGTGGTTTGGACCAACATTGCCTTAGACAGGCAATTCACAAACACAGATGTAATAATTAAAAATAGTTATTTTGTCCCAATTCTAGTACATAGTCGTGATCTCGTTGTCACATTTCAACAAAGATCGTTAAACGTCTGCTCGATAGCCAGCATGCTCAGTTTACAAATTACCCACTGTAAAATTTGAAAGTTATAAACATCATGTTTAAATCCGTCATATTTATATTTGTAAGTAAAATCAATACCTGAGTAAAATGGTCGCACGGCTCTTTGGAACAAGCAGCCGGTCCCATAGTACTTGCAAACTTGCTGTACGTGTAGTACTCGTGCTCATCGTACCAGGCCGTCACTCGGTCTTCTGGAGTAGAAAGCTTGGCCCATTCCCGCGCAAGATTTTGACCTGTAGCAGGACAGTTATAATTATAATCTCAAGCCTGTTTCGCACAAGGTACCATAAGCTAGAATCAAATATAGTGGCTCGCACCGTTTTCTTTAACGCTCACTAGCCAATTTCATATTGGAAGACGAGGAACTCGTTTTTGGCAGAAATCTTATGGCCTATACCTAAAACCTATGCTGATTTACACTAGTTTTCCGGCGTCTTGAAATAAATTTTCTATCTTTAGCAATATGAATTCGGCAGCTGGAAGAAGCGTACCAATAGAGAGATTAAGCGTCGCGTTTACGGCAAACGTCAAACGTCAACCTGCCGTTTTCCGTCTGCCGTTTTAAAATGGACCATTTCTTCTTAAGCTTCGTGTAAACTCATTAAAAGCTAGGATGCACAAAAAAGCAGCTTTCTAACTTATAACTTAAGTATTAGTTACCGGTTGAATGTGATTCCCTTCGGATGTTTTGACGTAACTGCATAATTTGAGAGCCTTTTAACATCAGCTCGCTTTCTCGCATGTTTTTCTTCCCTTTTGTGAAACACCGACATTTAACCGGTCAGTTTGCGTAGCAAAATAAATAAAACATCACAAGGCTTAAACACAGGCTGATAATTGTAGCAGAACGAATCGAAAACTTCAAAAAAGTTCTCGCGTTGTTGACGAACACGAGAACAGGCCTCTTCGCTTTGAAAACGGCAAACGGCAAACGTGAAAAATGGCAGGAAATTCCTGATCACGTGGTATTTTTGCCGTTCCCGTTTGCTGTAAACGCGATGCTTACTCTCTCTAATGTTTGCTTACGTGACTTGCATGCTTGTCCAATGCCACCGTTCGTTTGTATGCCTAACACCTCACAAAAATGCAAACCACCCTACAATCTATAGCCGATATTACCACAAGGGAATAAAGCTCCTGTGCTTACCTTGAGTCTTTGAAATTTTCAACACAAGATATCGCATTTTAGTTCCTCGCATTCCAGTTAACTGAGAAACGCACCAACAACAAATAATCAAGAATATATATTTTGAATTTACATAACATACCTACTCTCCCTTTATAAGGAACAGGATATGGATATTCGTCACCAAATTCGACAAACCCGTTATCCCAGATGCACTGATTTGACCACATCTGCGCTAAGTTGGCAAGATTCTCATCCCAAAACTACAAAGACAGTAACAAAGATCCAGAAGAGTACATAGTCTGTAAATTAAACAGAAGGCTAAATGCAATTATAACTAAGCCAGTGGTAACACACATACAAATTTAGGGACATGTACAAGTCAAAGGTGCGATTTCCATCAGGGAATCGGATCTCTTTCGTAGATCCATGCTCCTCTTTTACTGACTATGGTTTTTTTTAAACCCTGAGCAGTCTTTGCACTAACATCGCTATCACCACACTGGAGGCCAGTGGACTATGCAAGGCATACAACTGATAGTGTGGTTGCTGAAAAAGAAGTCGCGTGTTGTGTGACTTGTACATTCTTCGTATTTTGCGTGACTAGTTATATCACTTGGCAAAGTGTGAAAACAAAAAATATTTTTCCTTTTTTAGGCGAATACACGTGGCTTCAATCTCCTGATTTTGGCGTTTAATAATATGAATGATTTGTCTTGCTTTATCTTCTGTAACTTTGGCACCGGGATAGTTTCACTGTGACATAAGCAATTTATAGCACGTGTTTTGAGAATACGTGACGAGAAAAACCGCTTTCTATAAATCTAATTAAGTTATATCGTGGAAAATATCTCGAAACTTTAAGTTTTTAGATGATTCTACATTTCTGCACGTCTTGTGACTAGTTACCTCATGCATGACGAATATGGCAAACCCGTAGACAAATAAACATACAAACATTAAACAAGCAAACAAACTGACAATGCGTGTATCGACAAAGGGATGAGCCCGCTCTATCCAAAAACCTAGTAAATAACATTTAATTTCGTACCCGAAATTCTTAACAGCCGGGCATGTTCCCCCCCCCCTCCCTTTTTTTTAAATGTTGAAAACTGCACATGTTTTGCCTTCTGTGTCAATGAAAAGGAGCGTTGTCTAGAAAATATTGAAAAGAGGAAAGGTTACTGGACTTCCACTCCCAGTGATTATTAACTTATGTTGTGTGCTGAAGGTCACAAGTTCGACTCAAGTCGTGGATTCAGAAGTATTTTTGCTTGTAGTTTCCACGCTGTTATGATCTCTTAACAAAGAGCTTTTTTTTCCTTTTTTTAAATTTTTTTAAAATTTTTATTGAGCTAACACTACATACACACAAAAAAGGAGTACAGCAAAATTACTAGAAAAAAATATAGCAAGAGAGAACATTACAAAGAGAGCATTACAGAGAGCATTACAAAGAAGAAAAAATTGAATATGCTATAAAGAGCTCAACTAACATTCTACGTTTTTTACCTGCAAGATAGAAAAAATAAAAGTTTAAGGAGAGGGGATACCTTAACAATATACCTTTCTAATAGGCTTACATAAATATTCTAATTAACAATATTACATTACATTTTGACTTATGTTATTGTACGTATTTATTTATTTTACTTGAAAGGTAGGCGAAGAAGAGATTACAAGGTGCTACAATTTTCAAGTTTCCATTGTAGGAAGATCTTATTTGTAAATTCTTCAAGATTAAGGTTTTTTCCAAAGGCCTTACAGTTATAAATATACTGTTTTTGGTATACTACAAGTATGTCTAGTCTGCGTTTTTGGAGAGGAGTTAAATTAGAAAGACCACCATGTGAGAATATTATCCGCCCTCCCCAAAGAGCATGCAATTGTTTACGTCTTGACAAGCTAAGTAGACAATTTCATTTTACTATTCAACATAAAATATATGCATGACTTACCAAATACTCCATATCGGCAGCTGGCGGATTAACCTTTCCCCTATGAGTGTTGTGCTTATCTAAAAATTTCTCTTTGTCCTCCGCGGAAAGCTCGCATAAGGCAAAATCACCTCTCGATGGTTTGATCCGGTCCATTGCAAACACCGCGTTTCTGTTACTAGGAAGTAGCGTCAAGCTCAGAAATACAACTGTAAAGTTTCTCAAAGAGCGCTGTACACTTTGAAAAAACATCAGGATTGCTGTATTTGCCACTGAGTTATACGTAAACACAGACTCAACACATCAAATGAAGAATAACTTTTTCACTTGAATCTGAAGCTGTCCCCCCCAGTCTGCCGATTGTAGTCACTAACTGCAATGGTTTTTCAAGACTATACCCACGTGCACACCAAGAAGATTTACGCTGGAGAAATTATAAAGCCTTAGTTTCTCCTTGATTCAAACCAGATACTAATGAAGAAAATGTTTGTTATACGTACGTGATTTATTCACACTGTCAACTTAACAGGAAGTCTTGCGTGGTTGATATATATGTCGTTTGTCTGTTGTGCAATTCAACAGTAACGCGCCATTAGTCCCGGCTTGCATTCCTTATGTTATTCATATTTGTATGCCTCTTTCACAAAACCTTTTTGTTCTTCAAAACTGTTCAACTTGATACTTAGGTCACTTTAGTGTCTTTTTAGTAATTCGAATACAGCGAAAAAAATATCGTTTAGCTTGTATTTTGACAAACTGTTTTTCACTGCTATGTCTGTCCTCTCAATGTTGACATTTCAAATCGTTTCGTTTGTTCATTACAGGTAAGCTATTTGTCGTGTAGTTTGGTACCTGTCCAGAGACAAAATTGACACAGTAATAAAAACGTTTGTTATTATGTTTTTCAACCTTTTTATTCTAACAATAGTTTCACCTTTATTTGCTATAAATTCACCTTTAGTTGTTATAAACATAGTAAAGGACAATCCATTCGGTCCAGACTCGAAGAGAATATCAAAGTCTGAAAAGGGCCAGAAATCGAGTATTGCCTGTGGTAAACCAGGGCTTCGTGCTGGAATAGCAAATTGAGACAATCCTACTTTGGTTAAATTTTGCTAAAGGCGTTTGTTTACATTAAACACATTGGGAAATTACATTTTACATCACATGAGACACTATCTTGGCACTATCTTGGCGTGGTGGAGACAATAATATAAGACATTATCTTCAGCTGACGATGGAGTACCCGCCACACAATTGTTAAGCAACATAGTAAAAGAAAGAGAGGGAGGGAAGTAGGTATAGGAGGAACCGGCTGACGGAACAAAAAGAGGAAGGGGGGGGGGGGGGGTAGAGAGAAAGACAGACTGTAACTGGAAAAGTTGAAATTTACATGGACATTAGCCAGCTTGCAGACGTCTCCTATTTCCTTTGCTTCACACGCAAAAGACACAGGAGTTGTCCGTGACACACAGGCTATGGACATGTAATTTACAACATGTAAATAACACTTAAATCGTCAAAAAGACATGTCTGCTCACTCAACATTTCAAGTGAAACATGAAAATAAAAGAGATGACCCTATAAACTTTTAAATACAACACAATTACAATCATGTAAATCATATGCAAATCGAGAGAGAGACACTGTTGACTAGACCACACCTTGTAAATGACCTCTAAATCGAATTGAAAAGGGAAACTGCCACAACCCGGCAAATATAATGTAAATCCAAAAAGGGAGAAAAGGAGAGGCTATCTAGTCCCTGTAAATAAAATGTTAATCAAGACAGCCAAGACCCTGTAAATAACATGTAAGTCGAAAAAAGGGAACTGTCTAGACCCGGTCTGAATACATGTAAATTGCGACCGAAAAAGAGAGACTGTCCGGCCCCTTTAGTGACATGTCAGGTGTATTGCCTCCGTGCAAACTTTATTGCTGATAAAATAACGTGTTTAACATTTGCAGCATACAGAATGTTATAAGCAAGCTTGACAAATCTGTTTTCGCTATGAATGCATGTGTATCAAGGCAGTGTTTGGACATCATGAGAGCACAATTTGGCATTTGCAAACGTTATCGGACTACCTGAAAACTTTTGACCGCAGCGCAAGAACAAATTACCAAGCTTTTCTTTGCGGCAGCTGAAATCTGCTTAAAGATCAGCTCCCCTAGAACCATATACCACGTCAAGAGAGGATGAAGGCTAGGGTTAAGCTCCCATATAGGCCCTATTCCCATCTTAATCCCTCTAAAGTTATTTTTAATTAGTAACAAAATTTAAATTTCAAAACGTTATATTAATTTTTCAGTTTTGAGATCTGTGTAGCAAGGTCATTCAGAAACCGACATAAGATATCCCATAATACTAAAAGCAAAATTTGACGCCAACTTTGTGACGTCATTTTACCGGCAAAGAATGTCATAATTGAAAAAAATTAAAATTACGAAATTTTACAGAATGACGAGTTTATATTGCTGCGAAAATTCTGGGTAATTGCTTTAAAACTTAATAAGTTATTTGAAATTTGAATTTCCCACCATTTGGTACCAAAAACTTAAGGTGGTCTTATACTCAAAAAAGGTAATGTTAGGTTGCAAAAGTCACTTTTTTTTAAATGGCAAAATTGTAAACTTTAAACACTTGGGAATGCTGTCTTGAAATAATCTCACTCGATTTCCAGCATTAAAGCAGCGAGATTTAAGAAATCCAATCAGCAGTATGCGACTTTTTCCATAGCAACGGCCATAGCAACAATTGTTTACATTTATTAAATGCGCACAAACAAGCCTCAATAAGAACATTACCCCCCTCCCCCCCCCGCCTCTCTGTAAAATGACATCTGGTACTACTGTGGAGAAACACCTGACTGAGGAGAGAGTCCGGAGGTCCGAGTTTTAACCGACAAAACATGACCCAAATCTTACAGAAACGATGGTTTTTGCATCAAATTACCGTTCAGCTTGTATTCTAGTGTGGCAACTTGAATTTGACAATAGTTTTAGGATAATGAGCGACGGATAAGCTGTCTAGAATCCGTTCTCTTATCTTTAAGACTGTTTTTCTCCAATAACAGAATTTCTCGAAATGAATGAACTTTTGAGCACGATATCTCCGGGGCATTGTAACCTAGTGTTCTGAAAATTTCAGCAAGATTAAAGGACTTAATTTCCTAGGTCGTAAACCTAAAAAATGCTCACGATCTTGAACTGCTTCTCAGTAAGTGAATCCTTGCCCTCTTTTTTATTTCCTTCTACCTTACTTTCTGGAAAAAAGAATAAAAATAAATTCGAAAGAGGCCAAGCTGCTTAACTTTCGAGGTTTAGCCCCTGAAGAATTCATCCAACCGTTTCTGTCAGACTGTAAAGACAATAACATCAAATGTCCTTATTGGGCCTTAGCTGGTGAGTGCACAAGGGATCGGACGTGGATGCTGGCGAACTATAGGAGAAGCTGCAATCAGTGCAGAGGTAAATATTACTAGAACCCCTAACGCGGTTATCATCCCTTATGTGCACACAGGAGCCCAGGGGTGCACAGCAGATTGAGTATGTATGCTAATAACCTATAGAAGGATCCGTGGAGTACAACGGAATCCTCCCCTCCCCCCTTGCCACCATGAATGTATGGTCACGAGGTGCAAAATGGGTGGTTCTAATTCGTGCTAAGGTATGTACGTAATAATAATAATATTTAATAATAATTTAAGACTTATATAGCGCATTTTCTATATGAATATAATCAAATGCGTGCCAAGGTCCCCATCACAACCCCCTTCCTTATCATCTCCATTTAGATCGGTATGTAAGCTTGATCGAAGTAGAAGGAACTCCTAACAGTGTGGAGAGAGGAACACAAAAATCCCTGGACCTCTTGCCCCTCGCTTTAACTTCTAATCATGTCCACACTAAATGGACTATACATGTGTTCTAGCAAAATGTAGTTATTTTTGTTCTGTAACGAACAGTTTGCCGCGATGCTGGTACTAAATGTGCAGCATTGGCCTTACTTGACAAATGCATTGCAGGAGACAAAAGACATTTGATGTTCACAAACTGCCGACAAGGCTGTGGATTGTGTCAAGGTAAAGTAAAACGCTTTAGGGCCTGGCTAAACTAGGAAACATTGTTGCGGAAACATTGTTTCCAGACATGTTTCCTTGGGTAGCTAAACTGGGAAACATGCGTTTCGGAAGCAAAATTTGCGTCTGTGAAGCAAAAATGTTTTTGACTTGATTCAGTTTTTCAGATAATCGGCAAAAAGGAAATTTGGAGGTTCTTTTGTGGATCTTAACGTTGCTATGGTAACGGCTATGACGTCACAATCAATCCTTAAGTATTGCCAGACTAAAGAAGTGTCAAGATATTCATAGTTTGCCTACATGGTCAGAAATAACTTTTTGAAATCTTTCATCGTTTCAAAACAATTATAATAATTAAAAACCCTTTCGAGCCACCTTAATATACAGTTAATAACCCGACTCCCAAAGTGTCAAGCTTTATATACCTCCTCTGGAAAAGCATCGAACTGGAAGCGCAGAGATCGAGATCTTATGTTCGAGCCTTATTTGTCCTTGCGTGTAGCGTTAGTTGATTCTACACTTACACTCGGCGGCAGATTCTGTAACTATTTGGTTATTTTCCTCCACCCAACTCTTTGCTATTCCAATGACATTCCAGTTGAAGGAAACACTTATGAGAAGGAACTAGTTTAAAGGCACCTACTCAAAAAAGTGCATATTTGAGGTGTTGCAATCGTTTTACACTCCTTGACCGCGCGCTCCGTATAATATAATAAACAATTTACTAGCGTAAAAGCCAAAGGACTTAACTGTACAACTTTTCGCTCAATACCCTCTTTGTACTCTGTTTGCTTTTCAAAACGGCAGTCTATGACAGGTACGACCATTGTCCAGCCTGGGCAGCTAGAGATGAGTGCAGGAAATACAACTGGATATGGATGAGAGACAACTGCCCATCGAGCTGCCGCATACCACGTGAGTAGCTCGTGTACTTTCTTTCTTAATACTGTGTTGTGAGCAGACGTTTTAACTAACGGTTTTTGATCAGTTTTTACCACCTTTTCACCATTATTCTACAATCAAAGTACACGATACGTGGAGAACGGAGTCTGCAGCGCGAACATGGGACCGAGAAAAACTCCGCCTCCCATAGTGAGGTTCTTATATTTGATTGGTCGGTTGAAAAAAAAGACAAATTAGCAAATTTTCAAAGACACGTGACATGGCAAAGGTAATTTAAAAACTGACTTCGCGAAGTAGCACATTTGCGTAAATCGACTGCACGACATTCAAACCGAGAAAAGTTTTCGTAAGGCAGACCAGATTAATCTTTCTGTCTATCCATTCCAACTGGGAGTTCGGATCTCTCGTGGCATCTGTGTGAACAACGTTGTTCAAAATGTTGGGGACGCATGTACATGTGCAGTCATTACAGACACAAACAGTGCATGTAATAGTATCGATTCTCTGGCTAGTTTCAAACTTGCCTTAAAGGATCATTTTAAGAAGGATACACATACACATTTTACATTCACATTTTTATATATGTACATATACATTTTACATTTACATTTTTAGATATTGGTGTAATTAAATTCTGAAAAGCCTGCAAGGAGAATTTGATAAATTATTATTATTATTATTATTATTATTATAGCAGAATTCACGTCTGTATTATTATTATTATTATTATTATTATTATTAATACCGTACCCGATGTTTAGGTGTCCCACAATGGAATACTTTGTTTAAGAAAATGCATGGAATCACTTGATAAAATAAGACTTGTAATTCTTTGTCCAAGCACTGACTATTAAACATCTGTTTCATACAGTTTCTGAGGTGCAATTCTGTGCAGACAAGGAAGACGGGAACTATGCCATACCTAGGATTTGTACAGGATATGTAGCTTGTTCCAGGGGAGTTTTTGCCATGAGTTATGTCCAACTAGAACACTTTTTAATCCACTCATGAGATTTTGTGATCTGCCACGAAACGTCAAGTGCTCACAAGAAAGAGAAATGACTTTAAAAAAGAACCACATAGCCCGATGACTATGAGGTAACAAAACAATTTAATGTGAATCAGATCTAACGACTCCTGTTTTAACTTATGAAGAGTGCCTAAATGTAGGTATCCGCCCAGACTGGTTCTCCCTTATGACGTTTTGGTGGGCTGCCCCTCCTCCACAAGATTCCTTAACAAGTGGCACATACTTTATAATACTAGATGATGTGAAGGTCGGACCCTTGGGTGTGAGGGAAGGGTATCGGGTACATTTCCATGTGTTGCATATAATTTTGATGTTATTGGTAGTTTGTTAAAGGATGAATCGATGTGCGCTGACTCCCTCTGGCGTAAGCAGTGAAATTACGGACATATTATAGTTGCATTCATTATTTTTAAACTTTAAGGACCCCAACTTCTTTTCACCATTTTTGTTTTCAGATCTCAGATAGTTTAAGTTTAAGTTTAATAATACTTTTTACCAACTGTACAACAACATAATACACGAGAAAAATAAATAGATAAATAAAAGTACAGTAGGTAAGGGAAAGTAATAAGGGGAAACTCAATTCCCATATAAAAACTGCTTTCCTAACTAAAAGATAACTATTACAGTATTAGATCTAAAGCATAAAATAACCAACCCTTGTTGGTTTTATTTTTAGGCCTCTCAAATAACATTTTATACTGTAAAAACGTTATTCACCGCCAAATCGGCTGGCAGTACTCGGTTGCTAGGGAAGCAAATGTATCTGAAGAGCTATAATTATTAAGAGAGCGTGCGCACTGCTTGCGTGGAGCAGCAGCAACTCCTCTGAAGTAAAATCGGTGATACCGGATAAATGGAAAATAGATATCTAAGTGTCGTTTTCACACTGTTTCATATCATGTAGACTTCTGAATGTTAAACCTTAACTTTAAATGTTTTACATGATAACTCATCCAACACTTAAAATAAGATTAAGGTTTGGGCTGAGATATTCTCAGTGATGGAATTCGAAGTCTAAGTAGCAAACAATTTGCACAAATACCACAATGATAACCTCAAGAAAATAGTCAGTAACCTTAACTAAGCTTTAACTTAAAACGGGAAATGTAAGCCTTATATTAGTGTTCATATCACTTGAGAGGTAAATAGATTCTAATCATGTTCTGAATTAACTCAAATTTTAAATAAAGGAAAAAGCCGGTTTTGAAACGCTGTTTATACTCTAATTGCCACAAACTGCTACACAATTCAAAATCAACTAGCAATCTGCACCAAATAAAATCGTTTGTATTTTTAATTCAGACGGTCGAAAGTGAACCCCATACTGGACTGCTCTTCATCAGACATCGCTTTTTAGCCAGCTAGCCTTACGTAAGGCGGTCTTTTCAATTTTGAAAGTTCCGCAGGCATGCCGCTGCTTGACCTTTCATCGTTCATGTTCACGAACGATGCTTGCTTTCTAAGCGGTAACGGTGTTTTCGCTTTACTGAGATCAAAATCCATGTTGTCAACCATATCACGCCTCGGCACAGACAGTACTGCACAGCACAGCACATGCAGTACGGTACAGTACAGCGCAGTAAAATACCGTGCAATGCAGTTAAGTACGGTACAGTATAGTTCAGCTGTGCAGTACAACACCGTTAATGATACAGCAGTGCAGTGCAGCGCAGTACAGTGCAGTACAGTACAGTACTGCACTGTACTGTACTGCACTGTAGTTAAGAATGTGCTGAGAATTATAAAATTCGCAGCAAGTCAGGGTAAACCCTACAACAGAACTGCCTGAATATACATTCGAAAATCTGCAGTAATTGGCTACCAAAGGGACAAGTTTCACGGACTATCCGAATTCCAGATATAGAGTGTATAAAAAATCTTGGTCTCTTTCGGAGCAAGATTAAGCGAACTGTCTGTAGAAGAGAGGTGTCCGTATTATATTGATGTATGTAAAGAGTGTTTCAACCGTATCAGCAGACACTACACTAATCCTACACGGAAACCTCAGTAATTTTAATTTATTTACAATTAAGTTACAAACAAAGTTTTCTGCTTTTAAGTGTGAGTGCTCCATGTTTGGTTGACAATAAAAAAGAACATGTCACATCGTATCTTTTTTCTTTAGAGACCCTTACAATTTCTCGATTTTTCCAGAACAAACCACTGTGCAGGTAGCTTGTTCTGCAGGCAGACAAATTCTCTTAACCGTGTCAAACTTCTTCCCCGCTGGACATTCCACGTGACTTGTGACGCCATATGAACACGCTATATATGCTTGGCACGTCGTGGGGGCCTGGTAGTTACCGTCTTGTTTTCCGCCACAAAACGAGGCTTCTGAAACTTCAGAAAAGAAAATTTGTTTCGTATTGTGTGCGGGACTGCACAAATACACTGTGTTTATTCCTCTCACATAAGAAGGAAAATTCTCCTCAGCGGGTAATTATAATAACGATAACTATACTATTATTCCGGTCGCAGCCGGGCAGTGCCCCTAATGCAGCATACAGGCATTATGCTCAGCTGTGCTCCCCTACCCAACTGACTTGAGCATAGGTAGCTACAAAAAATCTTTTTTCTCTTTTCCACTCGCACAATTTTTGTTGGCTAAACTATGCAACATTCGTTCGCAACGCAAGATGTTGGATGAAAATGTTCGATCTAGATCAAACATCTGAAAACACAGCCTAGCACTCACGCATTCCCCTCTTGCTCACTTGACTTGGCGCGAAAGGTCATGACATCACTGGGAAAGCCATTCAGACAAAGAGTTGAGAGAGGCGGCTGAACAACTGATTAAACTTGTTCTTTCAACACGATGTTAGATAAAAATACAAAAGCAAAGACCGTTTTCTTGAAAAACTCACTCTAATCATAATGAAGATATTTTAGACCTTTAAACTGATCTGTGAAATAAATATTCCAAGGAATTACATTACTGATGAGAGCTCTTCAGCGGCTTTCTGTGAATTTACTTACAAGGTACGTCACAGCTTCGAGGACAGTGATCCACCATCCAGGTCCAATTCGACTTTTTGCATTCTTCCATCGCCGACCAAGCTGGACATTCCACGTGTCTGTCATAAACTAGACAAGATTCAAATAATATTCATCTCCAGTATAAGTTATCACGGAAGACAAAAAGTACGGAATGCACCACAAAATCAAAGGTTAGGGGAGGGACTCGCGTCTGCGAATGACACTACAGTAACCTTCGTAAAACCCAAGGTAATTGAAATAATCAATTAGCCTCGCAACATTAGAGAGAATTGCGTGCTTGTAATTCGGACCGTCAATTTTAAGTCTTTCTCTCCCTCTGACCACGTTACACGGTGGCTCCGAGATTACATCATTGATGAATCAACTGGCTAGGTCAGCCTATCATAAGCTGGGATCCTTAACAAGGGAAAATGTCAGTGAATTAGTGTCCCTAAATAACATTGCACTGCCTGCTAAATACTCGATAATCGTGGGAGCGCATGACGATTGGTTTTAAAAACAAAGAAAGAGGGGTAAATTTTTAACCTGTCACCGAATGTACGAAAGCAAAGGAACTTAAATGCAAATTACTTTCGACACTCAATTGAAAACCTCAATCTAGCCGATCTCAGATGCCACAAGGAGCAAATCGGAGTTGCATCTGATAGTTGGCAGGCCAAGAAACAAAAAAACTCCCGCAGAAAATAAAACGTCTTCTGACTCTGCACAGTTTTCACGTTTTGGAAGAGTGTATTAATCGCAACACGAAAGGCGTTGTTATTGTAGATTCATGTTTGTTTAATATTCATCTTACCTCTACACAAGCCGCAACTTCTTCTACAGTTTGTGTTCATCCAAATCACCCTATCCCCAGAGCTGCATTGTTTCTGCAAAGCCCACGAAGGACACTTGGAGTCTGTGTCTTTACAATCTTAAATTGACAACAAAAAAGGATTCGTCAAAGGGCATTGCAGGTGAAATGGTAAAACTAGGTCTGCCGTCTCAGTATATGTGCATGGTCGGCACCAAATGGCATTAAGTGAAACCCTGCGTTGCAATCTCTTCGTACGCTTATCACTGCTATTTTTTAGTCCAAAAACGTCCATGTAGTGATTTTCTTCCCTCAATGAAATGACCGTGGTTCGTTAACTCAACCATTGACAAATTTACGTAGCCCACTGCCCCACTGCTGCGGGTCGCCACAACGGGAGTGACCGCCGTTGCTTGAAAATCTGTCTAATGGCAGACGTCTCCTGACTCCTTTGTAATTCTAAGTTTAAGCATTTAAACTGTTGTTAATGTTCTCTGTGGTTTATGTCAAACCCATAACTCATTTGTCACTGACTTTGTTATCTCAAGGTTTCAGTTATTGGGCAATAGTCTGGGGGCAATGTCTAACCGGAAGTAGTTATTTTGTTACCCTCTAAACCTGTATGACAAAGCTCCCAGTATTTTTCCCCTCACGCTTCCATGTGATCTCGGCATGCAATCACCAGTTAGTAAAATCCCCTTGTCTCGTGACCCTGTCTCAGTTGTAAGCTACTCTTCAAGCTAGGTTGTTCTTTGCTTTCCCTCCCTCCTTCCCTCCCTGTATTGGTAGCTTTGTCATTCCTCATCTTCTCAATTGTAAATTTGGAACTACCATTCACAAGTAAGAAAGGAGCCCTTATTTAAGATTATGTTATCTACTTGGAGCTGTTTCATTTGTTACTGTAGACAGTCAACCTTGTTGGTTAGTTAATAAAGTTTTTGGTGGCAGCGAAGTGCACCCTAGGCTGCACTTTTCCCACAGTAAGTGCTATAGCCACCCTGGGAAATAGGTCCGGATCTCTTCCAGGATGGTACCATCGTACCATCTGACCTATTGTCCTCTTAGAAGGGCACCCCTCTTCTGGTCCATCCTATGTTACACCCTAACTGACATGGGTTCCCCTAGAGACGCCGCTACTCTAGGGGAGATAGGCTCTGCCTTTCCTGCCATCCAAGGTTTGCCACAATAATCAATTTTTCTCATTGTTTTCCTGTGTCCACCCAGCACCGGGGGTAAAGTCCAATATTCCCCCCCCCCCCCCTGTAGTGCAACCAAGGGATTTTAATCATAGCTGCGAGCATCATCAAAATCCGCCTCTATGTTTTTGGCGTGTATTCCTTACAGTACAAACCGCAGGGACTCATTAACGCAAAGGAAACATGAAACGTCTGCATGTAATTAGCTACTTGAAAATAGCCTCTGAACAGGCTTTGTAGCCGGGGAAAGAACGAGAACCAGCGAACTATCGCAACCTGTTCAAACTAGGCTGCTTGAAACAGGTCACACTTGCGGTTCATAGATCCAAAATCTTAAACATTTTACACTGAAATCCTATGGAGATTACGGATACAATTCTGCTCAGAAGATCGCAAGATTCTGAATTCTATAAACAACCGTTGCCAGTCTACTTCATTGGTTTTTCCCCGAACGTAATTTGCGTTTTTTGTGAGAAGACCGAGGGATTCGTGAGTTTGAAAACGAATTAAGTTCGAGTTGAGTTAGTCACAGTGGCAGTCACTGTTTCTAAAACCAAATTGAGCCGCGAAGTGAGCTGGCACCGCGCGCTTGGCGATTCAATTTCGTTCGAAAACAACAACGAACCTCTGGGAGCAGTTAATAACCGTATGTGAAAACTAATCATTTAAATAATCTTGCCCAACCCTAACACGAAAACCTTGCTAAGGTTTGTTTCCTTTGATGAGTTACCTCCGCACTGGTTACAGCTTTTTCTGCAGTTGTCCAACATCCATGCCCGGTTCTTCTCACACTCCCCTAAGAAGGCCCAAAAAGGACAGCTTGAAGATGAATCTGTGCATTCTGCGAGACAGAAAGTACGTTGTGTTCAGTTTGTGGTGTTTTTGAAAGAACAAAGTCTCCAACATTACTGGAACCTAAGACCTGTCCGATGTTCACCCGTCCGATGGGAGGGAGGGAGGGAGGGAGGGAATGGAATAGAATAGAATACAATAGAATAGAAAACTTTATTGAACCACGGTAATTTTATCAAAGTTACATATGTTATTATTAAACATAGAAAATCTGTTCTACCTAAAAGCCGTGAGGCATACAAATAATCGTTATAAAAGTGTATACGTTAACAGAATAAAAGCGAGTTGTTTAACATATAGATTACATAATTGTGGATGGATGGATGGATGGATGGATGGATGGCTGGATGGATGAATGAATGAATGAAAAACGAAACTAGGGGTTCCGAAACGAAAGCAAACGCAAAAAAAAGCAATGGACCTACCTACCCGAAAGAAATGTCGTGCAACTGGTGTTACTTTTGGGTTACGTTTTGCTCGAGATATGACTCACGTTGTCGAAATACTATGATAATCTTACCTTTTGGCGCTTGATGATATTTACAGCTGACACAGCAATTTGGTATCATATATGACGGGTTCTTTTCGCATTCACCTATCGCTGCCCACATTTCACAGCTAGAATGTAGGTCGGTTTTACAACCTGCCGAACAATCACTAAGGTGAATGTTGTACATAACCATTATCACTTTGCCAATCATGCATTATTACAAAAGACACACCGATTATTTTCTTTACATTAGGACCATATTAAAGGAGTATCAACTAATTTGGCAATAAATCTTGGATTATTCATATACAATCGAGGGATATTCACCCCTGCAAAAGATACGAGACCCGCCAAAGAGAAGGCGGATAGCAATATCCTCGTACCCTTTTTATTACTAGAGTAATGGGATCAAAGGGCCAGTGCTACTGAGTCTCCCAACCATGCTCATTCAAGCTGCTAGATAAGCAGGGGCGGACTTATCCTTAAAACTAGTGGTATTGATTAAAAGACAAAGCCCCTTTCCTCCCATCCTACCTTGGGGCGCAGGAATCGGAAAGTTCGGAGCAGCAGTGGTTGGAGTAGTGGATCGCAAAGCTGTTGAAAATATGTAAGTACTACTTAAAATACACACATACTGGGTAATTCTACAAAACATTAACGATGTTGAAGTCGAGAAGTGATTTTTTCAATTGGGAATTGAGATATTTAAGTATTAGTGAGAGCAGTGCAAAGCGAGGAGTATAAGGGGAGACAGAAACCGCACATTCTTGTCACTTTTTGTCCTAACACCCCCAAGTTTCAAATGTTTTGCAGGCTAAGAACAGTGTATTCACGTGCATCTAATTGCTTTTTGCTATTCTTTCTGCTAATATATACGAGCTGCAGACAATACTTTCCAGACTTTTAACACTGTTGTCGTTTTTCGGCCTGAGAGAAACATATGCGCAACGACGAAAGCGAAGCTTAATGTTATCAAGGTTATCCTCTTTTTTCAAAACGAAGAAACATTACATACAAAGATGACCTACTTGTTGTCATGGGTGATGGAACAGTTGTCACGGGAGCTGGTGTTGGAACAGTTGTTATCACGGGAGCTGGTGTTGGAACAGTTGTTATCACGGGAGTTGGTGTTGGAACAGTTGTTATCACGGGAGCTGGTGTCGTAGTGCTTTTGCTACCGTCATCTGAGGGAATTAAAAAAAACACCAAACTTATTTGGGAGAATGGATTTTATACAACATTTTTATCGCTTATAGAGCCGTTTTCAATTAAGTGTCAAAAGTTATGTTGTGTTTGCTTTGCTTTTGCTTACTACGTTCTCTGATTGACTAATCGGTCGAAAAGCCGGTCGCACAGGTTTCCCCGCGCTTAACGCGAATTACTTGTATTTGCTTCGATTTATGATTGGTTCATTATGTGTTTTGTGCCTGTTGTGATTGGTTAGAGTAATAGCTTTGATTATGGTGTTACGACACTCATTTGAAAACAGCTCTATTACATATCGATGGCTTGGTTCACGTATATCCGGATCCTGATGGGAATAATCAGACTTGTTTCTTACATCTTATTAATTAATAATTAAATCACGGCACCCTAATAAGAAAACCATCTTAGAGTCATGGCGTGCAATAAATTCGGTTGGATTGTCGGAAATGCCAGTACATTAGGCATGAACAGAATGGACTTGAGCCTTTTCAGCTAAGCTGCTTGCTGATCCATAATCACTTAATATTTAGCCAAGCCTAAAACCAGAGCTCCACATTTTTTCTTTTCCTTTTTTTTTTTTTTCATGATACTTATTAATTTGTGAAAATACTCTCATTCAAGTCGTTAAATTAAAACAAAAAATAGAAAAGCAATAAGGTCCCTGCTGAGTATCGAACCCGGCTCGTCGCCATCGCAGGCCAGCATTATTCCACTAGGCCACAAACACTACTTGGAGAAGGCAATTTTAATACTAATTTCTTAATAATATACTTACATCCTTTCGCTAATATGTACTTTGTCAGAGTCGTAAAGGGAGTCCGTCCTTACCAACCATGAATAAATAAAAATACTAAAAATACTTGTTCTTATCCAGAATCATTTATCATTTATCCTATAGTATTTAATAAGCTCTCTTACCACAATACCCACAAGTTGCTGCGCAGTCAACCTTCATATAATACGCCTTACAGTCGTGCCCATTCCTCACGCGCCATTCACAAGTTTCTTTTCCAACGGCGTCATAACAACGGTCTAAAACAAAAGGAGACGTCAAAACCTCTCATGAATTTGGAAAAATGCAAAAGTATTTTAAATTACGTCTGGGTACCCTACTGTGCTGGTGTACTTTCAGCACTTTTTACTCAACACTTTTCTGATTAAGACATAAAGATATGCGGTATTCTGTTAAGGACGGTGCCTCCTTTTGTTACTGCGCATACGTTCTGCGCATCTCGTGATATTCGGGTTTCTTAAGGAATTTGCCCCCATAATACAACAATGTTTGCGCAGTTTATGACTATGTGGAAAATGCAGATCTTAGCAAGGGCTATCACAATCCAAAAAGAAAATTAGGGGTAACCACGCATTTTTCAGAGATAATTAAGGTTAAATTTGGAAAGAAATTGCCATACATTCTTTGTATTTTAACGCTTTTTTAGAGTAATGGTTGATTAATTATCTCTGAAAAATGCACGGTTACCCACATTTTTCTTCTTGGATTCTAATAACCCTTGCTAAGATCTACTTTTTCCCCATAGTCATAGCCTTTGCAAAAATATATCTCAATTAGGAGGTACCGTCCTGAAGGGACATTTTGCGCTGATTGCACTACACTGCAACCTTTCTATGTCAAGGGAATGCAGCGTGCCTCATTAAGGTTTCGTTGTATGATTTATCTTTCCTTTCCATCCAGCTTCTAGCGTTTTCCAGTTACAGAGCACCAACAAACCCATTTATTGTACTTGCTAATAAAGGGCAATGACGAAACATTCGGTTACTTTACATACTTTCACAGTTTTCTCCATAGTAACCAGGTGGGCATTCTTTTTCTGAACAGAATAGAGGCAATACGTTAGTACATATAATTCAGTTTGATAAACACTACAAAATTTTTAACAATTAAAATTGTTTAGTACCATATATTTATATATATTTTTAATATTTACACTGTAAAGTAGGTCACAATTCAGCCGGCCCGGGGGCTGCAATGATTTTACTTCTTAATAAAGCTATCTATATGTTTGTTTGTTAATTTTTCAAAATGGAATTTTATTTGATATCTTTCAAATACCTTTCGAACAGTTGATGTACTTTTGAAAAACACTAGCATTTTGTTGCTCTACTACACAATTTATATTCACATCAGGATTTATTTTTGTTTTCAGTCAACAATATGTTCATTAAATAAAATGACTCGGCTATGAATTTTGACAGAAAATTTTTTCTCCAAATCTTGAGCTTCTAAACTCGGGGTGCGGCTTATCTGAGAGTGCGGCTTATACGCCAGTGTTTACGGTATTTGGATAAATTAAAAAAAAAACCTTCAAAAAAAAAACCTTCTTAGCTCTATTTACATTCATTCTGTAATTGGGTGTTTAACCTTGATACAACTATCAAACTTTTATTTTATTTTATTTTCTACGATGTGGCCCCAGTTCATGTATAAGTTACCTGAACAGTCCAAAGCCTTCCAGCCGGAAGGACAGGAACAAACGCAGTTCTGGAGGTTCAGCGTTCCGCCATTTTGACACTTGAGAGGACATTCTGTAAGGAAAAGCAGCGGTAACGTCATGGTAATGTTCTCAGTTTTCTAAAAGTATGTGAACAAAATTAATAGTTGATGTGTACTAAGTTGTACAGCTGGTTAACTGACCACACAAAAAATTAAAGTTTTAATCAAGCTAGCCGGGGCCTTCGCTAATTAAAAACTTCCCAAACGATTAATTACGTATCTGAAACTTGACTCACCGCATAAGTTGCACAATTTTGGGCATTTCTTGGCCATTAAATCGCGGTCTGTGGAGCACATTTCTGACGACAGACTTTTTCCACATTCACTATCAAAGTTATCACAGTCTCCTAATCGGTGAACAAAATGTATTTTTACAGTGAAGAATAAGTGATATAATGATATTAAAAAAACTAAAGAAAACGAACCATGGTAGATCTGGGGCAAATAAATAAATTAACCTCATAACTCGGTTGGCAGGAAAGAGTCATCGCTCTCTAGATACCAGAATATGACTATCAACTGAAAAGAGAAGCATTAACAGAAAACATTCAAGGGCGTAGCTACCTGTACGCCAGTACGCACGTGCGTACCTGAAAAAAATCAGTGGCAATTAATAAAAATAAAAAGAAAATAGAAAAAATAAAGCAATGGAAAAAACAGAAGGGAAATATATAAGAGATAGAAAAAAGTGCATTTGCCCATGTTTTTTTTTTTCAAAACAATGATGTTACTACACGCGATATCTGAAGAACACGGTACACGGGCATGCAGTACGACCAAGAGAGATGATTACCTCGCCATGATGCTGAGAAAGAGAAAACATTTATCAAATCAAACGATTTGGGAGGCCGGATAGGGTGGATGTATTCGATTTGGAAAACTGTGCGTAGCTCTGGGAAGTTTCTAGCTACACCCCTGACATTCACAGTTGACCTGGTTCAACAGATCAGAGGTTTGTTCTACTATCAGGTAGACTACCAGACCGAGCTTTCTAGGCGGATTACCCTTGGAACTGCTTTTCCCTCACAACTAGAAGATTGCAGTCATATCGGAAACGATGTATTTAGCCAGCTTATATTTTCAAGAAGAGAACGTGATGTGTTTTCTTGTTATAAAGTCATGACTGCATATTATAATATGTCAGTTTGAGGAACGCGAAAATAATTGTTTAATTATGATTCTTTTGTTAGCAGGAGCTAAAAACCTCAATCAATTATTTCTCGAAAACGCTCTCATAAAAAATGTTTAAAATCGATACAACTGAAGACAATTATAATATATATGTCTTATTAGATGTTTCGGTGTGAAGTATCGCCGTACATTTTTACGAGTTGTGCTGTATTTTGACGAGCCCACAGGGCGAGGCAAAATACCAGCAACGATTAAAATTACAATATAGCAATGAACCGAAAAGAACAGAAGAAATGAACGAAATACAAGAGCAAACAACGAACAAAGACGGCTTACCAAATGCTGGAGATAGGAGTTCAGGGAACCAAAAAATTACATGCGTTATGAACGACAGTGGAAGTTACACTGAAGTAGATCGGAATGTGGAAAACTTAACGTAAAATGAACAGAACGAAATTTATATAGCAAATCAAAAAAAAAACATCAACACATATAACAAAGAACAAAAGAAAAAACGAATAGCCACAAAATACGGCGATACTTGACACCGAAAAATCTAATAAGAGATTTATTATCCAACTTAACCTTTTTCAGCCCTTTTCAGTAACTTGAAAGAAAACTACAAGTGTAACAGGATGAGCGCACGCACGGTACTGTACAATAACCAACTGAACAATATCGTGGGATATTTGTACTCGTTTCGCGCGCTTTCTCTACAATAACTAATACAGTTGGATAATAAAAAGATTTAGCCAAGCCTAAAAGCGGAGCCCCCACCACCCCGTTTTTGTTTTGTTTGTTTGTTTGTTTGTTTTTTGTTGGCAGTTATCAATTTGTTAAAATACTCTCATTCAAGTTGTTAAATTAAAAAAAAACAGACGAAAGAAAAAAATTCCCTTCTTCGTTGAGAGCCGAACCCGAGGCTTCGGCATCTGAAGCCGGATATTTGTCCACTAGGCCAATGAGCGTTTATTGTCATCTTTAGACTTAATTTTAATAATAATAATAATAATAATAATAATAATAATAATAATATTTAATATCTATATTGCGCATTTTCTATACTTATTTCTTTCTTCGTGGCAAGCTGCCTATCAGCATGAAAATGCTGGTGTTTTTCCTGGCAAAATGTGTTCGGAACGCCGTAAAAACCATGGTTGTGGACAGAAAAAACTATATTTGGCTATATTTGGCGTCGAAACCGCTGCTAAAAGCTGCGAACTCAACAGGCGGTGTGCCGACCGAGTCAGAACAGAACCGACGAGGCAAATGTGAACTTTTCGCCTGAACTTTATCACCTAATTTTTTCCCCTAAATTGAAATTTTCCCCTTCCACCAAAAAGACAACTGAGTATTCTTTTGAACATTTTTTTCCATTAACAAATTTGTTTTTGACTTTTGTTGTCTTTGCTTGCTTTGCAACAACGCGGGTCAACATGCGATTTCGCGCCAAAAACACACGGGATTCAGCACAGGGTTGTATCCAGTGTATGAAGTGTATTGTTAACCCTGTGGTGCGGACGGACGGATGTACGGACGTACGGACGGACGAACGGTCACGTGACTGAAACGGCACTACCAAAATTTCTTGGCTTGATAGGTCACCAAATTTCCTTAGCAGTGGAGCTCCGCTGACGCGCTAGCGCGCTGGCTCCGCTATGAACTACAAGTCCTATAAATAGCTTAAAAAACGAACGTCTGGATTTCCTACAAATTAAGGAAAAGTAAAAATAACAATGACGTCACCGTGTTGCTATGGCTACGTCAGTCTCGAAAAAACCCCACTTTTTTAAAGATCAATCTATACTCTACACATTGGTGTAACTCGATTTCCTGTTTCGTTTGAGATATCTTTGTATTTTGTGTTCAAAGAGAGTAGATAAGGTTAGTGAAAAACCGGGTCTAGCCACCTTAAGTGTCGTATGTCATCAACAGTATTCCCCATTTTTATTTTCATTTTTATTTTCAAGTTTTCCGTCTTAATTCCGCTGGATGAAAAAGCACTTAATCTGTCACTTTAAATTAGGTTGTACTTACTACAAAGATTCTTGTAGCAGAATCCTTTACCAGAGGCGCATTTTGAACATGGAGTTCCACTTTTGTAAGGATATTGATCAATTATGTTACCACTAAAAGGGAAAAGGCAAGGTTTAATTATAAACGTTCACAAATAAACAAATAAATGAAGAAAGAAAGAAAGAAAGACAAACAGACAGGCAGACAGACAGACAGACAGACAGACAGACAGACAGACAGAAAGACAGACAGACAGACAGAGTTCGAGAGAGAGTTCGAGTTCGAGAACTACAAAAATGGAAAAAGAAACTATAAGCTAGCGCTCAAGAATTTTTCTCATTCTCGTTGAAACTGAGTATAATTCTCTTATTTCCGCATCGGCTTTGTAGGCTAAAGGCTTTCAATTGGGAAACTGCATTTGAGTCTCATCAAACTTCAGACTGAGATGTTTCCGTTTGCGACCAAAAACCTTACGTTGGTGCATAGTTGCAAGTGACAACCGTCTCTCCAGGGATCCAGGGGTGGGAAAAACCAAATTCCTTGTCACACCATTTCACTCCACATCCAACAAACTTTGTTTTTGCCCAGGCAACCTTTGGAAACGAAGGGAAAAAATTGCGGAGTTAAACGTTAATTAAACCTTTTTAAAGAACGTATCGTCTACAGGCCTCCATTTAAACCAACATAAGCTGAATTGGGCCTGCCTGTATAAATATCGCATATAAATAAAGAAATAAAGAAATAAGTAAATAAATAAATAAATAAATAAATCGCGGCCATAAGAGCAGCGATTTGTCGTGCCGCTTACTCTGAGATCTCTTTTCAGTGATACACATTTTTCGTGGCTGTGAATTCTTAAGTTCTGAATTCTGAGTTTTCCGTTGAGCTGTTAGGATGCTATAGGCTTCGATCACTCGGTACAATTGCTACAATAAAACATAACTGCACTGTAACTTTTAACTGAAATGTTTTAGTAAAAGTGACGACAATTTTTAAGAAATACAGGTAGATTTGGAGACATTTGTCGAGTTTTTAATTTTGTTTCGTTTTTCTGTTATTGTTACTCTTGTTCTTTTTTATTTTCAGTCATTTTCTGTAAATCGTTTTTCTTTTTTTGATTTTTAAAAGTTAAAACTTTTAGGGAAGTCCACTGACGTATTGTGGGCTCAATGTCCGGAATGGCCGGTGACAGCCGTGGTACACTGTAGTTAAAGAACTCAGTGACGGAGCTAATCGCTATCAGGTTCATGTAATGTGGTTTTAGGTCGTGGAATTGAGGAATCTGAGTGTGTGACAACTGAAATTTAAAGCTGTAAAGTAGTGCTTTTTAACGCACCGTTTGTTGTCCCAACTCTAGTTCGTAATCGTGATCTCGTTGTCACGTTTCAACAAAGATCGTTAAACGTCTGCTCCATCCCGGCTAGCATGTTCAGCTTAAAAATTTCCCACTGCAAAATTTGAGTTATAAACATCATGTTATAAACATCATGTTTAAATAGGTCATATTTATATTTGTAAGTAAGATCAATACCTGAGTAAAATGGCCGCACGGCTCTCTGGAACATTCAGCAGGCCCCATAGGACTCGCAAACTTGCTGTACGTGTAGTACTCGTGCTCATTGTACCAGGCCGTCACTCGGTCTTCTGGAGTAGAAAGCTCGCCCCATTCCCGCGCAAGATTTTGACCTGTAGCAGGGCAGTTATAATTATAATCTCTAGCCTGTTTTGCACAAGGTAGCACAAGCTAGAATCAAAATAATATTAGTAGTCGCTCCGTTTTCTTTAAAGCTCGCTAGCCATTTTCATATTGGAAGACGAAGAACTCGTTTTTGGCAGAAATCCCATGGCCTATATCATAGCCTAAGACCCATGCCGACTTACACTAGTTTTTCGGCGTCTAAAACTAAAGTTTTCTATCTTTACTCATATGAACTCCGCAGCTGGAAGAAGCGTGCCAATGTTTCCTTACGTGGCTCGCGTACTTGTCCAATGCCACGTTCGTTTATACGCCTAACAGCTCACCAAAAATGCAAACCACCCTGCAATCCATATAACCAATATTACCTCGAGGAAATAAAGCTCTTGTACTTAGCTTGAGTGAGGGTCCACAATAGGTTCTCAGTTCCTTTCATCCCGCCTATTTTTTCCTGTTAATCCCACCGTCCCGCCCTTCTTTACGTCGAAATCCCGATCCCGCCCATATTTTTTTAATATTCTTCTATGTTCATGTTGAAAACATCACATACCTTTTATACAACGGATAGAAGACAAGTTTTTATGGATAGCAGACAAGTTTATATACAGCGGATAGCAGACAAACACGTTTTTATGGTCGACGTTTTTGTGGTCTCGATATCGCCACTAATGACCCTAATGTGTGTTTTGTTTGTGTTATTCTGTTTTACCTTATCTTGTCCACGTATTAGTGAAAAGTAAAGATTGACAAATATTGTTTGTTACGAAATTCCTCCACTACAACACAAATCAAGACAACGTCTTGCTAGTGAAGCTACAATCGAACAATGAACACGTACACCGGATCTACTGACATCTATCCTAGGCTGTGGGTGTCTGCGGTAGCCATTAATCTCTTTGCGCATGCCACCCAAAGAGAGCATATTCTCGGTCCTGCTTTTTGTGGAAGACAACTAACTGAATGTTTAAAAGAAAGGGTGGTTGGACAGCCGTTAGCGCGTCGGGGTTTTGATCTGAAGGTCCGTGCGTTCCTTAGACACAAAAGTTTTCTTCACATTGTTTCTCTACACCCAGCTGTATGTAAATGGATTGTATCTTTAGACAAGTATAGGGGCACAACCGTCATACAAGATTGGTCCAGTTATGAGGTCTGCAAAAATGAAATATACTGAAAAGATTTATAAAAGTGGACTCACCTAACAGTTTATTTCAAAGCTTTCAGCGTCTTTATTTGCCTTCAGAAAATCTCTGCTTGAAAGTATTCTTTTCGAAGAAAGGCATTCCTGCTCGCACTCCTTTATAATATATAGCAACAAAATTTATGATGTCAAATACCTGGTTTTCGGTGACCGTCGTTACATTCCCGTTCGCCGGTGTTGCCATACCGGCTAGACTAACCATAGCTGTTCCAACCAACGCTCCATGGAAAGGGTCAGAAAAGTCAAGAACGCAGACAAGAAATGCAACAGGACATGTGACTTGATACCTCTTTCTTTTGATGAAAGTGACGAGAATAGAAATGTCCGAAATCAACACAAAACATCACAAAAGGACTCATACTAGCTTGACATTTAGGCTACTCTGCCTTGGCCGATTCATTACTTGAAAGCCGACACACTTCATAGACATAGGGTCCATTTTTATCAGCCTGCGCTGGTACATAAAATCCCCGGGATAAAATCATGCAGTCTCATAAAAATTCAAATACCGTATCCCGCTACTTTCCCGTTGCAATTCTCGCATCCCGACCCCTTAAAAACACCAAATCCCACTCCCGCTCGTAATTGAAATTCCCGCTTCCCGCTTCTGTTTTCAGCTCCCATCCCGAATATCGCCACAAAAATTAGCCAAATCCCGCATCCCGCCAAACCTATTGTGGACCCTCTTGAGTCGCATTCAAGTTAACTGAGAAACGCACTAACAACAAATATTAATCAAGAATATATATTTTGAATTTACATAACACACCTACTCTCCCTTTATGGGGAACAGGATATGGATATTCGTCACCAAATTCGACAAACCCGTGATCCCAGATGCACTGATTTGACCACATCTGCGCTAAGTTGGCAAGATTCTCATCCCAAAACTAAAAACAATAAAATAATAATAATAACTTCTATTGCGCAATTATCAATGTAAAAAATTTTCAATTGCACATTATGCATCAGACAATTCTAGCGGTGCCCATCCCCCCCCCCCCGAGCATTAGTGGGACATTTTTTCTCATTGTCCGTCCCGGGGGTCAGGCATTAGTCTACCCCGGGGCATTTGACAGTCTTGTGATTTTCACGTCACAGTACAGTCACTTCCTTTCAGTGACAAGTTCATCGGGCAAGGACGATAAATTTGTGATTAACTTTGTCTAAAGATGACAAAATGAGGTATTAGATCCACAGAACTAATGATCACTGAAGCAATGCACAGAAATAAGACTTATTTCAGGCTTAGTTTGGCCTGATTTAGCTTTGTTTAGAATGGAGATAAGCTCGAAAACTAAGAAGTCAACTTATTTTTTTACCTGTACGGCAGGGCATTTGAACAGTTTATATGTTCCCGCCGTGGGGCATTTGCCGGTTTGTTTTCAAAAAATGCTAATGCATGGGGTCGGCCCTGGGGGGGGGATGGGCACTACTGGAAATGACTAATGCATTACACTGATAAAGAGCTAAAAATTAAAGTTTAAAATTGACTAGCTATAAAAATGTAGAAGTACAATGTAGATTAAAAAGCTTTCGCGAATGAAAAAGTCTTCATAGCTTTCTTGAAACATTGCACAGATGTGATGTTCCTTATTCCACATGGAAGATCGTTCCATAGGTTAGGGGCGGCCATGAACATGAAAAGAACGATCCCCGAGCGTGGCGAGTGACTTGCACGAACTAGACAGTAACAAAGATCCAGATGAGTACATTCATCTTATGTTGAAAAAACAGAAGGCTTGTAACTAAGCCAATGGTAACAAGCACACAAATTTAGGGACATATACAAAAAGTCGAAAGTGCGATTTTCATCAGGGAATCGGATATCTTTTTTAGACCCGTGCTCCTCGGTTTCACTGACTATGGCTTATTTTCCACCCTGACCAATCTTTGCACTAACGTTGCAATTTTGAAACGTACAGTTTGAATATTGTAATGCGATTCTTGTAACGGTTTTTAGTCACCCTGAAGAAGAGTACTGAATGTACTCGAAATATAGGTGTTAAACAAAAAAAGTTAGAGTTTGTCTTCATTTGTGTTAAATTTATATGATCGTTATGATAGACTACAAGAATGGATGCTTGTGAGAAGTTTATATATATATATATATATATATATATATATATATATATATATATTTATTTATTTATTTATTTATTTATTTATTAAAAACTGGACTAGGTATATTGGATTTCTACCATTCTGATTGGCTGAACGGAGCCAGGCTATCAGCTCATATACCTGCTGCGACCAAATATGGACAATGAACACTCAACAACAAAATGAACAAAGTGAGCTGGAAGTTTTTTCCTCGTCAGCAACCCGGCGAGAAAAATAGACAAGAAAAATCAACGAATTTGAATTAAGCAGAAATTCCAACAGCGTCACTAACAGCGTCGTCTAACACAAGTCAAAATTGTTTGAAGAAACTGTGCAGAAAAAGAAATTAGAAATTTAAGCATTGAGCGTTGTGTTTACAATTAATTTTTTCATCGATCGTCGCGTCGATCATTAAAATTGAACAAACAGTACGTTTTATGAGGAAGCCTTTCCACTTCAAAATATCAAGACAAGACAAAATAAAACAAAGTGCAATGGGGCAAAAGCATTTAATAACAACCGTCACACATTCATGACGATTCGGTGCGAAAATCATGAAGCAGTCTAAACAAGTACTAAACAAACTACAGCTGCAAACTACCAAGAAGGCCGAAGGAAGGGCGAAAATTTTTTTCAGCTTTAACACGCAAAATTGACACTGGTTTACCCGCACTCGTTGTAGCTCTGTGTTCCAACGGGTCCAAATGCTCAGATAGAAATCGGATGCCATGAAAACGGAGTTGAATCGCTTTTCCAGTTGTTTGAATGTTGTTTTTACTATTCCATCCGCAACCTCTAAACCGAGAAAAACTGCATTTTGTGCTTTGCATTAAACAAACTATGATGGTGAATTCTAATGTTCCTCGCTACAGTAATCTTGCTTCTGAGCTGCATAGAAATTACTTCTTCAAGTTCAAATTGGTTCTGTCTTCATTTCGATCAAACACGCACATGATGGCTCACTTGTGCGAACAGCTTACAAACTTGTTCTGTTTCAACTCCAGCAGCTAATATGGTGATATTGTACAGCTTCAATCCGCTTTGAACGATGATTACAACAATGTTTCAGGAAAAATCAAACATGTACCATATTTGAGGGCCAATAATTAGAAGATTTTTTCCCAAACTTGTGCCACTTCGTTCACTTTCGAGCAGTTTTCATTGATTCATTGCAATGAAACGCTGCAACACTTCGCAAGGTTTTGGCGCCTTTTTCGTTCAGTCATGTGATCGATTCTTGCTCCCTTTTTATCCCTTTTCTCGTTTTTCTCTTTCTTTCTTGATTTTTTTTTTAACAAAAATAGTAGTTAAATTTTTAATAAAACAATTATTCTACTCGGGCTTGCTGGATATCAAATGATTATAACCAACTCGGCGTTACGCGCCTCGTTGGTTATCTATCATTTCATATCCAGCGCGCCCTCGTAGATATATATTTAACAATTATTCTACGAGGGCACGCTGGATATCGAATGATAGATAACCAACGAGGCGCGTAGCACCGAGTTGGTTATAATCATTTGATATCCAGCAAGCCCGAGTAGAATAATTGTTTTATTAAAAACTTAACCACTATTAAAAAAAAAATCAAGAAAGAACGGGAAAAATAAGAAAAGAAATTTAAACGGAACAAGAATCGCTCACATGACTAAACGAAAAAGGCGCCAAAACCTTGCGAAGTGTTGCAGCGTTTCATTGCAAAGCTGAATGAATCAATGAAACCTGCTCGAAAGTGAACAAAGTAGCACAAGTTTTGGAAAGAAATCTTCTAACTATTGGCTCTGAATTATATGGTACATGTTTGATTTTTCCTGAAACATTGTTGTTATCATCGTTCAAAGCGGATTGAAGCTGTACAATTTCACCATATTAGCTGCTGGAGTTGAAACTGAACAAGTTCGTAATCTGTTCGCACAACGGAGCCATCATGTGCGTGTTTCATCGAACTGAAGACAGAACAAATTTGAACTTGAAGAGGTAATTTCCATGCAGCTCAGAAGCAAGATTACTGTAGTGAGGAACATTAGAAGTCACCATCATAGTTTGTTAAATGCAAAGTGCAAAATGCTGTTGTTCTCGGTTTAGAGGTTGCGGACGGAACTGGCCCCCGCACAGAATCAAGCGACGGGTCGGACTTTGAACTAGTCCCAGGCTCTCGGGAAGCCTTCGATTGAAAACGGTCACGAGTTTTTAGTCGAAAATTTAAAGAGCGAGAACGAAAACTGTAAATTCATCACAACATATCAAAAGATCGAAGCATCTGATCAAAAAGTGCGGAAGCTAAAATAAAATCGATCACGGTGGATAACGTCCTAAAGAAAAAACAACCAAATACCAGCAACAGATCAAGTAGCTTTTCGACTGCGAATATTGCCCAGACAGAGCCTCAAAATGTATGGAATTTAACAGCAGTAGGACTTTTCAGCCATCCAACAGAAAATCTAAGGCACTAGACAAAAAGTGCGGAAGCTAAAAATTAAGTTCAATATATGTATTAATAATAGCATTAAAAAATAAAAACATACTTGTTGTCCGACAGCTAGCCTTTTTCTGTTGAAATTTTCCTACTATTTGGTATTGTGGTGCGCGATAAATACTGCAAAAACAGAAGCTGCACAGCTGCAGTTTTCACCTCCATCGATTCCATTTTGGCCGCCATTTTGAAATACAAGAGAAATCACCATAGCAACAGTAAGTTTAGTGACCAGGTTTCGCTTTGCTGGTCAAATCTAAAGGCCTGGTTGTCAAGTATTCCCGCGAAAGTGGCAAAACTTGTTTTGCTGATGTGTGCAAAAATACGCGATCAGCCCACCAAAAGGATAGTTTTACAGTTTTGTGAAAGAAAAAAATACTGATATCATTTTAAGGAAAACTATTCTTTTGCCTTTTCTTTTTTCAAAATTTGGAACGGGGATCCTTAAAGAAACAGAGGGCATAAAGTAGATGAAACTGTTTCTCAAATATTAATTTGAGTGTTAAATTGCACTCAAATCATGCTTTTACTGACAGAAATGGTGAAAGAAAATTGAAGAGGAAAATTTCACATTTTGAAGAACTCTCTTAAGTTAGGTGTTTATCTCTTGCAAATTTGCTATTTTAGGAAAAATAAAAAGTGTACCACTCCAATCCCTCCACCCCCCCCCCCCCCACTTCCTGAAAAAGACACCAAGAGGCAGGCAATGGCTAAGTTGTTGGCAAAGCTTGTTTAAAAGAGTTATCATAAGTGGCAGAACAAGATGATATGAGGTTCAAAATTTCTCACACTTTAATTGCCATTCTCCCCCCCCTCCCCCATCCACCTTTCTACTCTAGGCCCACACCCCCATGAAGAGTCTACTTAGCATCTTACAAGCTATAGCTAAACTATCAGGAAAACAGTAAAATGACTCACTAGACAGTAATAATTTATATTCCATATAAAGACAATGCTTCAGGTATTCCAGCACTTTACAAGACTTAAGTCAAAGTTAACTTCTAAGATTTGAATGTTTGGGTTTTTTTACATAAAAGCAACTGGAGTCAGTCCAGCACAAGTGTCAAAAAGTAGTAAAAAGCTGGATACCATGTAATCGTGTAAATATCAGTCCCAACACAATGTAAATATGTTATATCACTTTATGCATATTGTGACTGGCTATTGTCACATAGCTTGTGTAAATGGGAAAGTAATTCAATTAGCTGTTTTTTTTTTTACAAAACATCACAATTTTCTTTTCTTTTTTCCAGACCTTATATTTTTTATTGTTTTCAAAGTTTTAGTCTTAGGGTTTTTCCATAACAATTTCCCTTTGACAATACCTTTACCTTAAATTATTCTCTCTTTATATTACTGGTAAAGGGAGAAAACGTTTGTTGCACAACAAATCAATTGGAAGTAGCTAGAAAAATAAACTGACAATAAACATCTCACATTAAAGAGCATGAATAATTTTATTGTAAAGCTTCAGGCAATGCATTATCCTGTTGAAGTACTGGGGCAAACTTATTTTTACGGATTTGAAATTCCAGAGGACTCTGTAAACTCCCTTGTGTGTATCCCCATTATGTAAGGTGAACAGCATTTCTAAACCATCACATAAGACATCTGAGTTCCAACTGACAAGCAAACTTTGAACAGGTTAGTTTTAGAAGTTTGCATTTTAAAACTGGATATTCCTGCCATATTCAAACCCAAACAAATTTAACCATAACACTATTAACAGTTTTGAGTTTTTATGACTAATCAGGTTTCAGAGTTTGGTACCATTAATGAGTTTCCTTCAATCTTCTCAGGTGATAAATTAAAAAAAAAAAAACTCATGGCTTGACTGACTGATTTCATTAAATGTTATGTAGAAGCAACACTTTATTTTGACTTCTCCTGAAGATGGACAAATGATTCCTTCTGGTTGAGGTCCTGTGGAAAAATTGGCAACTGACTACAAGTGCTTCAATTAAATCCGACTCCTTAATTGAATCAGTTGTTTCAGCAGTCCATTTAGGAAAATGATTCTTGTTTTCTAAATTCACCAGCTAGTCACCTGTGTTAGAAATAAACAAAACTTCAATCAGCAGATGAAATATCCATTGTTAGAACTATTAAGTTTAACTCCCATCTAAAACTATACAAATAATTCATCTTTCTAAGCCTTTTAAAAAGTAACCAAAAGTCTTCAACAGATGCAAATTTCTAACAGAAATTTTTAAACCATTTATTTTTGGTTGCAAGTTCCTACACTTCACATAAGATCACACATGTCTTAAAACGATTATACATTTCTTTTTCATAGTCTTCCAAGCACTCCACAGCTGTAGTATTAAAACTGTGAGCTAAATCACTTGACCTTAACTTACAGAGGATATATTCAAGTACTTTTTAATTAAACTTATTATAAAGCTTATTATGTCAGCCAATGTGAATTATTGAATTATATTTAAGCTTATATTATTAAATTTCACAAGTCGTATTCTTCCTAAAATATCGCAATTCTGAACGTCGCTTATTGCAGCTATAAGTTTATCACACGGCAGCACGACTTTTAACCTTAAGTTTTAAATCTGACAAAAAGCTTAAGAAACACAAAATCGTTTGCACACGTGAATTTAACCCTTCGATAAACAGTACAATACATTCACTTACCGGCAAAAGTTCTTTGTAAAACATCCTTTTCTTTACAAGGCCTCTTCTTACGAACAGCACCTATCTTCCGAGCTTTATTGCAGCAGTGGTCACCCTTTTACGAGTCAAAACAAAGACCGTGGAGCTGTTTGTTTACCTTTACTCGGACGCCATTTTTCTTTTCATATGATCTATTTGTCTCAAGGTCATGGAAGGTCACAGCCAGCTAGCCAATTGCGTGCGCGGAAAAACAATGGCATTGTTTAAGCCATGGCGCTACCTAGTTTCCAAGCCCCCCAATTTGGATGTCGCAAAAGAAGCCAGAATTCTGTGCGATGTGGTAAGCTTAAAAACAACATTCACTGAACAACTGGAAAAGCGATTCAACTCCGTTTACATGGCATCCGATTTCTATCTGAGCATTTGGATCTGTTGGAACACAGAGCTACAACGAGTGCAGGTAAACCAGTGTCAATTTTGCGTTTTAAAGGCGAAAAAAATCTCGCCCTTCCTTCCTTCTTGGTAGTTTGCCGCTGTATTTTTTTAGTACTTGTTTAGACTGCTTCATGATTTTCGCACCGACTCGCCTGTGATAGTTTTTATTAAATGCTCCTGCCCCATTTCACTTTGTTTTGTTTTATGTCTTGTCTTGATATTTTGAAGTGGAAGCTTTCCTGATAAAACCTACCGTGTTCAATTTCAATGATCGACGTGACGATCGATGAAAGAAATTAATTGTAAACACGACGCTTAATGCTTAATTTTCTATTTCTGCACAGTTTCTTCAAACAATTTTGACTTGTGTTAGACGACGCTGTTGGTGATGCTTGTTGGTGACGATGTTGGAATTTCTGCTCAGTTTATTTAAATTCGCTGTTTTTCTCGTCCATTTTTCTCGTCGGGTTGCTCGCGAGAAAAAAGCTTTCAGCTCACTTTGTTGTTGAGTGTTCATTGACCATATTTGTCGCAGCAGGTATATGAGCTGATAGCCTAGCTCCGTTCAGCCAATCAAAATCCTAGAAATCCAATATACCTAGTCCAGTTTTTAATAAATATATATATATATATATATATGACGCCACAAATAATAAACGATCCTCATGCATGCACGCGCAGAAATGGGATGAGCGTACTTGGGCATGCGTGGATAATATCTAATATTATTAAAACTGCTGGACTAGGTATATTGGATTTCTAGCATTTTGATTGGCTGAACGGAGCTAGGCTATCAGCTCATATACCTGCTGCGACCAAATATGGTCAATGAACACTCAACAACAAAGTGAGCTGAAAGCTTTTTCCTCGCGAGCAACCGGCGAGAAAAATGGACGAGAAAAATCACTTGCCAGCAAATTTAAATTAAGCAGAAATGCCAACAGCGTCACCAACAAGCATCACCAACAGCGTCGTCTAACAAAAGTCATAATTGTTTGAAGAAACTGTGCAGAAATAGAAATTTAAGCATTAAGCGTTGTGTTTACAATTAATTTCTTTCATCGATCGTCACGTCGATCATTGAAATTGAACAAACGGTAGGTTTTATCAGAAAGGATTTCCACTTCAAAATATCAAGACAAGACATAAAATAAAACACAGTGAAATGGGGCAGGAGCATTTAATAAAAACTATCACACATTCATGGCAAGTCGGTGCGAAAATCATGAAGCAGTCTAAACAAGTAAGCCTACTAAAAAAAAATACAGCTGCAAACTACCAAGAAGGAAGGAAGGGCGAGATTGTTTTTCGGCTTTAACACGCAAAATTGACACTGGTTTACCTGCACTTGTTGTAGCTCTGTGTTCCAACAGGTCCAAATGCTCAGATAGAAATCGGATGCCATGTAAACGGAGTTGAATCGCTTTTCCAGTTGTTTGAATGTTGTTTTTACCATTCCGTCCGCAACCTCTAAACTGAGAACAACTGCATTTTGCGCTTTGCGTTTAACAAACTATGATGGTGAATTCTAATGTTCCTCGTTACAGTAATCTTGCTTCTGAGCTGCATAGAAAATACCTCTTTAAGTTCAACTGTTCAAATTTGTTCTGTCTTCAGTTCGATCAAACACGCACATGATGGCTCCGTTGTGCGAACAGATTACAAACTTGTTCACTTCTACTCCAGCAGCTATATGGTGAAATTGTACAGCTTCAATCCGCTTTGAACGATGATTACAACAATGTTCAGGAAAAATCAAACATGTACCATATTTCAGAACCAATCATTATAAGATTTTTTCCAAAACTTGTGCTACTTTGTTCACTTTCGAGCAGTTTTCATTGATTCATTCAGCTTTGCAATGAAACGCTGCAGCACTTCGCAAGGTTTTGGCGCCTTTTAGGTTCAGTCATGTGATCGATTCTTGTTCCGCTAAATTTCTTTTCTCATTTTCCCCTTTCTTTCTTGATTTTTTTTTAATAGTGGTTAAGTTTTTAATAAAACAATTATTCTACTCGGGCTTGCTGGATATCAAATGATTATAACCAACTCGGCGCTACGCGCCTCGTTGGTTATCTATCATTCGATATCCAGCGCGCCCTCGTAGAATAATTGTTAAATACTATTGATACAACTGATAGTGTGGTTGCTGAAAAAGAAGTCACGTCTTGTGTGACTTGTACATTTCTTCATGTCTTGCCTGACTAGTTACATCACTGAGCAAAGTGTCAAAACAAAAAATATTTTTGCTCTCTTAGACAAATACACATGGCTTTAACCTTAACCTCCTGATTTTGGCGTTTGATAATATGAATAATTTGTCTTGCTTTAGCATTGGCGGATAGTTTCACGGTAGCATCATAGCACATAGCAGGTGTGTTGAGAATACGTGACCAGAAAAACCGCTTACTAATCTAATTAAGTTATCGTGAAAATATCTCGAAACTTTAAACGTTTTTAGGTGATTGTACATTTCTGCACGTCTTGTGACTAGTTACCTCACGCATGACGAATATGGCAAACCCGTAGACAAATAAACAAACAAACAAACTGACAATGCGTGTATCGACAAAGCGATGAGCCCGCTCATCCCAAAAACTCTTGCCCTCAGGCCCCTTTGGACTTGTGACCGAGAGTGTTCTGTAGTACCACAGGCAGCCCAGACGCGTTGTAAGTGGAGTTCATTTAAAAATAGAAAAGGGTGAAAATATATGTAATAGCACGAAATAAATCTTTAATTCACGAAATAAATCTTGTTTACTTCTGCTTATTTTGTCCTGTTTAATTAATTTCCGGTTAATCTTGCAGGGCTCTCCTAAATTACGCAATCGCTTGTTAGCGTCGCTGCTTATATAACCCGTTAAGCCTAAGGTTTGCAGAGATTTATTACAGACTAACCGGTGATAAAAGAATCGAGATATCTTGAAATAAATCGTGCCTACCGTCAGCTCAATGTTCCCCTGTTCGTCCTGGCTGGTTTAAATGACATTTTGTGGCTTTTTTCAATCGGAAAGCCACAAAATGTCATTTGTCTTCTATGTCATTGAAAAGGGGCGTTGTCTAGAAAATATTGAAGAGGGGAAGATTTGTGGGCTTCCACTCCCAGTAATTACTAACTTATGTTGTGTGCTGAAGGTCACAAGTTCGACACAAGTCGTGGATTCAGAAGTATTTTAAAGTATTTTTTGCTTGTACTTCCACGCCTCAAGATCTCTTAACAAACAGCATGCAATATTGTTTACGTCTTGACAACTAACGATTTCATTTTTACTATTCAACATAAAATATATGACTTACCATATACTCCATATCGGCAGCTGGCGGATAAACCATTCCCCTGTAAGTGTTGTGCTTATCTAAAAATTTCTCCTTCTCCTCCGCGGAAAGCTCGCACAAGGCAAAATCACCGCTCGATGGTTTGACCCGGTCCATTGCAAACACCGCGTTCTTACTAAGAAGTAGCGCCAAGCTCAGAAATACAACTGTAAAGTTTCTCAAAGAGCGCTGTACACTTTGACAAAACATCAGGATTGCTGTATTTACCAGTTATACGGTAAACATAGACTCAACGCATCAAATAACGAAGAACTTTTTCACTTGAATCTGGAGATCTATGTCTTTCTGCCGATTGTCGTCACCCACTGCAATGGTTTTTACAGGACTATACCCACGTGGATACCAAGAAGATTTACGCTGGGGAAATCATGAAGTCTTAGTTTCTCCTTGGTTCAAACCACTTGCTAATAAAGAAAATGTTTGTTATACGTAAGTGATTTATTCACACTGTCAACTTAACAGGAGGTCTTGCGTGGTTGATATATATGTCATTTGTTTGTTGTACGATTTAACAGTAACGCACCATTAGTCCCGAGCTTGCCTTCCTTGTGTTATTCATACTTGTATGCCTCTTTCACCAAACCTTTTTGTTCTTGAAACTGTTCAACTTGATATCGTTTAGCTTGTCTTTTGACAAACTGTTTTTCCCTGCTATGTCTGTCCTCTCAATGTTGACATTTCAAATCGTTTCTTTTGTTCATTACAGGTGCACTATTTGTTGTGTAGTTTGGTACCTGTCCAGAGACAAAATTGACACAGTAATAAAAACGTTTGTTATTATGTTTTTCAACCTTTTTATTCTAACAATAGTTTCACCTTTTTTTGTTATAAATTCCCCTTTAGCTTTTATAAACATAGTAAAGGACAATCCATTCGGTCCAGACGCGAAGAGAATATCAAAGACTGTAAAGGGCCATAAATAGAATATTGCGTTAGTAATTCAGGGCGTGCGTGCTGGGATAACAAATAGAGACAATCCTACACGGGTAAATTTTGCGAAAGGCGTTTGTTTACATTAAACACATTGGAAAATTACGCTTTACATCATATGAGACATTATCTTGGAAATACTGAGGTGAGGGAGACGATAATATGAGACATTATTATTCAACAAATTGTCACTATGCCCATATATGGTAAGGAAGCCCTCAATATCTGTCATCCTACATGACAGATATCCTGCGATATACGTAAATGACCATATTTGGAAGTGCACTGCAGATTTTCTTTCATTGCTAGTTTGGCGGCCATTTTGAAAAGCGAGGCAGTTTTAGCAGTGTTCTCCGTAAATTTTAACTCTCTGGAAGAAACTTTCCACGATTAACTACTCTCAAAATGTCAACAAGTATGTGCTTCAGCTTACAAAGACATCCAGCGGTTGACTTGGAATTTTCATAGTGAGAACTCAACCAAGAAAATGCTATTGCGAAAGAAGCAGCACACTTGCTCACGGAAAGTTGTAAAGACTAAAGTTGAAAAGATTTTAATTCACAGGGAGAGGACTTATTCTCGGTAAGGTAGCAATATTTTTTACTTTGCCTTGTCATTTCCAAACATGAGTTTGTAAATAAGTCTTTTTAAGTGAACGGTAGTAAACTTCGATTTCTTGAAGTTCTGTTTTGATTTTAAGTTAAGCTTTATGTGTTGCTAGCTTTTAGCGTTTTTATCATAGAGCCGTAGTTTTTCTCGTTCTGAAAATGGTAGTCGATGGGAATTTGTTGAATAATAAAACACTTATCCTGCTCAATCTTGCGGAATATCCCCTGATTTAGCCAACTCGGCCTACGGCCTCGTCGGCTAAGTATCAGGTGATATTCCGCGCGATTTCGCAGGATAATTGTTAATTATCTTCAGTTGACGATGGAGTACCCGCCACACAATTGTTAACTGGGCAACATAGTGAAAGAAAGAGAGGGTGGGAAGTAGGTTTAGGAGGAACTGGCTGAAGGAACAAGGAGAGGAAGGGAGAGAGAGAAAGACAGACTGTAACTGGAAAAGTTGAAATTGACATGGACATTAGCCAGCGTGCAGACGTCTCCTATTTCCTTTGCTTCACGCGTGAAGTAAAGGACATGGGAGTTGTCCGTGAGATGCAGGCTATGAACATGTAATTTACAACATGTGAGTAACACTTAAATCATCAAAAAGACACTGTAAAAGACATATCTACTCACTCAATATTTCAAGTGAAACATGAAAACAATAGAGATGACCCTGTAAATTTGTAAAAACAACACTCATGTAAACAATATGCAAATGGTAAGAGAGGTACTGTCGGGTAGACCACACCTTGCGAATGACCTCTAAATCGAACTGAAAAGGGAGACTGCCACGACCCGCAAATATAATGTATATCCAAAAAGGGAAGCTGTGAATACCCTTTAAACATATCGTACATCGAAAAGGGGACGCTATCTAGTCCTGTAAATAACATGTAAATCGAAAAAGGGAAACTGTCTAGACCGGTGAATACATGTAAATCACGACCGAAAAAAGGGGCTGTCTCGGCCCTTTAATGACTCCTGACTTGTCGGACGTATTGCCTCAATTGAAAATTTATTGTTGCGGATGAAGTAGCAACATTTGCATTACATTTGTTCAACAATTGCAGCACAGAGAATGTTATAAGCAGGCTTTCAAACCTGTTTTCACTATGAATGCATCACTGTTTATCTGACAATTTGGCATTTGGAAACATTAGTGGACTACCTGAAAACTTCTTGACAGCAGCGCAAGAACAAATTACCAAGCTTTTCTTCGCACCAGCTGAAATCTGCTCAAAGGTCAGCTCCCCTAAAACCATATACCTCTTTCAAAACTACTTTTGTGAACGGACACACGCATTAATTAATTAATTAATTTTCCCAACTTGGATCACAAGTTGTATTAAGCGAGTACGACGTCAATGGAAAAATGGGAATGCCTTGGTTAATTGGTAACTCCAACGAGTCACTGCCTGGAGGTCAAAGGCTCTTTTTATAAGGCCTCATGTCTTAGTGTGCAGCATTACGAAGCTTAGACATGGTCACCGACAGAACAAACTAGTCCCATACTCAACATCATTTAGAGAAGGTGAAAGATGAGGATGCGCTGTACTAGCATACTTGGCAACGGCCCCTCCTTCCAGGACGTCAGAGCAGACAAGTCAGATTCGATAGCTTCAGGTCGCGTCATCTTTGCAGGCCTGATAAAATATATCATGCAACAGTTTGCCATGTATTCCGCTCGGCTGAACTCACAGGCTGAAAGACATCAAGGAAGGCGCAAGGACCATATCTTCACTAAGTTGCAAAAATTCTGGCCACTTCGTCCAGTTGAACCCCACCGAGATCCGAGAGGAGGAATTAAATGGAAAGGAACAACTTCCATGTAATGTTTGTTGCCGGCGGAAAAAACGACACGAGAAACAAAGACGAGCAAGACGAGAAACATTGACATCAGTACCAGTGAGCTTTTTTAACTTTCAGGTTAACTGCAACCCTTACATAAATATTTCTATTACACTGCGGTACGTTGTCTTTGTCGTGTTTTTTCGTTCCAAAACATATTCCCAAGCGGCGGTAAATGAAAATGGATGAATGCTTGACAATGTGTGTGTTTTTGATAATCCAGGGTCGTCGTCTTTTCATTGCTGGTTCCGTCAATAATCTTTACCACCAGCTCAATTTCAGTTCTTTACCCCTCATTGTGTAGCACTATAGCAGGTTGTTGTTACGTCATTTAAATAGTTTTTCAAGAGTCAGATGTTCTGTTTTCATCATATGTCAAATCAAAGTACCGTAAATAGCTGCAGTTGATGAATTATTTGCACACCCGTGTAATTATATTTTCTAAAGTCAGTAGGTTTGCAACCGATCAGAACGCGCTTGGTATATCTTGCAGTGTATGAAACCCTGTAAAGGTCCTTTTATACAGACTTCGAGTGGGTTACGTTAAGAGAGAACTAGCCATTGTTAAGTGACTGAGTGTTTGGAATAGATTTTGCTGTAGGTACGTTTTGTTACTTTGTTTGTTTGTTTGTTTGGTTGGTTGGTTGGTTGGTTGTAAACATTGCCTAAGGCTGATGCCTCTTTAAGAAAGGTATTTCGCCTCCTTAAGAATGGAGAACCTTAACTACAAAATGGTTGCTACGGAGGAGTTCTAGCCGTCATATCTTGGGCTCCCTAACTGCCCTGGGTTTGAATTTTGAAGGTTGCTTTAACTTTTAAGAGCAACGGCCATATTTGGAAAGTCACGTGACAAGAATATTAAAACACTTCAAACTCAAAAAGCTTTCTTGTTACTCTAATAAACAATGCCAACGGTTAAAGAGCATCTGTTGCAAAATCTGTAGTATGTATTTGTCGAGAATTGCGTTATTGAAAAAGCTATGATGTCATAAAGATTGTCCGTAGATTCAATATAAGCAATAATTCTTGTTAAAGATCGTTTGCAAGAAAAGAGCGTTCCCCCATCCAAATTCTTATCCTTTCAGGTTTTGAGTGACAATACTGAAACGCTATTAAACTACTTAATTACTATTCACTTACGAACCTGGAGTACCTGTGTTCCCACCAAGCGAGAAGCTAACCACCCTACATTGAAACCTTTAGTTTTACCTTAACGCTCTAAAATGGGGACTTAACCCTTAAAACAGGTACCAGGCTATGGATCATTTTAACTCTGTAAGCCCCCCTATCAACATGCATTTTCTCCTTACTGTTTTCCATATATTTCTAATGGTACTCGTTAAGAGAATTTGGTTAAAGATCTAGACATTCGTTTTCGGTGATCGTTTCATTTATTCTCATGACCTGTATGTTTGATCAAGTAGTGATATCGTGAGGAGAAATTAGATGCTTGTCCACTACTGGGGCTTAAAGGGTTAACTGGTCAAACTGTTGCAACCTGTTAAACGGTTAACTTGCCGCTCGGTTTCATTTGTATCCCTTTGACACCAGTTTCACGTTCGATAGTGTAAAATTCTTCACTTCTAAACTGACAGCTAAACGTCAATCAGACGTCCTTCAAATTTGCCGCTAACTCAGCCGCACCGAGACGTTTGATTGTTAGACCGTAAATTCGCCACATTGCGCGATTGTGATCAATTGCTTGCCGGGCAAACATTGCCACAACATAATATCTCAATTTATGGTCACGAAAAAGCAAAACTGTCCAACATCCATGTTTTCCCAGAGAAGAACAAGCGGCCGCCATATGCTCTGGCGTATTTCTTTCCTGACACTGTGCTTTGTAATGCAGTTTCGTCTGAAAGACAGGGTATCTTCTCAAACACCCACTGTTTATCCCTATCCACCAACAAGAGCAGATTTTGCCGTCTCTACACTATCGCCTGAAGAAAAAGAGATGTTCATTGACGAGCACAATAAACTTCGTGGAATGGTTGATCCGCCAGCAGCAGACATGAATTATTTGGTAAGACTTTAAAAAAACAGGGATAAAGTATTCTCACAAATGGAATTTATAAGCAAACAAATTTTGGCGACGGTCTTGATGACACTCAGACAAGGCCAGTGTATAAAAACAGAGTTTTCTACTAATACACCCTCTACTAATACACGGCCAAAGCTCTGTGATTACGGCTGCCATAACACGGTCAGCAGGCTTTTTTTTCCACGACACAGATTTATGTATTTGACACAAGTTTTCATGTGACAAGTTTGTTTGTCTGTTCTTGTGTGCGCAAAAATATCTGCAGCAAGCTAGTTTTTCCTTGGCATCAGTCTCCATGACTGGCTCGCCAAAAAATACACGCTATGAATAGGTTACCAACACACTGGAAAGACCTCGAAACGATATTTTGTAGATAATCGCGAACTTAAGATTCCTGCGCTCCCATATGACCGAAAGAGCCCGCTCTGAAAATGGTTAATTTACGGAATGTCCTTTTTTTTTGTATATAGGTATGGGATGATAATCTCGCCAATTTGGCTCAGATGTGGGCCAATAAATGTATGTGGCGCCATGGCTTTCTCAAATTCGGTAGCGGATATCCCCATACAGTTAACTTCACGGGTCAAATAGGTGTGTCTATTTTATGCTTTATTTGTTATTCTTGATGTTGTTTTCCTCAGGTAAATTTAAGTTTACATGTGTTTAATTTTCGCGAGGTTTAGTTTTCTAAGCCTGAATTTTTTCAGGTTTCCTCTTTTCAACTGCTTGAGTTGAAACAGCTTCACTGCGATGATCTTCATATAATTCTATCTTTATCCGCAGTTCAAATATATGATTACTTCATATATTCAGATCATATTCATTTCTCCATCTACGGGATAAATACGAACTCACAATTGACCAGCTCCCAGTTGGCTTGATAGCTCAGTTGGTTAGAGCGCTGCACCGGTATCGCAGAGGTCATGGGTTCGATTCCCGTTCCAAGCCTGAATTTTTCAGGTTTCCTCTTTTCAACTGCTTAAGTTGAAACAGCTTCGCTGCGATTATCTTCATATAATTCTATCTTTATCCACAGTTCAAATATATGATTATTTCATATATTAAGAACATGTTTAGTTTTCTATTATTACAATTTTCAAAGTCCTTAACAATGCGCAAAATCCCGCGAAAGCCACAGAAAGGAAGCATAAAGCTGACACTCATAAGCTTGCTAAAACATCTTTGTCGGGCTGTCATCAGCCTATAAAGATTGGCCTCTTGTACATGCTACTGCCAATACAACTTTTTTTGAACTTGTATAGCTACATATTTCTCGTTTTGTACGATTTTCGTGAATTTTAAACCAGCGAAAATATAAGGCATTAGACTGGGTAGCTGCGGGTTTTGTATTGCAACGTCATATACATTCATGAGTAATAGCCCTTTTCACAGTTAACTTTACTCATTTGCATTACAATGTCTTTGAACGTGGATGTGAGGCAATTTCGGGCAATTTTGCAGTTTCTGCCCGAAATTGCCTCACATCCACGTTTAAATACATTGTAATGCAAATGAGAAAAGTTAACTGTGAAAAGGGCTATTGCTTAACATTGTCATACAATGCCATACAAAAAAAGGATAAAGTCACACTCGGACCAAGAAGGCCCACACGGCCGGAGCTTATCCCGGTTTCCGTAGCATGAAGAGGGTCCTGAATGGATAAAATGGGAGCCGGGATTTGTCTATTTTAGCACTGGGAAAATGGCATTTACTGCACTGGGACTGGGATTTGTTGACTGGGACTGGGAAAATAGTAGCATATAATGGGAATGGGAAAGATCTCCTAAAGAGTCTACAGATCATTTGGAACTCTTGTTAAGTTCCTTAATGTATACAAATGCAGCAAAATAGTCCTTAAGAAGACCTAATCGTGTTAAGTTTGCAAATCAAGAATTGTCAAACCAATGTAGTTTTGACCTGATTTTAGCGCCGATATTAACCCTCTGACGTACAAGCAGTCACAACTCCACAATGGTACATGGTGGTGGGGAGGGGGGGGGGGATTGAACCCCTCCCCTGGGTTTTTGCTGTGTTTCAATATTTTGGAGAGGTTTTGCCTTTGGTAGAAAGCCTTTGACGTGCTTCACAAGATAGGGTATATATTATGGGTTGCAGCTCTGCTGGGGGCCTGTGACGTCACCCAAGATGGTGGCCAATACCAAAAAAATTAGAAATTATCAAAAAACGGCTGAAAGTTGTTGATGCTAGTCATGTAAAATCCGACAAAATTAAACACTGCCGCTTTTTGTGTACAATTTGAGCTTTTTTTTTACCTAAAAAAGGCGAAAACACAGTTTTACCCAAAAATGGCTTGACCACCTGCTACTTATAACATCATATCTCGTGACCATAGCAACCACTTCTCAACAAACGTACGCCAAAATGTTTCTAAGAGATATACATACAGCTACTGAAAACGTCGGGTGCTGATGAAAAATCGTCTTAGAAAAATTCTGTACGGGAATTTTAATACCTCGGGAGGTGTTGTTTTTTTAAACAACATTAGCTGGGTTCAGGTGTGATTCGAAGTTTTTTATGTTTTCCTCAAATGTTGCCTTAGAGGAATTTTTCTCTAAGAAGCCCGACCTCTCTCCTTAAATAAAGCCTTTCGTGACGCCTGATGGTGACACGAATATGAAAGTTCCCCGTAGGTTTGTAATGCGTTTACACGTCAAGCATAGATTCTTCATGAAATCTGCATTGTCACCTCTGTGTCCAAGAGTCTAATCTCTGTTTCTGAGATTTCAATCGTACATTTGATAGTTGGGTGGAATCCGAATGTGTATTTTCCCTTTCAAGGAATTTTTCTATTTTCTCAATGATAGTATTCCACAAGGGAGAACACGCCGTCAATATAACTTTTCCACACTAGCAGTTTTTTGGCAGCTCTGTCTTAGTATTTCTCTTTCTATTTTGGCCATGAAAATATTAGCAAAAGCTACGGCCATTTTAGTTCACATGGCAGTTCCATAAATTTGTAGAGATGTCTTTTCCATTGAATTGAAAAGAATTTTCTTTCAAGATTAGACTAAGCATTTTTGTCAAATACCTTGTGGGGAGGGGAGGGTTCTCGTCATAACAAGCTTTGTATGCTTGGCATACAGCTGCATACATTCTCGTCCCCAGAGCTGCGATCCTTTTGGCCAGCGCCACGGATCAAGACCTCTGGCAGGGGCCACGGTACAGTAGCTGCCCATTTTTGTAACCGATGGTAACCATTATTGTTTCAAATTTCTGAGGCTGCGCACAAAAGCCGAAAGTCCGTGATTCGTGGACTTCCTGCTTCAGTCCCTGCCAGAGGTTTCGATCCGTGGCGCTGACCACGAGGATCGCGGCCTCTGGGGACAAGAATGAGCTGCTTACGCGTACGGCGGTAATACCCTCATTTTAACCTATACAAAGATTAAATTTACTCAGCAGACGTCCGAGTTTCTGAAGTCTAGCAGGCCAGGTGAAATTGTTGTAGGAAATATTGATTATTTCAGTTAACTTGCTTGCGTTAGAACAAAATATACCGATATTCGGTTTATTGCTTTCACTTTGACCACTTTTAAGATGCATTGGGATTTGTGGCACTGGGAACGGGATTTGTGGTAAAAATTGGACTGGGAACTGGGATTTGGGCAAAATTTGGGCTGGGAAATGGGATTCGGAACCCCCCTTCAGGACCCTTTATGAAGCAACTGAGAGTATTGCTACTCCCCCCCCCCCCTGCCCTGGACGGTATGCTAGTCCATCGCAGGGTTACCCCGCCGACAGCATGTCGCTGGTACCCATTTATACACCTCAGTGGAGAGAGACAATGTGGGGCAAATTATCTTGTCTAAGGAAACAACACCATGGCAGGGATTGGGCGTAGAACAACCGGCCTTCAGATCTGAAGTCCAACGCGCTAACTACAACACCACCTCGCGCCCCATACGTTCCTACGTAATTTACAATAGTGCTAGATTTGCTTTGAACTACCTATGGTCACAATTCCTACTGTGCAATTGTTCTCTCTCTTTATATGTTATAGTGCGTTACACACGTATTTTGTACCTGTGTTTGCTTTTCCTATGTATATGTTCAAACGTATTTTGTGCTGACAAAGTTTGCCTTCCCTATCCTTTTCTCACGACTGTACGGTTGTATTTTCTTCTCCCATGTTCACACGTACTTTGTACCTGTGTTTGCTTTTTTTAAGTCCACACGTACTTTGCGACCATTTTTGCTTTTCCTATGTTCAAACGTACTTTGCGACTATCGGGTGTTTGCTTTTCCCATGTTTACTATGTGTTTCCCATGTTCGTTATGTTTGCGTTTGCCAGAATACCAGTTTGCTTTAGTGTGATTCGGATTGAACCCTTGTTTAGGGCGTTTTCATATGACGTCACGGCTTCCATATCGGTGTACCAAAACCAATGAAACGGCGGCCATATTGGTGTACCAAGCCGATCCTGTGGGAGTTGAAAGCTTTTCTTATGTAAACATTTTCTTTTGTTCCAATAAATTTACATAACTGCTGGTCACGTGAATGAAAACGCTCTATTTATTTCTTTTATCGACTTATGATTCAGGTCAGAATCTTGCTAAAGAGTATTATAAGATCCCTCACCCTTCGGACCGCGCGCAAAAATGGTATGATGAAAGCAAGGGCTACCGTTACGGCAAGTACCCGAATGAATGTTTTAAACCACCATGCGGACATTATACACAGGTGAGGCCTCCGGCAAAAGGACTCGACGTCATCCAACATTGCTTAATGCAACTGTATTGTAGACACATCTCCATTCAACAGTTTTCAATTAAACCTGTTTCCTCATTAACTTTAGGATTTTTAACACCTGACCTATTGGCCACGAGTTCCTCTTTTGGCAGTTATTTAAAAGGGTCAATTCCCACAAAAACTACACATTTTTTCATCTAACTCGAGGTAATTTGGGGTGTTTTTGTTTGGCGCACGTCAAAAAAATTATATTCTTCGTGAGGGACTATTAAAACGCTGGGACTTCATTTGCGCGTTATAATTAAGTTGAAGTTTATTTGCACTGGCTGCAATGCCAGTTACGTTGGCGAGACCACTCGCCACATTTCTGCGCGCGTTCTCGAGCACGTGTCTTCGGATAAAAACTTACACTTCCAGAAGCATCTAAAAAATTCAAAGGCTTCACCATTACAGACTTTATTAACAAAAATTTTCAAATTAAGTCCAAAGAAGCCATTTGAAAGGGTTAGTCCAGCATCTTGTTTATCGTTATCTGTGTTAACGCCTCTTTCCGAAATTTGTAACTTCGTCACTTTGTAAATTTTCCTTAATGTAATTTTCGGGTGTCAGTAAAACGCGGGGTCGGGGTCGGGGTCGGGGTCCATTGTTCTTTTGTTTCGTTTTCTGTTATCTTGCCCTAACCAAAACATAAAACCGAAAACGAAACAAAAGAACAATGGACCCCGACCCCGACCCCGACCCCGACCCCGACCCCGACCCCGACCCCGACCCCGCGTTTTACTGACACCCGTAATTTTCATGTGGTCATTCTATTTTAATGATTGTACTTTAAAATACCCATCACTTCTTTATAGGTGTATAAGCATTCAAACTATTAAGTTTCCTCTCATAACTGAAGATGACAACTGAATACGTTGAAGCATATGTTTTGCAAACCCAGAAAAGTCGTTTTATCTGACTGAGAGATTAAATAAAATAGGCTAAAGAAAGAAAACTGTTGTTTAGGTTTCACAGTCCGTGAAAGGGTCTAAATGATAGAGATGAAATTTTTTGAAATTGGTGCAATTTCACGGCATGCTAATTAACTACAATAAAGTTTACTGACTTTGTTAATAAAGTTCAGCCACTTTGTTAGTTGCTTATTGATTGATTGACTGACTGACTGACTGACTGACTGACCGACCGACCGACCGACCGACCGACCGACTGATTGGTTGGTTGGTTGGTTGATTGATTGATTGATTGATTGATTGATTCTAGCTCGTATGGGCAGTAACGAAGTATGTCGGATGTGGGGTTCACTGGTGTACCACTGGAGACGATCAGCCGTGGGAGAAAGTTGCCTGTGACTACGGCCCGTACACGTAAATACAAACGTTTTTATACACTGATAGCGTGATAGCCTTCGTTAACTGCTCATCTTGAAACAAGTAGCTGGCCTGCGTGGTCGGTATGCACCTATTGATTTTACGCAACATCGCTTTCATGTGGTCCTGTTTATGATACTTTTCAAAAGGTGGTTCCAAGTTTTAGGTCTGCCGATACGGAATCCAGTGGTTGATCTATTGAAATAGTGTTTTTAAGTATTGATGAGTCTACCGTGGTTAAATAAAGTCATTCATTCATTCATTCATTCATTCATTCATTCATTCATTCATTCATTCATTCATTCATTCATTCATTCATTCATTCATTCATTCATTCATTCATTCATTCATTCATTCATTCATTCATTCATTCATTCATTCATTCATTCATTCATTCATTCATTCGATTCAGCAACTATTGCGATTAAGAACAAACTTTTTAATGCCCTTGTTAAACCCGTGTTACTTTATGCGTGCGAAATTTGGGGACCAGAACTATTGTCATACAAATAAAACGCACTTCGTTAAAAGCACAATTGAACAAGTCCACATTACGTTCTGTAAACAAACATTAAACGTCCCGTGGTATACAGAAAACAGTGCTTGCAGGGTAGAGCTAATGGGCGATATCATTTAAGCATTGACATAAAAGCCTCAATCTTCAACTACTGGCAAAGACTGAAGCATTCTTCGAACAACGTTTTGCTAAGTGAAGCATTTCAATATGCAACAACATCTACAACTTTTTTCGATGTTGTAATTTACGAATAGATCACTAGGGGGCATCAAGTAACAGAACCAATAACCCGGCAACACATCAAGAACGGACGATGGAAAACTCTCAGAAATCAGTATTCACAAAACTGGCTTGAGACCCAGAATAGTTCATCATCAACTTCAAGAGAAAAAGTTTCTCATAAGGAAGTTAAAAAGAGTTATGAATTTGAAAATTACCTAAAAACAGTTACAAATCTAGCACATAGAATAAGCCTGACAAAGCTTAGATTAGGATGTCATACATTACGAATACAGACTGGAAAATATGAAAATAGAGGAGTATCAATCCCTGTAGAGCAACGAACATGCTTGGTATGTAAACAAAATTGCGTAAAAGACGAAAAGGATTTCTTGATGTATTGCCAGGGGTTTACCACCATATGACATGAGCTATGTTCTTATATTTACATTTCAAAGATTGATGGAAGTTACATACATTTAAGTGAAAACGAGAGGACTAAGTACTTACTTAGAGCTGACAATAAAAATACATCAAAAATAATAGGTGAATATATACATTTAATGTTTAAAAAAAGGAAAGAGCTTCTTAACTTACAAACACAATGAACATTATATATATATATATATATTTTTTTCTTTTTAAAGGAATTGTATAAGAATCTAGTTTTTGTTATTTCTTAATTGCCTTAGCTAATGCTCAAACCTTTATTGTAAACAGACCAATACGTCCCTTTAGAGAGTACGGCGCAATAAAGATTACTATTACTATTACTATTACTATTACTATTACTATTACTATTACTATTACTATTACTATTACTATTACTATTACTATTACCATTACCATTACCATTACCATTACCATTACCATTACCATTACCATTACTATTACTATTACTATTACTATTACTATTACTATTACTATTACTATTACTATTACTATTACTATTACTATTACTATTCATTCATTCATTCATTTATTCATTCAATCCTTAAGTAATAACAGCTAATGAGCAGGCATGGTGAGCAAAACCTTCAGTGGCCCTGTTAATTATGTTGTACAGGATAGTTTTAGCTTTTAAGGCTGTCGTTGAAATTCTTAAGTGTTACCAGTCAAATATTTGAGTGTTATCTAAGCACGATCTCGATGCTTGTCTACTTTGTTCCAGTTGCCTCTAATGTACAATTCATCATTTTCCATCTAGGGGCAACATTGTTGGTCAGTTTCCATACAAGACCGGAAAAGCATGTTCGAAATGTGTTTCTGGGAAGGGATTTTGTTACAAGAAATTATGCAGTAAGTACATGCTTCACTGATCCAAAGGTGAATTTTTCAAACTTGCTCGATCGAAGGCAAATCTGCGATAAGGCTCGTGTAAACTTTGTGGACATTTTATTTTAATCACAGCTACACTGTGTCGGTGTATGATGTTGTCTCCAAGCAAGTTTCCAGGGCGCTGAAACTGTTGTAAATTAATACTCTGAATATATTCACAAGAAAGGGTTTAGGTTTCATATAGTACAGGCATTAAGTATATTTTTGAGTAAATCAAACAGTGTTGAATTTGTGGCCTAAATGACAAACTTGTGAGGAATCCCTACAATTTTTTGGAATAAATACTTATTTAATAATCACCTTTACTAGTTTGTTCGTTGTGTGATGCGCATTAGATCCTAACATTTGTTATTATCAGTTATTCCCAGAAATTCCTAGGAATTCCCAATTCAACTTTTTTCCTCAGATAATAATAATATATTCCTAGGAATTCCAATTAATGTTTTGACCATACAAAGATTGGAATTCCTATAGGAATTCCTTGGATTTCCATATTCCAATTACCGTGAAAATTATTCACACCTTCATTTCTAAGAATTCCTAGAAATTGTTAAGAAAAAAATTCCTAGGAATTCTTAGGAAATTCCTGGGAATAGGAATTTCGAGCTTCATTTCACGATTGTCCGTGTAACAGAAGCTCTTTAGAGAAAAAAAGGGAGGGGGGGGGGGGCTTAAGGACGGCGGGTCCTAATACAGAGGTATTTTTGTTATGGTTATGACGTACGGGGAAAAGCAGATCTTAGCAAGACTTACTGAAATTTAAAAAGAAATATGTGGATAACCAGGCATGTTTCAGAGTTAATTCCAAAAACCTTTAAGAGACAAAGAATGTATGGCTTTTTGTTTCCAAAGTTAAGCTCAATTATTTCAAAGATGCATGGTTACCCCCAATTTTCTTTATGGATTCTGGTAGCCCTTGCTAAGGTCTGCTTTAACCCACATAATCATGAACCGCACAAAAATACCGTTGTAATGTAGGCAAATTCCTTAACCCTATTCAGATTGGCGTGCGTTTTTGGTCTTCTGGGAACGGGAGGAGAGGCGGGGGCTCATTCGGTCCCCACTCCTAACTCCGAGGATATTAAAGCTATGACGACGAAACTTGGAGCAGATAGTACGTCTAAAGAAGGTTCCTTTGAGGTCAGCAAAATAAGCTGATGACGTCATATGACGTAACAATTACGCCCGGGTCTCAAATGGCGGCCATCTTGTATCCGCCATCTTGGATTTGTTGATTTTTCCAGAACCTTTGATAATCGACAAAATTGGCCAAAAAGTAACCAAAAGCAACGTAAGAACATGAAAATGACCTAAAAATGTAAAACGTTCTTCAGAAATATTATAATTTTTCAATAAAAAGGTGAAAATTCAAAATTTTGAAAAACGGCCTGTCAAAAAGTGATTGCCATGGTAACGTCAAACTTGATGGACAAGCACTTGCTACGTCAAGTTGTTTCCAGATAGATTTTAGGAAAAGTCACCAAGTTTGGTGGCTTAAGGTGATTCCGTTCAATTGCATTGCGCATCCTTTCTGCGCATCAATTTTTGCGTGATTAGCGCGCGCACGAGCGCGCGCGCGTTCGAAACTTGGTAGCTTTTCTATGAAAACTGAGCTGTTGAGAGAAATGAGTTGTCGTTTTCTCCAAAACGAACTCGGTGACCCCTCTATTTTATTCCATTTATTTGAAGAAAACACGACTCTGCATGATATATCCAAATTTTAAGAATTTTTCATTATTCATTTTCAAATATTCTGATTAATTCATTATTACAATCTGATTTTAGGCATTTCACTGGAAGCGTGCATGTGCTCGATTTGCTTATTATTTCATTACTTTTATTTTTGAGGCAACTTTAAGGCCTTTTACTGTAACATTGTTTTGCTATCACAAGAATAATGCTTATATTTTATTGCTAGTGATAACTTTCTTAAAGTATTGGGTGTCTCTGGTACAAGGAAAGGCTTTTTAATATTGCTGTCGATAGCTAGCAAGGTACCTATATACGACAGCCCTGTAGCGTGAAATCAGACATGGTTACCCCCTCTTTTTATTTTATTTTTTCGATGTACTAGATGTAATTAATAACTGTGCAAAGTTTCAACAAATTCTTATTATAACTTCTTTTTCGATGGAATCACCTTAAGCTTGTGACAAAAAAGTTATAAACGTCCAAAGTCAGTGCGCGCACAATCGCCCTACCCCCAACCCCCGGTCTGAATAGGGTAAAGGAATACCTCGGACCGGTCCCGAGATGCGCAGGACGTATGCACAGTAGAAAAAGGATGCACAAAACTGGATTTCACGATGTGCAGAAACTATAACTACGTAAGTGATGGGTCTTTCTTTAAAGGACACTCATCGGACCTCTGCAAGTAGCTACTCACTTAAAATAAACAATGAAATTGTCTGTAGCGTTGTCTCAAACGTGCCGTATGGTATGCCAGAGTAAAACATGCTGTTTTCTTTTTGTAGCTTGTAAGAAACTATCGAGGCAAATACTTATCTCTTGCAGAAGAAACCCTTGGGAATACCTATTTAGTATAAAATGTGCCTACGCTTACGTTACCTTAGTTTGTTAAACGAACGGCTCGCACGTTTTAGCTTGCCTGCCGACAAAGCAAACTCCTCAAAAGAATCGGTAGAAAAAAGCAGCCAAATCCGAACGTATGGAGGGTCGGGAATTACAGAACTTTATTGTACGCCTATGTTTCAAATAATCTATTTTCAGTAAAATTATTGATATCTTAATCTGATCTTGTCAGGAGACTGTGATAACTTCGACCAAGAGTGCGGACGAACACTCACGCAGGAAATGTGTACAACGCAACCGGATGTAATGGAAAAGAAGTGTCCCAAAATGTGCAACTTGTGCAGTAAGTTGTGACACTCTCCAGTATTTAGTATTGCAGCGCAATATATGAGATCTACACCCTAAATTTTATTGAATGACTACTTTCCGTTGAAAATGCTTCTTTTCCCTTCAAGTCCCAAGAGCAAACGCACCGTTCACAGGAGCCCTTAACCCAGAGCGTGCAACTACCGTACTTAAAGCCTGTCGAAAAGCGTTTTCACAGACCAACCTGGCTTAAGAAAGGTCTAAGATCACTATTTCCCGAGAAATTTAAGTTACCTTAATTTAAAGTCTTCACTAGCATCTGCACTGTCTTGAAGTCCTATCAGCCTATTTCTCACATCTCTCCGCCATTTTCTTTTCGTTTTTTTTTGTTTTTGTTTTTGTTTTTGTTTTGTTTTTTTTGTTAGACTTGCAGAGTGATAACGTAATGCTGTGAACTAATTTTCAAAGCTTTTGAATGGCTATTAATAATGCTCCTTTAACTGTCTGAATTCGCGGGAAAGTGAATTGAAAAATAAATAGATCTGTGAAAACTCCTTTACATAAAAATGTGTTTGTTGCACATTCCGGTTTCTGGGTTTTCTGCTGGTCAACTGCTTTCGTTTTGATATCGTCACACTTACTGGGATTTACTCTCTCAAAAGCACGAACCACCCTGTATGGCATAATAAACGGCACGACGGAAAAGTTTCACTCAGTAGTTTTCCTTCTAATAGCCGACTACTGGGATTTCCCGCTTAGTTTACAGACTCAAAATTAATTATACCCACCTCGACAGTATAAGATAGATACCACAGGAACGTCGTGGTCAAAATTTTTCATACGAATGGTCAACTTAACAGGTTTAAACCACAGTCTCAAAGGTTAGAAGTACTAACTTTGATTTATTTCGGTCTAAACTGGGTCTGGATTTTTGTAATCTTCTGTGAAATAGGGTGTAGTATCCATGTATAAATTCTGCCCGGATACTTCAGCGACCTCCCTTCCCTCCCACTTCGTTCCGCAATCCTTCTACCCCTCCACCACCAAAAGCCATCCTCAACTCCTTGGACTTTCCTAAAGGCTATACTAGATCAAACCCAGTTTACCTTTATCTGTGTGATTTCCTCAGAATGTCCTCTGGAATGCCAAAACGGCGGCACTGTTATCAAAGAAACCTGTACTTGTTCCTGTTCTACGGGTTGGACAGGCATGGACTGTTCAGGTAAAAATGTGTATTACCAGATAGTGATAACGCCAATAAGGACCCACATGTATAATGTTTGTTTTGTTTATCGTATTATGCCACGCTCTCCCTTCTTTAGGGACGGTCTCTTGTTGGCTTTACTGGGTTTTAAGTGGTGGCGGTGACGATGGTGCTGTGGGTGTTGTTGTAGTTGTTGTTATTGATGATGGTCATGAGATGATGATGATGATGATGATGTTGATGATGGTGATGATGATGATGATGATGATGATGATGATGATGATGATGATGATGATGATGATGATGGCCATCTTTATCCTCATGGTAGTCATTGGTTGTCCAGTGTTATCATTCACAATCTGACAATGTCACCATCAGGACCACTCTCTCCGGTCGATCACACTAGACAGACTACTGAGACCGCTGGGCCTAGACCATTTATTATTTTGTAATCATACTTATTGTCACCATTGTTATCGTCGTGATAAGCCTTCTGCGCTGTTAAAAGCACGCAAAAAGCTCTTCATTTTAGATGGTGTGTACTTTCAGATCGTTGTTACGACAAAAACGGAAAACAACGTTGCGCGAATCTAGTGAAGTGGAATCCCCCCGGCAGCTGTAAGACCAATGACATGTTGAAGGAGGTCTGTGAAGCAACTTGCGGGTACTGCGGTAAGATCTTATCACTCATTGACTCAACGGTTGATTATACCATAAAAGTCTGAACTCAGTCATATATCCATTGAACAGATTAGCCAATATCATTGATCACTCATTAACTTCTCTAAATAGCCCTGACTCGTGACAAGTTATCCCACTTTTGAGAGCTGCGCGTAGAATGATAGCGCGAGGAGTGATAGATTGTTAAACGAATAGCTGATTATAATATTTATGATTTTTTTAACAAATACAAAAATGAAAAGCACATAAAGTAGTACTCACTTTGCTAAACTCACAGTTTCCTTGGGCACAAAGACGGCAAACGTGTATCAAAGAGGCTATGAGCCAACTTGTGAATGGAGGAGTGCTAGTTTTGAGGCTACAAACGTTTTTTCAAAAAAGTAAGGTGTTATATTACAGCGTGTGGCATGACATCTTAACCAATTATCAGAGCAGAGCGGATTTTTAGTGGTATGAAACGAGGATGGGTTCTCTTGTGTTACAATATTTCGAAAAGATTTTACCTTTGGTAGATAGCCTGAGATATGCTGTACAAGATGAGGTATATATTGTGGGTGGTGCCGCTGCTGGGAGTCTGTGACAACATCCAAGACGGCAGCAATCTAAGCCCACCACCTTGGATTTCAGTTAAAATGAGAAATGATAAATAACGGCAGGAATTGAAAAATTTGACGCTAGTCATATAGGATATGACGTAACTAAACACTTCGCTGCTTTTTGTCGATATATTTCGCGCTTTTTTCACGGACAAAAGGGAAAAACACAGTTTTATTTTAAAATGGCTTGACCACCTACTACTTATGACGTTATATCTCGTAACCACGACAACCAATTTTCACCAAACGCGCGTCAAAATGTGTGTAAAGAATAAACGTACAGCTACTGAAAAAGCCAGGTGCTGATGAAAAATCGTCTTTGGGGGAGTGGCATCCACCCACTCCCACCCCATTCGTCCGACGGTTAAATCGCTTAATCGTAGTGTGACGGTGGGAAATTAAGACAACTTAAGAACGATATCAGTGGCTTGTTATAGAAAATTCACTTTACAGGACTCTTGGGTTCCCACAGAAACCCCCCTGTTTACATTGGCGCTCGGCGAGTCTGGGGTAGTGGGTAATGATTTATGGTGGCTGGTCTAGAATCAAGGGTTGCCAAATGCAGCTGAACGTAGTGTTGTATAGGGTAAGGGACTCATAGACCTAGCGGCACAGCCCACCCAAACATTTACAGAGTACCTCCCCCCGGGGGTTTGCGTTCACAATCTGTTTTCTAAACATTTAGATGACGGCAGTGGGACGTACACAACCACAACCGCCGCTCCTGTGGTAACAACTGCTCCGGCAGCACTCGTGACAACAAGTAAGTGTCGACTTCAGTAAAAGAACACCTGAACAGTAGATAACGAGTTACATTGTTTGCTAATTATTACCTCTTAAAACAAAGCTTTGATTCAAAGCTGCTTAGGAAGACTCCAACTCGGGACTACGAAAACAAAAGTTTTTATTTTATGGGGTTCAGGGTAACTTGTGAATTACAAGCCGTCCCGGACCTTAAAGCAGACGAATAGCGACAAGGGAAAAAGCCAAATGATTTCCATATCTTTAGTAGTTCATTTAGTTCACCATTCAGGTCAAAATGTAGAATGTTGCTTGAGAACTAAATCTAAAATCCGGTCAAAGGATTTGCAAGATCTGCGAAACTCGTCAAATAATTGCTTAAAAACATTTCCTTTCACTAACTATTTCTATTACGTACTCCATTTTAAATTTTAAATTAATTTGACATAGTCGCTCCTGTGATAACATCTGCAACACAACCACCCGCGCCACACCCTGAAGGTAAGTCTAGATCATGATGTCCTTGAAGGTAAATTACGTTGGTGGCCTATGTAGATTGAGTCTGGAGTGAGTTTCTAACGTTTGAGTTTGCGAATAAAATTTGAAGCCAGTGCAGCACTTTGTTGTAGTACAGTTTATTACGCTGTGCGAGATGGCTCCAAGTTTTGAGCCTGTGGATGAACGTCTTAAGTGAGGCCGGCCATTCGGATGTTTGATAACGCTCAAGAAACATAGAAAATACCCGGGGGATATGTTATTACCGGGGACGTGTGCATGAGGCCCAATTTCTTTACCCCAAAAAGCCTGCTCCAAATATAAGGCTGTATCCTGTCCCAACAAAGGTCTAGCGGCCCAGAGCGTAACCTAAAAATGTCTTTTTATCTGCTCCCCCCTCCCTCCCCCCCAAAAAAAAACAAGAGAGTCCGAAATAGCTTAAGCTTCCACCTTTCTTTCTTCAGTTTGTAAATAACACTGATACAATTGTTTGACATAAACTTGAGAGCCCAAAGGTACGCATGCTTTTTATCAACCCTCAAAAATACTGTCAAAATCTTCCTACTTAAGATAAGTCCACCAGGAAATTTCGAACCCGCAAAAGGCCCAACTTGTCCGTTTCAAACTGCACCTACCCGTATCTAATATACCTGAGTATCCCTCACCCTGCCAGGGCACTCGCCTCCCCGCTTATGCTGGTGTTTCTGCATCAGTCTCACGCTTATTCTCAAATATCTGACGTGTTTTATGACACTACATTGTTTTGCTTTTTTTATTTGTTAAACAAAGGATTATTTTACATTACCTTTACTTTCTCTTGGCAGTTACTCCTGCACCAATATCAAATCTACCTGTAACAACTACACCTGCAACACAAGGTATGCATGTATGTATGCACGGGGAGGCTCCGCCCAAGGTTTAAACCCTTACCCTTTAGTGTACTAATTTTTATCGAAAAGGTACACCTTTTATATACCTAGAACAAAATTGCATCTCTTTAATACTTTAAACATAAGCCACAAGCAGGAACTCCTGTATATTTTTGCGTTAAAACACTTTTAGTACTTAGACTCAGGTGCTACGCCTTCCAGTTTAAGGTGTATTTTGGCGACCGTTTAACATGCTAAAACAGTAAATTTGGCAACCCTTAATTATAAGTATACTGCTCGTGTAAAAGGAACCCCTTTCGGGCGGAGTCTCCCCGTATTGCCCACTATAGGAAGTACCGCCTCCCGGGGGAATTGTCTAACTTAATATGATTTCAGCGTGTACAAGTGACCAGAATTCGCAGTGTGAGATGTGGGCAGCAAGAGGCGAGTGTGAAAAGAACCCGTTGTATATGATACCATACTGCTGCGTCAGCTGTAAATATCATCAAGCACCGAAAGGTATACAAGATATGTTTATTTTCATTGTACATGCACGCACCTAGTTGAAAAAATGTTGGCGGTCAGAAAGCGTAAATCATAGACGATACAGTTTATTTAAAATACCACGTGTCACGAAAGCTCGAGCCGGAAAGGCCCAGAGCAAACGGATGCAACATTTCCATTCGATTCGTCCTGGTGAGTGTAGTCCTGCGAGGGACTGTTTGAGATGACATTGACTGACGTTTCGACAACCTGAGCGGAAGTCATCATCAGAAGTCAAGTGAATTGTGAATCGTCGGTAGATGTTATAAGTCTCTGGTCGTTGTCCTCATTGGTCGACAAACTTCTCAGGACTGCACTCACCCTGACGATCGTAATTTACCGACTTATGATAAGGCTCCTGAGTTCAAACCATTTGCAGTATTATTGAATTCAACATGCTGTGGCAATAAATCTTCGTTCAACACCATCCACCCATCCATCCATCCATCCATCCATCCATCCATCCGTCCGTTCGTCCATCCATCCATCCATCCATCCATCCATCCATCATACATATATACATACATAACTTCTATTTAGTAAAGTAGATCGGTCCCACGCCATTCATGATCACCATCACCCAACATCATTGCACATGGTGGCTAAACATGTTGAATTCAGCATGTTCAACGTCAGTTGAATGGAAATGTTGTATCTGTTTTTCCAGGGCCTACGAGCTCCAATTAAAAAAATAATAAAACTTTTTATCGCCATCCTAACAAGTATTCTATCGCATTTTCAGTATGCACAGATTCAAATTCCAACTGTCCTCGCTGGGCCTACCTTGGACAATGTGAAGCCAACAGAGCTTGGATGCTGGACAACTGTAGAAAGAGCTGTAATCAATGTGGAGGTGAGAGTAGCCACATGAAAAAAGTGCGTATGCTTAGAAAGCATGTCTAAGCAGTAAAATAGTACTGCCTGGACATTACATCGCAGAACAACACACGGAAGTGTCAGCCTTTAATTAATTAGTGTGCAAACTTCTGTGAGATCGACCATTCAATCCAAATTGACAGGTACAATACAAACTGGTTACACATGGTGTTCTTTCCTTGATTTCTGGTTGGGTTGTGAATCTTTACAATACAGTGAAGCCCACTGAAACGACTGCCAACGGGTAATAAGAGGTTGTCGCGTTAACAGTGTGGTCGGATTGAAGGAGTTTCAGATGACTGCATAAGCAGCTATCCATGACCCCTTGCGCCTCGCCAAAATCCCGCATAGAAAAAGAAGCGCCTGGTACGAGGCAGTGCATTTTATCCCAAATCTACCCGGTTTTGTAAGGTGCCATTTACCTTTTCTTTCTTTATAATATGGTGTATCTAATAAAAAAAATTCATTTCTGGTTTGTGCCTCAACTTGCTAACATGAACACTTCAAGACCCGAAAATGGTCACTCTCGTCTTGGTGTCGCAATCGGGTAACGCAGAAATGGCGGGAAAATCAAGGTCACTTCTTTCCCTTCTTGCTCTCTGAGAGTAGGGTGTTTTGGACTTGTTTGGAAAGGGGGTACTCCGAACAGATGGTAATCGTGTTCTTTTGGGGCTGTTCCCCCGATAGCAAAATGAACGAAATGAACGGAAGTCATGTTTTACTCGGAAAAGGTAGAATTACGGTTTTGGAGGAATTCATGCTTCGTATATCCTGTTATTGCTAAATTCGAGTAAAAACTGAGACTTAAACGAAAAGAATACACTGTAAGACAAAGGGAGGATTTGGGGCATCTGCAACACAAAAAGTTGTTAGATGAGGAAACGACTTATGCGTTACGTACAAATAATGCCCTGATTTTCCCCTCAATGAGGGCGCATGTGCTGGCTGCATTTATTGTAATAAACCAAGTCAGTGAGTAGTTAAGCCAGGTAGTCATGTAATTTTGATATTTATTTGTTTTGCTTAAAGATTGCAAAGACACAGACGCCAAGTGTCCTTCGCTCGCTATTCTGAAACAATGCAGCTCGCCGGACAAAGTAACCTGGATGAACACAAAGTGTAGAGACAGTTGTGGCTTGTGCAGAGGTGAGAGCTGTGTACAGTGTCAATTTTTTTCCATTTTAAGTCACGGGTTCCTTTTTCTACTGTCACATGTATCGTGCAAACACAATGAAGCGGAACGAAACCAGGCATAAGACACAGCCAACTAAATTTAAGAGCTTTAGTGAATCTAAACTGTGCTGCATTCCCAACAATTGAGTCAGTTTAGGTTATTGTTTACCATCACTATTTGTGTTCCTATCTGATGAAATGCCTATTATATGCCTATTGTCTTTTTTAATGTCGTTTAATATTGTTGTTAATATATAATAATTTTATTCTTTCTTTCTTTCTTTCTTTCTTTCTTTCTTTCTTTCTTTCTTTCTTTCTGCGGTCAAACGCCAAAAGAGAACTAGAGAACAGCATTTCTGATTTCTGTTGCTACTGTACTTGTAGTACCCAGCGTCTCGTACAGCACACTCTTGAGATTTTATCGACAAATGCCGAAACGTCAGAACCACGTCACGTGACTTAAAATTGAACTTATTTTTGAAATCGACTGAACCAATGTGTTCAATAGTTTATGATAGACACGTGGAATGTCCAGCTTGGTCGGTGTTGGGAGAGTGCAAAAAGTCAAACAGGACCTGGATGGTGGACCATTGTCCTCAAAGCTGTGACGTACCTTGTAAGTTATTATAGGGACCTTAAAAAGGTGGTGGGAAACGTCTGGGACGAGAGCACGAAAGAAATGTAGGGTGAACACGAGCCGCAGGCGAGTGCTTCTCCCTACTTTCTTGAGTGCTCTCGGCACTTCCTTGCGTGCTTTATAACAGAACAAAGTACGGTTTGGTTTGGGCTTTTTTATTTGTTTTATAATATAGTTGTACTTCGTTTGCGCAGGAATTGCCTTCAATTTGCAAGAAAGCAGACTTTATTCATAGCTTGCAAGCGCGAGCAAGAAAAGTTTTATTCAGCTTGCCAGCGCGCGCAGAATGGTGTCACGGGTCAAAATCGTGACTGCATAAACACAGTGTTTTGTCTTGCAAATTGTTTCTAAAAAGCGTCTGAATTCCTCCAATGAAAAGATGCACTACTCCAAGTCTTCTTTTTAATTTTCTGGTATAGCTGTAATTTCAAATTGCGAAATTTTCTCTTTTGGTTTGCGATCTTTACCTTTACAATCTACTGAAATTCACGCACACAAAAATGGCGTCATTTCAGCGTACATTATACTCTCATAAGGCACGCTCTTTTTCAATCAAAACATACATCAGCTACATTACAATTTTAATTACAGTATATCTTTAATGATTTATAGTTTTAGGGCTCTTGAGAAAACTTGTTATTTTTAAGGTTATTTTAAGATGATTGAAAACTTATGTAACTTTAAGGCAATTTTAGAATCCACTCGCAAAATTAGACAGAAGAGGGGGTGAAGCTCACCATTTGCAATGTTCTCCAGATTGGACTAACGAAAACATTGGGCAAAAATATACCTACAACCAAAAGCAACAGAGCTGCATGCAGTTAAGGAGTGAATAAAAAGAGAGCTTCAAAGAGATGCAGATCGTCCGATGGAAGAGGATAGATATGCAATTAAAAGCCTTTTCTGAAGTGCCGTGCTTTTTCTTTCAGTGTCAGAGGTCTTGTTTTGCGGGGGAAAACCAGACGGTAATTACCAGGACCCCACGACCTGCCAAGCATATATAGCGTGTTCATATGGCGTCACAAGTCACGTGGAATGTCCCGCAGGAAAGAAGTTTGACACAGTTAAACGAATTTGTGAGCCCGCAGAAAGAGCTACATGTACAGTGGTTAGTCCAAGTAAAAAGTCAAAATCAAGTAGAAAGTGGAGGATAATTGCAACACTAAAGAGAGGATTACCTTTCTATAAAACACCGTAGGGAGGGCAGGAGAGACACTCCGTTTCGATGAATGCACGGCTCATTGAAAAATCATTTTGGGACAAAATGGGCCTGGATTGGCCATCCTAGACTTAAAGTGATTCCATCGAAATAGAAGGAATATTTAAAATTTCCTAAGACTTGGTCCAACTGGCAATTACGTTTGGAACATTTCGAAAATGCAATAAAAAATAGGGGTCACGGAGCTTGTTTTGGCACAACAAGGATAGCCATTGATAGCAACTATACGACCCGCAAGGTTTTCTTGAGAAGCCCTTAAGTAATCAGAAATTTGAACTATAATTGCCTTAGAAACTCATTGCTTGTATTGAAATATTGGAGCAGTTCAACAAAATAGAAATTTACCTTGCTTTGTATACTATTTTAGTTGAACAGAAATTAAGGATAGGAAAAAAAATTAAAGAATTTTCCGCGTGCGTACATACCCTGCTGTACCCAAAGACGTGTTATTTTCGGCATTTAAATAAAAATATCTCAAAGCAGAATATTTAACTTTTCTTGAAATCGAGATATATTGTACTTGACCATGTGCCATTTGAATTTATGTATTAAAAAATGGGGGTCACAGAGCTCGTTTAGGAGAAAACGACCTGTTGTTTCTCTGAACTGCTCAGCTTTCATAGAAAACCTACCAAGTTCCGAAGGTGTGTGCGCTCGTGCGCGCGCTAATCACGCAAAAAAATAATGCGCAGAAAGGATGCGCAGTGCAATTGAAGGGAATCACCTCAATCAAAAGTTTTCAATGAATTGCTTCGAGACCCGACAAACAACATGCGTCCCTTGTACAATCATTCGTTATGAAACTTGTTTAAAGTCTGAAAGTTCGTTTGAACATTACAAAAGTGTTTCTGGTTTAATGCAGGTGCCATTCCTTAGTTAACAGTTAAACGTTTTGTTTCAGGATACGAGCAATGTTTACCAAAATCCGGAATCCGACATTAAAATGAACTGAGGTTAATTTTGCTTGACAACCGATGGCGTACAATCAACTTGTTTTCTTTGTTTGCTATTTGCTGAGCACTGATTCGGGAGGTTGCACCGTCAGAGACATGATGCAACTTGCTTTCACCAATCAGAGCAAACATTTCTTAGTTGTTTTCTGTTTATGTGCATGTATATTGTTTTTTGTTGCTGTTGTTGTTGTTACTGTGGTTCCTGCCTGCTTGTTCTTTTCTTGCACGAATTCCAGTAAGAGGACACAACACAGACTTCAAGCTCCCTAGTTCCTGTACGGCTTTTTCCCAGGCCCTCACGGTCAATTCGTGTCGGTGACGTATCCAGGACGAACGGCTAGGGACACATGACCCGAAACAAAGAGATCGCGGGGAGATATAGAGGCCTAGGAACTAGGCAATACAACAAGTGCTCTTTCCTAAAGGTAGTCGAGCGAGAAGAAGACGAGGGCGCCAAAGTAGGATTGCCGCGTGGAACGTCAAGTTTAATTTTGATGTGGCAGCCGACTTTTGTGCGCAATGGCGTGTTCGCATCTTCTTGCTTGACTATCCCTGAGAGGAAGGTGGGGATGCTCGAAGTCTAGTCAGACCAAAACAATTGCACCTTGCTTGGGCACGTTTTTAAAGTACACCTAGCCCCAAAATATTTTTTTCGCTAAAATAAATCTTTGCACCTGTTCGAAACGCATTGCGCCCTTTTTTTTTTTACAAAATCCCCCTCAGTCTTGACGTTTTATAGGCTGTAAAAGTTATGAAATCTAGCTATCATCTGTTACACGACCGAGCTAGTGAGGGGCATCGGTGTATTCCTGATGTAACATCACAAACTTATTTGCATCTCCTTAAGTCTTTGTAAACAGGCATGCAAAGCAGTTTGTGACGTCAAATCAGGAATAGATCCACACCCCTTCCTACTCGGCCGGGCAACAAATGATGCTTAGTTTTGTGTAAGTTTTGAAGCCCATAAAAATGTCAAAAACTGCGAGTAATGGCTAAATGTTTTTCAAATAGGTGCAAAGTTTTACATTAGCGGAAAAAAATATTTTGGGGTTAGGTGCACTTTAAGCGTTGAAGCTTTGCATTTTCTTCGAGTTCTGATTAGTCTAATGAGTTCAATAAGATAGTGAAAGCAAAGACTGAAGTATTCTGGTCTGCACGGCGGGCGTCCTTAAATTATTAGGGCGAGATGTTGGAGGAGCGCATGCGCACGAGGCTTGTGCACCTCATGGACCTCATGGTTTACAGAAGCTTGCTACGCAAGCTTCAGCATTCTAGTAGCTGTAGTAAAAATACGTGGCCACTGCGAAAATGGTTTATTGATAGCCGTTCTTTTCTGGCGTCCGAAGCAAAACCAAAACCAATTGTTACTACCGTGCCCGTGTTTTCGCGTTTGGCAATCGTCCGTGGTGCCATTTAATCAGCTGCTTCAAGCGCAAGTCTTTAGACATTAGACCATGCTCCATTTAACCCTTTAAGTCCTGATAGAAAATGCATACTCTTCTCACTATTCTCCATACATTTCTCATGGAACTAGTAAGGAGAATTTGTCCAAATATCAAGACATCTTATCCTTAGCGATCACTATCTTTATTCTCATCCCTTGACTGTTTAAACGAGTGGTGATAATGTAAAGAGAAAATTCATTTTCGTCACTTTTGGGGCTTAAAGGGTAAAAACAAAAATTTAACAGTGAAAACAGGGAAATTTTTGAAGGTTGGATTGTACTTTTCACCCCACCCTCTCACCGTCCCCTTTCATTCGCCCCAACCCGTTTGTTTTGATTCCCAGATAGCGGCAGAAATTAAAGGCACAAATGAGTTGAAATTTAGCTCTCGCCCGCCAAACAACAGCTGTACTACAGTGCAAAGCGTATATTTACATTTTGAAATTTTCTGCGTCTTGCAAACTAGATATTAACCTTTTTTTTTCTGTACGATATTTTTCTTTATCAGTTTATTACAATCCGATTAAACAGTAGATTATTCGCATTTTTAAACAGTTTGTCGGCGTTAATAGGTTTAATAGTTTGTCGACGTTAATAGGTTCAATTCTCTTTTTTTTGTGCTGAGACCATTGATGTGGCAAGCAACTTTAATTTCAAACGATCTACCTTTTATATATTTTTATTTTTTATTATTAAAAAGTGGGAAAATGCTCACCAAGATCGGTTAATGTTGGTAATAAACGGAAGATTCCGAACAGCTTATCTTAATTTATGAGCATCTGTATCAGTTCATCGCTTAACATGCTATAATTGTAAAGAAAACAAAACAGTTTCGCATAAGAAGCAGCTTGATTAGCGTACAGCTAGAAACGCCTTTCTTTTTTTTTTATATTCAAATATTTTCAAATCTTATCGTGAAAACGTTTTTTTTCCTTGGATGTGAAAGAAAAATGAACGGAACGAAAGTTGACGAAAGTTCGTCATTCCCCAGTTTAGCCTAAGTTTATTTACCACGTATAATTAATATTACTGCATTTATATTAGAAAACCAACCTCGCTGCTAAATATCCCGGGCTTTTTTTTGTCTTTGTTTTGTTTTGTTTGTTGTTGTTGTGTGTGTGTTTTTTTCATTTTTTCACTTTTCCTTTCATGCCTCAATGAAAGAAAGGTATACACAGCGAAACAATGCCCCACTGCCAATTTTTCTAATAACTCATCTGTGAAAAGCTGGGATCCAGTGTGTTCTTACAAACTTATTTAGTTTGCGGTAAACGAAAACATTTGAAAGGCTCAGCAGGGGCCCTTCATTAGAGGCTATTTCCATTTTTTTCGATATCTTAGTCAATTTTTTTCCAGAACTCCCAAAGACAACAGAGCCTTCGAAAGCTGTTTTCCGCCAAATTAAAGGGGGAGTAAATAGGATGCGATATAAAAATTTTTAACAAAAAAGCAGCGGAATCCAGCATCATATAATTTCCGAACAAATTCAGTTTTAAAAAAATCACTGAATTCTGAGCTTGAAGATACTTTGTCAAAGATTTTACAGGTCTAATTTGAGGCTGTAGATGTGCAAAAAAGGCATCAATTGCATATGTCTGTAAAATTCTGTCAAAGCCAGCAGAAAAGTTTGCAGATAAATGCACGAAACGTTTCTTTAATTTGAAAACGCGACTCTTCCAAGTCTAGAAAGGCTACACCCCTAAAAGTTGCTCTGCAAAATCTTTCGCCAATTCAAGTATCGTAAGTTTACAAATTTTAATAAAAAGTTTGCCATTCGAATTCGGTTTTCAGTTTTTCCATAGAAACAGTCAAGTTCCGCACCCCGCAAATATGTCGAAAACATTACCTTGAAAGGATCTGTAGATGCGTTATTGCTAAGTCAGACAATTGAACACCTGCAGTAGGGCAAGGATACGCATTAAGATAAACATGAAATTCACCTGTTTGCGTAATTGTGTTCTCAACCTGGGAAGCGTGAATCTTCGCCTCAGTGCTAGATTCTTGAGACATGATTGGTCAGTTTCAAGTGTTGTTTCCACAGCAGAAGATAATAACATTGTAACTTCTCAATTAGTCGCTGACGTGAGTAAAATTTGTCGTAGCAACCGCGCTTAGAGGCAAAACGTCTTAAATTATATTAATTCTCAAAACAGAGGTCGCCTAGAATGATCGTCTTTATTTCAGCGCGGTGATCACATCTTCGTAGCAACGAATGGCAGATTTAGGCAACGAAATACCGAAAAATTGAAAACTTAGCTTTCCCAAATGAACTAAGACACGGTCGAGTTATTTAACGCTAACTCGTGCGTTATTTGGCAACCTGGTGTTTACACTGTAACTTGACGTTTAGAAGCTGTGCGATTTTCCTGACAATTTTCCCGCCGGTTACGTGTTAACGGTTTTTAAGCCGGCGCCGCGTTAAATTTGAAGTTATTAACTGAAAATGGGAGACAAGAGCAAAATGAAAACAGGAAATTTAGGGGCAAATGCCATGGAAGAGAGAGAACTTTCAAAACGCTTGGTTCGTGTGAAAAGACAAACGGACTATTTTGTGGCAAAACTTGAGGCTGAACAAGCCGTCGTGGCAAAAAGATTTTTGAGCCATCTCCGCAGAAGCACACGGCTAGCTGAAGAAAAAGAGGCTATAGTGAAAACTTTCAAATCGACGCGCTGGAATCTAGCATTCGAAAACCAGAGATCTGAGAATATGATAAACTCAAGAAAACGTGGAGCAAAAGAAGTTACAGACATCTATGTCCATGAATCTGATAAACTGAAAAACTGTGAGTCTGATGAGGAACACGTTGATAAAAATCCTTCCTGCGTTTTAAAAAGGATGAGTCAGCAGTTTGAAGTTCCGTACAAGAAGATGTTTTCTTTGAAGACAAGTGAGTTTGAAAGGCCAGCCACGGTTTTAGACATGCGTTGCAAAATGTGGCAACGAATATCGTACTGTGCAGATAAGAAAGAACGGGCGAGGAGCGCCTGTCCTCCTTGGACGGAAAATTACAAAGCACCCAGACATATTCAGCTTGCCCACTATCGAGCGTTAAACTACATTGGCATGAAAACAAATCTCGTTAACCCTCCGAGCAGACAACCACAAATAGATGTTGAAGCTTTGAAAAGTTATCGCAACCGAGAGACAGAGGTTGAAAGAAGGGTTGTAGCTCAGTTCACCGAAAGTTTGGAACCTTTCAAGAGAGCACCGGGCCCGAAACAAATCGTTTACGACACTAACAGGCTTTATGGAGAATTAGCGAAAATAAATAGCAAACTTGGTAAATAATTACGATTCTTAAGAACTAGAATTTAATTAAGTGTTTCTTTTGTTTCTTTTGAATATATAGATAGAAAATATTTGTCCCAGGTATATAACTGTCAGAAGTGGTTGTCGATCCCGGGAAAATCAAGTCACGAGTCTGAAAAAAATGAATGCTTAGAATCAATTATAATTTCAATAATTTCACTTAAGAAAAAAAATGATGTCAAAATTATAATGAAAAGGACTAGTTTTGCTTGAATGGAATAAACAAAAACAAAATTTGCCTAAAAACTCGAAAAATCCTTATTCAAAAACAAGGAGTACACATTAAGAATACTAACAAACAGAAGGCCATAATCGTAAATAATAAAAACATCATAATTTACTGGAGTTAATTTTTATCTTCGGCCGATCCAAGGTATCCGATAAGCCATGGTATTAAAATAAACTGTGACCGCAAGTACTTAAGGGAACAATATAATTTATTAATTTGCAATGTGTTCTGCTTCCTTAGTCTACAATTGAAAACAAATTAATTTACGCAGCGTTTACTTCACACACTGAGTGTCCAAACTAAAATAATATACAAGATTCAACCTGTTACCTTGACAATAAAATAACAACAATTGCGCGCGCGCTATCCACTTGAAATGGGAAAGCAGTAGCAGAAGCTGGAAAAGCATGACGACTTTCATTTGACTTTAGTGAAGCAGCTAACCAAGGCAAAAACACTTAAAAGGCAAGTTAAATTTTTTGTAAGCTTTCGGGTAGAAAATTCCTGAACAAAGTCTTAGGGAGTTCACGTTTATTTTATTCAAACAGTGACATGGGAGTCTATTTATATGCTTTTGCTCACGCTCAGGTGCTTGTGCAACGAAGCTTAGTTTCTACTAGTGACGCAAGCACAGGATGTAAGGATAGGTAGGTCGACCCCAGTGGCCTCGGACTTGAAATCCGGAGGTCCCCAGGTTCAAGTCCTGCTCTGACCACTAGCTGGAGTTGTACCAGGCAGTACCGGGTACACCGTAACTCCTCGGCCAAACTTGGCCGAGGAGTCTCGGCCAGCTGTCTGCACTCCTGTTGGATGGGGACTTTATAAATGTTATTTTCAATTTGAATTTTTCGTTTATGATATGAAGTTTAATACTCTGCCCCAGTAGTAACTTGTGCTTTGAACACTGACCGAGGGAAAATAAAGGAAATTTATTTACATTCACGTTTACGTAAGTTACGTCGGTAAAAATCTTACGACATCACACCGACTGGTCAAAAAATGTAAATAATGATGTATCTAAGTAATGAGATTTAAAAACTTACTACAACACTAAGGTGAATTACTAAAATTGAATTTAGTAATTCAATTCGAGGTGAATATCTCGAGGTGAATTACCAAAGTGTTTAATTAATTAAAATGAATAAATGAATAGACAACTTCAACTTAAAAGAATCTTAATTCGGTAAATTGTGATCGTCCGGGTGAGTGTAGTCCTGAGAAGGACTGTTTGAGGTGACATTGACTGACGTTTCGACAACCTGAGCGGAAGTCATCAGAGTCAAGTGAACTGTGAATCGTCAGTAGATGTTATAGGTCTCTGGTCGTTGTCCTGAGAGACAACGTGCGCCTGTCTAGAGAACGTGCGCTAACAATGTCCTCAGGGAGACAGTTCCACTCATCAATAATTTTTTTTTGGAAAATATGAGAACTTAAAAACGTCTTTGCTAGCATAAGGGATTTTGTACTTAATTAAATTGACGACTTTTCTTTGTCCGATTCTCAGGTTGAGGGATCAAGTACTTTGCTCTATGTCAATCATTATTCATTTCTTTATTTACTTATTTTCCAAATAAAAACGAGCGTGACGCACGCAAGCACGAACGCGACTTAATCACCACGACCTAAGCTGCACAAGAAAAATATATTTTGTTGGTTTTCTTTTTTGTTTTTATTTCTTTGTTTGTTTTTTATTTGCGCTTGTTCTTGGCTTGTGCTTGCGTCGTGCCCGTTTTCACGTTCAGTACTCAACACACTGATTGTTGATCGGCTTTTGATAAGCCTCACCCTGAACAGCCACGCCCAACTTTTCAAACATTTCGAGGAAAGGTGGTTATGGGTTTTTAAGCAGAAAACTTGAAAGAAATAAACATCATAACAAGAAAAGATGATGTCCTCCACGTTAATTTTGTTCCCAGCTCTCGCTCACAACTTCAGAGTGGAGAAATCTTTACGGCCCGTCTTTCTCAATAAAAAAGTCGAAATTGTCGAGAGGTAGTAGAGTAATATTTTCTATTGTAACTACACTGTACTCGGAAATTATTTTATTTTTTATTGAAAACCTCTGGTTTTAAGACAAGAAAAATATCCACACCGAAAGCAAAATTAATGTACTAAATACAATAAAATGCCGTTTGAAAATGCGCTTTGCGTATGTGGAACAACAATACAGTATTAAGAAATGATGATAGAAGAACAACCTGAAAAACTTCAGGCTTGAAAGGGATTTTACCCTATGACCTCTGCGATACCGGTGCAGCACTCCAACCAACTGAGCTATCAAGCTAACTAAGAGCGCATGCGCGGCCTCGCCCGAACCAGTCGCATGTTTCAAAGCTAAGCTAAATGCGGCTTCCTCCGCTCGGCTAACTAAGGTAAAAAGTGCCTAGTTAGAAAGAAAGATATTACAGGATGTCTGAGACAGCAATGGCCACGTCGGGAAAGCATAAAAGAGGCGACCGTGGGTCTGTCGAGGATGAAGCGAGTTGCGCCAAAAAATCCAACATGGCGGACCAAGACGAACGCGTGGAACAAACCGAAGATGAAAACACCATTTCCTTCGAAGAACAAGAGCCCAGTCTACGCGATATAAAGAACCTCCTCGTTAACATCCAGACTACAGTAGCGAGCATCTCGAGAGAAAATAAAGAACTAAAACAGGAACTCACAGACCTAAAAAACTCGTTCGCGTTCTATGATCAAGAGCTGCAGGAAATCAAAAGCAAGCTGCAAGCTTCCACGGCAAACACTTCCCTCAAAAAAGAGGTAGACGACACGAAAAAGAAGTTAAAACAAACGAACAGTTTGTTAGACGAGCAGATCGACGATTCCCAAAAAATGTGGGACGAATTTGACGCGCTAGAACAGTACACACGTAAAAACTCTTTGGAAATCCATGGAATACCAGAAAACCTTTACACTGACCCGGAAAGCGTTGTCCTCAAAGTCGCTAGCGCGATTAACGTCGCCATAAAGCCTGAAGAGATAGAGATTTCACACAAATTACAGCGAGCCAAGAAGGGATGTAGACCAATCATCGCGAAATTTCGCAGCCATAAGACGAAGGCAAAATTATACAAGGAAAGGACTAAGCTAAGAAATGTTAAAGTATCCGACATCTTTGAGTCCTATGCATCTGCGATCGAAGCGCGGGAAGGAATTTTCATCAACGAAAACCTTACATCATACAGAAGGCACATTGTTGACAAGGCGTCCCAAATGAAGAAAACTAAAATCCTTACTAGTGTTTGGACACTGGACGGAAAGATTTTTGTGAAGTGCTCGCCTGATGATCGACCGATAAGGATCCTCTCCGAAGAAGACCTTGAGGATTTTAGATGAATTTTGCTATGAAACAGATTTTGAGCGGAGGCAGCGGTCTCGGCCGTATAAAACTAGGGTTTGTTTATTAACTGCTTTATTTATTTATTTCTCTTCTACAAAAACTATTACTTTTCTGGCATGCTCTACCTCGTATTTTATATATGTTTATCTATGATTTATTTGTTTTATGTTCTCGCCTTATTTACAAACGCATCTCAGCTTTTTTTGAGGCGAAAAGTGGATAAATCGACCGGAATCGAAGTAGTAATAATCTATTTTCAAAGTCTAATGCTAATTGCCTTAGGAGCTTATTGTTCTGATCATGCAGTTAATTTCATAGTGGTATCACCTTTTATGATCTGAAATGACAACTCCTTTTGTAGCTAATTTTTGCTCGTTAAATGTCAGAGGTATAAACCAAACGCGTAAAAGGAGACAGCTTTTTCGATGGCTTCATAACAACAAATTCGACATAATTTTTTTGCAAGAAACGTATTCCACAAAAAGCGTTGAAACTGTTTGGAAATCGGAATGGGGAGGTGATGTTTATTACAGCCACGGTACAAATCACTCCAGAGGAACAATGATTTTATTCAATCCTAAATTACCCATTCATGTAGATGACATCATCGCAGACGAGAATGGCAGATTCTTATTACTCAAAGCAACTGTTCATGATACTGAATTTCAGCTGTGCAACATCTACAGCCCTAACAATAGCACTGATCAAAAAGATTTTTACTCTAATTTACTCAATATTCTTAAACATCGCTCAGATCATAAAATGATTGTCGGCGGCGATTTCAATTGCGCGTTAACACCTTGCGATAAAATTGGTGGATCCGACGTAAACAAGAAGAATAACGTAATTAGTGAAATTAGAAATTTATGCAGTTCTTTGAAACTCCTTGATGTCTGGAGGTGCCAACACCCTAATCAACAACAATTCACATGGCGAGACAAAGCTTTTAAAGTACAATGCAGATTGGACTACTGGATGGTTTCTGAAGATCTTAAACCTCTCGCTTTAGACACGAACATCAAAAACTCTACTTTAACAGATCACTCTGCTATCACCCTGACAATCCAGTCCCAAGACTATGTTCGAAGAGGCCCCGGTTTCTGGAAAATTAACAACTCTCTTCTTAAAGACAACAACTTTATTGACCAACTTTCAGAAAAAATTCCCCAATTCAAAGATAAGTATAGTTATCTTTCAGACAAAGGCCTTGCTTGGGACATGATCAAAATGGAAATAAGGGGTTTCTGCGTTCAGTACTCTAAAAGAAAAAACAGAGAACGCAGAAACATTGAAAAAGAGCTTTCGGGTCGCATGGAGCGCTTAATGAAAATCTTAGAAACGAACAGATCGAAAGAAAATATCATAGAACTCTATCGTCTTCGATCAGAATTAAACAAAATCGCGGAGTATAGAACTAATGGTGCTATTATCAGAAGTAGAACCCGATGGCACGAGCATGGCGAAAAAAATACGAAATATTTCCTGAATTTAGAAAAAAGGCAACATTCCAATTCCTTTATTGCAAGACTCAAAACGCAAGATGCTCAAGAAATAACACAAGCGAACGAGATCTTAGAATGCCAAAAAAAATTTTATACGGATCTTTACACCGCCGTACCAACCGATAGGTCGTATGATAAAACTTTCTTCGATGATGCAAAACATATTCGTCTAAGCGACGCTGAACAAATCGATCTTGAAAAACCCCTAACGAAAGAAGAATGTTTTAAAACATTAAAAGAGTGCGCAAAGAACAAATGCCCAGGAAGCGACGGCCTTTCAGTAGAATTTTATCTACACTTCTGGCCACTACTAGGCGATGAGATGGTTTCAAGTTTCGATTATGCTTTCACGCACGGAAAGCTAAATATAACCCAAAAACAAGGCATTATTAAAGTAGTGCCAAAGAAACGAAAAAATAGACTCTACTTGGAAAATTGGAGGCCGATATCCCTTCTCAATATAGACTATAAAATAGCAGCTAAAGCAATAGCTAGCAGACTATCTAAAGTTCTCCCAAAAATCATAAACGATGATCAAACAGGGTATATCCAAGGGCGATATATCGGACAAAACATCAGACTTATACAAGATATAATGAAAGTAACATCCCTAGAAAACATTCCCGGCCTCGCCATTTTCATCGATTTCAAAAAAGCTTTTGACTCGCTCGATTGGAACTTCTTAAACAAAACCTTGCAGTCGTTTAACTTTGGACCTTACATTCAAAAGTGGGTAAAAACCTTCTACACCGACATCTCCAGTTGTGTCGTTAATAATGGCTACGCGTCGGAATTTTTCCATCTGCAAAGAGGCGTAAGACAGGGGTGCCCGCTATCAGGTATCCTCTTTGTCCTCTGCGCTGAAATCCTAGCCAATGCCATCAGAAACAATCAATATATCAAAGGTATTAAAATTCATGACAAGGAATTTAAAATTTCGCAATATGCTGATGACACGACTGCCTTCGTTTCCGACATAACCTCAGCTGAAAAACTGTTTGAGATACTGAACGCTTTTCAGCTCTCTTCTGGACTAGAAGTCAACAAATCTAAAACCGAAGCAATGTGGCTAGGTGCTCTCAGACACAACCCTGAAGCTCCTTTAGATATTACTTGGCCCTCAAAACCGATAAATTCCCTTGGTATTGACTTTACCTACAACGAGGAAGTCTCTTACAAGAAAAACTTTGAACAAAAATTGACTTCAATGAAAAGCATACTTAACATATGGCTTCCAAGAAACCTCACTTTGTATGGCCGAATAACTATCCTCAAAACCCTCGGGCTATCGAAACTCATCTATAACACATCAATGCTGTCTTTTCCGCCAAACTTTCCAGTCTTGGTAAAACAAATCATTTCCGATTTTGTTTGGAACAGTAAACCTGCTAAAATAAAGCACACGACAATGATAGGACCAAAAACAAAAGGTGGCTTAGATCTACCGGACTTTGATATTATTACCAAAGCTTTGAAAGTCTCCTGGATACGAAGATTACATGAAAGCAATCTTAATGCATGCTGGAGTCACATACCGTTATCATATATAAAGCATTTAGGAGGACCTTTCCTATTCGAATGCAACTATAACCTAAAATCGCTTAAAATAGATATTCCAATTGACTTTTACAAAGACGTATTTTACATCTGGCAGACTATTAACCAACACACTCCAGAAACAAAAGAACAAATATTTAATGAAATCATATGGAACAACTCTTTTATCAAAATTGAAGGCTTCTCCGTGTATTATAGAAAATGGCACGAATCGGGAGTCGTCCGAATCAAAGATATCTTCTGTGGAAACAACTTCTTAACATTTAATGATTTCTATACTAAATTCCAAATCAAAACAACATTTCTTAAGTACTGTGGTTTATGTAATGCCATACCCGCCAGTTGGATCCGTTTATTAAAAAGCTCTGCTGACGAAGCGCAGCGCAAATCGGATCATAACCAGAAGATAGATATCGGTAAATTGTCATGCAAAGTGGCTACCAAAATTCTTATAGACAAAAAGTTTGAAACTCCGACTGCAGAAAGAAGAATGAGGCAATTGAGCCTGGACGATAGCACAATACGCGCTATCTACGATATTCCTTTTAAAGTAACAAAAGACATTCGACTTTCTATCTTCCAATTCAAAATTATCCACCATATTTTACCAACCAATTCCATCCTTTACAGGGATAAAATCAAGGATCATGATAAATGTCACCTATGCACGCAAACGCAAACTCTGAGACATCTTTTTGTCTCTTGTCCGAATGTTCAGGCTTTCTGGAATACGTTTGCTACGTGGTGGAACGTCAAAAATAACGATTCCATTGAGTTACACGAGAAAAACATTATCTATGGTTTTACAATTAACTCTCCTTTGCGACTTGGCTTAAACCTCTGTGTACTTATTGCTAAATACTATATCTACACTGCCTCGAAAGATGAACAACACTACTACTTCGAAACCTTCCTAGCCCTCCTAAAAGTTAAAATATCTACCGAAAAAAGTAGCTCAAAGTCTCAAATTCAACTCTAAATCTTTTTTCGGTGAAATTTCGTAAGGCACTTTATTTTATTTATTTATTTTATTATTGGTTTTTTTTTTTTTTTTCTTTTTTTTGCTTCTTTTTTTTTCCCGTAATTAGTCTTTGTAGTCGTCATAGTTGTCTATTTACCTCAGTTTTTCTGTTTTGTATACTTATCGTCTTAAATGTAAAGCTTTTGTATCTGTAAATAACGTAATGTTTGAAATAAAAAATTTTCCCATTATAAAAAAAAACAAAAAAAAAAAAAAAAAAACTAAGAGCTGGTCATTTGCAAATTCGTAATGATCCGGTAGGTGGTGAAACAAATGAATGAGAGTGAATACCGTATATGAAATAATCATATTATGTGAATTGCGGATGAAAGAAGAAATGATGATGACCCTTGCAGTTAAAGACATCAAGTTGATGTTTCATGGGTGGAATCATTTGCAGCATACGCCTATAGCCGTCGAAGTTGCCCGTTGGCACTTTTTATTGTTTTTAAGCTTGAAAACAATAAACAATTCCAACAGACAAATCCGACGGCTATACGCGTATGCGGCAAATGATTCCACCCATATATGATTTATTTACACGTATATTTTTATTATTTTTGGAATTTTTGTTAGGGGTAGGAATTTCTTTTTCCATTCTAAAAATGTGCCTAACTACGTTACTTTAAATAATTTTCTTGCTAGCTGTAATTATATTTGGCTGGATTCAGCAAAAGGTAGCGGCCCTAAAATTTTCTACTACATTATTTTGCATTACAATTATAATGTTACTGAAGTGCTTTACCGACATTTCTCAAACTCATTAATAATTCATAATAAGAGGGAACATGGGAAATCACTATCGTGACGGTGGTTTGGATACCTGATCTTATTTATAAACTTTGGCTTTGAATTTCTCCAAGAATAATTAATGGCTTGGAGAAGCTAATATCAAACACTTGAAAAAGTGTTTCATTAGGTATCCAAACACCTCGAGGTCGGCGAAAAAAACTCGGCTGTGCTTCATTTTTTCAACCCACTTCTAGGTATTTGGATATCCTGATGAACACGTTCTCGTGTTTGATATTTTACTTCTTGAGTTGCATTGTAGTAGTTTGTATGACTGCAAATTGTAGTTTATTTACACATAAATTTTGTGATCTTTGGCAGTAGGCCTAAGTAAATTACTTTGAATAATTTTCTTGCTAGTTATATTTGGCTAAATTCAACAAAGATGTGCATACCAATATAAGGGCTACTGACAATAAAAACATGGTGGTGTAATGATCAGCGGGTTGAATTTCCAATGGATTTTTGATCAAAAGATCAGAGGGTCTGGTCATTCAAGTCTAGGACTTTGCAATGTTTTGTGTTATTTCTTCAAACAAGAAACTTCACTTCACATTGTCTCTCTGTCATGAGGTGTACATAAAATGGGTTATAACCTGAGTGAACAGTTGAGGAATCCTACATATTAAGTAACGAAATGCTGTTGGGGGGGGGGGGGTAACCCTGTGATGGATTGGCACCCCAATGACACGCCCACATTTCTTTGGCCCATTCGAGGTTGTATTACAAGGGCTCCACTATGCAATCAATGTGCATTTGGGATCTAAAGATGTTAATGTACATGTAAGATTCTATGGTACTTAGAATATGTTAACATTAATCTTAAAATGTTGATGATTTGCAAAAAACAAAAAGTCAATACAAGTACCGTATGTGGCAAGCCACATTTCATTGTGCTCTGCTTTATAATTTTAAGAAAGGTCTTTAAGTTCCAGGCACCACAAACAATCCCTTTAAAGCACTTCCCTTCAGTCATCAGAATGCTGAGTGCATGAACTGGCAGCGGTAAAGTGCATGGTCACAGCCCCCTTAATTTCCTTGCCGCACTGATAACAAAAGGGTGTCTTACAGGCCCAGCACTTCAGGTGGTTGTTGTTACTGTTTTCTTTGAGACACTTCTGATGACAGCGGGGACACAGCTTTGTTCGCAGCTTACCCTTTGGGTTGGCTTTTCGGTACTGTTCCATTAGGGTTTCTCCAAGTGTTGGTTCTCTGACTGGGATCCTGGGTCTTGGGTCCATTGTACCACACTTTCCAAAATGATCATAACCTGATATTTTATTTCCTGCAAAACACAAAGAAAATCAGGTGACAGGGTAAGGTACATCAACACATGTTGGGCTGCCATTTTTAACATGTACACTATAATGATTTGTACAAATTTTACATGTTACCTACATAATTGGAAGGTGATTACATGGGTGTCCAATTACAGCTGTCCAATTTGAAATTTTTGTAATTGGATAGCTGTTATCAGACAACTACGCTGCACGCACGTCAATCAGGTTCACTGAAATTGGTTCTTTTTATAGCTGTTTCTCCACTGCTTGCAAATCTGATCATAACAAAAAATGTATCCTGAAGGCCACATAGATTTTCTAATCTCGCATTTTGTTAGAGATATGATTAATTGGTAACTGGACTTTGTGTTGCACAATTCAGGGGTACATGTAATCGTCCTCGCACTACCCGCTCGGCCGATTTAACATTACTCGCCCGATTACTCCCTGAACTGTACTCCACTCAGTTCAATTACCATTACTAATCAGCCCAGAAAGGTTCTTATATAAAAAATATTCATGAAAAAGGTGGTTATTGATCATCGTGGAGGGTGGTTATTGATCATCGTGATATGGTCACTTTTTATAAAATTGTAAATAGCGACGTTTCGACTGCTTTCAATTATACACATTTTTGTAATAAATATTGTTGCAGTTATAGTCTGATGTAAATTCATCTTTCCTAGTACATTCTGATTCTACAGGTTTAACATTTATACACTGTAACTCCAAAAGGTTTATAAATGTAAAATTGTTATTGCATTATGATATATACAGACCAAGATTAATAACTTATTGTAATTCAAATTCCTACAATTATTATTACACATACCACATCTCCAGCAAAAGCTGGCAATACATTGTGAACAGTGCATCATGTCACAGCCAGAGATCCTTTCAACAGCCATGCGGCACTTGGGACAATACTGATAACTACCCTGCTTTTTCATCATCCTGATGAATGACAGGTTGGACATCTCGATTTTGCGCTCCCTTTCTCTCTGCTGTCTCTGTTGTCTTCTGAGAGATATTGCAGAAGCTCTTCCACCTAAGGCTTCCTCATCTTTATTGCCCTTTGTTTTCGTTGATTTCACCTTTTTTGCATTTTTTCCATTTTCTTCTTCATCAGAATCTGAATCTTCACCAAAACACGGCTGTCTATGGTGCCAAGCCTCATAGCACTCTGTACAAAATGCAAAAAAGCAATTTGCGCAGTGGCCGAGTCTCAATGATTCATCCTCATCCACAACCACTGCCACATTACATCTTGGACAGTAAACTATGTCACCCATGACATCTAAAGTCTTGCTAAGAAGTAACCTTTCCCATCGCTCAAGCTTCTCCGCATGCAGGACCTCTCGTAGAATCTCTGGTGGTATCGTGGTTTTGCAATCGTGACTTGGACAGAGGAGGTTCAGTACAGTTCCACCATCAATGTGCAAGTCGCAATGTGCTTTCAAGCATTCAGTGCAGAAGAAGTGCCTGCATTCATCCAGGTAGTGGAATTCTGTTCCATCCCTTTCATCAAAACAAATTTCACACAGGTGTGTGCCCTGTCGAAAAGCTTGCCTTTGCATCTCAAGGTCGTATTCAAAGATCGTTAACAAGGCTGTCTCCAACTTTGTATTAAATCTGTCACTTTGCACAAGCCCTTGATGGTCTGCACCTGCATGTGGTGGTGGCATGGCTTCACGTGGCTCAGACTCCTTCAGGACCAAGTGTGAACCCAAATCCAAATGCTCGTATGCATAATTTTGCAACCAGTCAGCCCAAGTGAACACTATTGGCAAGTTAGGTGTCTCTGCCCATAGGTGCATCAGTTTCTCTTGTAGTTGTTGTAGTTGACTTCTGGTGAGCCACAGGCAGGCCAACGAAAACTCAGGTGGGCTCTCTGTGGGGTAGAGTGTGGGAAATGTGCAAGTAAGATATACTGGAGACAAATATCGGATGTCAGCTTTCACGTGCCAGTGTTGAAGAGACACGGATCTAGTAAATCCGGGTTTTGTGCGCTTTTGAAAACTGTCAGGGGAGCTCTCGAGAAGCGTGTGGTCTTCATCACCCAAGGCTGAATTACTTGCTTCCAATCCGACTTCTTCCACATCGAGATGATTTTCATTGAACAAAATGCCCCTCGAAGCTTCATCTTGTTGGTTTTCGTTACGGTCATTGCCAAGTTCACTGCCCGAATCACTTCCACTGGAACTGGCTCTTCGCGGCAGATCTTCGAAGACCTCTACAGGAATAAAAGCTTCGAAGTCGATTACATCGTACGGAATGTTGACTTTGACCGTCAAGTTAAAGCTCATTTTAGCATGTCCATCACCACCTTGTATAATTTGGAAATCGTCCTGAAAGATCGACTGAAGAACGGTTACTTCTTCTTGTTGTTCTTCGAGAGACGCTTCGCACAAAACTTCCAGACATTCCGCCATATTCGCCGCAGCTTTGATTCTAAGATGATTTCAAATTATATAGGCGGTGCTTTCCAATGTTTTCTCCACAAACCTCAGATCAATAACTTTGATCGTGAGGAATGAAATCTGCAAGAAGTATCAAAAGCAGGGCGGGAAAAGGTTGGGCGATGAAACGAGCAGTCCGCTCTTCAAGCGATGTGTGATGCGGAGAAGGACTGGCACGAACGCTCTTTCCGCGCTTCCGGTGCGTTTGGTGGCCGGCAAAATTTACCTTTCAACAAACCGGAAATCTCATTTTCTTTCTTTATTTTTCAGCCAGCCGTGCACTATGATTAAAACGTTTTTCCACAGTCCTGGCTCACAGCTTAAAATGCTTATGTCTGCGTGGACATTAGTCAATCTTTTTCACAGTAAGTTCCCGAAAAATGCGCTCAATTTGAGAGTGTCGAATGCTTGCTCTTGCCGAAAAACACGACATGGTTGTCTTTCCTCGTCTCTTTTAAAAAAGCTCCAAATTACTCCACCCTAAATCTTACATATATTTAAGGCCGATAAATTTTACATGACATAATAAAAAATTAGCTGGAGATATTTGGAGATAGTGGCGTTTTGTAACTTTAAACTTTGTCTCCTTGCAACGCGCCATGGCGATGATTCGTCGCAACGCCACAAACTGTATGTAAACAAATTAAAAGTGAAATTATATTTGCAGATTTCTCCTCCCTTTATGTCACAAAGACAAAGCAAAGAAAACCGTCTAAACTGAGGAGCAATTCTATTTGTAGTGCCTAAAGAAACAGACAAGCATAGGAGAGGTTTTGGGGAAAAAAGAAGAAGAAGCGTGGTGTTAATGTTGATTTGATTTAATTAATTAACTAGGGACGTGTCATGATTAACCTTGCACGAGCTGCACGAATTATAAATACGCGTCATGCAACGCGTCATCCAAACGCCATTTTCCATCTTTTTGCTTTGCTCTGCTCGTTTTAAGACAGTTTTTTAGCATCGATTAAGGTGGAAAAGACAAAGAAAAGATAACCCAAAGTTAACGTTTTTCGGAAACTATTAATAGATTATTAGGATTTTGAATTTGGATCTTTGAATTTTGAAATTTGGTCTAGCACCCAATTCGATCCCAGTCCCCTGCATCACACCTTTTTGCTCGAACACGCTCGTTTCATCGCCCAACCTTTTTCCGCCCTGATCAAAAGTTTGCATCCCCGTGGTGCACATGCCACTAGGGACAGCGCGTCACCCAGCCCGAAAATAGTCTGGGACCGACAAAATTTCAAGACCGTGAGAGACTGGTTTCCAAATGTATATGCCTGCTTTGAATTTCCTTTTTGCTTGCGAATTTTGCTAGCAAACAGAAGATAAGCCTGTTCCTGTCATTGTTTGTTACTCTGTAATACAGAAAGCTTACAACTGAGAGGATCGTCAGGGGCAAAAGAGACAGAGTATTATTATCGTGATTCTTTGGGCATCCGTGTGATTGTTATATAATATGCTCGATCGACTGTACATGAACCAAGTTGCTGAATTCTCCTGGATTCTAGAAAGTGTCATGTATGCGACGACTGTCTCCGCGATAAAGGGATATGTAAGTTCGAAAAAGTTTGTGAATTAAAAGTTTCGTGTTAAGATACAAACCGATTTATTTGTCGTGTGACATTCTACGATAATACGGCCCTATATTAAATAACCCCTAGTGATGTGTGTGTGTGTGTGTGTGGGGGGGGGGGGGGGGTACCTCCCGCACATTATCTCTGGAGCCAGTCTAGGCAGAGGAAATGTTATAGAATATAGAACTTTATTTATTCATGATAGTTTTTTTGTCAAAATTACACTAATACTTTTGGTTTAGTAATGCTGTGTACATTTTTAATTATAATTTCAATTATATTGTATTATGTACAGACAGCAACAAAATTGCCCTATAATAATTTTTGGGCAATTTCTATATAACAAATGACTGGATGACAACAAATGAACATCCCTCATACAGTGGAGCAATCAACCCTCCATAACTAAAATTCAAATACACGATTGAGACTCATGTCAACTCAGAATGAGATCAACCTCGTTCTGTTCACTAATAAGACCCAGGCCAGTTGCCTGCAATTTTTGTCATCTTGTCGTTTGTTATAGAGAAAGAGCCAACACACGAGAAACACTTGATACGAACTGTGCTCCTGTTTTGCAAAAAGAAACATGTTAAACAAAAAAAAAACAATTAAGGATTAACATTTACTAAAATCTCAGAAAATTAGTACTGTAAAGCTGGATGGAAGTTCTCTCCATCTCACTCAAGTCTCCAATTTTTCCATTAATTATAAAGGCCCCATCACTGCTTATTGATGAATAACCAGAAACAACTGAGAATAATGACCTCACTAATGATCTTACAAAGTATTGCTTTTATCACTGGTTCTTGTCATTTCAGTAAATTAGCTTGACAATGTTTGAAGTGCAGCAGTAGTCAGGCTGTTTTCTATTGCATGATTTTTTATACCATTACTCATTTTAACTCTTCTCAAACTCTGTTTCTTTAGGTTGTTAGTTGGCCTGAGGACTGACTTGGGGGCCTTGGGATTGATCATTTGAAATGAAAATAGGTGTTAAACCACATGCACATTGTCAATATACTACTGGCCAAGGGTAGTTACATCGCCTTATCCTAAATTGGAAATTTAGCCCATAGGATTTTACAGTAGTTGATTGCAATATAACAGAGTAACAATGTATTTGAATCAGTGGTGAGTGTGATGAGCCTTGCTTCTTTAGTTTATGAAGTCCATTGTTAGTACGGTGTTCTTCAATTTAGCCATGCTAATGAAGTAAAACACCTCAAACAAAAAAACAAATAAGGGACAGCATAAGGAACTCTTCTCATTACTCCCCCACTCCACCCCCCCCCCCCCTCCCTTCCCGGCTGCCTTTGGGTATCTGAGGTATGCAGACATGGTGGTAAATGTAATTATAGTACAACGCTAAATTTTGGCTTGCTTCCATTGGTCAAAGACATGATGCGATAGCGTCTCTCCTCAGCAGGCGCCTATCAGTGCATAGTGCCCGTTTTTGGTATTTTCGCTCAAAATTTAGGGTTGTACAATAAAACAATAGAGTCCTTCTGTCTCAGGCCCTATGTGTGGTAGGGGCCCTTGGAAATTTGATGTTCAAACTTCATATAAGCCCTCAAACTACATTCAATATTTGTTGTGAACATCAAATTTCCTGTGGCAAACTATCACACGATAGTGCCTTTGACAGAAGAACTCTATTGTTTAACTATATTATGGTATGTATAATTCCCAGTTAGGGGGAATTGTAATGAAATGTAGCTAGTCATGGGCGACACATGCAACAGACATAGTTTGATTGATCCTCGACGTAGTCGCACAAAGTGTGAACCCACACTTGGCATTGTCCGCACTCTACCCAGTCTACTGAATCTGTTCCCTCAGTGTAATTGGGTGGCTCTTCTTTCAGACAAAAGGCACAAACATATGGGTCGACATCTTCCATTTCCTGGACTGTAGCTTCTGACAGGGTGATTTTCGGCCTATGCACCTGGGACTTTTTTCTTGTTGAAAAGAACCGTTTTTGTTTTTCTGCAAGTTTGTTGGGAGGAAATGATCTTGTTAGTACATACTGATGGTCATTGCCAATTACTGAAAGTCCCCGTGAAACTGACTTAGCAGCGCGGATATGGCGTAGTGCTGCATGAACTGTATCTTTGCTTGGAGCACTTTGGAGAATATCGCTCAGTTCAGCTAACTCAGCCATTGCACTTCGTTTGAGATCTTCCAGATCATTTTCATTTTGGGGATCCTTGTCTTGTTGAATTAGACTTTCTAGGCACTCTCTTTTCTCGGCAACATCATCATCTGCCTCGTCTGGAATGGTCATTGCCTCTTCGGGTGGTTCTGCAAGGTTGACAGCATGAATATGGCAACATACAAGATTCCTTACAGCGTAATCGAGACAAGTGCACTTGTAGGAATGCGTGCAGGCTGCACAGAGAGGACATCGAAGCAGACAGGTGCAAACAGAGGAGCCAACTCTTTTCACAAGGTAAACTTTGTTCTTCTCTGTGGCGGATTGTACTTGCCAGGAGCCAGCGTCCTCTCTGATTATCGACTTTGCTGGTATAGACTCTGCCTGCTTGTGTCGCTTGTTGTTGTCGCGCTGCCTTTGTGTAGCCTTGCCCTTCTCGGCTTTTATCCACTGCTCATAGGCCTTGTCGCGCGAAATTTTACGCAGCGTGGATAGCAGATGATCTACGCGCCTATTTTGTTTCCTTTCCAGATAAATCTCCTTCAGTGTGCGATGAAAACTTTCCACGAACATGTTGGTGTTTGCTGGTGTTCCTTCCCGGAAGCACGTGGCCCACTCGCGCGGTCGAGAGGCGTACTCCTTCTCAAAGTAAGAGGCCATCGGCTTAGAGATTCCTTTCAGCCACGCGAGGAACTGTTGTAACGACCGCCGAAATTTACACTCGCTGGGCTCATTTTGAAGGTTCTTGAGAGCAGCATACACCTCTACCTGTTGGTCTTTGTCTTTAATCAGTTCGTTCAGTTTTCGGCGCCAGCTCCTGTCCACGTGCCAGCTGCATAACAGCTTTCTAACAGGCTTCGTAAAAATAGAAGACCAGGCGTTGTGGTATGCATCTGCGTCGTCACTCATGAAGTATTCGGTTTGGACATCTCCACACGTGTCTCTGAGGTTCTTGAAAAAGACCCTCAGGACATCCGCCGATTCTTTGTTGCTTATCAGCCATGCCACAGGTATTCCCTCGTCATAATCATCGATAACCAACACCGTTATTAGCTGGAAATCATACGCAGTGGTGCCATGCGTAGCGTCTACACAAATCAACTTCGAGGCGTACGTGGTAAACATTTCCCTTTGAAATTCCGTTTGGAATGCCAAAAGGAAATCATTTTTTTCGACCCCTTGCTCATCGGATTCCTCTCCTTGCGGTTTATAGCAAAGAATGGGATTGTAATTTTCTTGCATCATCTCTTCTACCCAGCGGGAGACACTTGTGGCATCGTCGCTATCTTTTTTAATGCAGTCAATATTGTACTGGTGTTTAATGTTCCTCAGATCTGCGCGGGTTGTTAGGTGGTCCCTAGTGAGAGGTCCCGCTTGCGTATCTCTGATATAATCCAATATGGAGGTCATACTCACTCCTTGGGCGAGTTTCGCAGCTATTCGAGAGCGCATGTCGGTGGATATCCGGGTGAATGCGATTTCCTGTCTGTGGCCAACGTGTTGTAGACAGTATTCCGCTGTCACCTCACCTGTGACGGCATCGGTCCTTGCCGTAATAAAGGCGGGGCATGAACAACAAGTCTTTGAACTCCCTTGAGATCTCAAAGCCCGCTTCCCCTTGCCTCTAGAACTGAACGTTCCGTTTCTATTGCAATAAAACCATGAGGTCTTGTAGCTCTGTGTTCTCCTATCTGCTCTCTGTTTAACGAACCAACTTTTTGTCATTCGTTCTTCTTGCGTCTTCCATTTCATGAAGTCATCCCAGCACTGGAATGTCTGGCTTTCCTTTGCAATTTTATGCCCGTGTTCAGAATTCAAATGGTCGATTAAGTCCTCTGTCGTTGCAAATGTTTTGTCCCTGTTAATGAATGACACAAGGAGACATAATAAAGTAGTTAAATTTCGTGGTAGCAAGAGGGTTTCTTTTTTGTCCTCTACGATTGACTTTCTAGTGGGCAGCACGATCTGCGCTGTTTGCTTGGTTTTTTAGCTCTTGAACTAACTAAGATTTATCTTTATCTTAATCATTTTGTCCAAAGTAGTCTGGACTTCCGCCTTATTCGGTGCCTTGAGACAATTGTGCTTAAGCAGAAATTTTTTTTTTGTTCTAAGAAATACTATAGACTGTCCAATCTCACCTTGATTCGTTTTCCTTGCATTCAGGACAAACGACACGTTTGCTTCGCATAGCTTTATTGACAGCATGGGATGACGCGTGCTTTCTCTTTTTATGCTTGTAGAGGCAGTTTCTGCTACTCAGCTGCAATCCACAATCTCCGCACTGGAATCTACTTGGGGCTTTATCAACGGGGCCAGACTCGGGTAAGCTTTTCGCTTGAGGAGAAGTGGGTTTCCTGACATCTGACTTCGGAGGTTTTGTATTGGTAGATGGCTGCTCAGTGAAGTCGTTGTTCGTAGATGCAGACAAAATAGGGGTGTTTGACTGTTGCTTGGGGGGTGAACAACCCTTATTAGTCGTAGATGCGGACAAACTTGGGGTCTTTGACTGTGACTTGGCTGTTGCACAACTCTTACCGGGGCCAGGTCCGACAGATGGGTTTGGAGACGTAGGAGGGTAAGGACTCCTCGCATCGGTTTGGGCATTGTTGTTAGAGGCGGCAGAAAATTTGGAAGAACATTCTTTAGCTGATGAATGGTCCTTGGATACTTCTGGAGTTAACCCATGGGATGAAGGAGCTAGATGATTAAGAGATAACTTAAGTCTTTTCTTGGAATTAATGGTTGTGTCTTGACGAAGGCAGAAGGAGTGGTCAGATATTGTAGGAACGTTATCTTGGCGCCAATCAGACTGCGGAAGAATGTAATCAACGTCGATGCGGCCTTCAGCAAACCAAGACATCAGCACTCTTCTCAGGTAATTACAGTGTCGCGTTGGCTGGTGCAAATAGATTTTTTCTTTCTCGTATGGACCAATAAGGTATTGAAAAAATGATCTGTTCAATGCCGCCAGAGCTGCGTTGATGAGCACAATGACTCCACATATATCGGAACAGGTTTGGAGTGGATAGTTACGGCATCTCCAGTCACACATATGGCCTAACCGCGACGTTGCCATGGGAGAGTGGGCTATGGAAAGATGCCCGTCATCATAATTTCCAACACGCGGCATGTAGGGTGTGAAATTATTCACTACGTCTACAATATTTGCTGGAGGATCCCAAGCCAGCGTGTCACAGTAAATGATCCGTTTGAATGGCCGCAGTTCAACAATCACAAGGACCCAGTGATTCCCGGAATCATTAACGGCACCGATAAATGTCTTTCCATCAGCTCGTTTGCCAACGTTAAGCGGCAACGCTAGCCGCTTCAGTGTTCCAAAATTAAACAACTTTCTTTTCCTGGCCATTTCATTCGGTATGTTAACTACTGCGTTAGGACACAGCAACATCATATCCTGCTGCATTGTGTTGAGTTGACTCAAAACCCACGTGACATGGTCAGTCGATAACCATCCTAGATTCCCTGATGCAGCAAGGCGGGAGAGTTCATCAGGAGTTAAACCTAAATGTTAAATAGAAATAAGATCTGATGTCTGATCGCTATGTTCTGCAGGATTAATGTGCATTCAGGTGGAGTTTGTGGGTGTGTTTGTAATTGTGTGTGTGTGTGTGCGGAAAGGGGTATCGAGAAAAATTCCAGACAGGGTTTCTCAGTTGATAAAAACCTCGCACAGCCCAAGGACAGGAGAATATTTATACATTTCTTTCGCAAAACAGTGCAGAAACGCTTTCATGACAAATTCAAAAGATTATACCGTGAAATCCCGATTTTTTCAACCTTGTAGTGAAAAGAACATTGGTGTGAAATATCGGGAGTTCGAAAAATTTGAAGGTGGTATCGAATTGATTTACCGGGGTATCGTTTTATAACCTCCAAGAACGCTCTTGTATTGATCTTTACAAACAAATAAAATCTAAACGAAAAAAAAAAGAGAAAAGATTTTGCCATTTCGGTAGAACAAAACCATGGAGTAATTCTTCGCAGACTCTTGACTGCACCTTCATTCATTCGTTTACCCGACACTTGCTTTGAAAAAAGAAGCTAAGACAAAAACAAAAAACAAAAAAACGTCAATGTACCTTTCCCGGAAGTTGTAATCTACATCAAGGAGCATAAGTAGCTACTTCCGGTTTTTTAATTGGTTTTAATTAACCAGTTTTTTATTCAAGAAATCGAGGATGGGAGACACGAATATGGTTCTAGTTTCAACAAATCGGGGGAACAATTACAGTGTTTGACTTAAGCAAATTCAAGGGAAATGAGTTTTGGTTCGAATAACCGGGAGGTTCGAAAAAGCGGGATTCCACTGCAGTTTTGTTTACCAGATGAAAACAATACTCCGGCTAAACAATAGATGGCCTTCGTGACCTTTCGGTGGCGGCGATTTCATAACCATAGTCATTTTTTGCAGTCCTTTGAGGGTATCCTAAAAGACGAAACTGGGAAGAAACATATGTACTCACCATACGTTGGTAAAATATCGTCTAGGGGCTCATCCCAGATCATGGCTTGAAACGCATCGATTGTTGCTGCATTGATTTCCCGTTTTGTTTTAGGCTGATGAAAACCCTTTGCAAACCACTGAGTCTCCTGTTTAAAGGCAAGCGGTTTTTGCTTCCGACGGATTTCTTTGGAAGGATACATTACGATGAGAACAAAGGAACAATTACGATATAACTCGTGGGTAGCGAACCGATTTATTTTATTCTACAAGTTTCCCGCCAAAGGCTAAAAACAAGCAGGCGTTACTACTTCTTAGAACACTAGGTACCAACTCCCTCAGAGCTAGTGTCCAGACTATTTTCGGCTTGGGTGACGCGCTGTCCCTAGTGGCATGTCCGTGGTGCAATGTCCGACCACTGTCCCGCCATGTTTATGTTTTGCGATACCAGAGGCACCAAAGGATGCTGGGGGATCAGGTGTGATATGGGAAAAATAGAACCTGACAACGGAAAACCAGAACATAAGGATGTTGAACATTTCAACCTTGATTGTTTTTTTTTTTTGTTTTTTTTGTTTTTTTTTTGAAGGAAAAGGTTGTAATATTTGTATCAATGCAAAATAGCCCCTAGTCCCCAATTCAGTTATCCCGCGTTCTCACTTCCCTACCCCTTCTCCGTTTACGCCGGTGCCTCTCCGCTCCTGCTTTCCGCCTATACCCTCCAAGGTTCCCCACCATTACACATGTAAAGAGCTCAATGCGGTATCTCCAAGACAAGGCAAGACAAGGCAGCTTTTTATTTTAATAGATCGTTTTAAACAGTTCTATGGGTCGTAACTGTTATGACGTGTCAAGCGGACAACAGTATCAAGGTGTCTCCAATATTTGTAGCATTATTCCCAACTTCATGTAGAATTAATTAACGTTTTCGCCTTGTTGCTATTCAGTCTAACCCATATATAATATATAACTAATGACCAGTTTAGTTTTCTGACTTCCGTTGCCCTGAGTGTCTAAATTTATAACAGATGTGAATAGCCCTGGCTGTCATGTCAGTTGCATGTGGCTGAATAGCCAACGTACGTAGCTACAATAGCTGGCATCTGGAGTGAACAAACATCTTCTGCATCTTTATTAATTGCATGCAGCGCAACTCCCCATCGCTGCTTTTCAACGTTATAACCTTCACAATCTTAGGAGAATGTATTCTTGCATTTAAATCACGCTGTGTTTTCTCCTGGTATTTATTTTCTAATTTTCTTGTTGTTTCGCTCGTCGTTGTTCTCATAGTCTGTTACCGGCGTTCAGTGAGGAGTGGTGACGTGGGCAGACAAGGCGAGGAGAGGATAGGATAAAGGAGGGGGCGTGTCTGCCTTTTACCATTTATGATAAATCCAAATTTTCGGGCCCCCCCTCCTCCCAGTTCCTATCACTTTCCTCTCACTTTTTTTGGTTACTCTCCCCACGACCCTTAACTGACTGCCCACCACCCCCCCCCCCCCCCACAGATCGTCTTTAGGGGAGCCATATCACTACTTATATGTCTAAGATGACTGCAAGGGAGGCTAGTAGTTGACGTGGTAACACATTTTTTTTCCAAAATTGCAAGTTAAGACGCTCGTCTTAGAGTCTCAGTGATTACTATTTTGGAGAAAACAAAAATTAATTTCCTGGGTTCTTCAGATGGCTAGCGATGGAAAGTTAAACTTTGGTAACTAACTACTACATAGTTTTCTACGATATTTGCGTTACGCAAAATTGAATGAAAAACGTTCATATTAGTTTACCTAACTGGTTTATAAAGACATAAAATAGGGATGTCTGGTTCTTACTAACGTATATATTTAAGGAAAGTTTGTAAATTTTTAAAACAGGTTGACTCAGTGTGATCAATCATGCGACCTTGTGAGTGAGAATGAACGGCCCCCGGCGAGCCGTATGGCTTTTAAAGCTTTTGTAGCTACAGTGATTTGCCTTGTCTGCCTATGCAAAGTTTGTTATGCTAGCAGGAATGATCTCGTAAAATAAATAGACACAAGAATGAACAATTTGGGAAGCACGATTGTTACTGCATTTGACTGCATAACCTCTTCCACTGAGTTGAAAGAAATCATCCTTGGCGCAAACGCCTCTAGGGGCGAATTTTCGGCCCTGAAAGGCCATCTGTCAAAATATAAACCACTCGTTCTACAAAGCTGTTATTTTAACATGTCCTTAAGATAACAAATGTTTAACTTATGGCAAAGCTTCACTCTTAGAAACTTTTTTCTATTCAAGATACATTATCGTACCCGACATCGACCCGAAAAGTTTCGGGGCTTTTGAGAAACGCAAGCCATGAACGCAGGCTAAAAGATGGCAGGAACAGCAAAGGAGAAAATAGAGAAAGTGAACGCAAAAATTAAACGCTCAGTCTTCACGCCTTTTATTTTCGCGTTTGCTTTGTTTTCAGTGAATGTAGGTGAGCTTTTACATGTAAACAGGTGGCCAGACGAAATGCCAAAATATACTCTAAACGAACGTTAAACTCTTCAAATTTACTAATTCATCTTTGAAAACGATTTACAGCATCAACGATAGTCCAGTTTACTGGATTAGTCTCAAACAAACGTGGCCGAGGCCGATGAGTTGAACTCGGGGCTACTGAGAACAACTCCAGCTAGTGCTCAGAACGGGACTTGAACCCGGGACCTTAGGATTTCAAGTCCAGCGCCCTAACCAAGTGCTCGGCCACGATGCCTCAGTCCCTGATGCCAGCGAGAAGATGAACTACATGTATTCACAGCCGTCTGTGTATTGTTTTGCGTTAGGATGAGCACTTTCCGCTGGTCAGCTGGCTGGTATTTGTGCATATTTTACTTCAGAGTGAGACTAAGGCCCAGTTCAGACGCCGTACCTCTCAGGTGCCGTACCAAGTAGTACGTAGTTTTTTGGCAGTTGTACGGTGTCCAAATGAGTTTGTTTCGACAGATCTCAATTAGGCAAGCCAAAATCTCAGGGTACGGCAAAGCTTGCCGCTTAATACGACCTAGGAGCGAAAATGTATTTGGTACGGCACATGAGAGGTACGGCGTCTGAACTGGGCCTAACCCTGTATAAATACGTCTTTAGTATTCTTAGGCCCGGTTCAAACGTCGAACTTTACATGTGCCGAACCTAATACCTATTTGGGTCGACCCAAACAATTAAGTTCGACAGTTGATTCAGACGTCGAACCTAATTGAAGTCGAACTTTTAAAATAGCCAAAGTGAGCAATGGGATATTGTGGTCAGCGGCTGTTGTTTTTCTCTAGAAGATTCAAGATGGCGGGAAAGATGAATTCTGATAAAGAAGAGCTTGTTTTTCTGGCGAATGCCATCAGAGAGACCAGAAGAAGGCGACTAAACATGCAGTTAGTATTAAGAAACGTCGTGGCAAGGAGAGGGCAAGTTTTTGAATGTTGCTTTGCTTCTACTTTTGCTAGTCTCCCAACGAAACAACAGCATAGTTCCTCGACCAATTCGTTCTCGTCGTCGGTTGAACAGAAATACTGGCTGGTGGGACAAGTTATGGAATACCTATTCAGAAGCAAGGTTCAAGAAAACCTTCCGAGTATGCCGGTCGACCTTCAATTTCATTTTGAACCGTATTGAGCCCTTTATTGTTAGAGAAACTGTAACCGAAGAACCTATCCCAGCAGAACTGAGGCTTGCCCTTTGTTTGTATAGATTAGGCAGGGGAGATTATCTATATACCATCGCAGAAATGGCGGGGCTGGGTGTCTCAACTGTCTGTTCAATCGTACACGAAGTTTGTCAAGTCCTCGTGGACCAGTTGTGGAATGAAAGTGTGCAAGTCACATGCCCAAAACACAAGAGGATTTTAAGAAAAAAATGCTCGACATGGAGGAGTTTTGGCAATTTCCCTGCTGCTGGGCCGCAATAGATGGCTGTCATATTCCACTGAAATGCCCTCCAGGAGGACTGGAGGCATGCAAGGAGTACCACAACTTCAAGAATTTTTATTCAGTTGTATTGATGGGAATGGTAGATTCTCATTACAGATTTGTATGGGGCAGTTGTGGGTACCCTGGAAATTCTCATGACGCAGTTATCTTTAGATCCACTGACCTCTGGAGTTCCATTCAAGATGGTTTCATTCCATTAAGTGGAAAAACTGTGGGAGATGTAACTGTCCCTCCACTTCTAGTGGGAGACTCTGCATTTCCTCTTCGAACATGGTTAATGAAACCGTTCACCAATGCTGTTTTAACACCCCAACAGCACTACTTCAACTACCGTTTGAGTAGAGCTCGCATGGTGACAGAGGGTGCCTATGGCCAACTGAAGGGTAGGTGGAGGGTGCTACTCCGGAAGAGTGAAAGCAACCGAGACCATGTTCGCACTGCTACATTGGCATGCATGGTGCTCCATAATATATGTATTATGCAAGGTGACACAATTTCCAAGAAGCTAGACCTGAGCATAGATTCAAATGGTCAAAAGAGGAACCGAGACGAAATAAGGAAGCTGTTAAATATGAGGGATTGTTCAAGCATCAGGGATGTATCACTTGAGGCAAATAAAGTCAGAAATGCACTCTGTGACAAATTATGGCTTGAGAAGGAAACTGAGATAGTCTGTTAAATACGATTCATCTTAAGGGCTGTCTTTAAGTTTTGCAGCACTCCCTCCCTTAACCCTTTAAGTGCCAACATCATTATACAAATTCTCCTTACTGGTCTCCATAGATTTTGTTGATTACTAATTAGGAGAACCTGTTTAAAAATCAAGACAGTTCATGTGTAGTGATCATTTGCCAAATTCTCATGACTTGTATGTGCTATTTTACACTGATACAATCAGAAATTTGATGCTGATCAATATTGGCACTTAAAAGGTTAATGTTCACACCTGTAACAAACTCACTGCTTTGTGAAAAAAATATACTGGTCAACAAGAGGCCAAGTTCAGCTGTAACATCAAAGTCTCATCAAGCATACGCAATCATAACACGTGTTATAGGTTAAGGCCCTTAATGACAGCCCTGATGTTGATGACTCTATGCAGCAGTGGATAAGTAATAATCATCTGCCATAGAAACCTATTTCCAAGGTCTCTCCTCTCCCCCATCCTTGACCCAGGACAATAAGGAAACAAACTCTTAGATGCAAGGTTAAGTTGCTGTGGTGTATGTACAAAAATTGCTCTCTTTGATGGAGGACATTTGTTTTTGGAACCTGATGTAGGTCATCTATTAGAAGATACCTGCACAATCACCTTTCCTATTTGTGTATTATATCAGGAAAAGATGTGACATCACAATTAAATGAACTATGGCAAAGCTCAAATGAAACGTTTAATCATTTTCACGAAAACAGTCAATCAAAAGATAATATAAAATATATGTAGGTAAAAATAAATAATCAAATTGAAAATAATCTTTAGAAAAGAAATATAATATAAGGGTTGCCCAATCTCTTTCATGTAATTGTTGAATTATGGACATTTTTCATTCTGTTACTCTGAAGCGATTTATCTCAAACAATATATCAGAAATATTTTGATATGCTAGTAAATTATTTAAATAATTATTAATATGCATAAAATTTTGAATATCTTCATTTTTCATATAGTGTTTCAATCTTGTATTTTGTTCAGGTTCTCCATATGTAAACTGTAACAAATATTAAGAGGTATTTTGGAATTATTCAATAAATACTAAAATTTGTATATGTATCATTTGTAACATTGTCTTCAAATTAGATCATAGGTTTTAATTTTTACACAGTGGATATTTGCAACAAAACCAAATTCCCATTTTAGTACTGTGGTAAAATGTTCTAATAATAAATCCTTTGTTTTGCTTTTGCTTGTCTTTATGTCTTATTTTATTATTATATTGCTCCAGAAACAGATTATGACATGTGCATTTACACAAAATCACTTGAAGGAGTTTCAGAAAATTTTAAAGTACGTCTGAACACCCTCAACCAAAGCTTGAGCCTGTGAACTTCCAAATTCTATTGCATGACTGTATGAGGTTAAATAAGACGCACCCTGGTGTTAAGCCTGAGGATACTGGTCCCTGGACTGAGGTGTGGCATTTGATTTACCTATTATTGTCACCAGGGGCATCTGGCAGTCGAATTTATGAATAACTTGCACACAACAAAGGCAAATTAATCACCAAAAATTGAGGGGATTTGACCTCATTTAACTATTTTAAGGAGAGGGGTTTTTCCTTGAAAAATTATTTGAAAAGTCACAGTTCCCAGATTGACCTTGCCAGGCTGTCTTAACACTGGTTAGGTGCAATGCTTATTCTTAATATCAAAAATTATTATAATCATTTATTATTGTATTTGAGTCATCAACAAGAATATTAATTATGGTGATGGCATACATGAAAAATTTCATTTTACCAAAAAAGTTTGTTTAATCCTAAGGGCAAAATCTTATGCAAATAAAACGTTTTACTGCTGCCCTATAGTGGTGTGTATTTCCCAGAATCATAAGGGAAAGGGCTCCCATAAGAACCCTCTGGCATCCTTGGCTGATTCATTTGGTTTGGTCCAAGTTCCCCATTCCATGTGGGGTAAAACCCTGTTTCACCATATGCCATGTTGTGAGATGATGTCATGCCTTGGAGGGAGTGATCATAGCCTGTGTTAGCCCTGTGGCTAAACATCAGATGAAATAACTTCACCTCATTTTCACGGGACTTCTCCATCTCTTCTCTCATGAACGCGATGAGGTCCTTGGTCGGGTCATTTCTGACAGCCTCTTTGACCATTTCCATGACCTCAAATGTAGTGCTGTCAAGTTTTTCCTTGGCCGATTGTCTTTTCCTGACATTCTTTTTGGGCACAAATAGTTCTGCTCCACTTTCTCTGCTGTCATCAGCACCATGAAATGATTTGTCTGAGTTGGAAGTTGATGGCTCCAATGCTTGATCAGGCTGACAGGAATCTCTCGTCTTCACCACCTCATACAAGGTACTAAACCATTTTCCAAAACCATGGTCTTCCTGGAATCGCTTTATGCCTGTCGCTGTTTTCTGAGTCAAGGCTGCCTGTTTGCACCAGCTGACACACTTCTTGAACTTTGTCCTCAGCTGAGCAACCGTCAATGTTAAGTCATCACCCCTAGCAGATGCCCTGGCCTTTAACTCTTCCAAGATTTTTGCATAAATTGGACTATTTCTCTGATTTTTAGTATTAGTAAAAATCAGTTTCATCTTGTAATTGTTGTTAGTGACGACAATGTCAATAAAATCATCTAGAGCTTTCGGACACCACCGAGGCTTACGTCCAGGCTTCTTGCATTTTTCCCCTTTCCTTTCTTCACAAAATGTTGCAGAGCTTCCCTCCACCCTGAGTCTTCATCATTGTCATCTTCTTCATCTTCATCTAGCTCATCGAAGTCATCCTCCAGATCATCAACCCTTTTTCTATACGAAATAAACATGACCACCATAAGTTTCTTCTACTGCACTGAGGAGCAGTTAATAGTGAGCTTACAATCAACTGAAAACTAGTTAATACCAATTAAAATGATCCATAATAATAATAACTGTAAGAAGAGGAAGGAGAAGGAGAAAGCGAGGGCGAAGTAGAATCATTAAGCAGTGCATAATTTCCAGGATTGATATGAATTAAAATGAAACAGCTGGCAGGCAGTTTTTCAATCAGCAGATGTCTGACTTCCAGTACTCTTAGGTGATGAGACAAACTTTCTTGCTCCACCCCTGGAGAAAACATTTGCTAGCACAATTTTGTTCTGCCATTAGGACTGATACAGGGGTACTGACTGATAAAGAACTGACTGGATGGTCAGGCTTAGAACTAGTAGTTTTGACTACTCTAAACCAAAGGTAAGACTTGAATGAAACTTTACAGTTGACATGAACAGGGTGAAATGTACATTTGAACTAAACTGTGGAAGCAATAAGACAATATAAAACCAGGATATATATATATATATATATATATATATATATATATATATATATATATATATATATTAGAAGACAGTCTGATCAACTGAAGATTAGACTTGGCATTTTTATTACTAAATAGTTTCGTACCGCACAACTTGTACGGCACTCATCAGATAAAATTGCCAAATGTCTGATGAGTGCCGTACAAGTTGTGTGGTACGAAACTATTTCGTAATAAAAATGCCAAGTCTAATCTTCAGTTGATCAGACTGTCTTCTAATATTTATGCTCTAGTTTTTCTATTGAGCACTCTGACAGCAGTTCTGCAAATCAACTAATATATATAAATTATATATATATATATATATATATATATATATATATATATATATATATATATATATATATATATATATATACTCATCTAACCCTTACAAGATGACAAAAAATACCGAGTTTCTTTAAACGTATTAGGTAGGTGTAAAATAGAAGCTTTAAGCTTATAAACAGCAGGGCAGCAGTGAAAATTTAAGACTTAAACTTCAGCTTAATGAGACTTAATGGTTTGGAAGGAATTAATCACATCTTTTAACCGCACAGTTATGAATGCATACCTTTTCACATTATCCCGGCTGTCAGATTGATTCCTTTGGTCTGGGTTTTTCCTGCCATTTGCCTGCTTTTGAGAAGTAGAGACATTTGCTTCGTCGGGCTCGGCTTTTATCGTCGCTCATTTCCCTTTCCATCTTTTCTCGAAAGCATGGTTCGCAATACGCCACTGAACTTCCTACTTTCCAACCCACAACCGTTTCGTCGTTTTCAAATACCGAGCACCGCATACAGAAGTATTCACAGCATCTCAGACAAGTATATTTTGTCGTTTCCAAACAAGACGAACAAGCACATTCCTCTTTTCCCGCCATCTTGTTCAAAATGAAGTGCCTTTGCGCATGCCAAGTCAATGGAACGCCCAGAATTCTGGGGTAGATATCATTTATATAATTTATACGTAATGTATGCATTAGGTTCGGCACATGTAAAAGTTTGACGTCTGAATCCAAGGCGAACTTTAACCGTTCTATTCGACTGGCGCAGTCGAATAGAACGACCCAAATACAAATCTGTCGAACTTAATTGATTCAAACGTCGAACTTTACATGTGCCGAACCTAATAATTAGGTTCGGCACATGTAAAGTTCGACGTTTGAACCAGGTCTTATTCAGCAGTCTTGGTGACCTCAAGACTGGATTATTATCGAGAATCAATTACACCTAAAAAAATATATCACCTTATGAAATTTTATAAATTATGATGATCGTTCTCACGGGCGATTAAATTCTGAATCGATCAAGTTTAGATCTATTGTTCCACTGCTATTCAAACGAACTTAATCTAATCTATTATTTTGATCAGCTGGTGTATGCAACAGTCTGCATGTACAAAACGCTTCACAGTGTTCCTGAGCCTCTAGTCATCAGAATGTTGTGTGCATGAACTGGCGGCAGTGAAGTGCATGGTCATTGGCCCCTTAATTTCCTTGCCGCACTGATAACAAAAGGATGCCTTGCAGACCGGGCAATTTAGGTGGTTATTGTTGCTGTTTTCTTTAAAACACCTCTGATGACAGCGAGGGCACCTCTTTGTTCGCAACTTTCCTCCTGTGTTTTCCTTAAGGTACTGTTTGGTTTCATTTTCTTCTACAGGGTCTTCCCTGGGGGCTAGTTGTAACATTTCTTCAGGTTCTTCTCTTCCACATCTTCCAAAGTGGTCGTATCCGAAAATTTCCTTACCTAGAGAATAAAAATATAGAGTAAAAGGTCTTGATATCAGGAAACAAATTACAAGTCTGAGTAAACACACAACATGTTTAAATTAAATCTTTTAGACATTCGCCAATACAACTTTCATCGTCAGTACGACAAGGCACAGAATTGAACTGAGATCAATACAAAGCACTAATCAGAATTGCTAATAAAAATAGTAACATGTACAATAAAGGAAAAGAAGGCATGAAAACATAAAAGTTATACGAAGACTTTTAAATTAGCATGTTGAAGATGTTGATATAAATTGGGCTTGTCCCAATGGGTGTGCAAAGATTCCTTTATCTTAAGTTACAAATTAGTAGTAGCATTGATCTAATATGCTAAAACAATTGAACAAACATAAAGTGCCACAACCTACAGATTGTTGCAAGTGTTTGAATACATGAGAGGCCCTATCCAAGGCTAGATGCTCACGTACAGGCGTGGAAAAATGTCGAGAAGGTTTGCCAACATAGCAAGCATTACAGCCTGCACACACAAATTTGTAAACCACATGCCACCATTCTTTTCGTTTATTGTCAATGTTACTATGTGTACAATATTTTCGTTGGCAAGTCTAATTAACGCTTTACATTGATCTCAATTCAATTCTGTACCTTTTTTCTCACTGACGATGGCAGTTGTACCGCCGAAACATGTCTAAAAGATTAAAAATTGTTGTGTTATCTCAGACTTGTAAACATAGTGTAATTATACATGTACAGTATTATGAACTGCACATAATAGGCACTGCTAAGACTTGCATCAAATCCATTGGAACAAGGCTGACAATGTCACAAGTCATGTCGCGACTGGACTATGTAATGTTTATAGGCCACAGTTAGGGTTTCATCAGACAAGGGAAAATTTTGGGGTGGCCACTGACCAATGACTGGCTGTTATTTCTAGCTCTAAATCCCTGTCTAGAATACACATTTATTTTCTAGTCGCATCATAATAAATTAACCCATTTCAGCAACTTAGGATGATCAAAAAAGTGGTAAGAAATTAGCCCCCACCGCTCAGCAGTATTTTACTAGTAACCAATTATTTCACAGATTTACAAAATTTCACATACCACATGTCCAGCAGAAACTTGCAGTGCATTGCGAGCAGTGCATCATATCACATCCTGTAGTCTTTTCCACAGCCATGCGGCACTTTGGGCAACACTGATATTTTCCCTGCTGTTTCATCATCCGGATAAATGACAGGTTGCTTAATTTCTGTGCTTTAAGCAATTTGTGTGGCTTTCCAGGTACCACGTTACCTGCAGAACTCCTTCCTCCTTTCTCTTCGCTGTCAGTTTTTGTTTTCTTTGCTTTCAAGTTATCCTTAGTTTCTCTGGTTTCTTCATCCCTGCAATCTGGGTCAGTTTCGGCAAAACAAGGTCGTCCATGATGCCAAGGTTCATAGCATTCTGCACAAAACTCATACAAACAATATGCGCATTGTCCACGTCTCAAGGTTTCATCATCATCGTGGGCAGTAGTCCATATCTCTAATGCCCAAATCAACCAAAGTCTTAGCCAGAAATAGTTTTTCACATCGCTTAAACCTCTCTTCATCAAGGACCTCTCATAAGATTTCTAGTGGGATCATTGCCTTGCAACTATGAATTGGGCATGCAAGGTGTTGTAAGTTTCCAGCATCAACATGTGACTGAGAAAATGCCTTTAGGCAATCAGTACAGAAGAAGTGTTTACATTCATATAAGTAGTGAAATTCTGCTTTGTCCCTTTTGACTGAACAATTTTGACACAAACGCATTCTCTCAGCAGCTCTTACCGGAACATTTGCCTCTTTTTCATTTGTTCTGTTATCTTCAAAATCAGAATCTGAGTCGGCTTCCATATCGAAACATGGCTGTCCATGATGCCAGGGTCCATAGCACTCTGTACAAAATGCAAAAAAGCAATTTGGGCAGTGGCCAAGTCTCAAGGTCTCATCCTCATCAACAATGACAGCCATGTTACACCTTGGGCAGTAAACAACACCACCCATGACATCTAAAGTCTTACTAAGGAGTAGTCTTTCCCATCGTTCAAGCTTCTCTGCATCGAGGACCTGTCTAAGAATCTCTGGTGGGATCTTGGTTTTGCAATCATGACTTGGACACAGGAGATTCAATACAGTTCCACCATCAACATGCAAGTCACAATGTGCTTTCAAACATTCAGTGCAAAAAAAGTGCCTGCACTCATCAAGGAAATGGAATTCCATTCCATCCCTTTCATTAAAACAAATTTCACAAAAGTGTGTCCCATGCCAAAAAGCTTGCCTTTGCATCTTAAGGTCATATTCAAAGATGGTTAACAAAGATGTCTCCAACTTTGTATACAGTCTCTCATTTTGTACAAACTCCTGATGATCTGCACCATCTTGCGACTGTGGTATGGCTTCACATGGTTCTGATTCCTTCAGGACCAAGTGTGAACCAAGATGCAAATATTCATATGCATAGTTTTGCAACCAGTCAGCCCAAGTGAAGACTATTGGCATATTGGGAGTCTCTGTCCACAGATTTATCAGCTTCTCTTTCAGTTCTTGTAGTTGACTTCTAGTGAGCCACAGGCAGGCCAATGAAAATTCAGGTGGGCTCTCTGTGGGGTAGACCGGAGGGAATGTGCAAGTAAGATGAATTGGAGTCAAGTATCGGATGTCAGCTTTCACGTGCCAGTGTTGAAGCGACACGGATCTAGTAAATCCGGGTTTTGTGCACTTTGGAAAACTGTCATGGCAGGTTTCGGTAAGGGCGTGGTTCTTTTCATCTTCCAAGGAACTATTTGCTTTCAATCCGATTTTTTCCGCATCGAGGTGTCTTTTGTTGAGCAAACGAACATTCGAAGATTCGTTTTCTTTCTCCTCGTTACGGTCGTTAACAAGTTCAGCATCGCGGTTGCTTCCACCGGACCTTGCCCTTCGAGGAACTGGAGAATCTTCGAAGACCTCTACAGGAATGAAAGCTTCGAACTCGATTATATCGTAAGGGACGTTGACTTTGACCGTCAAGTCAAAATGAATGTTTTTCTTCCCATCCCCTTCTCGAATCACTCGAAGGTCGTCCTGAAAGATCGACTGAAGTACAGTCACTTCTTCTTGTTGTTCTTCGATGGAAGCTTCGTACAAAATTTCAAAACATTCAGCCATCGTTTCAAATTCGAGACACCGTGTGTTCCGACGCTTTCTTCACGAAATCTTAAATAACTCTGATTGAGAGGTATGACATTTGAGAGGAGTATTGCAAGTTTACTTCCCTATGGTACGTAGCCATGTTTATATTTTTGATTTCAAAGGATGCTGGGGAATAGTAATTCGGAAAATTGGAATCTGAAAAGGGGAACTGGAAATCCGGAATCCAGGGGCTGGATTTCACGAAGCCTTCCTAAGTGAAGATGTATCCTGTTTATTGTTTCTTAACAATAGCCTATTGTTATTCCAGCAATAGGCTATTGTTAGGAAACAATACTTAGGATACATTTTAACTTAGGAGGGCTTCGTGAATACAACCCCAGGATCCAGAATCCGCAATCCGGAATTCAGTAGAGATGAAAACAGAAATTTTGAAATTTTATCAACAAGGGATATTTACAAGACAAGACAGCTTTTGTGTTACCCTGTGTGCTCTCGATTTCCCGTTCCCCTCCCCTTGTGGCGCCTACCACACAGACCTACTTTTGTGAATAAACAGTAACAAAATTCCATTCATTCATTCATTCATTCATTCATTCATTCATGCATGCATTCGTTTGTTTGTTTGTTTGTTAATTTTTTTACTTATCTTTTAATTTTTCTTTTATTTTCGGGCGTCGTAACAGTATGATGATTGTACCGGAAGCCCACACATCAAACCCCCCACATCAAATATGGAAACACGAATTAAAGATCAAGTTTAATTTTTCCTTAGTTTGTTACCCGTGTCTTACGTCTTTTCTCAAGTGCAGGAGGTATTTACGTAGTTGACGAGGGCCCATGACAGGACGGAGAAAGCGCGAACTGTAATTACCTCCTGTTGTCCCATACAAATTCTTAGAAAACTTTTCTAAGAATTTGTGAGGGGTTTTTCAAGCGTATCTAATGGGCTTACCGCAAGGGGTCTTAATCTGCTGCTTCATGATTGAAATGTGACTGCATCAAATGTGTGCAGTCAAACCGTGGAGACGTAAGGACAGACTTATACATGTCATCAAGTCATAATAAAGCGTGACTTGATTTTCCCATAGACGAGTGTTACGCATCACTCAGAAGTCATCACCAGACAATTTTGGAAATTCGAACCAAAAACTCGAAATAGGAAATTCGAACAGGAAATAGGAAATAGGAAATAGGAAATAGGAAATCAAAAATAGGAAATAGGAAATAGGAAATAGGAAATAGGAAACAGGAATAGGAAATTCGAGTAGGATATTCGAACCAAAAACTCATTTATAAAATTTATCTGCGGCAAGGTGAGACCGCTCAAGGTGTAAGCAATCGAAAAATAAAAAATAAATAAAAAAACGCGACGAAAAGCAAAATAATGACGCTTGTTCTGTTCGTTGGATGCGACTAGTATTTGACTGTTGACTTTTGTACATTATTATTTGTCACCGGATGCCAGTAACCAAAAGGATCAATGAAGTGTTTTCTTGCAGTTTCTGGTTTCATTTTCTTGAGAAACGATGCGATGTCACAAATGGTTGTTAAACGCTGATTTCAGTGGTTATTTTCCTTCCAATACCGTCAGTGCACTCGTTTCCGAATCCTAAAAGCGATGTGATTAGATTGACGTTATACTTGAAGTCTTTGAATCGACATCTTGTTTTCGTTTTGTATCAAACAATGGGATAAATTCAAACTAGATTACAGTGAGCAAGATTAGAAAAATCTTCCCTGATGTCCTTTACAAAAGTCTCGCGTAGTGGACTCTGTTAAGTTGAATCTGTATGTAAGCCGCGCAAAATCATTACCGGTATAATTGTAGCTGCTAGCTCAGTAGTCTTGTCGGCATGGGAAAATATTAGAGGGCTACAAGAACTGAACAAAGCCACATGTCCGGTATATGAGAGACGACCCCACGTGTTCGATCTGTAATTCCCTGAATTTAACAGCGTTGTTATTTATCTCAGATATGGCTTGATTGCATTTAAGATTTCGTCGACTCATTACAGCTATAAATCATTGCTAATCACAAACGCGAAGTTACATGAATGACATGCCAGGTTTTTCTCGCCACTACTTTGGATCGGCTTCGATCAGCAGGGGCGTTCCCAGACATTTTTTGGTAGTACGCACAAAGTCAGATTGATACTTAGGGACGGACCATTAGAAAAGTTATTGAGGTGGGGGGGGGGGGGGGGGGGCCGGGGGAATTTTCGAGCTGCACGATTTTTTTTGTTAACATTTCCCTTGTAGGAATATATATTTTTTCCGTATGCAGGAACTTTTTTCTGGGCTACTCGTTGTGTATGAATTTTTTCACTCAATTTTCCGTTGCATGAATTTTTTTGTACTTTGCTTAGATCTCATTTTCGGCGCTCCCTTCGCGTCACCTCGCCTCGAAATTTCGCGCGCGCGCGTGTGTGTATTTCGCCCACCCCACAATCGCCATCGCCAAAATTAGAGACTACTCGCAGTCTATCACTAGCAGGGCTGCCAAGATGTCACATCTTTTGCCAGTTTGCGTTTGCTGTTGTCACAAGAAATATGTAGCAGTTGATAAAAAGCAAAAAAAAAAAAAGCAACAACGACGACAAACAAACATATGATAATAATGACCCGTCCGTGAATAAGAAACGAAAGCTATGGTTACAAAGCCTTTGTGATCAGATAATTTCTTGAAACAATTTGTCAGCCTACTCGGCCACAGTAAGTAGAGTTAAGGACGAGAGCGGCCTTCATAACTAAGTCTCGAACTGGCGAAATGAACATAGAAATGTTTAAAAAGTTCAAAGCAGCGACCTTTAGTCGGAAAGCAGCTTTTAGCGAAATACGTGATCAACCTGAGCCATAAATAGACTTCTCACTTCTCATAGCAATGAAGTTTGAGAAAAAAAACAAAACAAAAACAAAAAAACAAAAAACAAAAAAAAAAAGGAAGAGTTGAAACCCTGGTTGAAACTCAGTCAGCGGAAGACTATTTGTTTCTTTGTGACGGTGGCAAACATTCCTGCTTTTAAGATGACACATCTTTTATTAGCGGGGCTGCCAAGATGACACATCTTTTGCCAGTTTTTGTTTGCTGCTGTCACGAGAAATAAATGTCGCTACACCAAGAGCAGTTGGTAAAAACAAATCAAAAAACACACACACAAGAAAAACAGAACAACAACAACTATGACCCGGCCGAGAAGAGAGCGAGAAGGCTATGGCTGAAAACCCTTTGTATTAGGAAACTGTCTTCAAACAAGTTGGCAGCCTACTAAGACAGTTAAGTAGACTTTACTTAAGAACGTATACTGCAATGGCAGCCAAATTTTGTTTCGCCCTTGAACGTTGTTTTCTCCACGCTTGGTACTGGTCACATGTATTTGCTTCGAGTTCTCATTGGCTCATTTGATTGTCTGCATCTTGTAATTGGTTTGGTTTTAGTATCTGATACCTGATTGTTTTGAAATTTGTCGTGCCTTAACGCCATACCAGAGCTGTAGCTAGTGAAAAACTGTCAAAGTAAATAAAAGAAGTTGAAGCCCGGTGGGTTCACTTGGGAACCCACCCAGTATGGTGTGTTCAATGACCCTAATCCGCCCGGCAAGTTTTGAGAAAATGTTTGGATAAAAGCCAAGAAATATTTTGTTTGCAACTTGCCAAAACCCGACAAGGGGGGAGGGGGGGGAAGGGCTCAAAGGGAATTAGAAATCCACTGACTCTTGCCTCTACATTTTTTCCTCACGGCTGTTCGTCTTCATCGTGCGCTTTTCGTTTGTCAGTAAAGCAGTGATAAAAGTTCGCTGAGTCTTGGGAGATGTTTCCCGCTTGCTCAATATCAGGATCGGAAAGAACTACATTTGAAGGCTTATGTTACGAATATACATGCATCAAAGAGGGTTCATCACGTGCAGCAAGAGAGGATACCCCTTTATCCTCTCTTGCGTGCAGTATATGTTGAAATTCAGTTATAGACTACGAGCAGTCTCTCTTTCCGCTCAGGGATAGTCTCACTACACTAGCGGCTCGACACGCGCGTCACGTTTCAACCCCGCAAGCGATTTAGCGGTCGCTCGCTCGCTTGCTCGTTTCGGCCTCGACTGTCCCTGTCAGAGCGGAAAGAGAGACTTCCCGTAGTCTAATTCAGTTTAAAAATGATTTGTGGAAACGAAACATTTTTCATAAAATCTAAGAATGTGGTTCAAACTTGCAACTGAAGAAGGTGACAAGAATCACAGACGCATTGATTGAGTCTTTTAAAACTCGCGCGAGAATATTTATACAGGCATACGCTGAGCAAGCACAAATCGAGTTTCGCCCGTACCAGTTGATGGGTTTCTGTACGTATTTAGAACTTTCGGAGAAACTAGAAATAGCAGACATTGCAAATTAAATAAATAAAATAAGATACTGAAAACTGAACTTTTCGAAATAGTGAGAAAATTATATCAGTTAGAAGGGAATAAACGCAGCTTGTGACCATCATTCCTGTAGAGATTGTACAATGATACATTTTGGGGCGCACAGTTACACACTCGTTGTGCTCGGCTCAATGCAAAAGCGAGGCACCTTTTCTCGCGGCAGGCGGTTTTTACAAATCATAATCAAATAACTTTATTATAGTCTCAATTGCTCGCACACTCGCACACCTATATATATATATATATATTTTTACTCAAATAACCTGTGTAGAAAAGCCAGAGACACTGCTCCTTGTTTTTTGTTGATCGCGACAGGATAACAAAGAACCTCATGTATTTCTTTCCATTCTTCGAGAGCTTAGTTTTACCCTCTGTATGCAAAATCGAAAAGTTTACTAACAGGATGGACGGAAATCCGCGTGAATTATTGAGAGACATTAGATCACTTCCTCTGATACGCCTTGATTTACGCGCTTTGTTAGCCTCCAAGAATAATCGGAGGATAAATAACGAGGATAAATTCGAAATCGAACACAGCTTTGCCTTCGAAAACAATTTCATCGGCTAGCGAAGGGGTGAAAGACTGTGTACAACTTACTCGTGGCGGAATGTCACAAAATTCAGTCTTTTATTTATTTCAGGGAATCACGTTTCGACGAAAACCAGAACTTTATGTCTTTCATTCAGAGCATAGTGTCATTTTAAAATATTCACCGTGGCTTCATTAGAAGCGATGATAGCTTGATTTCCAACAGTTAAACAGATTTTCACACTTTCCTAAGAAAAGCCGAAAAAAGCTCTGCGTGAAACGATACTTACATGCAGTTAACGCTTTATCCGTCCTCTCATGTTCTGTGTGGGTGCCTTGTGGTTAGGAGCCACGTAATATATCCCGGCCTCTGAAGTTGTGGGATATTCAAATATTGCCAAAAAATCATGGAGAATGTGAAATAAGCAACACTGGAAAGTCTGAGGGCATTGACTTGAATAAAGAATGATTTTGTGGCAGTTTCAATAACAAATTTGACTTTAAGAAAGTTGATGGATAACAAGTCTTTTTTTTCTGGATGCCAGAGGATTATGTTGTACTCTGTGTGAAAATATCACCCTTTGCTGTTAGCGTGAAACGCTTTCGACAGAAGCGCGAGAAAATAAAAAAATATTTAAATAAAAATATAAAAAATATAAAAAATAAATAAATAAAAATCACCATACTCCCAAATGTTGGAGAAAGCGGGAACAATTTCATGATCACTGTTTGATAAGAGAATTCGGAACATGCTTACTACACTTTTTGAGGTGGCTCCCTAGAGTTTTATGACCGCGCGCGCGCTTATGATGCGAGTTGTAGTAATCTGCGCGCGCTCACATAAAATCGTAGGTTTTTCCTGATTTTTATGACGTCAGCATAGCCAAAAAAAGCAAAGTTAACAGTAATTTTTCTCGCGTTTCCTTCGGTGAATTTTTTTTAAAAATTTGCACATTTTGAGATACTAACGCTACCTTTCACATATTATTTTTTGGAAAAATTCTGTCAGAGCAATCCAGTTTAATGGTTAAAAAAAAGAAATCACGTGATATCGGTGAATCCGTCTGAACGACCCCATATTTTTTCCCCTTCAAAATGTTAGTCAGAATCATTTCACAAAATAGGAAAGTTTAAAAAAATTTCACCGAGGGAAAATCAAAATTTTTAAGAAAAAAGACGAATTAATGGCAAATATCTGTCATCTTTTAGTTGCTTTGTTGCCATGACAACGGCCTATGCCTAAGAAGCAAAACCTGAAAAATAAGGGTAATTATGTTGGTAACTTTACTGGTAAAATCCAGGAACAAAGATTGCAAGACAACAGAACTAGGGCTTCTTTTGCAAGTCTTGCCAGTTCGTATAGTCACTTTTGTAGAAACTCTAGGGAGCCACCTTAAATGTTATCATTTTGGTAATTATCTGGTCTAGCTGAAACGCGTCTGTTTACTCTACGTGCTGTCAATTGTTCTGGTACCGCAACATTCTGAGCCTTCCTAAACCGTTAACTATTACTTATGGTCTATTTTCCTTTAGATACTACACTGCTAAATTATGGAACTCCCTCCCAGACAACACCAGGACATCAGTTTCTCTGACTACCGAATTTAAGTGCCAACTATATAAAGCTAGGATGCGAACGGCTGTAGATCAGATATTTTTAATGTATATTTAATGTGTATTTTAGTGTCTAATTTAATAGACATCTTTCTTTTATTTTTGAAGATATTAGCCAACAGGCTATTCTACAAATTCGAGTTTAAATAAAGTCTTATGTCATGCAAGAAATAAAAAATCCCTTCGTTTTGACACTTCCGATTACAGATGACAAGCTACTTCAGAGTCAGCTGCACAAGTTGTTCACTGAGCTACGTATAATCTTAGTAATTCACAAAATATCCACGAAATTAAATAAAAGGATATGAACGTCCGAGGGATACATCCTGTACGATTTAGAGCCCATAAAATTTTATCCCGTAAGTTGAGCACGAGGCATTGAAAAACCTTTCATGTTGTTAATGCCTGGGCAAATTCTCCGGGTGAGGAACGTGCTGTACATTGTAGTTAACGTGTTTATTTGCTAGAGTTAAGCGAAGTATGTTTTTATACCATTCGGTCCTCTTTGGTTCGATTTAATTTAAACTTTCGCCACTTCGTTGAAAGCTGAAAAAATAAACTATGAGATTTTAATTTTCTCTTCGTGATGATTACTATCACCGTCACATCGTTCAAATTTCCACAGCAACGGCGAGAACGACATCCTATTAATACTGACACCAACGCGAAAGAAATTTACTCTCACCTGTTTACCTTCACCATGAAACAAAAGAAAGTTGAAATAAAATGATTTGCGTCACAGCGCGGAGCAAAGGAAAAAGCTCTTTGGTCAAATAATAGCAAAGAAAACCACACTGTAGTTTCAGACGTTATATGATCGCCAGCAAACATTCCACTCCTGACAGCGGACGTGTTCGTTTGACAACCCTCACATTAATTCAAGCGGCACATCCATTTTTTAAAAACGTTTTAAAATGACAAAGTAATGAAAATTTGGGTGCAAGGAAATGAGCATTGTTTTGTGTTTTGGTCCCGACGTGGTCACTTGTATACACTGATTCACTGGAAAAGTCAAGAAAAAATTCGTCTTTTTCGTTTTAAATAATATCTGCAGATCAGCAGACAAAAATTCGCATGCATCTGCGTGTCTTTATCCTTCTCGGTTCGACGAACCTCAAGATGGAGCTAGCGGAAAGGTACATGTTAATTACAACTTCAAACTTTTAAGTTAAAAGTTACAGTTACCCTTTAAAGCTTTTCTTTATCATTCGTCGACGTATCATCAAAAAATGTTTGAAAAAGCTGATCCTTCATTTGACAAGTCAATTCAAGGATTTTTAGTTATGGGCTTTCAGTGGCTATGATGTTTTTAATTATTACCGAAAGGTATAATGCAAGACGTAGAGCTTTATGAGTCTATAGTCAATCCAATATTTGTCTGGCGAATAACGATTTATATTAGACCAATATCTTTTTATTGCTCTTGTGTCAATCTCCAGCTGTGGAAAACACATTAGTTCTTTTTTCCTCTCCTCTCTCTTCTCCAGGTTCAGTCAGGCGAAATTTTAGTTTTCTTGACAAGCACTGCACATTGCTTATGAATTTCATTACAACTAAAAGTAGACCACACTGTTTGAATTGAAAATACTGAGTAAACTTCCTAGTACCTCTTCCCATAATACACCGTGCACTTCATTGCACCACGAGACCGATACTGATCGGGGCGAAGCCGGGTTTTCTATTAGCTGTCTGGCTAAGCCAATCAGATTCGCGTATTTGCAAAAAACAACAGCGAATTACCTCTGCTTTCAGTCAGTGAAATAACCTATCCTTCAATGCGAGAGCGTACAGTATGAGTGATTAAGAGTCGTAGGACTTCCTCGCTCACGATAACAAGAGACTACGAGACCGAGGTTTTTTAAATTATTATTATTCTTTTTTACGAGACTACGAATTTTTCTTTTACGAGAATAAGAGTGATTTTTTTTTTTAAATGAGCAAACAGCTCTCGACGAAGCACAGCCGAGCAACGGGGAACACTCCAAGGACAAGCGGTGAATATTCTCAATTATGAAGTAGCCGGCTAAACGATTGCAGTCGAAAACAAAAACATTTAGGGTTAACCAGCCGAAAAAAAATCAAAGTGAATGTTACTTTTCAAGGACACTGTTCGCTCTCTAGTGACTTGACAATGGACAATGTATGGCGATTGAGAGCATCGGAATAGACAACGGTGAGTGACGTGAATATATGTCTCCAATGTCTTATGAATTCTACATTAAAAACTGATAAATTGGTTTCGTTACGACTGATAGTTGTTGATGGTCTACCTGATTTGACTTAAGTGCCGGGATATACCCTGGTGCTTGCTGCGTTTTTAATATATATCTCGACAATTAAGTACGTCTTGTTATAACTTCCCAGGGTGCTCGCTGTCTTGTGACATGATAATGAAAAACGGCGATTGAACCTATTCGAAATAGACAATGGTGAATGTTTTGAATGTCTATGAATAATTTTAAATTAAAAACTGATAAATTCGTTCCGTTTATAAATGATCGTTGATGATAAATAACCTGTTTTGACTAAAGTGGGTATAGCCTAGTGCTCGCTCCGTTTTTAATATATAGCGGTCAATTTAGTACGTCTTGTTATGTATAAACTTCCCAGAGTGACCGTTGGTCAACCTTGCTTTGTATAGAATAACCTGGCTACAGTGTTAATAGCATGCAAGACAAATTTATATGTCTTAACTTGCTTTGACGGAGGAAGGGTTGCTTCTCGATCTGTCCTATTCAAAGATTTCACGCCAATGACGTTCTTGTTCAGTGGCGTTTTGTTCATTTTCACAAAGTACGAGCAAGAGTGCTTCTACGAGGAACCAAGGAACTGAAAACTAAGGTATCACTGATTCACTGCTAAGCTCAATCATAAGCTAGAAATTTGACTTACAGTTTAATTTCCTTTTTATAAAAACTCCACTTGCAAGATCAAGAAAAGTTGAGCCTGATGGGACTGAATAATGCCCCACAGGAAAGCACTGCCCTGAATACAGTATAACGAAGAATTTCATCCACATACTAAAATGTTATATATATTTCATTAATGAATACTTTCTACAGCATAATAAAGAGTACTACAAGAAAGTACTGCTCAGAAGATTTTGTTGTCTTTTCTTTTAAATTGTCCCATTGGGACCTTCGCAACTAATGCATACAGTCATGATTTCAATTATCGTTCAACTGCATTTTTATAGCCTTATATTGCCTGTGAATTCGAGAAATATTTATACGGCTTTTAAAACTTAATCTTTATTCAGTTAACAAATGAAGGAAGTCTAAAAGTATAGTCTAATAGTATACTCAAGTATAGTCAGGAAGTCTAAAAGTATACAGGATATTGACACCCAGACAGATAGCCATATTATATCTCGCTGTATTATTTTTGGGGGAGACCCCCCGTCCGTGTGATAAGACAGTTTGACAAATGCTTGTCGTGTCGGCTACGTGTTCCTTCGATTCAGAATCGTTTATATGATATTTTTGTCGCTGATGCATCAATGGGAGCATTGTCACTGCAAATTGTTAATCATATTCTCATTCAGTGTTTATATCAACGTTCAATAAGAGGATTCGCAATCTGCTGTTGCTTTACCATAAAAAGAATCTCAAAAAATTTGAAAGATTGAACGTTAGGGCAATTTCCGCCCAAAAAAAAATCACTTGTGCAAAATTTGAAAACTAAGAAAACCACACAAAAGAACCGCTAATAGCTTTCATTCGAATGGTTACACTTATAGGATTTTCTCCACAGATTCAGAAGTTAGAACCACTTTGTACTCACATAATGAACGACACTACAGGAAAGTAAATCTCAGTAGCTGATTCATTTGAATTGTCGCACTTTAGAATTTCATCCGCAAAGTGGCAACATTTGAGCGATCACTCTTTAAAATTTAATTGCCGAGCTCGAGTTAAAAAAAGCCGGATTATTAGTCTCAAGCGGAAATTGGTAAAGGCTTGACTGTAGCTAAGGGACAAAATAAGCCGGCGGGGTGCAAATTTTCGTTGAAATGCTTTTGAGCATAACAAGTTGACAGGTTTAGAAAATCACAGAAATGGGGAGATAACAGTTTTCACCGTGAAAAAGCTTTCGAGCAAACAATAAAATTGTATGCTCTTAGCTTGTGAAAAGCAAGAAAAATTTCTATTCCAGCACTGTTTTTTAGTTCAACTTTTCATGGTCAGTTTTTAGTCGTTTAAGGTATAATTAGTAACTGCGACATTACTGTCAGCTTTAGTAATTTACACCGCTCAAGCTTTTCATTTCGGTTGAGATAATTAAAAACGCGAAAATTAATCGGATGTTGTTAAAAAAAAGTCGCGGCTTTTTTCCACTTACAAAAAGTAGACAGACAAACGTCAAAATTAGTTTTGGTTTTCTTAATTTTCTGTCGTGCATGTCAAACGTTAGCAGTGTGACTTGTTCCAGAAAATTAACATTTTTTTCATTGTGCCCATGACAAGGTATGACAAAAATTTGGTGAAGACAGTCAGACTGATCAAACAGTTCGAGGCTACGGCATAAATTTTCTGAGAAAGATCCGCTTGTACAGAAAGAAAATGCACGGAAAACAAATCGGATTGATGGAGATTCACTGTTATTGGAAATGGGCGTAAGAAGACTTCAATCTGTTTAAGCGTTTCTTCTGTTTATCGGAAGCGTAATTACGTTACAATACTTTACATGGCATAATAAAGCATCTTTATTCATTTTCAAAACGATTCAGCTGCCAGTTTGTTTGTCATTTATTTACAGAGCTAGCAGACTTTGTACATTGTGATTGTTGAAGGTTTGCTGAGGAAAAATCAGTGGAAAGAACATGGCTGTTCATTAAGTAGATTAAATCAGCGTTTTTTCTATCGAAAAGACTATCTCACGTCGCATCAAGGAAATGGTTTAGCGGACCCAATGGAAATAGCGTTTTAAGCCCTCCTACGGGACTCATGCTGTGCGGGACACAGCAAAGAGGAAGCAGGAAGCTTATAGCAAATCCGAAAAACAAGTACCTGCGTGATAACGCGCTGTGATTTCACACAGGAAGATCAACTGAGATCCCAAGGTGGGAAAAGTTGCGTACCGGTAGTTTCTTCATTGCTTGCGGGTGAAAAATTTATACACTGGCTTCAGCTCCATCGCTTCAAGCATTTTGGCGGGAAATTCTGTACTTCGATAAGGAAAGATTGCTGATTAAAGAGCAGAAGTAAGAAGTGGTGAAACGTCCAAGTACTGCAACTATACAAAAGTGCTGCATAATAGAAAAAGGTCTGCAAATTGTGGATAACGTTTCGCAGTAATTTAGAGAAGGAAGGGGCTTTTCGTCTTTGAACCTAACAGGATTGAATCTTCGGACAAGTACGGAGTGCTATTTTAACAGCTTGGTACTTGCGGTTTGGAGAGGAGATATTAATAGAAGTATCGCTAACGTCAGATCAGCAAAAAGAACAGAAATTACAAAACGAAGAGAAGTATCGAGTACTATTTTAATTGCTGAAATTTTAAAGAATTCACAGTTGAGCAAGCTGGGTGCATATGGATTGAAAACTTTTCGAAACGATGTGATCATAAACTTGTGTTGGAAAAAAAAACGACAAGCGGCGTGATCCTTCAACACTTGCTTTACAACACAAGATAATTCTACTATCACGAGGCTGTGTTGACTTCAATTAACTCTACAGAAATCGTGAATTTTATAGAGGTGTTCACGGCAATGTTTTTTGAAGGCTACTGGTTTCACACAAATTTAACAAGCATGATATTTTACGTTTTCATTTCGCTGTTTACAATCTTTGGAAACGTTCTCGTTTGCATGGCGTTCATCAAGGACCCCTATCGCCAGCTGAGGACGTTGCAGAATTATTACATCATTAGTTTAGGAGTTTCTGATCTTCTGATGGGCATTGCTGCAGAAACCTTACTTATTGGAACTTACTGGAACGATAGTGAAGCAGTTTTTCGTGCTCATTATCTCTTCGCCGTAATTTCGGGCGTATCTTCGCTATTAAACATGGCTGCACTGTCTGTTCATCGCTATTTTGCCGTCAAAATGCCGCTTAATTTCCAAGAGGTTATGACACAGAGGCGGATTCTAATATCCATAGCAATAATTTGGATTTACACGCTTCACTTTCCTGTGTTACCATTGGCTGGCTTCGTGGACTCAAGATATCAGATTTACCTCTACGCTTTGGGTTGCTTTTTACCAAGCATTGTTATTTTTATGGCTTACGCCGGCATTTTCAAATCAATTCGTGATCACACGAAAGCGTTAATGAACGGGCCCACAATGGGGAATAGTGCGCTAAAAAACGCAATGGCCAGGGAAAAATCTACCACAAAAACTATGCTTATAGTTCTGGTTGTGTTCTTTTCGTTTTGGTTCCCGTTTCTGCTTACAGATTTGATAATGGTTCAGTGCTCAAGTTGTAGAACGTTCCCTTTTCATGTTGCACGTGACGTCACACTGACGTTAACGTACTTCAGCTCTTGTGTGAACCCTCTTCTTTACGCATGGCGTGTTAAGCAATTTCGCAGGGCATTTATTCGGTTACTTGGGATGCGAAAAATGGTGCTAAGGCGCAGCAACATGGTTCGTCCACTAGATACTCTTCGTTCGCGTACTGACCATGACGAAGATAAAAGTTGTCACTCAAATGGGAAAGGGAATAAGGCTTGTTATTCCAATGCATGGTTAACAACTATTCAAGTTCGGACATAATCAGTTGCGGTAACTATGGACCGATGCTGTCGCAAACTTAGATTGTCTCCAATTTTCGGTTTTCAGATGTTGTTGTCGAGACCTTTAAAGAGGGATAACCTTAACAACAAACTGGACGATGACAAGTTTTATTAATATGTGATGCGGCATTGAGCACCGGACATCATCCTCGGAGACCCAGGGGTAGATAGTCGGGACGAGAGGCAGATAAAACGGGAGAAATAGGTGCGAGCTAAAGCTTGGTGCGAGCGAAAGTTTACAAAACGGGCGGGAACAGCCCCTAGGAGGATACCTTTAACGGACTAGTTCAAGAACCCACTTGCGTTCTTGCTTCTGATTGAGCACAAATTTTGAGGCATTGTATTTTCTTGTGCCCAGTCAGCGATCAGTTTATTTCACCGTTCCTTTCGTGACGTCTTATACAGAGTGTAACTTTGCTAAATCTTGTACCTAGTTGTCACTCGTGCGTACTGAAATCAACTTTTTGTCTAGCTCGTTCGATAAGCCTACCATCGAAGAAAGTTTTTAATAGCAACATGCGAACCCACAAAACCGAGAAATTGAGAAATTTGGCAGGGGCAGTCAAGGAAAAAGAAAACAACGATTATGAAAATCAGATTGAGATATTGTGAAAAGTTCACACCTTAGATGTGAACTTTTAGAAGCATGCAGTTAGGATTTACGTGCAATCCACAACATGTCTTTGCGTTTGCTCCAAACTGCACGCCTCTAAAAGTTCACACCCTTTTCATATTACCTCAATCTGATTTTCGTACTTGTTTTCTTTTTTCTTGATTACCCCTGCCAAATTTCGCATTTTCTCGGTTTTGTGCGTTCGCATATTACTATTAAAAACTTTCGTCGATGGTAGGCCTATCGAACAAGCAAGATTTAGCAAAGTTATACTCTGTATAAGATGTCACGAAAGGAACGATGAAATAAACTGATCGCTGATTGGGTAGAAAAAATACAATGCCTCGAAATTTGTGCTCAGTCAAAAGCAAGAACACAAATAGGCTCTTGAACTAGTCCCTTAAAGGTATCCTCCCAGGGGCTGTTCCTTCCCGCCCTATAAACTTTCGCTTGCACCAGGCTTCAGATTGCACCTATTTTGCCCGTTTTATCCGCCTCTCGCCCCGACTATCTGCCCCTGGGTCTCCGAGGATGACGGGACATCAGCCAATCAATCAATTATTATGAATAATTTTATTTAGTGTCATAAGATAAAATAACGCATAATATCTAGCCTGAGAAAGCAGCCGACGTTTCATGAGGTCGCCACTTGAGCTCTCGCAAACGACGTAACGACGTAACGAGCGACGTAACGAGCGCAGAAATTCCATACTGATGACGCGTCACTACCCAGATCTTGGTAGTGCTTCTGACTGGTTGCATGGAATTTTCTTTTAATCAATCAGAAGCACTACCAAGATCTGGTATTGACACGTCATCAGTATGGAATTTCTGCGCTCGTTACTCAGACGTCGTTTTGCGAGGGCTCAAGTGGCGACCTCGTGAAACGTCAGCTCTTTAATCAGAGAAATCGAAATTACATCGTGAGGTAGAATACTAAAAAAACACATAAGGAAAGTTAGGCCCAGTTCAGACGCCTTACCTCTTATGTGCCCTACCAAATACAGTTTCGCTCCTAGGTCGTATTAAGCGGGAAGCTTTGCTGTACCCTGAGATTTTGGGTTGCCTAATTGAAATCTGTCGAAAAAACTCATTTGGACACCGTACAACCGCCAAAAAACCACGTACTACTTGGTACAGCACATGAGAGGTGCGGCGTCTGAACTGGCCTTAAAACAGCGGCTAAAGGTTCTAGAATTGCGAACCATACATGGTCTCATGATCATTAAAGTCATTGACTTTGAATACCCTTCCATCACTGACAAAAAGGCAATTTTTGCGTTAGAAAGTTTTTGGAATCCTGGCACACTATGATAACTCCTAATGAGGACAACAATTCTTATCCACTCCCAGGACAATATATATATATAACATTTTTTAACAAAAATGCTTGGTTTAGTTTAGTTTAGTTTAGTTTATTGTATCATTTTCTCACATTTTCTCACATTCTCCGCTTTTTTAGCGGAGCCTGCGCGCTAGCGCGTCAGCGGAGCACCATTGCTAACGAAATTTGGTAACCTATCAAGCCAAGAAATTTTGGTAGTGACGTAATAGTCACGTGACCGTCCGTCCACACCACAGGGTCACCAATACACTTCATACACTGGATATAACCCTGTGCTGAATTGCGTGTGTTTGGCGCGAAATCGCATGTTGACCTGCGTTGTAGCAAAACAAGCAAAGACAACAAAAATCAAAAACAAATTTGTTAACGAAAAAAAACAGTTCAAAAGAATTTGGTGGAAGGCGAAAAGTTCAATTTAGGCGAAAAAAATTAGGCGATAAAGTTCAGGCGAAAAGTTCAAATTTGCCTCGTCGGTTATGTTGCGAACTCGGTCAGCACACCGCTTGAGTTCGCAGCTTTTGGCAGCTGTTTCGACGCCAAATATAGCAGAGCTAGTGCTTTTTGGTTTTTTTTTTCAACCATGGTTTTTACGGCGTTCCGAACACATTTTGTCAGGAAAAACACCAGCAGTTTCATGTTGATAGGCAGCTTATCACGAAGAAAGAAATAAGTATTAAAATTAACTTGAATGAGAGTATTTTCACAAATTAATAAGTGCCAGCAAAACAAAAAAACAAACAAACAAACAAAACAAAAAAGGGGGCTCCGCTTTTAGGCTTGGCTAAATCTATATATTATCGTTTTACCCGTTAAAGGCTGCAATTCAGGCAGCCGAAAGCTCGTAATTTTTAAAGTTTTTTTTTAAACCAGAGAACGTTTTGTTTTTAATTATTATTCATTATAGCCCGCAAACGCAGTTCAACACTGCGTTTGCGTTACTATAGCTAGTGTTGCTACCTAACCGTGCATTGCCGGGATTGAAAAATCGGCGTTAAAACGTGGAGGGCAAGAGATAAAGTTCCCTTTTTTGAAAAGATCAGTGAAAGAGATCCTGGCATTGGTTTTGACAACTTCTGCAAATGCACAGCGAGAATGAAAATTTCTAGAGTTTAACAGAGCCAGCTCCCAGTTGACTTGATAGCTCCAGACCCTGTTAGATTGTGGTGCTTGTGTCGCAAACCGATATGTAAGTTTAATTTCCTGTTTAAGTCATTTTTTTTTTCAGTCTCTTTCTGCAACTGCTGATCAGAAGTTACGGCAACATCACCGCGAGGATCTCTCTTACTTTTTGAGATGATTTATTCCAATTTTTCGCCTCGCTTGAGGAAATGGAGGTGAATTTGAGCGTTTGAGTTTGGACACCTACTCGTACCGGCTTGATTGTGCTGACTTGCGAACAACTGCACCGCTTCATGTAAGATGTGGTTACCGTTCCTCGTCGAGTTCATGATAGGTAGAGGAACGTTATTCGTTTGTCTCACGATGGAGTTACTTTGAGTTGAGCGTTGACAGCGACGTTTCGACTCAGTGCTTTACTACTAGTCTTCATCAGGGCGATGAGGTCGATTGTTTATGTGCCGCTCTATATGAACCAACAGCGAATATAGCTAGCGACACGCAAACAAATGACCTTATTGCCTTGTGAAGACTTGTAGTAGAGCAATCGAAATGAACAAACCTCAAACTGACTCCATCTTTGGAAATGGATTGTAACTACAGTGCTATAATTATAATTAAAGTTGAGACTACAGTAAGCAGGGGTCGATAATGCTATGTATACCAAACTGATTGAATATCATGGAGGTCATTTAATAACGGTCGAGTGGTGTTGGTTGCACACGTAGCCTAACGGAACGCACACTCCCCCCTAGAGTTTAGGACCGTCTATAGCACGGATATGATTTTTTTCATAACCGGTGTAATCCATTTCAGCTGAAACAATTTGCTAATCCTATCGAGTAAAGTATGGCATCGCAGTATGTCACTCAATGAAAGGGGGTGGCCTTCTTAGAAGATGATGTCACAGTATGAGCGTTGAGCACTGACATCACATTTCGATGTATTGATATCGGAAAATGGCAAAAGAACCTATAAAGAACTTATATCAGGATACAGTCGAAGCTCCTCTTGCGACCACTCCAACTTGTAAGCGACCAGCTCCAGTTACGACCAGCATTGTGAAACCCGTTTGAATTGTCGCTTAAGCTCTGTAATTAAAAGCTTTCGTAAACAACCGCTCCCGTAAGCGACTGAGACCACTTTTATGAATTACCGACTGGGCTTTTCCTTCCTTCGTAAGCGACCACTCAGTCAACGCTTTTAAGCTTATATAAAAATGCTATAAGGGTAGCAGCTTTTTTGCGAAGCAGTTTAAACACACTATGCAAGATCGCCTTGAACTCGTTTCTTATTCGCCTCCTTGCAAACAAAATTGTCACAAACGAAAGCTGGATAATTCTTGAATACGCTTACCTGTCATCATCCACAAAGACCAAGGGGCAGTGAGTTGGGTCTGGTGAAACGGCACGACGAAAGTTTTCAAGAAAAGGCGCCTGTCATAATCCTGAGAAGAAACGATTTCTTGGCAGAGTTTTAGCTTTCTTTCGACTGTTTACAATGAGTTTTTCTTTTCGTCAGAGCTGTGACCAGTTACCACGGCACAGACGCTTCACATTTTCGCTCCATCAAGTGCAAATCAGCAACCCTCCCTCCCCCCGCAAAGATCTCTTCGCACGACCGGAAATAAAATTACAACCTGCTTCAGTTTTATTTAATAGTTTGTTTAATTAACTAGAAAGGGAAGTTTAAGCGCAGTTCTGGATCTTTTATAGAGTTATAGAGTACCTAATGAATTTGATCGCGTGGTAAGAAGGTTGTAATTTTATTTCCGGTCGTGTGAAGAGATCTTTGCGGGGGAGGGAGGGTTGCTGATCTGCACTTGATGGCGCAAAAAGGTGACGCGTCTGCGCCGTGGTAACTGGTCACAGCTCTGACGAAAAGAAAATCTCATGGTAAACAACAGAAAGAAAGCTAAAATTCTGCCAAGAAATCGTTTCTTCTCAGGATTATGACAGGTAAGCCTATTCAAGAATTATCCAGCTTTCGTTTGTGACAATTTTGTTTGCAAGGAGGCGAATAAGAAACGAGTTCAAGGCGCTTTTCTAAAGTGTGTTCAAACTGTTTCGTAAAAAAGCTGCTCCCCTTGTAGTATTTTTATATAAGCTTTAAAAAATTAGCATAACTCAGATCCGCTCGTGCACAAAACAGCTCAGCTCACGACTACAGTACTATCGCTAGCATCTATCAGCTCGATGCCGCACACAAAAGAAAACCACAGGAAACGAACAACGTACGCAAGTTGACAATTTTAATTTTATTTATTACTCCTTGTCTCGACTATTGTGGGCTCCCTGTGGGTTGACAAGCTCGCATGAAGCACGTCTGGTACCACACGTCCAAACATATATCAAGAAACCGCAAATGAAAACCTCCGATACCAAGGGTATTTAGTTCGTTTTGGGTTGATTTTTTTCATCTTACTTTGATGTTGGGATAATTGTCAAATTGTTGGTTCGTTTTAATTCTTAAGCGTGCACACGCGTATTCTAAAAAGTCAGTTTTGGATATTCTAATTTAACCACGTGATCATATCATCTTTCTTAAATGCGTCGAACAGAGCCCCACTTTTAGTGCCTAAAAATTCTGTTGGCAGATGATGAACAAAATAACAGGCGCGCACTGCACTCCAAATTTCACAAATAAAAAAATTACGATTATGACGTAAACAATTGAAGTGAAAACTTTCTTACAGAGCATCAAGATGGTTATCGCTACGTTTTGGTCCACTTACATGGCAGCTTATAAGCTGTGGAAATGCACGTTTGGAAAAACTTACACTGCCTTGACAAACATAACACTTCCGCAAAGGTAATTAAATTCAATTTGAACTTCTCTTATTTTTCTAGCGGAAAAAGGGGAGTACCGCTTTCTAAATCGGCAAATTTCCTCTTGCAGTTAGATTTTAATTTGAGTGTCATTTTTAGTTTTAAAAAAATCCAGATAATACAAGTTGTTTTTCATATCTATTTTCAGCTTGAAGAACAATCAATTCAACAAAAGTTGGAGAGCAAGTCAACTGGAAAGGGTGAGTGGAACACACACGCAAAATAAATTGATTTCGTCTTACGCACGAAAGTTAAAGCGCGACGCCAAAAGTGTTCTATTTAACACTTTTCAGAAGTCGTAATTTTATTTATTTTATTATTGTTATTTTGAAGGAGCATTTGCTAGAACGTCCCTATTTCGTGATTATGATTATGAAGTCTTCTAGTACGGATATAATTTGCAAGTGAATCTGCTAATATAACGTAAACGTGGAAGTGAAATTCTGGGAAAAAAATTCTCTAGTTACCCAATAAAAGTCGCTGAAAATAATCCACCGTAAACGCCCACTTCTTGTGAAATTTCTTTAATGTTGCTTTTTTGAACGAAAAAGTGTATTACAAAGACACCTGGTGAACGTTTTAAGCGGTTAACCCTATATTTGTGTAATTCGTATTTAATAGAATAACCTAACAACGACCAAAGAAAATGATGACAATATCCCAGTCGAGTTTGAGCCACTCACCGCGATTGGTCAGCAACATCGAAACTCCTCTTCGTCGATGTCATGTTTCGAAACAGAAAGTCGTGAAATTGCAGCTGACATGGAAACTGTTCACGTGGTTGCGCCTGAGTCTTCTGTTCCATTGGAACACGTCACCGCTATTACGGATAGCATCCCCTTTGAGAGGGAAACAGTCAGCGGATGTGCTCATGAATTCACCTTAGAATTTCAAAATGAGAACGCTTTGGTGCCTGAATTTGCTATCGAAATCGAAAGCGTCAGTGCTGTCACAGAGATACCCTTTGAAGAGGAAATAGTAGCCGGCTGTGCTCACGAGTGTGCTTTAAAAACAGAAATCATCACCAAGTATGTACCTCAGTTTGCTGTCGAGATGGAAACCGTAAGTGCTATCAAAGAGATTCTCTCTGAAAAGGATGCGGCTGCTGCCATTGCTCATGAATGCAATTTGCAACAGGAATCTGCTAGCGTGGTTAACATTGAGCCTGACTCTGCTGTCGAAATTGAAAATATCAGTGAGGTGAATGAGATCTCCTTTGAAAAAGAAGCGATTAGTGTGATAGCTGATGAGGTACCTGAAGAAGTTACAACTCTAGATCTCCGCATGAACGAGGAGATCGCCGTCGAGGTGGGTCATGACTAAGTACAACTAGTTTCTTTTGGCTTGTGCAAAGGCTGAAAAAAAGCGATCCTGTTTCATTTTATCTGTATTACCAAAGCTAGTGATTAGAAGAAACCGATTTTGTTTTAAGATTCTTAATCAGAAACAGCAGAGAGTTGAGTAACCACATTCAAAATGCTCAGCGGATGTAATGCTTCTATACCTCACGAAAAAGGACTGCTGGAGTTTTTTAGCTGATGAGTCTGCTCTCCGAGTTAGAATTCCTGCATTTTAACTTCGCAAAGAAAAGCATGACATTTGAACTACCCGCTCGGACTCTAGTAATACTGTGTATTAAGTAGTAATACGACGTCACTTTAGGATGTAGCCAATAGGAATTTTGTCTACGTTTCCGCGCATGTCATGAACTACAGACAAGCGTGTGGACACGTCAACTAAATTTGGTTGCTTTGCGATTGATGGTTTTTTTACGAATTTATATACTTAGGTTGAAGTAAGCTCAACCAAAAAGTGTCCACCACTTTTGAATGCTGAAGCAGAAGAATTTGTACCTCAAGTGAAATGGCTAGCATGATTTTTCCTGCTTTTGTTTATTATTGGTACCTTTCATTTTATTTAACATTTTTGTTCTTTCTTCCTCAGAATATTGAAGTTTCAAAATTGTCTTGCTTGGGGGATGCAAGTGGTGGTACTTCGGCAATGGCGAACACAGAAGGGGCTGCTGGGTAAGGGCGTCCGTTTAGTACACTGGTTCACCAAGCTAGCTTAATGACATGGAAAAATTGAAAAATAAAAGAATCCTCTGAAAACGTAGTCCGTTAAAGGATCAGGGACCATGCCTTTTGCCTTCACAGAAATGACCAAATTTTTAGAAAGTTAACTTCAAATGAAACGCATTCTTCGCAAACATAGATTTCCAATGCGGACAATTGTCCCATGGGGATGGACCCTTTCAAAACGGTCGCTGAAATATACGACAAATTGAAAGGGATAGCAGCTTAATGTGAGTATTAAAAAGGGTTGCAAATAAGAAATGGGTATACGTACACTTAAAACAGACTAGTGAACGAAAGAGTGAGGATAAGAACCTAGGGGAGGAGCTCCCTAGTATGAGATATCGAGTAAAGTAAACCTTTGGTCGAATGTGTTGCTTTCAGTTGCCTTAAGTTAGCTTATGTCTTTTCTTTCACTATTATTACAGAACTGCTCAAGGAATGAAACATCCAGTTGCATTGAATCCATTTGCCAGGGAGTTCGTTCCAACCAAGCAGGTTTACAACGAGGATGGATCGTTAGGAAAGGCTGAAGCTGCGCCTGTAACAAACAGCAATGAGTCTGAGTAAGTCTCGCCCAGTCCACTTAATTTTCCACTTTCAATTCAGAGGCAAGACCGTGAATCCTAAGGTGGTTGTAGCGTGAAATTCTGTGGGTAATTGTCTTTCACCGCAGAAATGAAAGCTATTAAGCAGTACGTTAACGTTATTTCTTTTGGTGCTGTTTATTTTGCATTGCGTCTGTGGGAGAAATCTTCAAAGTGAGATCTCCATTACCGTTCCTGCGGTACTCTGTTACCGCCCTGCTTTGGCCAGGGTGTTTCTAAATTTCATGAGGAAAACCTGGGGCAGTACTTTTCTGTGGTGTTGTTTCAGGCCGTACAGGGAGTGTTCCAAGCTAGGAAAGGACTGGGAATTTTGACATCGAAACCTCATGTTCACTTATAATTAGTACAAGGTGGATTTAACTTTAGAGCTTTTCGAGCTTTTCGAGGTCACACCAGGCTCAAGTACTTTCAACGTTTTGCCAAAAAAGAAAGTTTGGGACATTTGAATTCAATTTTAAGTCATCGACTATCAAAAGTAATTATGCCTTGGCTGGACTTTCGTTCAGAGTCATCGACACTAGCGAAATGGGTCATTAATACAGAATTGTGAAATACTCTGTTCATTTTTAAGAATTGTCCAACGAACTGCAAACTCTGCCAATCCAGACGAGACAAATTCCTTGGCAAGTGGATTTATTGACTGAATTCAAATGTCGAAGAATATGTCTCTGCTGGAGAAGCTTGTGGCAGTGCATCGGCTTTGACGAGCAAAGCAAGCCGAGTGACGCGTACGCAACGCGGGAATTTTCTTATGTGATCCTTCGCACAAGTTTAGGGCAAATGTTTTCCTTTTACAGACCAAACTGATATTTTTCAAACTAAATTAGGGATGAAGATAAGCGTGACTGTCTTAAAATGCAAAGAAAATCTTTAGACCACTGTTTTTCTAATGCAAAAAAATTCCATCGAAACGGTCACCATTTTGAAAAGCCCCATGGTGACCAACTTGAGCGTTCAGCTTTATGGTGGGGGGGGGAGGGGAGGGGAGGAGAAGGGGCACTCAGTCACTTTTGAGGTCACGGTCTATATGGAACGCAATTCTAATCTTGTTTTGTATCGTCTTATCTTCTTAATTTTTTTGTCTAGAATAGAGCTACAGCTGTGGTTTACACTTCTCATCGAATGTAAACTAAATTGACAATCCATATTAGAGGAGCCTAAGGTCTAGCTCATAGGTCGAACTTTTCATGCGCCAATCCTAATGCATGCGACCAAAAGCAATAAAGCCTTAAAGTTTGCACATAAAAAGTTCGACGTCTGAACTAAGCCTAATTCCAAGTTTGTTTTTGTTTTTCAGAATTTCGGAAGCTACACTTTCCTTTAATGTGTTTGCAAGAGAATTTGTTCCTTTCCATATGCAGGTCAGCATTTGTAAGTTCCAGTAAGGAAATCAACTGAAGTCGAAACCAAATTTCGTATTCAAACCAGCTCTACAAGACGTACGCACGCCGTTAAATAAGACACTAATACAATCAAGACAGTTTGGCTATCAGTGTTTTAAAAGTCATATAGCTTATTTTTAATTATTGGTTTTGGTGACTCTATTTTTAATCAGTTTAGTTATTTTATTTTATCGTTACTTTTCTTTTATTAGGCAAAAGCTTCAGTTTTCAAAAAAGATCGATCTGACATAAAAAGAAAGAAAATCTACAGGACGGTGTATTTTGGTATTCTCCAATTTAGTTTTCGATTCAGCTGATATCACCCGTGGCTCAATTTATTATTATATTTACTCCGCCGTATTGTTGTACGGGTCTGCATGGATTTGCCCAGCTTCGTTGAAAATAGAGACTGACATGCACTCAAACAAGCTCAAGCAGCAAAAAAAAGTTATAAATGGCCACCAAGAAAAGAATCCTAAGCCACGCCCGTTCGTTATTTCGCATTTAATTGCTGTTAATTTATTTTATTGTTTGTTTGTTTGTTTCTTATGTGCACCTTTGCTATACCAGAACCATGACACCTTCCATTCAAGGGGTCCATGGCCAATACCGCAGAGATACAATGCATCTGCCATGTCTCCCGTTCATAGACCAGCGCCACCACGCCCAGTACCAGGCTTCAGACCGCGCGGTCATGCTAGAATCCAGCACAAGCCACCAGCTCGGAGATTTCCATTCAACCATTCAAGAGGTTTGTAACCAAAGATTAGTCGTCAAATTTTTAGTTCTGTTAAACGCACCGTTTAACAACAAATCTAGGCTCAAGTTGTCTTGGATCATTCATATACCGGAGTCCGAAAATGTGATCAGTTTTATGGCTGTGCACTCCGCGTACCAACTTTTACGAGTGGTACAGTTGTCAGAGCTCATGATCAAGAGCGAACTTTTCTTCCAAAAAATTCCATAAAATTGTAATATTATTTAAAGCCAAAACTTAATGTTAGGAAGCTGAGAATCCAAATAGTGCAACCAGTGCGGTCTCATTGCACGAACCTCGTGCTCAGCGGCCACGTTTTCAGTTTATACCAAATGAAGCTACACTGGTTAAGAACTGTCAGTTTTGTTCTCTTTCATCATTACTATCATTACTATGTATGTTCAAACCAAGTGTCATCACTCTACTGGTTATCCAGTTACAAGGGTGCCGCACTGCAAAGCCACCATCATCATCGTCACCCCCACCATTACGGTCCCCATCACCGCCACGGTCACTATAAACAGGCCCATAATCATCATCATCATCGTCATCAGCAGCACCACCACCACCATCACTGCCGTTATCATTATCATTATTGCCATCACATTCACAATCATCATCATCATAGCTTCATCTTCATCATCACTACCACCCTCAACACCATCGTCATTTCGTCTTCATGCGCCAGGGTCACACAGGATCAAATACTAATAAAATTTAACGCCTTTATAGGGTGGCGAAAGCATGACGTACTTATTTTAAGCAGAACGGCATTTAATCGGCAAACGTATATTCAGAAGTTAATAATAAGCTGCCGTGCTATTCCTATCATATTATTGCTCATCTAACTTTGCTTTTTCCTGACAGGTAGTTCGCGACGTGGGCTTACCTAATAACTGGACTTCAGAGCTCGATCTCTTTGGAACGTCCTTGCTATTTTTTATGTATACTTTGACACTTTACTGTTAACTATGGCTCGGGAACAGATACGTACAAAACTTCAAGGAAATATAAGGCAGATTGTGCAAAGAATACATTTGATTTAATACTGAAGATCGTCATCAAGGCTCCAATTTGTTTTTTCATGAGAAATTTAGGTTATGGAGAAACCCATTGATTTCTATATCATAAACATTTTCTGTTCAGCAATTTTCCAACTTACAGTGGAATCCCGATTTTTCGAATACTCGATTATTCGAAACTCCCGATTCTTCGAACCAAACGTCGTTTCCCTTGGATTTGCTGCAGTCAAACACTGCAATTTTACCCCCAATTTTTCGAATGCTCGATTTTTAGAAACTCCCGATATTTAGAACTAATTCTTTCTTCCTTTCAAAAATTTACATTCGATTTCTCGAACTTTGAAAGCTCAGGAACTAACAAAAACCGGTTTTAGCCACATACACACCTGAATGCAATTAACAAGTTCCGAAGAAGGTGTTTTCATGCATTTTTTATTGCAAAGCAAGTGACAAATCTGTCAAGAAACTACAACGCCGTTGTTACACAATCGAGGGTCTTGAATTACTGTACATGATCAAAGTTCCTTCGTTTAGTTACATTTTTCAAGCTCTTGCCGTAGGACATTAATAAATTTTGCTGTTCCTTTAAACCGTGGAGTACAGGGTACTTTTTTTCTGATACAGTAAGGGGAAGGAAATGCAGTCAAGAGTCCGCGCAAAATTACAGACACAAGTATCAGTACAGTACTGGTTTTTGTTCTGCCAAAATTGGCTTAAATCCTGAAATTGTCGTTTTGTTTTAAATGCACGTTTTGTTGGTAAATAAAGATGGTTCACACATTAACAAGAGTGAAATACTGTTGTTGTCTGCCTTCTGGGATCTTATAAAACCATACCACGGTAAAACAGGTGTGATTTGATGCCACCTTCGATTTTTCGAACTCCCAATTTTTCGGACCAAATTTCATTTCCCTTACCGTGCAATTATGCAACTATTGGTATAAATTTACCTTACTTAAAAATCCTTTGTAAACATGAAGATGATGGAAGTTTCCATCGAAACAATTTATCGAAATTAAAGATTCTTTTTGATCTGATTGATTTGAAAAGGCATTTTGTACTGTTTATAGTGTATTAAAAAATAACTTTTAGCAGGCGTGCGCTCTGATTGGTTGAAAGCCGTGTTCCTATTTTACAATTAGATCACGAACCGGAGTTTAATTTCCATGAGCGAATTAAGTTCGTTATAACGTAAAGGGCAAAATTACTTTTTGATGATTGGTTGAGACAGAAGGCATTTTTTCTTAATTTTCTTTCTAATATAAGGAAAGAAAAGGCTGCGCAGCCGCAGTCGCTGCTATGTACTCGCCGACAAATGAATAGACGCAGATTCTAGCCAATCACGGCCCGTTGCACAGCCTTCCATTTTCAATACTTTTAGCGTTGCTTTCGAGTCAGAGTTCATTTTGTAGCTGAATGCCAACCTGCTAACAATAAACCTTGAAGTGTGTGAACCTAGCGTAGCCGTCCTTTCCTGTGTCCAAATTCTGCTTTCAGTTAGTAGCATTACAGGAGGCAAGTAAAAAACCGCGTTGCTCTTTCAATAACACTAAGATCACATTTTTTACGCTTTATGATTTTTGACAGTTGTAATTTCCTAATGGCCTCCTCCGATTAATCCGAAAGTAAATGGTCTGTAAGCCAATAAACAGACTATATCAAAAAGACTCCAAGTTATTTGAATAGTCACACTGTAGGGTTTGTAAGATTTCATCCAGACTAGAGAAGCTAGAATTGATATAGCACCACAGGAAAGTACTGCTCAGTAGCTTTGGTACGAATGGCCACACTTATCGACTGAAGTCTCACTCAATGAATCTTTGAACCACATTGCACGACGCAAACTATGACCGTGGCATGGCAGTGAAGCGGTTAATACTTCTGGTCAATACTGCGAGATAGTTTGAACCGCATTGGACTAACAAAAGACAGGATTACCCATTCAATTGCCGTTAACAGTTTTTTTTAATTAATTATTTCAAAATATATTCAACGGATCGAAAGGGAACTCCGAAGTGACTTACGTAACGGCCAAAACTCGTTGTGGTCATATTAGAGTACAGACGCTCGAAAGACGGTGACTATCAAAACACTGAATTCTGGTGAAACATTTTCACTTTTGTCTACCGACACATGCAGTAGGTTTCTAGGCACAAATTACTAAACGTCGATTTTTCAAAAAACTAAATTGCCTTCTCTAACTCGAAAATTTGCACAGTGTTCGCCATAGAAAACCGGTTTTGGCAAACAATGTGCTGAGTCAATTGTGGATTATATCTCAGTAATCTGCGATTTTCATTCGTTTTGATAACTACTTTGCAGTGAAACGAAGCTAAACCGATGATACGTCATGATGTATTTCCTGAGGTGTCTCTTCGTTTGGTTCTTCACTCTACAAATCACACTTGCAAGTCGAATGGGGCCAACGACCCCTCAACCGAGTGACTTTACTCAGTGCCGTTTGAGCAACGATCTTCACAACACGTTACAAGGACAAGTACAGCCCAGTGCGGCAGACATGGAGTATCTGGTTAGTGTAAGTAAAAGCTGCGCGCACGAATAAGGTCTCGGTCGCACAATAGCCCTTTTTCGATATGTTTGGACGTGATTGACTGGACCCTAGTAAGTAAAATGAAAACGAGGCTAGGAGGACGCGCGTAAAATAAAAATAGTACTTGCAGACAAAAAGGATGGTGAATTATTGTCGGTAGCGTTGGAGATAGCACTAACAGCTCGAGAAACAGTCCTGAATTATCCTTTCATCGGTTTCCCTCGGGTCCCGTAGTACGGAGTAAGTGGAAAAGATTCTGCCGGCGGGCTGATGAAGCTTTTGAGAGCCAGAAAGATCCGCGGATTTGTGGAGTACATTTTCGAAAATCTGACTTCCAGCTTTCTTTGAATGGGCGGATTGATGTAAAGACGGGAACTTGTCCTTCTATATTTAAGATCAAAGTGTCTGAAACAAATATTTCGCCAAGAGAAAAAAGACTAGAAAATCGAAAAAGACCGGCACATTTGGACGAAAACACTCATGGTAACGTGAAAACAGTCCGAAAACAACTCGACACGTCGACTGTTTCCAAGGCTATCGAACATGACCATAACTACTGTAGTGACAAGTCCACCCAAAGACAAGGAAAGCCTGAAACGCGAGCTCTTTATGGAAGACGTGCTCAAGAATGATGACTCTGTAAAATTTTACACAGGTTTGCCTACTCTGTCGTGCCTTCTTACGCTGTTTAACTTAATTAAACCATTTTGCAGTAATATGAAGTATTGGGATAGTAATAAATCCACCGATGTCGGGTACCAGAAAGATCCGGCAAAGAACAAACCTGGCAGGAAGAGAACTTTGAGTCCATTTCAAGAGTTTGTTTTGACCCTGGTTCGACTAAGATTAGGTCTGTTGACAAATTTTCTTTCTGATATGCTTGGGGTGTCACCAGGCTCAGTGAGCAAAACCTTTAGAACCTGGATCTGTTTCTTAGCCAAGATATTTAAAGATGTTCTTCTTATTTGGCACTCCAAGCAGCAAATATCGAAAAATCTCCAGTAAATCATTCAGGAAATTTCCTACTGTTCGAGTTATTATAGACTGCACAGAGATATTCATTGAGAAGCCTACAACACCAAGTCCACAAAGAGCTACATGGAGCAATTATAAACAACATAACACTATTAAAACCCTGGTAGGAATTTCTCCCAATGGCACGTTCACCTTTATCTCCAAGCTATGGACTGGGAATACAAGTGACAGACACACAACAGAACATAGCGGTCTACTGGATCTCTTAGAACCAGGGGACTCAGTAATGGCTGACAGAGGCTTCAACATAAGAGACCTCGTAACAAGACAAAGGGCATTATTGAAGGTACCACCACTTTTCAAAAGTAATTCTTTTAAGTCTTTCTAAAACAACCACTCTCTGTCCACAAAGGCAGTCAAGACGACTCGCACAATTGCCAGCGTTCGTATTCATGTGGAACGACCCATCGAGAGACTGAAGAACTTCAGAATCCTTCAAAGAAATTTACCTCTAACTTTACTTGACATTACTGATCCAGTACTGATAGTGTGTGCTAGTCTCTGCAATCTACTGCCACCCCTTGCAAAATAGGCATCTAGCTTTTTTTAGTTCTGATACACATGTATGTAAACTCATACAACTGGTGCAAATGTGATCCTGAATCATGCACGAGTATACAGAACGTAGCAGTTACTTTTCAAAAACTGAATTTAATGACTACATTAACATAAGGATTACCCCTAGCACTACAAAGAACAAGACAGAATGGAGGGACAGGAGAAAAACTGCAGTCACAAACTTGTAATGTTCACTGACACTGGCAAATGTTGTAGTTCAATTTTAATTTTCTTTTGTTTTGTAGTCATTATCATATATTAACATAAAAAAAGAACAAAGGAAAATAAAACTTGAACCAAGGATAAAATTGAACTACATAACAACACATACTCTGTTAAATTTTCTTTTGTTTAAAACTATCAATGCACAGTGTCACAAAATCACCTTAAACTATTACATTCTAATTACACAACGACTCGAAAATCTTCTTGGTTATCAACTCCTCTTCCACGTAGTTAACATAAAATGCTCTGAGCTTGCTTTTCATCTGATTCCATAAACTCTCATCAAAGGGAACTGGTATAATTAGGATGCCTTTGTTGGTGTATATCACCAAGTCAGCATTATGGATCCCACTGATACCCATTAGCCCCTGGATTTGATAGTTCCACTTTGTTTCAGACTTCAGTTTTAAATTGCCCTCATCATCTTCTTCTAAAAAGGCCGCCGCGGCAACAGCTGGTAACAAATGTCGTTTTGAATAAAGGCTTTTGGCTTCCACTAAAGTCTTCTGAGGACAGCATCCACACTTCCGAATACCATCTGGGCTAGCCGATAAGAATGGCATTGACTTGGCAAAAATCAGCCCAAATCTGTCAACAGTAACTGATTTGTGTTTCTTGGAAGTCTTTTTTAAGTACTGATTAATGGCTACAGTTTCTTTTTCATGACCCCAGACAAGTTGTTCTGGAGATGAATCCCTGTTCAAGGGGCAATAATTCATTAAATTCTTCACAGTATTTCTACGATCAGTAGTGTCACGTAAGTGGCACACTGTATAAAAGGATGATGCAGTCACTCTGCCAGCACGTTGGGCAAACCAGAATTGTGACTCTGACTGACCTAGTGTTTGTTCGTTAATCATTTGTATTTGTTCATCTGAGATGCTTAGAGAGCTTATAAATTCTTCAGCTAATTGAATGGGAATTTCATCTGATTCTGAGATACCTTTCTCTGCAGCAAAGAGGTCTGCATGTTCTTGTAATGAATATACACAAACAGATTTGACAATCTCTTCCTTAGCTACATTGTTACTGTCTGTAATGTACTTTGCTAGTTCATCTTCAGAGGATGTGTTTTGTGGGAAAGAAGGAATTAAGAAGAAATGGTAAAACAACTGCATTCCTGCACGAATCACCAAGCTTCCTGTTGAACTTCATGCGCAGTTTCATGACATCATATGAAGTAGTTAGAGGGTTAAAATCAGTCACTGATGGTGTGGATTTCATTTTTTTCCATATTCTGGCCGTCCAACATCTAATTCAAAAATAGGGAGACACCCTTCATTTCGTTTCCCCTTTCGCACCCAGACACAGACTTTACTTGTGCATGCCTCCATTTCTGCATTTAAAACTGTTGCCAGTAGGTCAAATAGGGCTGCTGCTAGGTGTCTACATCCTCCATCAGCACTAAAAACAGTATATTGCTAAATGATTAGAAAAAGGCAATTATTATTATTGTTATTATTATTATTATTATTATTATTATTATTATTATTATTATTATTATTATTATTATTATTATTATCATCATCATCATCATTGTCATTTGCAGTGCCTTCAATAAGCACCGACGACCAATGGAAAGCATCAGCTATTTCCCTCAGAGAAGTAGCTACTTTTCTCCCTAAACTGAAGTAATTAAAGAAAGATTTTTTTAAACCCCTTGTTGATACAGTCGGTTAATCTACTCAAACCAGCTGCCTACTTCAAATTTTATTGAAACCTGCATTTGTTATTATTATTACCAAATAATGATTCCCAAAAAATAATGATAAGGATAATTATCATACCATTTACATGATCATCACTATTACCCGGTAATACTATTAGCATTACTATTATAAAGCCATTGACATTATCATTATATGTTATCATTATCTAGTGGCCCTTCCCTGGCATAACACTCACCGTTGTGTATAACTCACAGTATATATTAACTGTATAACATTATATTATATATAACATTATATTATACGCACCCTCCTTTACACTGGCAATAACCAGAGTAGACACTTCCGTCCTTTTTCAAGATAAAAAACCTCTGTAGCTGGTTTCACCGCCATCTAACTTAGATCTCTCTGTAGGTCGCACAGGGAATCTAAACTGGTGATAGTTGGACTGCTTTTTCAGTGGGCTATTTAGTAACTGGAGGTTTTCCGCGTGCCCATCATAATACAACTTGAAACCCAAAAGGCTCTTGTAAGACTTCAGACTTTCTTGGGTGTAGGCACACTCGCCGACTAAGTAGTCATAAATGTCGGAAAAACCGAAACTTGGAAGTTCACTAAACCGATTTGTCCATCCTACATTCACTTACGGAGGATTTACTAGCAATCCCTCATCTTCAGTCGTAAGTTTCGATTTAACGATGGACTCGACACTCTCTGGCTCTTCAATCTCGTCAACTTTCAGAACTTTTATTTCGTGGCTCTTCCAGCACAGATCTAACAATTCAGCTTTCTGCTTCCCACTCGTCTGAATTCCCCTGGCTTTTAAGAATTCTTTTAACCAAGGAACCTGCTTAGAATAAAAAAATTCACGGGAGTACTAGCTCAAATCGCCCTCATGCAGGTGGAGCAGCCATGTTGAAACACTGTCCTCCTAGCCTCGCTTTCGTGCAGAAATACAGACCCAGTCTTGCGCGTTCAATATATCGAAAAAGGGCTATCGGCCAACTGGCATGCCTTCCGACAGTTGGGCTTTTTAACGTTCTTTATGTTCTACTTGAAATATTTGTTTGTAATGTTTTCTTAAGCTAGGCCCACTTTTAAAACTATCCAGGAGCGGGCTCCTGAGCTCTTATTATCAGTAACTGTGTCAGCTGATAACAAGATTTTTTTAAAATTGCGTTTTACTTCATATAATAAGGATGGTGGTAAAACTCACGCAATTCTAGACTTTCTCAAAAGTCCTCTGCTTTCATTTCCGGTTCCGGTGGTGGGCCTTTGCTCCGCGCTCGGTGTTTTTGGTTTTTCTCCCTTCCGAAATCGCGCTCTTGTAAAGAAAAAAATTCTGAGCTCGGCTTGTGGACAAGTCTAACGTAATTCTTGTGCGGAAGCATTTATTTGAGTTGCTTACTTCGTTCTGACGCAGGAGTGGAACGATGACCTTGGTAACGTGGCCCAGATGTGGTCTGATAAGTGCGAATGGATGCACGGCTTTACCAAGTTAGGCGCTTGGCACCCAAAAGCAGAATTTCGAAGCAAGTCTGTAGGTAAGAGAACAAAAAGAGTACAGTGAAAAAGTAAAAATTCTAAAAAATGGTTTAACACTGGCTAAAGATCGAAGTTTTCGATCGAAACGTCTGTAATCTTAAACGTTCGTGTTTAATGTTTTTAGCCAGTGTCAAACCACTTTTTAGAATTTTTATTATCATTCCTGGCCGCAATTTTAGTATTTTGTGATTGATACAGTGAATAAAATGATTGAATATTTTTGACAAGGCTGGTATACATTAAAAATTGCCTTTAGGTAGGCGCACCACCCTAAAGCTGCCTCCTGGTACTTGGTTGTTTTGGCAAAAGGAAAAAGCAATAGGTCGCGGTGCCTGGTGTTATTGAATTACCTTTATTTCCCTGTCACTGGGGTAAGAATGATGAGTAAGAACCACCACGTATTTATTTTTACAAATCTTTTTTCGTACTGCCAATTATCAGGTCAAAACCTGGCTCGTGAGTGGGGTAAGTGGATTGAAAACAAAGAAGCAGGGCCTGAGGACTCTGTACGCAGATGGTTCAAGGAGAGAGATTATTACTCGTTTGGCAAGTTTGCGTACCCGATGCCTCGTTCAATGTGCCGTAAAGAACCTTGCGGACATTACACTCAGGTCAGTGTAATTTTATACATGCAGTAGAACGCCCGGCGGTCAAGCCGCCGGCTGATTTGCTGGCCGATGTAGAAAAATGTCCGTTGGAGCAGTAAGTTCCAGTGTATGAAAAGAGCAACTGTGATGTTTGTAGCCTGTTTTCCTAAATGGGCACCAGTGGGTGAGGGATAGATCTGCGAGGGATACGCTTTCCATCCAGTGGAGGATCGTAATACTCCTGCCCCGTGCAATCGAAATCGGAATTTTGCGCCAGTCGTGTGGGACGCGAATGGCACAGGACAGCTGTGACCATGACCAGGACATTTCACATGATAGGATTGTTACCTTTAATGCTGCAAAGACCCATTTGCAAGCCGCTGCCTTTATATTTTCCAATAAATTTTCCCTTATACCTGCGTCACCATAGCTTCCGTCCAACGAAGGTGCAGAGAATGAAGGAAACAGCGAAAGAGGAATTTGGGAGTGAAGTGCCAGTCGCGTGCTACGACGGGTGCTCTCTTCTAGGGCTTAACCATCGCTCTTTGTTAATCTCATTTCTTATTTTGTTAGCGGAGCCAGCGCGCTAGCGCGTCAGCGGAGCTCCATTGCTAAGGAAATTTGGTAATCTATCAAGCCAAAAAGTTTTGGTAGTGACGTAGTAGTCACGTGACCGTCCGTCCGTACATCCGTACGTCCGTCCGTCCGCACCACAGGCCTACCAATACACTTCCTACACTGGATATAACCCTGTGCTGAATCCCGTGTGTTTTCGGCGCGAAATCGCATGTTGACCCGCGTTGTAGCAAAACAAGCAAAGACAACAAAAGTCAAAAACAAATTTGTTAATGGAAAAAAAAAGTTCAAAAGAACACTCAGTTGTCTTTTTGGTGGAAGGGGAAAAGTTCAATCTAGGCGAAAGAAATTCGGCGATAAAGTTCAGGCAAAAAGTTCAAATTTGCCTCGTCGGTTCTGTTCAAACTCGGTCGGCACACCGCTTGAGTTCGCAGCTTTTCGCAGCGGTTTCGACGCCAAATATTGCAGAGCTAGTGCTTTTTGGTTTTTTCTGTCCACAATCATGGCTTTTAGCGGAGCCTGCGGGCAAAGCCCGCCAGAGGAGCTCCATTGCTAAGGAAATTTGGTAATGTATCGATGCGAAAAATTTTGGTTGTGACGTCAACGAACGTCCGTCCATCCGTCCGTCCGTACAGACTCTGGGGGAGGGGAAGGGAAGTCCCAAGGCAACCCGACCGGGAGTGGAGAATGCCATCTTTTCTTGACGGGAAATCGCGCGGTGCTTTTGGGCAACCGGCGTTTTTCTTGGCGGGAAATCGCATGACCATCGTCGCTTTTGAAAAAGAGGTTTCTTTAAAAAGCTTAAGTTTATTTAGCAAAACGATTGTTCGACGATACTGTAGTTTTAAACTTGAGAAAAAAACATTTAATACCTATAAATGGAAAGAAAAAGTTCAAAAGAATACTGGTAGCAGGCGAAAACTTCAAGTTACGAAAGCTGCCTTCAAAGGACCTCATCGCTTTGTTTTCTTCACGGCGGAGAGCTTGCCTTGTTCTGAAACACAACCGAGTAAGTACTTAAGTGAAGTTTTTAAAGGGTTTAAGGTGCTTGATTTTGAGTATTTATTACGGTCAAAGAAATTACATTTTGAAATTGAATTTATGTCATTAGAAATGTGTCATTTACTTTTGACTTCAAAAAATTATTGGAGAACGAGCTCAGATTTGTGACAGATGTAGTCTTAGAATATTTTGCCATGCTGGAAGTGTAATGCGAATTGCATTTAAGTATAAACTTACGGGTTTTCGAATAAACTTTTTCAAAAATGATGTCTCTGTTTATTATTTTGTGTTTGTTTTTTCATAACAGTAGGTCAAAGCACAGTCGCAAGGCAACTGCACAAGCATCACTTACGGCGAATAATTGCTTTCAATTTTAACTGTCGGATCGGTTTGTGCAATTGTCGATTTTCTTGTCCTAGAACTTTTCAATAGTAAGCGAAGCAGTTGTCGGTTTAAGACTATTTTATCCGAAAAGCTTCCGAAAAACAAGTTTTTTGCGTTCCTCAAGGCGCCTAACTTTAAATGGGCTTACTTCGCATCCGCAAAACTTATGCCATAATTTAAAGCGTGTTTGGTGTTTGCTCGTTTTCAATCTTGATGGTATAAATTTTGACCAGACTAATAGGGGCAGTTCATGTTATTTGTTAACTAAACATCTGAACGCGATGAAGATAACCCATTTACTTCAGAGTAAGTTTTATTTTGTTGTTGTACATCAGCGCCGTTTCAAGTTCATTCAAGCCAACAGCCAATAATCCAAGGAGATTTGACAAGCCTTGACAGTTAATGACAGGATACGGAAACATTTAAAAAACCAAGCAAGACTGCTCCTGAGTAAAATATGTGTTCAGTTTGATGCCCGAAAAAAAGAATTAAGCTGTGCTCAGCCTCTAGAATGACCTTTCGAGCTTGGTTTTACAGAACAGATCCTCAAAATATTGGAGGACAATTCGGAACACTTTCGGGCTTTTTGAGAAACACTTTTCGAAAGGGAACGAGCCAAAGAAAGCCCCGAAATATATTTCAGAGCGAAAAGTTTCAGGACTATTTTTGAGAAACGAGCAACAGTTTGTTCCTTGCAGGCTCCGCTTTTAGGCATGGCTAAATCTATATATTATTTTGCCTTATGTAAAAGGTTGTCTGGGCAAGCAGCAAAAAGGTTGGCTGTGCTTTTAACTGGTGCGACAAGTATTTCGGTATGCCCCATCCCTGGGTACCTGGGGAGACTGTTGTCACCTGTGACTACTATCCAAGGTAAGAATGTTCTCCACAAGGAATTTTTATTGGTTGAAGATCATTTACCGTGATTCTCTAGAAGTAACGAGGCCTGTTTCAGACGTCGAACTTCATGTGCTAAATCTATTGCCAATGAGGAAAAGGAAATGCTTTGACCAATTAATTTGCATAAGAGTTTGGCACATAAGAGGTTCGACGTTGGAAACGGGCCTAAGGTCTTTCAAGCATTTATTTGATTTAAAAAGCCCAAGAATTTAGGAATGTTTCTAGTATTGCAATTTAAAAGTCCTAACTTAATTTTTCAAGTTTTATAAACAGTCTTGAAAAAAATGTTGTTAAACTAGCTTTTCACTTAGACTTGTTACGGTAATTTCTTTATCAAAGTATAGTTCGATACTATGTGGACTGCTCAGATCTTAACTGTAAGATAACCACAGTATATTTAACAGGACACTTTCATGATGGCTACCCAAGGTTCTATCTAGGATTTATTGTTTGGGGGAGAAGTCCCGAGTGGCCGAAGGTTACGAGCTTCCTAGGGGGGTCAGGGGGCATGCCCCCCGGAAATTTGTTGAAATGAATATGCACTGCGATGCAATCTGGTACACTTTGAGACAATTTTGAGATAATGTTACAGTGGTATTTTATTTTATTTTATTTTTTAGTCGTGATCACGTTCTCACAATGTTACATTTAGCTCGGATATTTGCTAACGTGAACAGAAGAGTTACCCGACAAGTCTAATTGCACAAATATTTATACATACTCATTGTTAGAAAGTGAATAACATAAATAAACTCAACAACGGCATGAATGATTTTTCCGATATAGTTACTTATACACTGTGATGATAATAATATTTTTTTTGGGGGGGGGGGGGGAAGCTGGGCATTTTGGGGGGGGAAGCTTCTACCCTTCAAATACCCTAGATAGAATCCTGCCACCAGAATCCATTCGTTTTTATTTCTTATTTAAATTCTGTAGTTTCAGTGGGGTTTAAATAACAATGAGCTGGATGAAGAAAAAACTGAAGGCTTCTGGTAGTCGTGAGAAGATGACGCCATCGTGACAACACCCTGAGCTCTTTCCAAAAACATTATGATTTTCCAACAATATTACAATTTTTTACAGTGGTAACGTAGTTGGACAGCTTCCCTACACAGTTGGTCCTCCATGTTCAAAGTGCGCCAGTGGACAGGGGTGGTGTTACAAGAACCTTTGCAGTAAGTAAGACTCGTCAAGAGTTGCATGAGCAATAAAAAGGGGAAGAGAGTTGCGGGGCAATAAAACATTCCATACCGAGCAATTACAAGACATATTGCAAAAAATTGTGACTTACAATCTGGATCCTATATGTCACTCGGTGCGCTGATGATGATGATGATGATGATGATGATGATGATGATGATGATGACGATGACGATGACGATGACGATGCATCGCGCAGAATGCCTATTGTTCTCGGGACATTTACTTCCAGTTGAAGAAAGTTTGTAGATCTGTCATATCGCGCGTTATTATTCATAGGCGCTTAGAAAGAGCTTGGTTGATTGGTTGCCATGAATGCACCGCGATGCTCATTATCATGATGGAGGCGGCAAACTAAACAATGAACGAAGCGCGCTATTGTTTCGCCTTTTGTCTCGTAAAATCGAACATATGCGCATATTTTGCGTAGAACGTTTCATGAAACGGTTTTCCATTTTGAAAGAAAGCCATGTCGAATCATCACTGCGCGAGCGAAATGATTGTGTTGTAAATAAATTCAGCATTTCGCTTGTTTGTGGTTTGCGTGCGCAAGCGGCAAACACTGTAACGTTTTGCTTCTGTCTTTGGGAGCTTTTTAACTTCTATGTGAAACAAAACAGCAGGTTAGTGAGTTTACATTCCTTAACAGAGCCTAAAATGTAAAGCTTGATCGTGGTCAGCGATAGTAGCGAACATATGGATATGCGACACACAAACGATTCCGTGATTGCATCTATTACAAACATTTGTTTGTTTATCAGGTCTGACTGGTATCGATCACTACGATCAGTGCGCCTTTTTTATAAGCAATCGCATGCACCAACCGAACAGAAATCCTTTCTTGTGGCTTTGAACATGAATAAATCAGCTGGAACTCCGAGATCAGTTTCAAAGTTCGCGGCAACTGATAAGTTAAAGTTGAGTAGTTTTGTTGAATAGGGTATTGTTATAGTCCTGACAACTATTGTTATTCAGTCGTGGGCTTCAGAACAATAGCTTGCTGGGGCAAGACGCGCCATTTTGGAACTTATTCAAACTTAAAATTTTCAAAGTGAAAGGGATAATGGTTCTTGTTCACCGATTTTCAAAGTTTAAACGGATTCTGTTCAAGAAAAGATCGATCTTCCATTTGCTGTGCGTGGAAATTTGGAAGTCGGCTAAAGTTTCAAGAAAATCGCTGTTGAAAGTGGCTTCCATACGAAAAAGGCCCGTTTTTTGGGAATTTTCAAGTGTAAAGGGATAGTCTTTAAACTTTGTAAAACTCATTCGTTTAAAGAGAAAATGACATATACAACATTCCTCTTCAAAAAGCCGTGCGTGGATGTTTCAGTTATGACTTCTGGAAATCACAAAAGCGAATTTTATGAACGCTACTGCATGAGCTAATTCAGCCCCTTTCTTCTCTTATTCTGGGCTTTTCAAGGCGCGTTCGCATTTAAATTTGCCGCTTCAGCGGTTATGAATAATTAATGAAGTCCACGCATTCTGCCCGATGGACAGATGATGATGATGATGATGATGATGATGATGATGATGATGATGATGATGATGATGATGATGATGAACTAAGAATAGAGAAGAATGAATAATTCATATTATTTGCAGGAGAGTGCAAGGATTTCAGCCCTAAATGTGGGACGACATACACAAGAAGCATGTATTTGACAAAAAGCGACGTCATGGAAAAGCACTGCCCTCGAATGTGCAACCTGTGCCGTGAGTAACGTCATAAAATAATTATCTAAGCAACAAAGCAAACCCAGTATCATGCAGTGTTTCAGTGAGACCTTCTAGTTCCAGAGTCGAAACTAGCTTTGGTGTTTGCTTTCCAATTTGTGTGCTTCACGAGCTGACAAGGCCTCATGCGGTTAATTTGTGGAGATACCCAATGTCCATGTGATTTGACAGGTAAAACAGAACGTTTGTCATACCACTCAAATGTGAAAGCCACTCATGCAGCTGAACTATTCAGCACGTGTGGTGGTTCTAACTTCTACTACGTTATAAAACCCGGCTAAAGTTTGACCATTCAAAACAAAGCTGTTGAACAGTGCTTTCCTATGCTTAAGCTAAGCTTCAGTAAGGTTGCTGTAATTTTTCAGCCTACGGGCGATATCTCAAATTTAGACCCTTCAAATGAGATTCAGCGTCACCTTGTACAACCATGTTGCATAAAACGCAAGAATTCTATTTTCTTAGCTCGTATTCACAGCTCTGTGTATTGTTTTGCGTTAGGATTCAGCACTTTCCGCTGGTATTTGTGCATATTTTACTTCAGAGTGAGACTAACCCTGTATAAATACGTCTTTAGTATTCTTATTCAGCAGTCTTGGTGACCTCAAGACTAGATTATTATCGAGAATCAATTACACCTAAAAAAATATATCACCTTATGCAATTTTATAAATTATGATGATCGTTCTCACGGGCGATTAAATTCTGAATCGATCAAATTTAGATCTATTGTTCCCCTGCTATTCAAACGAACTTAATCTAATCTATTATTTTGATCAAGAGGTTTATGCAACAGTCTGCATGTACAAAACGTTGCACAGTGTTCCTGAGCCTCTAGTCATCAGAATGTTGTGTGCATGAACTGGCGGCCGTAAAGTGCATGGTCACTGGCCCCTTAATTTCCTTGCCGCACTGATAACAAAAGGATGCCTTGCAGACCGGGCACTTTAGGTGGTTATTGTTGCTGTTTTCTTTAAAACACCACTGATGACAGCGAGGGCACCTCTTTGGTCGCAACTTTCCCCCTGGGTTTTCCTTAAGGTACTGTTCGGTTTCATTTTCTTCTACAGGTTCTTGCCTGGGGGCTGGTTGCAACATTTCTTCAGGTTCTTCTCTTCCACATCTTCCAAAGTGGTCGTATCCAAAAATTTCCTTACCTAGAGAATATACAAATATAGAGTAAAAGGTCTTGATAGCAGACCTTAAACATGGCTGTCAATTTAAAACTCTTTGTATAGCTTTTACATTTTCATGCCTTCTTTTCCTTTATTGTTCATGATACTATTTTCATTAGCAATTCTAATTAGCGCTTTATATTGATCTCAAATCAATTCTGTACCTTATTTCGCACTGACGATGGCAGTTGTACCGCCGAGACATGTCTAAAAGATTTAAAAATGTTGTGTGTTTTCTCAGACTTGTAAATATAGAGTAGTTACAGTATTACGAACTGTTATAGGCAGCTTAGACTTGCATCAAATCCATTGGAACAAGACCGACAATGTCACAAATCACGAGCGATTGGACTATGTAATGTTTATAGGCCACAGTTAGGGTTTTGTCAGACAAGGGAAAATTGGGGTTTACCTCGGTGTAAGAACCTGACAAGATTTTCCTTGTTTGTTAGTTGTTTTGCACTACGCTTTTGTTTACGTTTTGTTTCTTTAATTTTACGTCATCTGTGAGTTTCACAGGTTCTTACACCGAGGTAAAGCCGAGAATTTTGGGGTGGCCATTGTCCAATGACTGACTGTAATTTGTAGCTCTATATCCCCGTCTAGAACACACATTTATTTTCTAGTCGCATCATAATTAACCCATTTCAGCAATTCATAACGAACAAAAAACCGGTAAGAAATTAGCCCCCACCGCTCAGCAGTATTTTACTAGCAACCAATTATTTCACAGATTTACAAAATTTCACATACCACATGTCCAGCAGAAACTTGCAGTGCATTGCGAGCAGTGCATCATATCACATCCTGCAGTCCTTTCCACAGCCATGCGGCACTTTGGGCAACACTGGTATTTTCCCTGCTGTTTCATCATCCGGATAAATGACAGGTTGCTTAATTTCTGTGCTTTGAGCAATTTGTGTGGCTTTCCAGGTACCACGTTACCTGCAGAACTCCTTCCTCCTTTCTCTTCGCTGTCAGTTTTTGTTTTCTTTGCTTTCAAGTTATCCTTAGTTTCTCTGGTTTCATCATCCCCGCAATCTGGGTCAGTTTCTGCAAGACAAGGTCGTCCATGATGCCAAGGTTCATAGCATTCTGTACAAAACTCATACAAACAATTTGCACATTGTCCACGTCTCGAGGTTTCATCATCATCAACAACAAGTGGTACAGTACATCGTGGGCAGTAGTCCATATCTCTAATGCCCAAATCATCCAAAGTCTTAGCAAGAAATAGTTTTTCACATCGCTTAAACCTCTCTTCATCAAGGACCTCTTGCAAGATTTCTAGTGGGATCATTGCCTTGCAACTACGAATTGGGCATGCAAGGTTTTGTATGTTTCCAGCATCAACATGTGACTGAGAAAATGCCTTTAGGCAATCAGTACAGAAGAAGTGTTTACATTCATATAAGTAGTGAAATTCTGCTTTGTCCCTTTTGACTGAACAATTTTGACACAAACGTGTTCTCTCAGCAGCTCTTACCGGTACATTTGCCTCTTTTTCATTTGATCTGTTATCTTCAACATCAGAATCTGAGCCCGCTTCCATATCGAAACATGGCTGTCCATGATGCCAGGGTCCATAGCACTCTGTACAAAATGCAAAAAAGCAATTTGGGCAGTGGCCAAGTCTCAAGGTCTCATCCTCATCAACAATGACAGCCATGTTACACCTCGGGCAGTAAACAACACCACCCATGACATCTAAAGTCTTACTAAGGAGTAGTCTTTCCCATCGTTCAAGCTTCTCTGCATCAAGGACCTGTCTAAGAGTCTCTGGTGGGATCTTGGTTTTGCAATCATGACTTGGACACAGGAGATTCAAAACAGTTCCACCATCAACATGCAAGTCACAATGTGCTTTCAAACATTCAGTGCAGAAAAAGTGCCTGCACTCATCAAGGAAATGGAATTCCGTTCCATTCCTTTCATTAAAACAAATTTCACACAAGTGCGTCCCACGCCGAAAAGCTTGCCTTTGCATCTCAAGGTCATATTCAAGGATGGTTAACAAAGATGTCTCCAACTTTGTATACAATCTCTCATTTTGCACAAACCCCTGATGAGCTGCACCATCTTGGGACTGTGGTATTGCTTCACATGGTTCTGATTCCTTCAGGACCAAGTGTGAACCCAGATGCAAATATTCATATGCATAGTTTTGCAACCAGTCAGCCCAAGTGAAAACTATTGGCATATTGGGAGTCTCTGTCCACAGATTTAGCAGCTTCTCTTTCAGTTCTTGTAGTTGACTTCTAGTGAGCCACAGGCAGGCCAATGAAAATTCAGGTGGGCTCTCTGTGGGGTAGACCGGAGGGAATGTGCAAGTAAGATGAATTGGAGTCAAGTATCGGATGTCAGCTTTCACGTGCCAGTGTTGAAGCGACACGGATCTAGTAAATCCGGGTTTTGTGCACTTTGGAAAACTGTCATGGCAGGTTTTGGTAAGGGCGTGGTTCTTTTCATATTCCAAGGAACTATTTGCTTTCAATCCGATTTTTTTCGCGTCGAGGTGTCTTTTGTTGAGCAAACGAGCACTCGAAGATTCATTTTCTTTCTCCTCGTCACGGTCGTTAACAAGTTCAGCATCGCGGTTGCTTCCCCTGGACCTTGCCCTTCGAGGAACTGGAGAATCTTCGAAGACCTCTACAGAAATGAAAGCTTCGAACTCGATTATATCGTAAGGGACGTTGACTTTGACCGTCAAGTCAAAGTGAATGTTTTTCTTCCCATCCCCTTCTTGAATCACTCGAAGGTCGTCCTCAAAGATCGACTGAAGTACAGTCACTTCTTCTTGTTGTTCCTCGAGGGAAGCTTCGCACAAAATTTCAAAACATTCAGCCATCGTTTCAAATTCGAGACACCGTGTGTTCCGACGCTTTCTTCACGAAATCTTAAATAACTCTGATTGAGAGGTATGACATTTGAGAGGAGTATTGCAAGTTTACATCCCTATGGTGCAATAGTCACAATCGAGCAGGCACGGATCCGCCATGTTTAATTTTTTGATTTCAAAGGATGCTGGGGAATGATAACTCGGAAAATTCGAATCTGGAATCCGGAATCCGGAATCCGGAATCCGGAACTGGAAATCCAGAATCCAGGGGCTGGATTTCACGAAACCTTCCTAAGTTAAGATGTATCCTGTTTATTGTTTCTTAACAATAGCCTATTGTTATTCCAGCAATAGGCTATTGTTAAGAAACAATACTTAGGATACATTTTAACTTAGGAAGGCTTCGTGAAATCCAGCCCCTGGATTCTGGATTTCCAGTTCCGGCTTCGTGAATACAGCCCCAGGATCCAGAATCCGCAATCCGGAATTCAGTAGAGATGAAAACAGAAATTTTGAAATTTTATCAACAAGGGTTATTTACAAGACAAGACAGCTTTTGTGTTACCCTGTGTGCTCTCGATTTCCCGTTCCCCTCCCCTTTTGGCGCCTGCCACACAGACCTACTTTTGTGAATAAACAGTAACAGAATTTCATTCATTCATTCATTCATTCATTCATTCATTTATTCATTCATTTATTCATTCACGCATTCGTTTGTTTGTTTGTTTGTTTGTTTGTTTGTTTGTTTGTTTGTTTGTTTGTTTGTTAATTTTTTTACTTATCTTTTAATTTTTCATTTATTTTCGGGCGTCGTAACATTATGATGATTGTACCGGAAACCCACACATCAAACCCCCCACATCAAATATGGAAACGCGAATTAAAGATCAAGCTTAATTTTTCCTTAGTTTGTTATCCGTGTCTTACGTCTTTTCTCAAGTGCAGGATGTATTTACATAGTTGACGAGGGCCCTCTGTGTGGGTGCTTTGTAGTTAGGAGCCACGTAATATATCCCGGCCTCTGAAGTTGTGGGATACAATTCAACTATTGCCAAAAAATCATGGAGAATGTGAAATAAGCAACACTGGAAAGTCTGAGGGCATTGACTTGAATAAAGAGTGATCTTGTGGCAGTTTCAATAACAAATTTGAGTTAAGAAAGTTGATGGATAACAAGTCTTTTTTTTTTTCTGGATGCCAGAGGATTGTGTTGTACTCTGTGTGAAAATATCACCCTTTGCTGTTAGTGTGAAACGCTTACGGCAGAAGCGCGAGAAAATAAAAAAAATATTTAAATAAAAATATAAAAAATAAATAAAATAAATAAATAAGAATCACCATACTCCCAAATGTTGGAGAAAGCGGGAACAATTTCATGATCACTGTTTGATAAGAGAATTCGGAACATGCTTACTACACTTTTTAAATGTTATCATTTTGGTACTGTTATCCGGTCTAGCTGAAACGCGTCTGTTTACTCTACGTGCTGTCAATTATTCTTAAGAGGGCTAGTAACGCAACATTCTGAGCCTTCCTAAACCGTTAACTATTACTTATGACCTATTTTCCTTTAGATACTATACTGCTAAATTATGGAACTCCCTCCCAGACAACACCATGCAGGACATCAATTTCTTTGACTACCGAATTTAAGTGCCAACTATATAAATCTAGGATGCGAACGGCTGTAGATCAGATATTTTTAATGTATATTTAATGTGTATTTTAGTGTGCTAATTTAGTAGATATCTTTCTTTTTTTTTTTGAAGATATTAGCCAACAGGCTATTCTACAAATTCGAGATTAAATAAAGTCTCAAGCCATACAAGAAATAAAAAATCCCTTCGTTTTGACACATCCGATTACAGATGACAAAATGCAAGTTACTTCAGAGTCAGCTGCACAAGTTGTTCACTGAGCTACGTATAGTCTTAGTAATTCACAAAATGACCACGAAATTAAATAAAAGGATATGAACGTCCGAGGGATAATTATACATCCTGTACGATTTAGAGACCATAAAATTTTATCCCGTAAGTTGAGCACGAGGCACTGAAAAACCTTTCACGTTATTAATGCCTGGGCAAATACTCCGGGTGAGGAACGTGCCGTACATTGTAGTTAATGTGTTTATTTGCTAGAGGTAAGCGAACTATGTTTTTATACAGTTCGGTCCTCTTTGGTTCGATTTAATTTAACTTTCGCCACTTCCTTGAAAGCTGAAAAAATAAACTGTGAGATTTTAATTTTCTCTTCGTGATGATTACTATCACCGTCACATCGTTCAAGTTTCCACAGCAACGGCGAGAACGACATCTTATTAATACTGACACCAACGCGAAAGAAATTTTCTTTACCTGTTTACCTTCACCATCAAACAAAAGAAAGTTAAAATAAAATGATTTGCGTCACAGCGCGGAGCAAAGGAAAAAGCTCTTTGGTCAAATAATAGCAAAGAAAACCACACTGTAGTTTCAGACGTTATATGATCGCCAGCAAACATTCCACTCCTGACAGCTGACGTGTTCGTTTGACAACCCTCACATTAATTCAAGCGGCACATCCATCTTTTTAAAATGTTTTAAAATGACAAATGTAATGAAACTTTGGGTGCAAGGAAATGAGCATTGTTTTGTGTTTTGGTCCCGACGTGATCACTCGTATACATATTCACTGAAAAAGTCAAGGAAAAAATTCGTCTTTTTCGTTTTAAAATAGTACCTGCAGATCAGCAGACAAAAATTCACGTGCATCTGTGTGTCTTTATCCTTCTCGGTTCGACGAACCTCAAGATGGAGTTAGCGGAAAGGTACATGTTAATTACAACTACTTTTAAGTCAAAAGTTACAGTTACCCTATGAAGCTTTTCTTTATCATTCGTCGACGTATCATCAAAAAAACTGTTTGAAAAAGCTGATCCTTCATTTGACAAGTTAATTCAAGGATTTTTAGTTATGGGCTCTCAGTGGCTATGATGTTTTTAATTATTACCGAAAAGTATAATGCAAGACGTAGAGCTTTATGACTCTATAGTCAATCCAATATTTGTCTGGCGAATAACGATTTATACTTAGACCAATATTTTTTATTGCTCTTGTATCAATCTCCAGCTGTAGAAAACACATTAGTTCTTTTCTCCTCAGGTTCAGTCACTAAAGCGAAATTTTAGTTTTCGTGACAAGCACTGCACATTGCTTATGAATTTCATTACATTGGTGACAGAAATAACTAAAAGCAGAGCACACTGTTTGAATTGAAAATACTGAGTAAACTTCCTAGCACCTCTTCTCATAATACACCTTGCACTTCATTGCACCACGAGACCGATACTGATCGAGGCGAAGCCGGGTTTTCTATCAGCTGTCTGACTAAGCCAATCAGATTCGCGTATTTGCAAAAAACAACAGCGAATTACCTCTGCTTTCAGTCAGTGAAATAACCTATAGTTCAATGCAAGCGCGTACAGTATGAGTGACTAAGAGTCGTAGGGCTTTCTCGCTCACGATAACAAGAGACTACGAGACCGAGGTTTTTTAAATTATTATTATTCTTTTTTTACGAGACTACGAATTTTTCTTTTAGGAGCATAACAGACCGATTTTTTTTTTAATGAGCAAACAGCTCTCGACGAAGCACAGCCGAGAAACGGGGAACACTCCAAGGACAAACGGGTGACTATTCTCAGTTATGAAGTAGCCGGCGAAACGATTGCAGTCGAAAACAAAAAAACATTTAGGGTTAACCAGCTGAAAAAAAATCAAAGTGAATGTTACTTTTCAAGGACACTGTTCGCTCTCTAGTGACTTGACAATGGACAATGTACGGCGATTGAGAGCATCGGAATAGAAAACGGTGAGTGACGTGAATGTCTTCAATGTCTATGAATTCTACATTAAAAACTGATAAATTGATTTCGTTTACAACTGATAGTTGGTGATGGTCTACCTGATTTGACTTAAGTGGATATACCCTGGTGCTTGCTGCGTTTTTAATATATATCTCGACAATTCAGTACGTCTTGTTATAACTTCCCAGGGTGCTCGCTGTCTAGTGACTTGATAATGAAAAACGGCGATTGAACTTATTCGAAATAGACAATGGTGAATGTTTTGAATGTCTATGAATAATTTTATATTAAAAACTGATAAATTCGTTCTGTTCACAAATGATAGTTGGTATAACTTCCCAAGGTGCTCGCTGTCTATAGTGACATGATAATGAAAAACGGCGATTGAACCTATTCGAAATAGACAATGGTGAATGTCTATGAATAAAAAAAATTAAAAACTGGTATTAAAAACTGATATATTCGTTCCGCTTACTGAATGATCGTTGGTATAACTTCCCAGGGCGCTCGCTGTCTAGTGACTTGATATTGAAAAACGGCGATTGAACCTATTCGAAATAGACCATGGTGAATGTTTTGAATGTCTATGAATAATTTATTATTAAAAACTGATAAATTCGTTCCGTTTATAAATGATCGTTGATGATAAATTACCTGTTTTGACTAAAGTGGGTATACCCTAGTGCTCGCTCCGTTTTTAATATATAGCGGTCAATTTAGTACGTCTTGTTATGTATAAACTTCCCAGAGTGACCGTTTGTCAGCCTTGCTTTGTATAGAACAACCTGGCTACAGTGTTAATAGCATGCAAGACAAATTTATATGTCTTACTTGCTTTGACAGAGGAAGGGTTACTTCTCGATCTGTTTTCTATTCAAAGATTTCAAGCCAATGACATTCTTGTTCAGTGGCGCTTTGTTCATTTTCACAAAGTACGAGTAAGAGTGCTTCTACGAGGAACTGAAAACTAAGGTATCACTGATTCACTGCTAAGCTCAATCCTAAGCTAGAAATTTGACGTACAGTTTAATTTCCTTTTTATAAAAACTCCACTTGCAAGATCAAGAAAAGTTGAGCCTGATGGGACTGAATAATGCCCCACAGGAAAGCATTGCCCTGAATACAGTATAACGAAGAATTTCATCCACATACTAAAATGTTATATATATTTCATTAATGAATACTTTCTACAGCATAATAAAGAGTACTACAAGAAAGTACTGCTCAGAAGATTTTGTTGTCTTTTCTTTTAAATTGTCCCATTGGGACCTTCGCAACTAATGCATACAGTCATGATTTCAATTATCGTTCAACTGCACATAGCCTTATATTGCCTGTGAAATCGAGAAATATTTATACGGCTTTTAAAACTTAATCTTTATTCAGTTAACGAATGAAGGAAGTCTAAAAGTATAGTCTAATAGTATACTAAAAGTACAGTCAGGAAGTCTTAAAGTATACAGGATATTGACACCCAGACAGATAGCCATATTATATCTCGCTGTTTTGGCGAGACCACCCGTCCGTGTGATAAGACAGTTTGACAAATGCTTGTCGTGTCGGCTACGTGTTCCTTCGATTCAGAATCGTTTATATGTTATTTTTGTCGCTGATGCATAAATGGGAGCATTGTCACTGCAAATTGTTAATCATATTCTCATTCAGTGTTTATATCAACGTTCAATAAATGATTCGCACTGTGCTGTTGCTTTATCATAAAAAGAATCTCAACAAATTTGAAAGATTGAACGTTGGGGCAATTTCCGCAAAAAAAAAATCACTAAATTTGAAAACTAAGAAAACCACACAAAAGAACCGCTTAATAGCTTTCATTTGAATGGTTACACTTTAGGATTTTCTTCACAGACTCAAAAGTTAGAACCACTTTGTGCTGCATAATGAACGGCACTACAGGAAAGTCCTTCTCAATAGCATTCATTTGAATTGTCGCAAATTAGGATTTCATCCCCAAAGTAACAACATTTGAGCGACTACTCTTTAAAATTTCATTCCCGAGCTCGAGTTAAAAAAGCCGGATTATTAATTTCAACCGGAAATTGGTAAAGGCTTGACTGTAGCTAAGGGACAAAATAAGCCGACGGGGTGCAAATTTTCGTTGAAATGCTTCTGAGCATAACAAGTTGACAGATTTAGAAAATCACAGAAACGAGGAGATAACAGCTTTCATTGCGAAAAAGCTTCCAAGCAAACAATAAATATTGTATGCTCTTAGCTTGTGAAAAGCAAGAAATCTTTCTATTCCAGCACTGTTTTTTAGCTCAATTTTTCATAATTAGTTTTTAGTCCGTTTAAGGTATAATTAGTAGCTGCGACTACTGTCAAATTTAGTAATTTACACCGCTCAAGGTTTTCATTTCGTTCGAGATAATTAAAATCGCGAAAATTAATCGGATGTTGATAAAAAAAAGTCGCGGCTTTTTTCCACTTAAAAAAGTAGACAGACAAACGTCAAAATTACTTTTCGTTTTCGTAATTTTCTGTCGTATATGTCATACGTTAGCGGTGTAATTTGTTCTAGAAAATTAACATTTTTTTCATTGTGCCCATGACAAGGCATGACAAAAATCCGCTGAAGACAGTAAGACTGATCAAACAGTTCGAAGCTAGCGCATAAATTTTCTGAGAAAGATCCGCTAGTACAGGAAGGAAATGCACGGAAAACAAATCGGATTGATGGAGATTTCCTAGTATAAGAAATGGGAACTTAAGAAGATTTCTGTTTAATCGTTTCTTCTGTTTATCGGAAGCGTAATTACGTTATAATACTTTACATGGCATAATAAATCATCTGTATTCCTTTTCAAAATGATTCACCTGTCACATTGTTTGTCATTTCTTTACAGAGCTAGCAGACTTTGTACATTGTGATTGTTGAAGGTTTGCTGGGGAAAAATCAGTCGAAAGAACATGGCTGTTCACACGGCGAATTAAATCAGCGTTCTTTCTATCGATAAGGCTATCTCACGTTGCATCAAGGAAATGGTTTAGAGACCCAATGGAAATGGCGTTTTAAGCCCTCCTACGGGATTCATGCTGTGCGGGACACAGGAATTGTAATGCGCATTTGAAAACTCTTAGTTGATATTTGCGCAATATAAGCTGTATAAATTAAACTGAAAGAGGGAGCAGGAAGTTTATAGCAAAACCGAAAAACAAGTACGTGATTATGCGCAGTGATTTCACACAGGAAGATCAACTGAGATCCCACTGAGCGGGGAAAAGTTGCGTACCGGTAGTTTCTTCATTGCTTCCGGGTGAAAAATTTATGCACTGACTTCAGCTCCATCGCTTCACGCATTTTGGCGGGAAATTCTGTACTTCGATAAAGAAAGATTGTTGATTAAAGAGCACAACTAAAAAGTGGTGAAACGTCCAAGTACTGCAACTATACAAAAGTGCTACATAATAGAAAAAGGTCTGCAAATTGTGGATAACCTTTCAAAGTAACTTAGAGGAGGAAGGGGCTTTTTACCTTTGATCCAAACAGGATTGAATCTTGGCCGAAAGTCCAACAAGTACGGAGTGCTATTTTAACTGCTTGACGCGTGCTGTTTGGGGAGGAGAAAATACAAGAACGGCCACAGTCAGATAGAAAACAAAGTACGGAAATCACAAAACAAAGAAAAGTATCGATTACTATTTTAATCACTGAAACTTTGAGGAACTCCTTATTGAGCAAGCTGAGTGCATATGGATTGAAAACTTTTCGAAACGATGCGAAATTGTGTTGGAAAAAAACGACCAGTGGCGTGATCCTTTAACACCTGCTTTACAACACAAGATAATTCTATTATCACGAGGCTGTATTTACGTCAATTAACTCTACAGAAATCGTGAATTTTTTAGAGGTGTTCACGGCGATGTTTTTCGAAGGCTACTGGTTTCACACAAATTTAACAAGCATGTTATTTTACGTTTTCATTTCGCTGTTTACAATTTTTGGAAACGTTCTTGTTTGCGCGGCGTTCATCAAGGACCCCTATCGCCAGCTGAGGACGTTGCAGAATTATTACATCATTAGCTTAGGAGTTTCTGATCTTCTTATGGGCATTGCTGCAGAAACCTTACTTATTGGAACTTACTGGAACGATAGCGAAGCGGTTTTTCGTGCTCATTATCTCTTCGCCGTAATTTCGGGCGTATCTTCGCTATTAAACATGGCTGCACTGTCTGTTCATCGCTATTTTGCCGTCGAAATGCCGCTTAATTTCCAAGAGGTTATGACACAGAGGCGAATTCTAATATCCATAGCAATAATATGGATTTACGCGCTTCACTTTCCCGTTTTACCATTGGCTGGCTTCGTGGACTCAAAATATCAGATTTACCTCTACGCCTTGGGCTGCTTTTTACCAAGCGTTGTTATTTTCCTGGCTTACGGCGGCATTTTCAAATCAATTCGTGACCACACGAAAGCGTTAATGAACGGGCCCACAATGGGGAATAGTACGCTAAAAAATGTAATGGCCAGGGAGAAATCTACCACAAAAACTATGCTTATAGTCCTGGTTGTGTTCTTTTCGTTTTGGTTCCCGTTTCTGCTTACAGATTTGATAATGGTTCAATGTTCAAGTTGTAGAACGTTCTCTTTTCATGTTGCGCGTGACGTCACACTGACGTTAACGTACTTCAGCTCTTGTGTGAACCCTCTTCTTTACGCATGGCGTGTTAAGCAATTCCGCAGGGCATTTATTCGGTTACTTGGGATGCGAAAAATGGTGCTAAGGCGCAGCAACATGGTTCGTCCACTGGATACTCTTCGTTCGCGCACTGACCACGACGAAGATAAAAGTTGGCACTCAAATGGGAAAGGGAATAAGACTTGTTATTCCAATGCATGGGTAACAACTGTTCAAGTTCGGACATAATCAGTTGCTGTGACTATGGACCGATGCTGTCGCAAACTTATATTAGATGGTCTCCAATTTTCGGTCTTCAGATGTTGCTGTCGAGTCCTTTTAAGAGGGATATTAACAACAAACTGGACGATGACAAGTTTATTGGATGGGGCATTGAGCACCGGACATCACGCCAATCAATCAATATTTATGAATAATTTTATTTAAGCCTGTAATAAGATAAAATAGCCCATAATATCTAGCCTGAGAAAACAACCGACGTTTCACGAGGTCGCCACTTGAGCCCTAACAAAACAACGTCTAAGTAACGAGCGCAGAAATTCCATACTGATGACCTGTCTCTACCAAGATCTTGGAAGTGCTTCTGACTGGTTGGAATTTTCTTTCAACCAATTAGAAGTACTACCGAGATCTGGGTAGTGACACTTCATCAGTATGGAATTTCTGCGCTCGTTACTCAAACGTCTTTTTGCGAAGGCTCAAGTGGCGACCTTGTGAAACGTCGGCTGTTTTCTCAGGCTAATGATATCATGAGGTAAAATACTAAAAAACGCTTAAGAAATATTAAACCAGCAGCTAAAGGTTCTAGGATTGCGAACCATGCATGGTCTCATGACCATATCATCAGACTTTAAAGACGCTTCCATCACTGACAAAGGCAATTATCGTGTTAGAAAGTTTTTGGAATCCTGGCACACTATGATAACTCCCAATGCGGACAATAATTCTTATCCATGTTATCCTCTCCTAGGACAATATAGCATTTTTTAACAAAAATGCTTAGTTTATTTGCATTTTAGTTCTCGTTTTACCGCCTTTTTATCATTTTACCCGTTGAAGGCTACAGTTCAGACAGCCGAGAGCTCGTAATTTTTAAAGTTTTTTTTTAACCAGAGAACGTTTTTTTTAATTATGTTGTATCATCCTGGTTGTGGCCCTTTGATATTTTTTAAAATATTTATTGTTAAGGTGATTCCATTCAATTGCATTTCACATCCGTTTCTGTGCATCATTTTTTGCGTGATTAGCGCGCGCACGAGCGCGCGCATGTTCAAAACTTGGTAGGTTTTCTATGAAAACTGAGTTGTTCAGAGAAATAAATGGTAGTTTTCTTCTAATCGAGCACAGTGACCCCCATTTTTAATTGTATAAACTCAATCAGGACCGTGTTCTAAAGCAAAATAACAAAGTTAGCAAAAATCTACGATCAGATTTTGCACAGTTTAAAAAATCCTACGAAAAAAGCCATTTAAGGTAGAGGACCGCACATCAAGCTACCGTCGTCAACGTCTACTTTTTGAGTTTCCTGTAAATTTGAAGCTTTTCGGCCATGTTTTGTATGACACAGATGGCATACATATGTACAAAGTCAACCTATACATGAAATATCAATCTGCAGTGGAAATATTGAGCATGTTGGCTTCACGCGTTTAATTGACTGAAAATGCCTTTAAACATGTTAAACACTGTATTCGTCAGCAGTATACCACTAAAACGAGCACGGTGACCCCCCATTTTTATTGCAATTTTAGACCCTACATGACTTGTTGAATATTTGTGCTAAGTTTCATTATAAATTTATGGCAGATTCTTTTCCCGGGGAATCACCTTAAGCAAAATTTAAGTGTCATAAAGTAAATTAAAACAGCCCCCGAACTCAGTTCAACACTGCCTTTGCGTTACTGTAGCTAGTGCTGCTACCTAACCGTGTATTGGCGAGATTGAAAAATCGGCTTTAAATCTTGGAGGGCAAGAGATAAAGTTCCCTTTTTTTGAACATATCGGTGAAAGAGACCTTGGCATTGGTTTTGACAACTTCTGCAAATGCGCAGAGAGCATGAAAATTTCTAAGGTTTAACAGAGCCAGCTCCCAGTTGACTTGATAGCTCAGACCCTGTTAGATTGCGGTATTGGTGTCGCAAACCGATGAGTGAGTTTAATTTCCTGTTCAAGTCATTTTTTTTAAGTCTTTCTCTGCAACTACTGATCAGAAGTTACGGCAACATCACCGCTAGGATTTCTATTACTTTTTGAGATCATTAATTCTGTAATACTTGTTAAAAGCGGATAAACGTACAATTTTTCGCCTTGCTTTAGGAAATGGAGGTGAATTTGGGCGTTTGAGTTTGGACACCTACTCGTACAGGCTTGATTGTATTGACTTGCCGAAGAACTGCTGCGCTTCATTAAAGATGTGTTTACTGTTCATCGTGGAGTGTATGACAGGTAGAGGAACATTATTCGTTTGACTCACGGTGGAGTCACTTTGAGTGTTGACAGCGACGTTTCGACTCAGTGCTTTACTAGTGCTAGTCTACATCAGGCGATGAGGTCGATTTAGGGGCCAACCATTTAACTTCTGAAGGGGGGGTCGGGTGATTTGGTATAGGCATGAAATTTTTTTTCAACCCCTTAATTCCCCATGAATTTTTTTTCTTGGGGTATGTGCTTGCATGATATTTTTTCTCTCTCCAACGTTCTGCATGAAATTTTTTTTGTGTGTGGATGGGGTTAGTAGGCCTTCATTATAAATCAAATTACATAGGATCTGTGAAAGAAACTTTGACCAAATATATTAATTTTTATCTAAGAGTTTTTGACTGACCTTTATAATACAGTACATTAATTTTAACACCGAATGTAAAACACTGAGGTGGCCCCTTCCGAGGGAAGGAGTCAGGCCTGTTTCTGGACTTTGCAAGTACATAGTGCGGGCATAGCGCTACAGAACAGTACATTGCATAGCGTGAATGCCCCTACAGTGCATATTTACAGGAAGATAATGAACCACATCCTTTCCTTGTTATATCAAACTGAGAACCACCAGTACAGCAATAAGTTGCTTTAGAGAGCTATCTAGAAAGGGTTAAATCCCACTTGCACCTGAATTACACATTACAAAGCCAAAAAATAATCTGCACAGAGCTCTCAAGTTGATTTGTTGCCAAAGAGTGAGTTTTTTGACGATGTAGTCGTCTATTGTGTCACCTTTCTAGGGGGTCTGGGGGCATGCTCCCCCAGAAAATTTTGAAAAATTGAAGTAGCTAAGACGTGTTTTCCTTTATTCTGAGCGGAAATGTTGCCCTTCGAAAGTAACTATTTAGATCCCAGATTTTTCTTTTAATTGGACTAATATCAACTCTTTCTTAATATTCTGACTTATCCAGAAGTCAAATTAACATGTCATAATACTGAAAAACAGGAGTTTCTTCTACATGCTTTCACTCTGATCACTGATGCTCTTTGTTGTAGTTCCAAGTAGCTTTCTTGGCTATGGCCAACAAATCTGCAGGTGGTTCAAAAGATGACTCTTTGTTGGCCATTTTGATATAGTAAGCAAAGAGGCCAAGGGACCATCCGCCTGGAGAGGGGCCGAAATGCTGTTTTGTTTTTCCTTATAAGAGAAAAAAACTCTCTCTTCACCGGCATTTGAATGTGGTAGAATAAGAGTGTTTTGGTCACGTCACTTATCCTACCAGATTTATGGATACCATTCCCTAGCTTCAACGATGACAGACATCCGCAGATCAAATCCATGTGAAAACTGGATGATGATTTCTCATCATTCTCCTCACTTGCAAACTTTATTTGGGCTTCATCCCAGACTTTCTTGGGAAAATAACGAGGGGCAAATTCAATTAGACAACATGCACGAACATGGAAACCTACTGTGGCCTCTTGCAGTACCCATGGCTGAAGATACATCCCGCAAAATAAAACAATTGATTACAGTACTTCACAATGAACACCACATTAACGAAATGACTGAAAAATGGCTTTGTCAAACGCCAAACCCGCCTCGAATTCCAGACTATTTTTAAACCCTTACGAAAATCCACAAACCGACTTGGGAGACCTATAATTTCGGGAGTTAGGGGTCCAACAGAGAAGTTATCAGCATTTGTTGACATACTACTCCAGCAGTTAGCACAACAACAGAAGTCATATCTCAAAAACTGATACAGTCAACTGACTCCATTAATTTCATTGAGAGGACTAAAGTTCCAGAGAATGCAATCCTTGTATCAATGGACATAACGAGCTTGTATACTAATATTCCACAAGAGAGGGAATACATACGGTATGCGAGGCATACGACACTCTATAAAGACACACCTCCTATCCCTATCTACACGTTTACGTACTTGACAAGCGTTCAGGCTGCTACAGGAGAACTCGTTCCAGTTTTGTATCAGATAGATATTTAATTAAGTTTACTTCATGTTCCAACAGCTATTCTGGCATCCTTGATTTAGAATGCACTTAAAACATTGTTCTTCAAATCACAACACCAGCCATGATCTTGAAGTTCAGAAAACATGTATCAAGATTGGTTACCACAGGTGCTATAAATGTAAAGAAAAAACCATCTAAGGGGGGGGGGGGGGGGCACATCATTGTGCAAATAATCCCTCTTACCCACGTCCAGATCGATGCTAAAATCTTTTAACAGTCTGCTGATAAAGTTCAATGTGTCAACCCAGGAAACATCTTGCCAGAATTTTTTTTCCAGCTTACTGTACGTGCGTGAATTTTTTTTGGACAATAGTTTTGTGCAGGAATGTTTTTTCTTAGGGAAATGCACTTGCAGGATATATATATATTTTAAATCACCCAACCCCCCCCCCCCCCCCCTCAGAAGTTAAATGGTTGGCCCCTTATATTCTTTATGTGTCGCTCTGTATGCAGCGAATCAACATGTTAAATATAGCTAGCGACACGCAAACAAATGACCATATTGCCTGGTGAAGACTTGCAGTAGAGCAATCGAAACGTCACGAGCATGAAACCTCAAACTAACTCCATCGTAACACAAACGAATAACGATGATTGTAACTACAGTGCTGTAAGTATAATTCAAGTTGAAACTACAATAAGCAGGGGTCGATGTTGATACCAAACTGATTGAATACCATGAAGGTCATTACTGTCAGAGTGGTATTGGTTGCACGTGTGACCTAACGGAACACACACTCCCTCCTAGAGCCTAGGACCGTACTGGATAGCGCGGATACGATTTTTTCATAACCAGTAATCCATTTTAGCTCAAACGATTTGCTTATCCTATCGAGTAAAGCTTATTTTTATTTAATAGCTTGTTTTTAAGTAGAGTTCTAGCCCTTTTATAGAGTTATATGTTACCTAATGAATTTGATCACGCGGTAAGCAGGATGTAATTTTATTTCCGGTCGTGTGAAGAGATCTTTGCGGGGGAAGGAGGGTTGCACTTGATGGCGCGAAAATCTGACGCGTCTGTGCCGTGGTAACTGGTCACAGCTCTGACTAATAGAAAACATGGCAAACAGTCGAAAGAAAGCTAGAATTCTCTCAAGAAATGGGTTCTTCTCAGGATTATGACAGGTAAGCGTATTCATTAATTATCCAGCTTTCGTTTGCGACAATTTTGTTTGCAAGGAGGCGAATAAGAAACGAGTACAAGGCGATTTCGCAAAGTGTGTTCAAACTGCTTCGTAAAAAAGGTGCTCCCATTGTAGTATTTGTAAGCTTAAAAATATAGCATAACTCAGATCCACTCATGCACAAAACATCTCAGCTCACAACTACAGTAATATCGCTAGCATCTTTCAGCTCCACGCTGCACACAAAAAAACCACATGAAAAGAACAATGTGCACAAGTTGAAAATTTTCTCTACTATTGTGGACTCCCTGTGGGTTGACGAGCGCGCATGAAGTACCTGTGGTCCCATGGTGATTGTACTTGGCAAGTACCGCACCTTTTGTTGAACGCCCTCACGTCCAAGCATATATCAAGAAACGGCAAATGAAAAACTCCGATACCAAAGGTAAGTTTGTTTTGGGTTGATTTTTTTCAACTTACTTTGATGTTGGGATAATTGCCAGATTGTTGATTCGTTTTAATTCTTAAGCGTGGGCACGAGCATTCTAAAAAAAAAGTCAGTTTTGGAATCCACCTTTCAATAATACGTTCATGTATATTCTAATTTAACCACGTGATCGTATCATCATCTTCCTTAAGTTCGTGGAGCAGAGCCCACTTTTAGTGACTAAAAATTCTGACGGCAGATGATGACAAAAAAAACCAAGCGCGCGCTGCACTCCAAATTACACAAATAAGAATATTACGATTATATTACGATTATGACGTAAACAATTGAAGTGAAAACTTTCCTACAGAGCATCTCGATCAAGATGGTTATCGCTACATTTTGGTCTACCTACCTAGCAGCTTGTAAGCTGTGGAAATGCACGTTTGGAAAACATTACACTGCCTTGACAAACATAACACTTCTGCAAAGGTAATTAAATTTAATTTGAACTTTTTTTCTAGCGGAAAAAGGGGAATACCGCTTTCTAAATCGGTAAATTTCCTCTTGCAGTTAGATTTTAATTTGAGTGTCGTTTTTAGTTTTTAAAAACATCCAGTTGATGGAAATTGTTTCTCACATCTATTTTCAGCTTGAAGAACAGTCATCTGAACAAAAATTGGAAAGCAAGTCAATTGGAAAGGGTGAGTGAATACAGACGCAAAATACATTGAATTCATCTTACGTACGAAAGTTAAAGCGCGCGACGCCAAAAGTGTTGTTATTTAATTTTATTTTATTACTATTATTTTTGAGGAGCATTTGCTAGAACCTCCATATTTCGTGATTATGATTATGGAGGCTTATAGTACGGATTTAATTTGCTAGAAAATCTGCTAATTAAATATAAAGTAAATGTGGAAGCCAATTTCTCGAGTATAAGTCCACTATTCTCTAGTTAAGCTGTAAAAGTCACTGAAAATAATCCACCGTAAACGCCCACTTTTTGTGAAATATTTGTAATGATGCTTTTTCAAACAAAAAAATTTATCATGAAGACAACTGGTGAACGTTTTAAGCAGTTGACCCTATTTTTTATTCGTATTTAATAGGATAACGTAACAACAGCTAAAGAAAATGATGACAATATCCCAGTCAAGTTTGAGCCACTCATTGCGATTGGTCAGCAACATCGACACTCCTCTTCGTCAGTATCGTGTTTCGAAACAGAAAGTCGTGAAATCGCAGTTGACATGGAAACTGTTCACGTGGTTGCGCCTAAGTCTTCTATTCCACTGGAACACGTCACCGCTATTACGGATAGCATCCCCTTTGAGAAGGAAACGGCCAGCGGGTGTGCTCATGAATTCACCCTGGAATCTCAAAGTGTAAACGCTCTGGTGCCGGAATTTGCTATCGAAATCGAAAGCGTCAGTGCTGTCACAGAGGTACCCTTTGAAGAGGAAATAGTAGCCGGCTGTGCTCAACAGTTTGCTTTAAAAACGGAAACCATCACCAAGTATGTACCTCAGTTTGCTGTCGAGATGGAAACCGTAGGTGCTATCAAGGAGATTCCCTCTGAAAAAGATGCGGCTGCTGCCATTGCTCATGAATGCAATTTGCAACAGGAATTTGCTAGCGTTGTTAACATTGAGCCTGACTCTGCTGTCAAAATTGAAAATATCAGTGAGGTGAATGAGATCTCCTTTGAAAAAGAAGCGATTAGTGTGATAGCTGATGAGGTACCTGAAGAAGTTACAACTCTCTGCATGAACGAAGAGATCGCCGTCGCGGTGGGTCATGACTAAGTACAACTAGTTTCTTTTGGCTTGCGCAAAGGCTGAAAAAAAAGCGATCCTGTTTCATTTTATCTGTATTACCAAAGCTAGTGATTTGACGAAACCCGGATTTTGTTTTAAGATTCTTAATCAGAAACAGCAGAGAGTTGAGTAGCCACATTCAAAATGTTCAGCGGATGTAATGCTTCTATACCTCACGAACAAGGACTGCTGGAGAATTCCTGCATTTTAACTTCGCAAATAAAAGCATGACATTTGAACTACCCGCTCGGACTCTAGTAATACTGTATTAAGTAGTAATACGACGTCACTTTAGGATGTAGCCAATAGGAATTTTGTCTGCGTTTCCGTGCATGTCATGAAGTACAGACAAGCGTGTGGACACGTGAACTAAATGTGGCTGCTTTGCCATCAATGGTTTTTTTTACGAATTTATATACTTAGTTGAAGTAAGCTCAACCAAAAAGTGTCCACCACTTTTGAATGCTGAAGCAGAAGAATTTGTGCCTCAGGTGAAATGGCCAGCATGATTTTTCCTGCCTTTGTTTATTATTGGTACCTTTCATTTTATTTAACATTTTGGTTCTTTCTTCCTCAGAATATTGAAGTTTCAAAATCGTCTTGCTTGGGGGATGCAAGTGGCGGTACTTCGGCTGTGGCGAACACAGAAGGGGCTGCTGGGTAAGGGCGTCCGTTTAGTACACTGGTTCACCAAGTTATATTTTAGCTTAATGACATGGAAAAATTGAAAAAAAAAGAATCCTGTGAAAACGTAGTCCGTTAAAGGATCAGGGACCATGCCTTTCGCCAAATTTTTAGAAAGTTAACTTCAAATGAAAAGCATTCTTCGCAAACGGAGATTTCCGATGCGGACAATTGGCCCATGGGGATGGACCCTTTAAAACCGGTCGCTGAAATATACGACAAATTCAAAGGGATAGCGGCTTAATGTGAGTATTAAAAAGGGTTGCAAATAAGAAATGGGTATACGTACACTTAAGTACAGATTAGTAAACGAAAGAGTGAGGATAAGAACCTAGAGGAGGAGCTCCCTAGTATGAGACTGTATCGAGTACATCCCGAGTGAGAGGTAAAATAGTAAAGTAAACCTTTGGTCGAACGTGTTGCTTTCAGTTGCCTTTAGTTAGCTTATGTCTTTTCTTTCGCTATTATTACAGAACTGCTCAAGGAATGAAACATCCAGTTGCATTGAATCCATTTGCCAGGGAGTTTGTTCCAACCAAGCAGGTTTACAAGGACGATGAATGGTTAGGAAAGGCTGAAGCTGCGCCTGTAACAAACAGCAATGAGTCTGAGTAAATCTTGCCCAGTCCACGTAATTTTCTACTTTCAATTCAGAGGCAAGACCGTGAATCCTCAGATGGTTCTAGCGTGAAAGACTGTGGGTAATTGTCTTTCACTGCAGATATGAAAGCTATTAAGCAGTACGTTATTTCTTTTAGTGCTGTTTATTTTGCATTGCGTCTGTGGGAGAAATCTTTAATGGGAGATCTCCATTACCGTTCCCGCGGTACTTTGTTACCGCCCTGTTTTGACCAGGGTGTTTCTAGATTTGATCTGGAAAACCTGGGGCAGTACTTTTCTGTGGTGTTGTTTCATGCCGTACAGGGAGTCTTCCAAGCTAGGAAAGGACTGGGAATTTTGACATCGAAACCTCATGTTCACGTATAATTAGTACAAGGTGGATTTAACTTTCGAGCTTTTCGAGCTTTTCGAGGTCACATCAGGCTCAAGCACTTCGGTATTAAACAGTTCATTGTTCAACGTTTTGCCAAAAAAGAAAGTTTGGGACATTTGAATTCAATTTTAAGTCATCGACTATCAAAAGTAATTATGCCTTGGCTGGACTTTCGTTCAGAGTCATCGACACTAGTGAAATGGGTCATTAATACAGAATTGTGGACTGCTCTGTTCATTTTTAAGAATTGTCCAACGAACTGCAAACTCTGCTAATCCAGACGAGACAAATTCCTTGGCAAGTGGATTTATTGACTGAATTCAAATGTCGAAGAATATGTCTCTGCTGGAGAAGCTTGTGGCAGTGCATCGGCTTTGACGAGCAAAGCAAGCCGAGTGACGCGTACGCAACGCGGGAATTTTCTTATGTGATCCTTCGCACAAGTTTAGGGCAAATGTTTTCCTTTTACAGACCAAACTGATATTTTTCAAACTAAATTAGGGATGAAGATAAGCGTGACTGTCTTAAAATGCAAAGAAAATCTTTAGACCACTGTTTTTCTAATGCAAAAAAATTCCATCGAAACGGTCACCATTTTGAAAAGCCCCATGGTGACCAACTTGAGCGTTCAGCTTTATGGTGGGGGGGGGAGGGGAGGGGAGGAGAAGGGGCACTCAGTCACTTTTGAGGTCACGGTCTATATGGAACGCAATTCTGATCTTGTTTTGTATCGTCTTATCTTCTTAATTTTTTTGTCTAGAATAGAGCTACAGCTGTGGTTTACACCTCTCATCGAATGTAAACTAAATTGACAATCCATATTAGAGGAGCCTAAGGTCTAGCTCATAGGTCGAACTTTTCATGCGCCAATCCTAATGCATGCGACCAAAAGCAATAAAGCCTTAAAGTTTGCACATAAAAAGTTCGACGTCTGAACTAAGCCTAATTCAAAGTTTGTTTTTGTTTTTCAGAATTTCGGAAGCTACACTTTCCTTTAATGTGTTTGCAAGAGAATTTGTTCCTTTCAATATGCAGGTCAGCATTTGTAAGTTCCAGTAGGGAAATCAACTGAAGTCGAAACCAAATTTCGTATTCAAACCAGCTCTACAAGACGTACGCACGCCGTTAAATAAAACACTAATACAATCAGTTTGGCTATCAGTGTTTTAAAAGTCATAGTTTATTTTTAATTATTGTTTTTGGTGACTCTATTTTTAATCAGTTTAGTTATTTTATTTTCTGGTTACTTTTTCTTTTATTAGGCAAAAGCTTCAGTTTTAAAAAAAGATCGATCTGACATAAAAAGAAAGAAAATCTACAGGAAGGTGTATTTTGGTATTCTCCAATTAAGTTTTCGATTCAGCTGATATCACCCGTGGCTCAATTTATTATTATATTTACTCCGCCGCATTGTTGCACGGGTCTGCATGGATTTGCCCAGCTTCGTTGAAAATAGAGACCGACATGCACTCACACAAGCTCAAGCAGCAAAAAAAGTTCAGTTACTATAAATGGCCACCAAGAAAAGAATCCTAGGCCACGCCCGTTCGTTATTTCGCATTCAATTGCTGTTAATTTATTTTGTTGTTTGTTTGTTTGTTTCTTATGTGCACCTTTGCTATACCAGAACCATGAGACCTTCCATTCAAGCGGTCCATGGCCAATACCGCAGAGATACAATGCATCCGCCATGTCTCCCGTTCATAGACCAGCGCCACCACGCCCAGTACCAGGCTTCAGACCGCGCAGTCATGCTAGAATCCAGCACAAGCCACCAGCTCGGAGATTTCCATTCAACCATTCAAGAGGTTTGTAACCAAAGATTAGTCGCCAAATTTTTAGTTCTGTCAAACGCACCGTTTAACAACAAATCTAGGCTCAAGTTGTCTTGGATCATTCCTATACCGGAGTCTGAAAATGTGATCAGTTTTATGGCTGTGCACTCCGCGTACCAACTTTTACGAGTGGTACAGTTGTTAGAGCTCATGATCAAGAGAGAACTTTTCTTCCAAAACATTCCACAAAATTGTAATATTATTTAAAGCCAAAACTTAATGTTAGGAAGCTGAGAATCCAAATAGTGCAACCAGTGCGGTCTGATTGCACGAACCTTGTGCTCAGCGGCCACGTTTTCATTTTATACCGAATGAAGCTGCTTTGTTCTCTTTCATCATTACTAACATTACTATGTATGTTTAAAACACGTGTCATCCCTCTATTGGTTATCCAGTTACAGGGGTGCCACACTGCAAAGCCACCATGATCGTCGTCACCCCCACCATTACGGTCACCATCACCGCCACCGTCATTATAAACAGGCCCATAATCATCATCATCGACATCAGCACCACCACCACCACCATCACTGCCGTTATCATTATCATTATTGCCATCACATTCACAATCATCATCATCATAGCTTTATGTTCATCATCACTACCACCCTCAACACCATCGTCATGTCGTCTTCATGCGCCAGGGTCACACAGGATCAAATACTAATAAAATTTAACGCCTTTATAGGGTCGCGAAAGCATGACGTACTTATTCTAAGCAGAACGGCATTTAATCGGCAAACGTATATTCAGAAGTTAATAATAAGCTGCTGTGCTATTCCTATCATATTATTGCTCATCTAACTTTGCTTTTTCCTGACAGGTAATTCGCGACGTGGGCTTATCTAATAACTGGACTTCAGAACTCGATCTCTTTGGAACGTCCTTGCTATTTTTTATGTATACTTTGATACTTTACTGTTAACTATGGCTCGGGAACAGATACGTACAAAACTTCAAGGAAATATAAGGCAGATTGTGCAAAGAATACATTTGATTTAATACTGAAGATCGTCATCAAGGCTCCAATTTGTTTTTTCATGAGAAATTTAGGTTATGGAGAAACCCATTGATTTCTATATCATAAACATTTTCTGTTCAGCAATTTTCCAACTTACTAATTATTTACCGTGCAATTATGCAACTATTGTATAAATTTACCTTATTTGAAAATCCTTTGTAAACATGAAGATGATGGAAGTTTCCATCGAAACAATTTATCGAAATTAAAGATTCTTTTTGATCTGATTGATTTGAAAAGGCATTTTATAGTGTATTAAAAAATAACTTTTAGCAGGCGTGCGCTCTGATTGGTTCAAAGCCGTGTTCCTATTTTACAATTAGATTACGAACCGGAGTTTAATTTCCATGAGCAAATTAAGTTCGTTATAACATAAAGGGCAAAATTACTTTTTGCTGATTGGTTGAGACAGAAGGCATTTTTTCTTAATGTTCTTTCTAAGGAAAGAAAAGGCTGCGCAGCCACAGTCGCTGCTATGTACTCGCCGACAAATGAATATTCGTAGATTCTAGCCAATCACGGCGCGTTGCACAGCCTTCCATTTTCAATACTTTTAGCGTTGTTTTCGAGTCAGAGTTCATTTTGTAGCTGAATGCCAACCTGCTCAGAATAAACCTTGAAGAGTGTGAACCTAGCGTAGCCGTCCTTTCCTGCGAAGTTTTCCCGCGCGACATGTAGGTGTAATCAACACTGAAGACGCAGCCATGTTGACTATTGCTTTTAAAAACTAGGACTGGTAGAGTGATTGTTTTGATAGCCGGACAAATGATTGCAATCAGAAACAGTTAAATTTAAGCCTCATTAAAAAAAAACATTAAAAGACATCTTACTTTCTAAGAAAATTGCACGCACGATCGTTGTCGATCAAGTGGAGAGGGACTGAGGCGGAACCAGAGAGAAAAGTGAGCAGAAAGTGTACGGGAGGGACGGGAGGAAGGAAAGAGAGGGCGGTAAGCGGGATTTCCAAGGTAGCAGAAAGCGAAAGAAATAACAAAAAGTTACAGAACATCCCGCAATATTTTGCAATCGAAGCTCAAAGAGGTGGAAGCCAAAAATAAAAGGGCGGGAACCGGGATTAAACAAAGGGTGGCGGGAAGCGGAAAGTTTGGACACGCCTTGCCCCTTCCCAACCCCCTTCCCCGACCTCTATCAGCAAACATAAATATTTTTGTCGAGGGTTAAGCAACTGAGCAGAGAAAAAAGGTCAGCTTGAAAAGGAGGCTAAGCGTTTTAGTTCTTACCTCACAATAGAAAAATGCACTGACAGCACGGTAAGCAAACATTTGCTTATTTCCAGTATGCAACATTGCGTAAATTACTTGAAAGCAAATTTGCTTATTGTATAGTAATTTTAAGGAAAATCAAGGAATAATACTGTCCTACATATCCCAAAGCAAAGAAAAAGAATAAGGTAAGACGTCCGCCTGGACTGAAAATCTATAACAGCTAGGTCTTTCTCCTTTTCTTTGTAATTGTTTAGAGAGAGAAATATGAAGTTGAAGGTTTTTGAGCAACATGCATATTCAAATACGCAGGCAATCGGTTAACACACAAGAATTTGTGGCTTATAAATCTGGCGAATGAATTCGCAGATTATATTCTGCATTTAACTATGACAGCCAAAAATGAGGCTGGGACATTTATCACTTTTAGTATATAAAACGTTCGGCCCCTGATTCAACAACCATGGAATTTGTTGATTTTAGGCGGTCGAATTCGGTTGTCAGATTTAATACGCTATTTACGTTCGGCTAAAGAAATGTTTGGCGTCTGAACCGAGCTCAACGGTTGCATGCAATATTTAACCAAGCAAAGGATATCACAGTTCTGCGATCAGCCAATCAGATGCTACCCTGGGACACACCACGATTTCGAAAAGCCTAAAATCTTCAAGAGTGAAAGAGTGCATAATAAGGAGTGTCACAAATATTAAAAATAGCTACTCAATAGCTTTTACTTAAATCCCACGGGTGAAATCCTTTTTGTTTGCCATTCAAATGGTGCTATATGCTCTACAAGTTAACGTTTTTACTTGTCATTCAGAGAAAAGCTCCCGAGCTGAACTGTGATTAGTTGTTTCATTTTGCAAGCGGTATTCAGGGCAAAATTTTGCCAAATTTCTAGCCAGACAGCCTTACTGAAATGACCGTTACTGACCTGTCAGAAAATCAGTGTGGCTTCTTAAATATTTTACGCTTTCTGATTTCTATTGTTTCACAAAAAAAGAACTGTAAAAGTAAACTGATTGTATTCGAAAGCGCTATATTTGGCCCACACTAGACAATACAAAACAAATTGTCATGATTAGATGACAGCTACCGTTGACTTTTTCGGAATTAATTATGCCTTTCAAATGTATAATAAGGCATAAAACTAACGGTCAAAATTTATTGTGGGAAAACGAAGACATTTAGATCTTAGTGCAACTGAATTAAGGTAAGTTGATATTTTTTTCTGTACTCCAAACAATCTATTAATTCACATCTTTTATAAAGTGTTCCTAAATTAAGGGTATGTCTCCTAAACAAAGATTTTGGCAATTAACGGTACTTGAGAGGTTAGTTATTGATAATTTTTAATGATGCTCGAGAAACTTACTAGATATGTTTGCCGTTCTAATGTAATTTCCTACGTATCTCCCCGCAATATCGTTGAGATTAATGAAAGCTGTCCAGCAGTGCTTTCCTTTAACTGTTGTTGAAGTTGTAACCTAATACAAGCCGGCTGTTTTCACTGTTGAGAGTGCGGATGAAATTCTGAAGTGTCTGAGTGACAATCATATTGAGCCAAAAAGATCTGTATCTGTTAACATGTGCTGAGCAATACCGTTAACTGCAGTACTGTTCGCTTTTTTAACTTTTCTAATGTGGGACTTTTCGAAACTGCACGTGTCCACATTCTGCTTTCAGTTGGTAGCATTACAGGAGGCAAGTAACAAACCGCGTTGCTCTTTCAATAACACTAAGATCACATTTTTTACGCTTTATGATTTTTGTCAGTTGTAATTTCCTAATGGCCTCCTCCGATTAATTCGAAAGTAAATGGTCTGTAAGCCGAATAAACAGACGGCATAAAAAAGACTCCAAGTTATTTGAATAGTCACACTGTAGGGTTTGTAAGATTTCATCCAGACTAGAGAGCTAGAATTGATATAGCACCACAGGAAAGTACTGCTCAGTAGCTTTGATACGAATGGCCACACTTATCGACTGAAGTCTCACTCAATGAATCTTTGAACCACATTGCAAGACGCAAACTTTGACCGTGGCAGTGAAGCGGTTAATACTTCTGATCAACACTGCGAGATAGTTTGAACCGCATTGGACTAACAAAAGACAGAATTACCCATTGAAAGGCCGTTAACAGTTTTTTTTTAATTAATTATTTCAAAATATATTCAACGGATCGAAACGGAACTCCGAAGTGACTTACGTAACGGTCAAAACTCGTTGTGGTCATATTAGAGTACAGACGCTCGAAAGACGGTGACTATCAAAACACTGAATTCTGGTGAAACATTTTCACTTTTGTCTACTGACACATGCAGTAGGTTTCTAGGCACAAATTACTAAACGTCGATTTTTCAAAAAACTAAATTGTCTTCTCTAACTCGAAAACTTGCACAGTGTTCGCCATAGAAAACCGGTTTTGGCAAACAATGTGCTGAGTCAATTGTGAATTATATCTCAGTAATCTGCGATTCTCACTCGTTTTGATAACTACTTTGCAGTGAAACGAAGCTAAACCGATGATACGTCATGATGCATTTCCTGAGGTGTCTCTTCGTTTGGTTCTTCACTCTACAAATCACACTTGCAAGTCGAATGGGGCCAACGACCCCTCAACCGAGTGACTTTACTCAGTGCCGTTTGAGCGACGATCTAAAAGAGAAGTTTGTGGATCTTCACAACACGTTACGAGGACAAGTACAGCCTAGTGCGGCAGACATGGAGTATCTGGTTAGTGAAAGTAAAAGCTGCGCGCACGAATAAGGTCTCGGTCGCACAATTGGCCAGCTGGCATGCCTTCGGTTCTTTATGTCCTACTTGAAATATTCGTTTGTAATGCTTTCTTAAGCTAGGCTCACTTTTTAAACTATCCAGGAGCGGGCTCCTGAACTATCTTATTATTAGTAACTGTGTCAGCTGATAAAAATTTTTTTTTTAAATTGCGTATTACTTCATATAATAAGGATGGTGGTAAAACTCACGCAATTCTAGACTTTCTCAAAAGTCCTCTGAGTTCATTTCCGGTTCCGGTGGTGGGCCTTTGCTCCGCACTCGGTGTTTTTGGTTTTTCGCCCTTCCGAAATCGCGCTCCTGTAAAGAAAAAAATTCTGAGCTCGGCTTGTGGACAAGTCTAACGTAATTCTTGTGCGGAAGCATTTATTTGAGTTGCTTACTTCGTTCTGACGCAGGAGTGGAACGATGACCTTGGTAACCTGGGCCAGATGTGGTCTGATAAATGCGAATGGATGCACGGCTTTACCAAGTTTGGCGACTGGCACCCAAAAGCAGAATTTCGAAGCAAGTCTGTAGGTAAGAGAACAAAAAGAGTACAGTGAAAAAGTAAAAATTCTAAAAAATGGTTTAACACTGGCTAAAGATCGAAGTTTTCGATCGAAACGTCTGTAATTTTAAACGTTCGTTTTTGATGTTTTTTAGCCAGTGTCAAATCACTTTTTAGAATTTTTATTATTATTCCTGGCTGCAATTTTAGTATTTTGTGATTGATACAGTGAATAAAATGATTGAATATTTTTGACAAGGCTGCTATACATAAAAAATTGCCTTTAGGTAGGCGCACCACCGTAAAGCTGCCTCCTGGTACTTGGTTGTTTTGGCAAAGGGAAAAAGCAATAGGTCGCGGTGCCTGATGTTATTGAATTACCGTTATTTCCTTGTCACTGGGGTAAGATTCAGGAGTAAGAACCACTATGTATTTATTTGTACAAATCTTTTTTCGTACTGCCAATTATCAGGTCAAAACCTGGCTCGTGAGTGGGGAAAGTGGATTGAAAACAAAGAAGCAGGGCCTGAGGACTCTGTACGCAGATGGTTCAAGGAGAGATATTATTACTCGTTTGGCAAGTTTGCGTATCCGATGCCTCGTTCAATGTGCCGTAAAGAACCTTGCGGACATTACACTCAGGTTAGTGTAATTTTATGCATGCAGTAGAACGCCTGGCGGTCAAGCCGCTGCATGGCTAATTTGCTGGCCGATGTAGTAAAATGTCCGTTGGAGCAGTAAGTTCCAGTGTATGAAAAGTGCAACTATGATGTTTGTATCCTGTTTTCCTAAATGGGCACCAGTGGGTGAGGGATAGATCTGCAAGGGCTAAGCTTTCCATCCAGTGGAGGATCGTAACACTCCTGCCTCGAGCAACCGAAATCGGAATTTTGCGCCAGTCGTGTGGGTCGCGAATGGCACATGACAGCTGTGACCAGGATAAGGACATTTCACATGATAGGATTAATGCTGCAAAGACCCATTTGCAAGCCACTGCCTTTATATTTTCCAGTAAATTTTCCCTTCTACTTGCGTCACCATAGCTTCCGTCCAACGTAGGTGCAGAGAATGAAGGAAACAGCAAAAGAGGAATTTGGGAGTGAAGTACGAGTCGCGTGCTACGACGGATGTTCTCTTCTAGGGCTTAACCATCGTTCTTTGTTAATCTCATTTCTTATTTTTTTTTTTTGCCTTATGTAAAAGGTTGTCTGGGCAAGCAGCAAAAAGGTTGGCTGTGCTTTTAACTGGTGCGACAAGTATTTCGGTATGCCCCATCCCTGGGTACCTGGGGAGACTGTTGTCACCTGTGACTACTATCCAAGGTAAGAATGTTCTCCACAACGAACTGTGATTGGTTGAAGATCATTTACCGTGATTCTCTAGAAGTAACGAGGCCTGTTTCAGATGTCGAACGTCATTTGCTAAATCTATTGCCAATGAGAAAAAGGAAATGCCTTGACTAATTAATTTGCATGTTAAGAGTTTGGCACGTAAGAGGTTCGACATTGGAAACGGGCGTAAGGTCTTTCCAGCATTTATTTGATTTAAAAAGCTCAAGAATTTAGGAATGTTTCTAGTATTGCAATTTAAAAGTCCTAAATTAATTTTTCAAGTTTTATAAACAGTCTTGAAAAAAATGTTGTCAAACTAGCTTTTCACTTAGATTTGTTATGGTAATTTCTTTATCAAAGTATAGTTCGAAACTATGTGGACTGCTTAGATCTTTTTAAAAATGTATCTAATGATAACCACATTATATTTAATAGGCTACTTTCATGGTGGCTACCAGAATCCATTCGTTTTTATTTCTTATTTAAATTCTGTAGTTTCAGTGGGGTTTAAATAACAATAAGCTTGATGAGGAAAAAACTGAAGGCTTCTGGTAGTCGTGATAAGATGACGCCATCGTGACACCACCCTGAGCTCTTTCCAAACATATTATGATTTTCCAACAATATTACGATTTTTTACAGTGGTAACGTAGTTGGACAGCTTCCCTACACAGTTGGTCCTCCATGTTCAAAGTGCGCCAGTGGACAGGGGTGGTGTTACAAGAACCTTTGCAGTAAGTAAGACTCGTCGAGAGTTGCATGAGCAATAAAAGGGGGAAGAGAGTTAGGGGGCAATAAAACATTCCATACCGAGCAATTACAAGACATATTGCAAAAAATTGTGACTTACAATCTGGATCCTATACGTCTCTCGGTGCGCTGATGATGATGATGACGACGACGACGACGACGACGATGATGATGATGATGATGATGATGATGATGATGATGATGATGATGATGATGATGATGAACTAAGAATAGAGAAGAATGAATAATTCATATTATTTGCATGCAGGAGAGTGCAAGGATTTCAGCCCTAAATGTGGGACGACATACACAAGAAGCATGTGTCTGACAAAAAGAGACCTCATGGAAAAGCAGTGCCCTCGAATGTGCAACCTGTGCCGTGAGTAACGTCTACGTAATTCATAAAATAATTATCTAAGCAAAAAAGCAAACCCGGTATCATGCAGTGTTTCAGTGAGACCTTCTAGTTCCAGAGTCGAAACTAGCTTTGGTGTTTGCTTTCCAATTTGTGTGCTTCACGACCTGACAAGTTCTCATGCGGTTAATTTGTGCCATGTCCATTGTGATTTGACAGGTAAAACTTGACAGAACGTTTGTCATACCACTCAAATGTGAAAGCCACTCATGCAGCTGAATAATATTCAGCACGTGTGGTGGTTCTAACTTCTACTACGTTATAAACCCCGACTAAAGTTTGACCATTCAAAACAAAGCTGTTGAACAGTGCTTTCCTATGCTTAAGCTAAGCTTCAGTAAGGTTGCTGTAATTTTTTCAGCCTACGGGCGATATATCTAAAATTTAGACCCTTCAAATGAGAGTCTGCGTCACCTTGTACAACCATGTTGTATAAAACGCAAGAATTCTATTTTCTTAGCTCCTTCACAAAACAATTTTTTACAGGATGTCCCCTGAAGTGTAAGAATGGAGGACAAGTCGATCGGAAAACATGTACCTGCACCTGTTATGGCAAGTGGAAAGGCAGTGATTGCTCGGGTAATGTATATTATGCAGACATTTACATCGTTTTATTCATAGTTATTGCTTGCTGACTGGCTACTGCGTTTCCATTTATTGAAGATTTGAGAGTTTAGTTATTCTAAGGCTTCGAATCATATTGAACTGATCACAACGAAATTAACACCATTATATTATTCTTTTCGCAGAGAAAATATGTGATCAAGGATGGTATGGCAAGAATTGTGAAAGTAAGCATTTTCCTTGAAGTTCTACTTCGCGCTTTTTCTTATCTCAAGGAAGACCCATGACCGAGAGCTAGAGTCTCCTTCCCTTCTATCCATGAAAAATTATCAAATAAGGTTTTCAAACCAGTATCAAAAACAGTGCTAAGGCCCTCTGCCTTTGGTACACCCTTTGGTTAGTCCTTTCGTAAGTTTTCCTTTTCTCAACCCCGATGAATCTGACTCGCCCTCTTTTTTGAAATATTGCGTATAAATACATGATGTGTTTATTGCGAAAGCATATTCTCATCTTAAAGATGGTGGTCATTAGACGATGAAGCAGCTATTGTTTATTTGCTTAACGTTTACTGTAGTGTTTTGCTTCAGCCAGTGATTTCAAATTTGTGTTTAGTAAAAGATTCGGTCACATGACTATTGCAAAAAGGTTCGGTAAATATGCTTTTTTTTCTCCACCTCTACAGAAAGGTGTATGGACAAAGTTGGGACAGCAACGTGCAAATGGCGAAAGGAAAATGGACACCCCTGCTCCGTTGCCTACATGAAATATGAATGCTTCAAAACCTGCGTTTGCGGTAAGTCATTTTTTAAATTTTAATTTTTTTAAATATCGTTTCTCTTCAGATCTTGTGTCCGATGAACGATTTAATATGTAACTGCGGCATTTATATTGCTCATAAGATTTCCTCGTTTATTGTTGCGAAAACAAACTTGGTTTCAGAAAAAATCGGGTAACACTTTTTCTTCCGCGACAAATGTTACGCGTGTGCACTTCTTTGGAAAAAGAAGCTCATAAATTTTTGTGCAATAAAGTCCCTTGTTTGTGTAGCCTTTTAAAATGGTGAAATAGAAGTTTCTTTGTTTTCTTATGTGTTTTTCATTTCCAAAAGAATGAGTCTATTCTCTTATTTATTTACATTTTATTTGAAGTATTTGTCACTTTCTAATTCTCAGATCTCATGCCAAGGCCAGAACCAAAACCTCGACCATCTCCAACAACTAAACCGACGCCCACGAGTCGCCCGGTGCCAACCCGCCCCGTCTCAACAAAACGTCCATCGGTAACAGGTAGAAGTATCAAAATCTTAGTTAGACTTATTGGCCGGGCGGTCCATCACGCAGAATGCCTATTGTTCTCGGGACATTTACTTCCAGTTCAAGAAAGTTTGTAGATCTGTCATATCACGCGTTATTATTCATAGACGCTTAGAAAGAGCTTAATTCATTGGTTGCCATGAACGCACGGCTAAGCTCATTATCATGATGTGGGCGGCAAACTAAACAATGAACGGAGCGCGCTATTGTTTTGCCTTTTGTTTCGTAAAATCCAACATATGAACATTAGAACATTTCATGACACAGTTTTCCATTTTGATCCGGTATTGAATGGGCATTTTAGAGTGGTTTCGTCTGGGCAAAAGTTACAACATAGAACAGGGGCACCCAACGAGAATATAGTTCAAAACCACTTAACTTAGCATTATTGAACGTATTTTAGTATTTAAATAGTAGATATAGGCGTATTTTTATCCCCTAGAAACTTTTCATCTGTTCGGATTTCTTAGCTGAAAGTCTAGTGATCCGAAAATTATAGGGATCAAAACTTACCTTTTCGAAAATTTTAGCCAGAAAAAGGCTCCCGAAAATTCTAGGTGACCTTTTAAGGGTAGAAATCCGTTAAAAAATGGGCAATAATACCATATTTTAGATGTTCGAAAATCCTAGAAGAGGCAGGCAAGCAAGAAATTTTACAACAAATGTTCCGAAAATTCTAGATCTCCAATCGTCTTCCGAACAGATATTTTCCCGAAAATTGTCGTTGGGTGCCCCTGATAGAAAGAAAGCTATGTCGAATCATCACTACGCGAGCGAGATGATTGTGTCGTAAATAAATTCAGCATTTCGCTTGTTCATGGTTTGCGTGCGCAAGCGGCCGACACTGTAATGTTTTGCTTCTGTCTTTGGAAGTTTTTTAACTTTTATGTGAAACAAAACAGCGGGTAAGTGTGTTTATATTCCCTAACAGAGCCAAAAATTCTAAAGCTCGATCGTGGTCAGCGATCGTAGCGAACATAAATGATATCCGACACACAAGCGATTCCGTGATTGCATGTATTACAAACATTTGTTAGTTTATAGACTGAATGGTATCGATCACTACGATTAGTTCGTATCCCAGAGGTAAAATGCTTCGTTGAAGCAAATCAAATTAATAGTACGCTCGGGTGCCCATAAACTTCTCTCCATTTCCAGATTGCTTCGCCGTTTATTTGTAGATGGAACATCGGATCTTTTTTGTCAACAAAAGGAGGTACGATATGAGTGAGCAACGGATTGATCGGGTTGTCGAAGAGCTCTGAAAAGAGCTCCCGATCATTGACGTTCTCGATTTCTTCGTTAGTCATAGCGAGATCTGGCCGAGAGTTCGAATGAGACAGCTGGTGCACTGTGATCGGTTTTAAAATTCGCGGCAATTCTGAACTATTTTACAACTGAGTGGTTTTCTTGAATGGGCATTGTATTAGTCTTGACAACCATTGTTATTCACTCATGGGCCTATAAACACAATAGCTCGCTTGCTCACGACGCGCCATTTTCAAACACAACTCCTACCAGCAGTTTTCAAAGTGAAAGGGATAGTGGTTCTCGTTGACCGATTTTAAAAACTAAAACGGATTCTGTTCGAGAAAAGGTCCATCTTTCATTTGCCGCACGTAGGTTTTCTCAAAGCAGTCTAAATTTCCTGAAAATCTCTTTCGAAAATGGATTCCATACAAAAAAAGCCCGTTTTTGCTGTATTTTCAAGTTCAAAGGGATAGTCCTTACTCTTGTTCAATCTTTTTCGTTTTAGGCTTAAATTGCAGATGCAACATTCTTCTTCTGAAAAGCCGCACGTAGGTTTTTAGGGTTTGACTTCTGGAAAGCAGGAAGGCAAGTTTTATGAGCGCTACTTGACCAATTTGAGCCCTTTCTTCTCTTATTTTGAGCTATTCATAGCCCACTCTCATTCAAATTTGCCGCTTCATAGCCTTATGAATAATTAATGATGCCCACGCATTCTGCCCGATGAATAGCGTAAGATTAATAAAGCTTTGAAATGTACATCAAACAAAACTGCAGTTCCTAAGACCTGTAAACAACAAAAGCAAAAAAAAAAAGAATCTGGAATGGAGTTCTACTGATCGACTGCTCTTTGGGAAAAAAAAAAAAGCATAATGGCGTGAGACTAATTTTTGCAATTCATAGGGACGAGGGAGTGGCTCAGTGTTTTGTTGTTTCTGGATCTGCCTGCTTGACTTGGTCGCACGGATTTTGCTGCAAAGTCCTTCACTATTTCGTAGTGAGGATGAGACAAGGAATAGCCTTCCTTTGCCCAAGACTGGCTGACCGAGCTCTCATAAGCTACCTCTGAAAACTTTCTACATAGGCGGCATTAACGACGTTCACCAATGAATATTCTATTCACGATTTTCATTTTTTATACAATTTCACAGAATGCAAAGACACTTCAACTCTGCACTGTGAGTTTTGGGCAGGACTTGGACAATGCAAGAAACAGGCGAACTGGATGAGAAAGAATTGCATGAGGAGCTGTGGAGTATGCAGTAAGAAGGAACTTGAACACATTACTATTTATTTTCTACTTATTACTGACAACTTAGACTATGCACCAGGGCCCGGTTGTTTAAAACAGGATAAGCTAACCCAGGATTGGCGTTTGCCATTCCTGTAAATCTTTTTGCCCTACATTTTGACTTCGGTTGCTTTTAAACAATCACCTCAAGTAACTTAAGGCTTGGTTGTTTTTCCTTAAACGACCCCCAGCAGAGATTTTTGAGACCTTCCGTTTTTCTATTGTTAAAATAACTTATCCCGACCATACGGTTTCAGTTAATAATTGTTTGACTTTTCTGACAAAATGAAACTCATTCTAAATATCACGTGACATTTCCTGGCTGATGACGTCACAAAACGTGTTTTTTGAAATGGGGAACGTTAGTGGGTAAAAATTTGGAGAACTTATGTCGTTAAAATGCCCACTAGGACCATGCCAATGTATCTCCGCCTTTTAAGGTGGTATACCTCATTTATATTTGAAGATATTTTGACGTTTAACGTGTCACGTGACCCGTTTTTAAAAATTGACCGTTCCCATTAACACAAGGACACGATTAAAAGGCGGAGTGATGAAGCCTATACTTACAGTCATTAAACAAGGAAGCAAAAAGATGAATATCAGAAAGCTTTCTGTTCCCCATTTTCAAGTAAAGATTTCAACGGTTATAAGTCATTTTCAAGTCACGTGACAAAAACTCCCGGTGAATAAGCTTATGAAATTACTAATAATAACGATACCAAACTACTTGTCAAGTTTCAGGAAGAAGGGACAAATTTTTCACCTTCAAATAAAAATATGTCAAATTACCAGCTTGGTCAAGCCTTAACATACTTGAGACTTGTAATTTGTTTGAAAACTCTTTTGAAACAAGAGAAACAGCAATCTTGGTTACATCCAGTAATCCCAGGTTAGCATTAACTGCCTTTCGAACAACAGGGCCCAGTATAATAAACCTGCAAGCATGCTCCCCTGCCTTTACGTCCCTCAAGTATATATATATTAAGCGAGTCATGATCCAAGGCTTTTAATAAAAGTATTATCAGGCAGGGTATCAAATCACACTTAAAATACCAAATAAATGACAAATACGTTGAAGACTTAGTAGTCTTAAGGCTGCAAGATAACTGCAGTGACAGCAATAACTGGTTGACATTTTCTAAAACAGCTTGCCAAGACGTGTATGACGCTACAAGCTGCAAACGATGGGCAGACAAAGGCGAATGTAAGAAAAATCCTTCATGGATGGAGGCGAATTGTCCACAGAGCTGCCTTGTTTGTGGTAAGAAATATGAAAGTTAAACAAAGAATGTATTTATAAGGCTACGCGTGCGCACACTGGTACAATTTGAATCTGTGCAAGTTTTATAGCTTAAAAAATTCGATGCTATGTTGTTCACAGAGAACCGTAGCAAGGCATTAAGAATCGAGCCAGGATTTGAGTCACGGCAGAGCAAAGTTTTTTTGTGTAAGAAAACAACACGTTTGCTGATATTAACACTTGAACAGCTATCTTCAGTACGTGGCCGTCGGCATCATGATCGTATCATTTAAAGGAGCTACGTCACGGATAACGCATCTTGAAAAAACTGGCAAGTTTTTTCAAGTTTGTCATTCGTAATCCATCTTAATCTCCCTTAGTCGTAACCATCCTTGTTTAGTTTTGGTTTATTCTTACTTCTCTGGTGTTTTAACTACCTTGGGAAACTATTATTGTGAGGTTTCCCTCAATGCGAAAATAATTTTGCCAGATCAGAAAAGTTAATGAAAATACCGTGACACAGTTCCTTTAAATATGACCAATTCAAACATGACCAGGTCATTCGAATATGACCAGCTAATGTGTTGCTTTCTATTACGTAATCCCATTTCTTGTTAAAAAGCCCCTCTAGGACGTGACAACAATTTGTTAATTCAGTCTCAACCTTCCTTTATCGTTGGTTCTTTCGCGTCTATAATTAAATTATTTCTATTTTAAAATGGAAATATTTTGCTTGCTATTTTCTAACAGGCTGTCATGACAAGAACACCAGGTGCCGTCAGTGGGCAAAGAACGGAGAGTGCGGCAAAAATGCTGCATGGATGAGTAAAAATTGCCAGAAGAGCTGCGACACCTGTTGAGGCCGTGCGGCAGCCTGAGTGGTCCTTATTCTGGCACTTTCAATTAGACGTTTAGTTGAAGTTTTTTTCCTAGATTTAATAAAGATTGTTCTAGGTGTATAGGTTGTTTGTAGGACTAGCACTGTTATTTTAGAGCGGTTTTGGTTGTAAAGTCTGGTTTTTGTATACTTTGGGAAGCAAGTTATTATTGAAGACAGCTGGTTCTATGTTGCTATTCTCCTGGTTCCGTGTTTCTTTCATTTCCACGAATGTGAACCCAAAAAGCATTTCAAAATGAAACGAATTCGTTTTATTTCTTCACATATTCTCGATCTTTCTTAAGTAAGGAAAATCAGTGGTAGATCTTGACACAAGCTGACACAAGATATTTTCCAGAAAATTTCTGAAGAGAATTGTGCTTCAACAGCGCTTTTTGCTTGTCAACTAAAAGTTTTTGGTTTCCATCGATTTTCGTCTGCAAGAATGCATTTCGGATTCGAAAACAGTAAACTCGCTATTCTGTAGCCTGTTCCATAATATATCGCAGTACATCGGAGTACCCCGGTGTCCTTTTTTTTCCCGCTCTTTCGCTTTCAGCTTGCTATTTCCCTCTCGGGCAGTGTCGGGCGCCACTATCTGAACTCCTAGAACAGGTTAGCTTTATTTAATTTTCTACTGACAATTAGACTGATAGTAAGGCCACGGAGTTTAGACGCAGTGTTGGTACTCTTACAAATTACTGCGTAATATCCTCAGGCAAATAACCTGGCGTAGCAAATGCAGCTTCAGTTGTTTTCCCATATTTAATATTAAAAAAAAGATCCCCACGGTTAGTTTCAGCAGCCGTACCCGATGAATTCGCTTCAGTTGTTCCCTTTGCTCAAGTCAGACATTTCTGTTACTTTTCTTTTATCAATCTGTCAGATTCCCTACTACCAACTTCAGTAGTCTTGTACAAAGGTACTGGAAATAATAACAACTAAGAAATAGCCCGAGGCAATATCACTGTCTGATCACGTATACATGGTACAAAGTCTGGCGTAAATAACACTCCAATTGCAACCGAAACCATTATACATTTATAGCTTGAAATAGTAGCTGTTAAACCTATTTTTAATTCTTTATTCACAGCATATTATTTTTTCTGAGTTAAAATGTTATTTTTGAAAATGGTTGTAACTATATAACAGGATATATTTTCGAAGCCAGGAAGGTCATAGAACAAATACAAATAAATATGGTGTAGTGGTCATCACGCCCGACTAGTAACCCGGGGGAGACGCGGGTTCGATTCCGGCTCGGGGCAACATGTTCTTCTTTTCACATGAGGTGTGTGTCGAAAGTCAAACTGCACAGTTGTTTACTTTCAGATATTTATTTGTATTTGGTTGTAACTATAGATGACCCTTAAGAGGTATAATGAAAGGTAAGTTAAGGTGAAACAAAGCGGGATGTACGAACCCCTGGCTAGCTCGCATTTTGCTGGCTTAACGAGCTTACCAGCGTGGGATTCCCTCTTGTCTTGGCCGGATGATTTTCTCAAGCGAAAATTAATAAACGGTTGGCCATGTAAACAAAAAAGTGCCATATTTCTCTCCCGGTGGAGCGTTGAGACAATGTGGTCGGTCTAACATATGACTATATTTATTTATTTCGTCTGTCGGTAAAGAGCGACAATTTAAAGGAGATAAATTGCATGGCTCTTTTACCTAAAGTCAGAAGGGGATGGTTTATTTTGTAAGGACAAAGCCACAAAAAAGTAAAATTTCGCGGACTAGTACGGTTTAGGAATGTTATTGACTGGTACGACGCCTAAAATAAGGTCAAGTAAATCGTTACGGCCACCTAGTCCGAAAAAAACCTTAAGGGCCTTGAAAATGGCACCAAATTATACCAACACTCATCACATTTGCTGCTACAAAACGGTGCCGGTGAGGCAGCAAAAAAGAGATCTGCGCCAGACTTTCACTGATAACGGCAATTTGCATTAGAGCCCAGTCCCCTGATCAAACAAATTTCTCATTTCATACTTTTATTGCTTAAACTATGCCAGTGGGGCAGCACGCTAATCTGTTGCTTAAGTTAAATATTCTTGCTTGAGTTAATCATTCACAGACGAGCGATAGTCTCCACATTTTCGGTGACGTCACTCAGCCCGCACTACTGTCCGCCCAGCGTAGTGCATGCCATGTTTGCGCCACTTGTCGCTCCACGTCGAAGTTCGAACGGAAATGAATAGTGAGTGTAAAGAAATATCACTAAGGTGTCAGCAGTTGATCAGTGATTTTAACATTCATTTCATTTTAACTTTTGTGTGTACGTCCTGATGAAATCCTAAAGTGTGTCACCACAGGCAGCCCAAGCTCACGCCTCGAGAAAGCGAGGAATTTATAAATTATTTATCGTTCTCGAGCCGGGACGTGACCTTCGAGAGAGACCGGTATTGGGTTACAAGCGGCCGTTCACAATTTGAGACTTTGTATGGGGAATAAAATATCATCGATTTCGAACGTGAAATAAAACTCTATTTCAACACTTTTTTAGTGAAATGAATAAAACTAACTTACCTCTTGTGTCTTTGTGTGTTTTTGGGCTTATTTCATCGTTCTGGGCTTTCTTTGTCATGACTGTTACTACCTTCATAAGACGAAGTCAAGGCACCACACTGTTTTAGGCCGGAGATTCGAACTTGTCGACTCGAAGGCGGTTTGCGGCCCGAAAATCCATCCTATCGCAGATTTTTTCGACCAGAGGTAAATCTCTATGATCTCCACACCTTGTAAAATGTTCGTTCGTTAAATATCCCTGCGCATTTTCCTGAAAATGAGCATTTTCTCACTCCGTGTCCAAAATCCCTTCTTTTGGAGAACGCAAATGATCTTGAAAATCGATTCGAGGCTCGGGTCCGAGGTCAATTTTCTCTCGACCGAGGGTGGTAAAGTCAATTCAGCCAATTCATGTACAGCTACTGACGGTAATAATAGTTTTAGTACATACCAAATCAGTGCGATAAAAACCTAAAAAATGTGTTACACAACGTTAAACCAACTGATGCAGTGTCTCCTGTGTCCTTTTTAACTGGATTTACGCTTGATTCAATTCTCCTGTTCCACCGCCTGCGCGTCGACAAGTTCGAATCTCCTGCCTAAAACAGTGTGGTGCCTTGACTTCGTCTTATGATGGTAGTTACAGTCATGACAAAGAAAGCCCAAAACGATGAAATAAGCCCAAAAAACACACAAAGACGCAAGAGGTAAGTTAGTTTTATTCATTTCACTAAAAAAGTGTTGAAATTGAGTTTTATTCCACGTTCGAAATCGACGATATTTTATTCCCCATACAAAGTCTCAAATTGTTAACGGCCGCTTGTAACCCAATACCGGTCTCTCTTGAAGTTCACGTCCCGGCTCGAGAACGATAAATAATTTATAAATTCCTCGCTTTCTCGAGGCGTGAGCTTGGGCTGCCTGTGGTGTCACAACTGAAAAATCTGTAAGCGAGAGAAAGTAACATGGCAAATGGAACGGAAACTTTTTAAAAACCCCAAACGGTGGGAGGCTTACCAGTTGGTTATTTACAAGCGTGGCTGAGGATTTGAACGCGGTACTGCCGTGAAACAAATCCAAGTGGTCAGAGAGGAAGACTTGAACCAGCGTCTGGAAGGGTATTCTCGGGATCCGGGATTTGACCAAAATACGGTGCGGGATTCGGGAAAACGCAAAATATCTTGACGGGATTCGGGATTTGACTGCTACCAGGGAAGCGGGATTCGCCAAAATTTGGGCACGGGATGCGGGATTTTTAGGCTTGTCTGTCGGGAATTTGGGAAAGCGTCACGACTCAAGTAAACTTTCTAGCGGCAAAAGCGAATCAACCAGGCCAGCGAAAAATATAAATCAAAAGGGCCAATCTGCATCTTAAATTTATTAGCTTTTGCAGAAATTAGTCTTTTTTAACGTATTTTTGGGAAAGAAAAAATGGTATTCGGGATAGCGATGAAAAAAGGGCGGGATGCGGGATTCTCCTCAAAAAGGAGCGGGAATGCGGGATCAGGACCCCCCTTCCAGACCCTGTTGAACCCGGGGCCTCCGGATTACAAGTCCATTCATAACCACTCGGCCACTCTGCCTCCCTTGGATTTCACACACTGCTCAGTATCTACTACTCAGTATCTTAAATGACTGAACTGCAACCGCTGTCCGTAGAACCAATTCCAATCACTACATTTTCGTTCTCATGTTTATAGTTGATTGCAGTCTGCACCGAGTTGGGCGGCGCCTCGGAGGTTTTGTTCCAAGCCAAATTCATCCCCTTAAACGAAATCGTCCCAATGCCTGTGACCCGCAGAAAAGCTCTCCTAAAAGACTTCATTCGCCATGCGTAGATTACAGGATTTATGCCGCTACTGAAGTACACCAACGAAAGGGTGATATCCCGCGCGAGGTGAGATCCATCGCTTCTGCACTCCTCGCATTGCACCATTGCAAAGTCGATGCTGAGGAAGGGGATCCACAAAACGAGAAAAACAATAAGAACCAGTAACACCGTTCGTGTTGCCGCTTTCTCTGTACGTATAGCATTTTTCAAAGGCAAACATCTTTGCTCCCCGAGGCGCTCAATCATAACTGTATGCTGGCGTAGAGCACGGTATACCATGAAATAAGCGATTATAAAGACCAAAGTCGGAATCACGCAACCGAATCCATACAAATAAAGCTGAAAGGTTGTGTCCCTCCATCCTAGCAAAGGAAGGAGAGCGTAGTGAAAAGAAATTCCCCAAATGACGCCGATACTGATTTTTACGTTTCTCTTATTAACAATGTTTTGCGTCTGAAAGGGTCGTTGGACGGCGAAGTAGCGAATTATTGATAGCGCCGTTATGTTCAGTAAAGAACACGATGCGGAGATAATAGCAAACAAGTAGTGGACCAGATAGAAGACATTGCGGTTTTCCCAGTACGTGACTACGAGAAGCGGTTCCGAGACGGCTCCCATGATCAAATCAGCTATTCCCAAGTTGAGTACGTAGTAGTTTTGAGCCGTCTGAAGTTCGCTGAAGGGGTCTTTCCAATATGCTACACAAAGAAGAAGGTTAACAAAGATCGTGAAAAAGGATACGACGATGTACACAATGACGCTCGCAAGACTTGTTTTAAACCAATAGTCATCGAAAAATATTGTGTGTAGCGACGACATCTTTGACCCTTTCCGTGTTGGAAGCCAAGAGTATTAAATTTTTCAGCAACGAAATTCTCAAACTGCCAGCTTCCAGCTGTTTTACGAAGTTTGAGTCCCGTTATTTTATCTTAGTAATAAAATAAGAGACAGGCCAATTTCAGCTGACCTTCGCGATCGGTCAATGTTCGATATCGATCCTGTGAAAATGACACTCAAGGGATATTTGGCAAACATAAACGGTCGCCGAATGTCATGAAAATATCAGACAATCAGTATCAGTTTCCATGCATCTCTTTTACCGCGGCATCAAACTCTGACGGCAGCTCGACAAACATACCTGACATCTTTTTACAAATAAAAAAGGAGTCGACAAATTAAGTGTCGTATACAATTATACATAAATGAGTGGTGTATACAATTCCCTATAGCTTATAAAATAAATATAATTCCGCTAAATATAATCAAATACTACCTAAATTTTTTAGACAGTTCCTTCTATGATTCTATTGCTAAGATATTAATGTGCAGTTCAAAGGTTCCTATTTTCCGGTTTAATCAGCACCTGTTAAATCTTTCAGTTAAGTGTTTTTTAATTATCATTGGCGTTTTTTTCTTTACAAATTGGAAAATGCAAACCATACCGACTCTTCTGCGTCAGTAAAGTTAGGATCGAAATAAGGAAATGAGTCCAACCTGGCAGCCAAGTGCACTGAATTAATGTGAAAATGGACACATATTTTGTTTTCGTCTTTACCAAATTAAATGCCTGCCTACCATTTATGTAGTAAATATTCACTGAAAATTCGCAAAGTAATTTTCATAAGTAGCCTTTTTACTTTTATATAAAAATAACTGAATGTGAGGTTTTTATGCGAAAAAAAAGAATGTTTTTGTGCCGGAAACAATTGAACAAGATCTGAATTCACAGAAGAAAAATGTCAGACCGGTTGTTGTGTCTCAGTGTCGCAGTTTTGTCCGGCTTTAAAACGTTAATTACAAACATGTCCAATGACAAAGCATCTATTGTGCTTAGTCTTGTAAATATTTACAAATTCATTTTTATGAGGATATCAGTCTCCCCCTAAGAACTTTAATGATAAGCATTACTGAAATACATTGGCGAAGTAGGAAGCTATTGGTTGTAAATGATGTTGAAGACTATTAGAGGAGTGTTTACTAGTATAGCCTATACACAAATGCAGCGGTCCTATCCATAATTCTTCGTAAAATAAAAAAATATTACAACGGGATGAAAAATAGCTTTTCTATCAATTTCACCTGAATATTGGCACGTTCCTGGGGCTAAAAGCTTTCCCCTTATAGGTGCCATATGAATTGTCCGGCAGAAGTTCTTCAATGCTATTAGGGTATTCTGTCCACAGATAGACTTAGGCAAATGTGTATTTTGTAACTTCTAAAATTTTCTGCTTCGAAGCTTCAATGTTTGAAATTTTTCAGGCTCATGTTACATCACTTGAATTTACATTGGCCATGAATTTATGAGCTGTATGATACACGAGTAAACGTTTTTTTTAAATTAACGGGTATATTTCATTCGCGTGCGGTAAATTTGGGTGCTTTCGTTGTAAGTCAAATGGTTATTCTCACTTTCCGATGGAAAAATAGAAGGAAAAAAATGAGACAAGACTGAAGTTGTCTTTCAGTGTCGGGTTCATATTTGACCAAGGTTTTAGTATTTTTTTTTTTCATTTTCCGGTAATTCGTACAGTTTTCCAGTAATTCGTACATTTTCCGGTAATCTCCAACACTTGTCTTTCAATGGATCAATACTGCCACTCTTTATCGGTTGATGTACAATTATGGTATCAAGCAAATGCTCAGTCAATGGTGAACAAGTTAGGGTCATTTTCATGATGTAATATGTTACAATAGTGACAGTATAACCGTGTTCCCAACACCCTTACTTTTAGCTTTAAGTGCTTTTAACTCAAAAACGAGCGCGGTGAGCCCCAATTTTTATCATCGAATTGTAATTAGCTTGTTAAAATACAACTTTTTGCAACGTTTAAAAAGAATTGTCAGAAGGGGTTCAGAGCCACCTTAACTCTTAGGCTGGGAGAAATAAACGACACATTTGTCCCTCCAAATTAATTAGCCTTGCCAGGAGGGTACTCCCTATAATGGGTTCTATGGGGAGACTTTGCCCGAAAAGGGTACCTTTTTGCGCTTGCAGTATACGAAAGTGGTAGAAAAATTTGCTGTTTCGAAGGTCACCTTACAAGTAAACTAAAATCAGTTAGCAGTAAGTCTAAGTAATAAAAATGTTCGCAAAGGCTGGCAGAAATCAAAACGCAAACACATACGAAAGCTTGGAGCCTTCGAGCGACGAAAATCCCGCGATGATCTACTGCCGTAGGCTTATTTTTGAGGTATGAAAGAGGTGCAATTTTTTGCTTTAGGCACATGCGTGGGGTATCATTTAGCTAAATATTAGTGTCGGCTAAAAGTTAAAGGCCGAGTTGAACCTTGGAGCAGAGCTTCCCCGTACAAAACTGCATGTATTGAGTAACCCCTCCGCCCCCCACTCCTGGGAGTTTTCCATAAGATTGACTTTCTCACTAAACGATATAATTATAATATTTACAAGATGAAGTTTTCTTCATAAGTTTTATTGGTATTTGACCAGTTGACCAGGTCACGGAGTCTCCGGTCTTGAGCTTGACAACGATATTCCCTTCATAGGTCGCCGATAATTTAAGTGTTAAACAATCAAAGAAAATTTTTCTGATCAGTCTAATGTCCACACAAGCAGATCAGGGCCTCAGTATTTACCGCGGCAATTTTCGACTTCGCACTGGTCAGCAGACCAGGGGAGCAAAAAAATTATCGAAACGCTTCAGCCATCAGGTTTCTTGAGACGTGGTACACGTGACTGGTTACTTTACTTCAGAGTTCGCGCTGTCACATCCTGTGAGACCCAGGGGCAGCCAGTAACTTGTCTATGCAAACTGAAAAGATACAATCCCGTCGTCCCTACTAGCTGGCCCTGGATCGGCTGCTGAAAGAGGAATTAACAGAGGTCTTACATTGTATGAGGTGCAACTATTCGGCTCATCAAAGGCTTGTTTAGTGTGTTTCAAAACTGTCAAGTGAAAAATGCGTCCCTCTTCATGTACTCATCCCACTCTCAGCCCCTGTGAGAATTCAAGTCTTCCCCGCCATTCCTGGTTATTGGGGGGACCGGAGGTGAACTTCTAATTATAGCCCGTTACCGAAATTCGCACCACGTTCACACTAAACCAAATGAGGAAATGTGTTTTGTAAACGGAGTTCGGCTACTTTCTGCATTGGGATCATTCGTGTTGGCGTATAACTAGCGTTTCGTTTCTTTTCTCTTCTTTTTTTCTTTTTTCTCCTAAAATATAAATTGGTAAGGTGTAATCAATTTACGAGAAGAATTATTTCTTCTCATGTTAAACGACAACCATAAAAGTGCGCAAAAATTAACCACCAACTCTTGGCCGTCAATGCCAAATAATAATATAAGGAACATTATTTTTCAACACGTGCAGAAGAATACACAATCGGTGAAATCGATGCGATTGTATTTGTATTCACCTTCTGTAGGCACGGTTACGGAACATTGTGCTTTCAATTCCTCGACATGTGAAGAAGGGCGGTTTCCACCCAAAATATATGTGAAAAATGGACCACCGACACAATTAAATTTGCATTTTTGTAGGTGCTAGAGCGGTGTTTTTTTCAGTTTTTAGGTTACATACGTAGAAGGGCGTTATAGCCCCCCGAAAAGTTGTGACAGTGATTTTCACTCCAATTGAGCCTGTCAAATGCCCGGACTGCATGCTGGGTAGGATATTCCAGACTGCAGGGCGCGTCAGCCTCGTTACGGTGCCAGTGAAGCAAACGGAAGCCGAACTCAAACATGGCGGCTCCTTCTCCGCCTGAAGTTGTTCGCGGCCAAGTATTCGATGTGGGACCTCGCTATACGAATTTAAGTTACATAGGAGAAGGTGCTTATGGAATGGTTTGGTAAGAGAGCGTTGTCAGGTCTCGATGTTTGCACTTTCAAGAAAGCTGAAATGCGTTTTATAACACGACTGTCGTGTTCCATTTGTAGCGTCCATCCAGTCTCATATAATCTTGTTCTTTTTCTTTTGCGTATAGCTCTGCGTTGGATAATGCTACGGGTCAGAGAGTAGCCATTAAGAAAATTAGCCCTTTTGAGCATCAAACCTACTGTCAAAGAACGCTACGAGAAATCAAGATTTTACGACGCTTCAAACATGAAAATGTAAGCTGGCCTACACGAGAGGAAAGTGGGTTTACAAACGCCAGTGGACACTTGAGACGAAAATTATGTTATGCATATGCGAACATTCCATTGGCTCTGTAAATTGTTTTCGAGTTTCTAAGCCTCATATTTTGTAGTGTTCTTTTCCTGGTTCTCTCAGTTTTCTTTGTATGTAGCTGGATTCGATCGGTAGGGTTGTTTAATTTGAAGTACTGCATATTTCTCTTGCAGATTATTGGAATTATGGATATAATTCGCGCTCCAAATATCGAAGATATGAAAGATGTGTATCCTTTGAAAACACGCCGAGAAATACAGCCTAGTAACTTAGCTATATTCTTGTTATTGTTAGTATCTGTAATTCGCGAATTTCTAGCTTAAACGTAGTTAGGAAAATGTGGTCCGAACTTCCCATATTTTGCACATAATATTCCCGGCCGTCGATGCTTTTCGTGTTCATTTCAGACAGGAACGCCAACTTGATGACAGAACGCGGGAAATTTTATTGAGTTTTGTAAAATTAGCAGATTTTTAGTTCTCTTACCTAAAGCAATTTGGTGCAATATTGGAAGAAATTGTTTCATTTGTCGGAATTTCATCGTATCTACTGTTTGTAGCCTAGAGGCATCACGATTTTTAAAAATTCAAGATAAGTCCGACTTAAAACCAGCTTGTTTTGCCGTTGTATTCCGGTAAGTATATTTGCTTTCCAAATGGTCGGCTGTCCGCTGTTAAACAGATGTCTGTTTTTGTTGTCACGACTTTATATTTTAAAATTTCCTCGAATCCCGTTTAATAGTTTATTAATCCCAGTTCTTAAATCGTTTATTTTCGATTATGGTCATTGGTTTTTAAGCTTATTTCGAAACCGACATTATTCGTAGAAGGCAAAAAGTCCATTATACCGAATCTTGTTTACATTTCTCTTATTTCATAATGGAGAGTTGTTTATACTGGCTGATTTTAATACTATTACTTTCGTCTTCAACAGTTTTAATGATGTACTTGAAATTCTTACCATTCGCTTCCACCATCTATTGTCTTGCCTGACGTTTGTTTTGTACAATGTACACGCATAGCATTGCACAAGCCTGACTAACAAACTTTTAACTCGATTTTTTTACTGGGTTAGAAAAAAACCATTCGCTCTCCATTTTGATTGCAAAACTGTAACTACAACACACACATCCTTATTTTCAAACGGTGCCTGCAATAATCCTGTTTCAGATTTATTCTAGATTTAAAGGCCACTCTATCTCTACGTGACATGGAAACGGAACTTAAATGATCTCAGTCTTAACAAAATCAGAATCTAATATTGCAGCAGTACATAGCAGAAATCCCTCTTACTAATGTACTAAGGAAATTGAGCATGTATCTCCACCTAAGAACTTTTTTGAGGTGTTTACTTGTTATTGCAGGGATTTGAGATTTTTAGAAATCCATGGTTGCATAACCTTTTCCCAATAGGCAAAGATAAAGCCGTGGGATTGAATGAGCCAGCTGCCTCATTGGGAACAGTGCTTGCTGCTATAAAGTGAATTGGCTAGGAGGGTGCCCATTTTGGTCTCTCTTGCTCCATTGTTTTCAACTCTACATACCATATAAAAGTTATTATCATTATTATTATTATTATTATTATTATTGTTATTATTATTATTATTATTATTATTATTATTATTATTATTATTATTATTATTATTACATATCAAAAAATCTCAAAAGCCTCAGAAAATCCCATTTTTTATTTTTAAAACCAAACAACTTCTAAAATAATTATATATATTGAAAATTAATAAATTGTTCATCCTTGACTGCTTACTCAGCTACATTGTTCAGAGTCTTATGGAGACAGATCTTTACAAGCTGTTGAAGACACAGAAGTTGAGTAACGATCACATTTGCTACTTCTTGTACCAGATCTTGAGAGGGCTGAAGTATATCCATTCAGCTAATGTACTGCATCGGGATTTGAAGCCAAGTAATCTACTGCTGAATACAACGTGTGATCTCAAGGTAACTTCTTACTGTCCTAAGAGTACGGACATTAGACATAGCCATAGACAGACATACTTTATTTGTTAACACAGGTTAGAGAGGGCATCCAGAGGCTGATGTGGACCTGTGATGTCAATTCAGTGCAAATTTTAAGATGAAAGCATAAAAAATATCAAAAATCTTAAAATGGTTAAATCGTGAACGGTGAAAGCTGGAATTGTTACAGTTAAAATGTATGTCTAGCAATATAAATTGTGAAAAGTATATTCATGAAAAGAAATAAATAAACAATACAAACTGTTTCTACTAACAATAATATAAGTTGGTGTTCTTGTTAGAAAGTAAACATGACTCTTTATGGAAATCAATTTTTTCCAGTAGCTTGCTGTCTTTCTTTAGTTTTTCTGTTAAGTGCCCTAATATTGAAAATGAACAAAAAATACCATAAATTCTACTATTTAAGAGGAGAGTGTTTATTGGTAGCTTTCATTTGAATAGTCACAATTTGACATTCCCCCGAAAAGAACGCCTTGGTCGACATACATGTTGTAGGTTAAAATGAATTTCAGGTCAAAATGATTTCAAACTAGTTTGATTTGCATTTTCCTTTGTTTCAGTTTGGTGGGAATGACTATAAAACAAAGGAAATACAAATCAAGCTATTTTGAAATAATTTTGACCTGAAATTCATTTTAACCTACAACATACACAAGGGGACTGGTCCCGGGGAGCAAATCCCTTTGTGTGAATGACCCAATTTCGTCAAAAAAATTCCAGCTGTGGAACCAAAGTTTTGGTTCCAGTGACTTTTCCTTTCAAATTCTGCTTTTCCCCTTTTGTGTTCCTTTGTGCAATAGTCCCTGCAACCAAATAAGGAGCAAGCTATCATAAACCAAACAGGACTGTTCCCTTGACCAGTTCCACTACAAGGAACTTGTCTCTGTGCCTACAGTAGTCCCTGTGAGTAGTCTCTTTATGTGAGCCCTGTGTGCGACTAGTCTCTGCAACAGGCCTCTGCAACTGGTTCCTTCATGTGTGCTGACATTTAGAGATTATAAAACCAAATGGAAAGTTAATTTTTTCATCATTTAATTTCCTGTTCAGATTTGTGATTTTGGCTTGGCGCGTGTAGCAGATCCTGACCATGATCATACTGGTTTCTTGACTGAGTATGTTGCAACACGGTGGTATAGAGCTCCTGAAATAATGCTGAATTCCAAGGGGTACAGTAAGGCAATTGACATCTGGTCTGTGGGATGCATTCTTGCAGAGATGTTATCAAACCGTCCTTTGTTTCCTGGAAAGCACTGTATCCTTTACACATGCACTTAATAGAACATGTTGTGCATTTGACAAAGTAGAGCATTTCTAACTGTGTTGTGTCAAATCCATGTTTTGCAATGTTTTAAGTGTCTAATACGCATACATGTACATCTATAGCTACTTGTGTGATGTCAGTTTGTCCTATAGGTATAACAGATTTCCTAAATGAATGATGATGATGATGATGATGATGATGACAAATTGATGATGACAAATTGTCATATGATTATGTAAGAGCAGATCACTGATTTATTATAATATTGAGCAGATGTAATTGATGTATACAACTAGATATTAAATCCTGTACGCAAATTTACTCTGTGCACTTCAGGGATTTATTTCAATTAAAGTGACTTTGACCAGGCCAGCCGGGCATGATTTATACTGGTCAAGAGGTACTGTTTAAACAAGTTCCAATAAGATATGGGAAAGTTGTGATTAATGATAATGGTTTTGTGACAGTGTCAACTGTAACTTTAGTTTCCTTGACAAAGATGTGTTCAGATCTAGATCAGCTGAACCACATCTTGGGAATTTTGGGTTCTCCAACACAGGAGGATTTGCAATGCATCATGAATGATAAGGTAACATCATCAGACAGTGAAACAGTCTGTTTTTCTGTCTATGTGAAAATGGGGTGGTTGTATTGGTAGATGAACATGCATTTTGTCAAATTTTATCTTCTGTTTATCCTGATGTTTTTAGTTGGGATTTGAGGTTGAGTTATCCATCTGAGATGGCTAATACAGGTCTTTAGTAGAGTTGTTTTCCACGCTAGCCTTTATAATTTTGTTAGATAGCCTTAGGTTACCCATAAAGACAGATTGTTTCTCTCTGTAGTGAAAATGGTCCTTGGCAGCTTTGAAGAAGCTGGCGAGCCTAGCTTCTGGCTTCTGGGGAAAGTAGGTGAACATACACTCAAGATGGCCTCCCATGGCTCTTTTTGTTGCTGCAGGCTTTTGTATAATTATTTTATGGTCAAACTTCAAGTTGTTAGTCATTTTCGCTGCAGTAGCCAGTCATAAAACCCAGTTGCCAGTTACTAATAACCCCTGTAGCTAATAATCAGTTTTGCTGCCAACAACACCCTCTACAGCTATTTGGTAATAAAGCTTGTTGTTGTTAGATGAACTCTATAAAACTTGCCCTGTACTAGTCGGACTTGTTTACCATGTTCTCTCGAGGACAAGTTAAACAGTTCACCCTGTTATACAATGGCTGCAAGAGTGTTCTCATACAGAGCTGTATAATCTTCTTTCCAGTACAAGATGAAAATTTACCTTGTATGTGACAGTTACAAATTAAACCATTTTGTAGTTAGTTGAGTTTCGTTCTGAATGAAGGCATAAAACTGGAGGGTGTATGTAGCAAATATCCCTATCGTGTTTGTATTAAGTTTTAATGCCAAAATGGAAGTTACTGCTATGTGCTGGAACTTTTATAGGTATGACATGTACTGATCTGTGCATTGTAGGAGATCCTGGACCAGTATCATGTAATTGATTACGTGTACTATACTATCACCATGTAAATGTCCCGCTGGACGTCCAGCTACAGCTGTAGTGGTCAAATAAGAAGTTTTGAACCTGAGGCTGCTAAACACGTTAGCCCCACTACACCACAACTAACTTTTAATAATTCAATATTAAAAGTACTTAGACATTCATTTATTTTGCTTTCGTTTATGTAGGCCCGCAGCTACATTCAGTCATTATCTTTCAAACCAACTGTTCCATGGAAGCGGATCTTCCCTGATGCAGATTCAAAAGGTAAAAGAAGCATTTTGCCACTCTAAATTTCTTAAGTTAGATAATATTATTATTAAATTTTTACACATAAATTTGTAACAATCATGTTCTCAGTTTGGTTGCATAGCTGTTGGAGATCACCGTATGAAAAATAGTTTAGGATAACCATGTTTTTTGCTTTACAAAGGAATTGAATTCCATGTCATTTGCAGCAGCATTTCAAGCATTTGGTGCAAAGCAAAAGTTTTGTCCAAAAGTATGGCAAAAAATCTGTAATGTCCTTACCAAAGTTGAGAAATGATAAAACAGTTTGGCACATTATTTATTACTACATTTCCAATGCAAACTCTTGGAATAATTGTTGAATGTGCCAATGTACACATATTATTCTTGCAATAAATTGTTTAATGTACATCAGAAAAACGTCTTATAAAACGTTTTAACTGCTTGGTGTCATCAGATTGCCCTGTAGTCTTAATCCTACCCTTGGACTTAATCTTTGTGAGTTGCATACTGAGATTATTCTGTTGTTATTGCTTGTAGCTCTTGATCTGTTGGATAAGATGTTAACTTTCAATCCTGACAAGAGAATCACAATAGAGGAATCTCTCGCACATCCTTATCTAGAACAGTACTATGACCCTCAAGATGAGGTGAGTACACGTTCATGATGCAAAACATTTGTACTGTTCAGTAGGGGAGGGGGTGGTAGATGTCTGAGCTGCCTGTTAATTCCTGTACCCTCCTACTTTTCCTCTCACTTGGTACAGTGTAGTTCTGCCTCTTTGTGCTATAATTATTGCTTTTACAAAATGTTGCACATCGTAGCATTTCAATAATTAAGTTTGCTAACCTACCTACCCCTTTAATTCTCCCATGCTATGGTTGCACTCCCTTGCCCTTACTGTATTTGGAATTATGGCATGATTCAAATAGGCTTGTTTTGGATGTTGATGAAATGTTGAATTGTTTTCCTTTGATGTCAAAAGAATTCATGTCTAGTGAAAAGATGAAACCTCGTAACCTAACACTTTCTGTTAGGGCTGCAACAATACACCGATGCATCGGTGAACCACGGTATTTTTTCCTATGATACGAATATCGACATTTAAATAAGATAGCGCGATAATACGATACAATAAAATATGCTACGTCAACAAATTTGGGAAATCACCGTCTTTAATATTCCTTACCCAAGCTCTACAATTTAGCCTTTGTAAGGCGATTTGATGTTGTGTTGTTACTGTGTTGTGTTATTATTATGGAAATAAATTGTTGAAAAGTGGTGTAGGTTGTTGGTAACTAGTTTTGTCGCGCAAAGTAATGTATCGTATCATGTATCGTATCATGGCCCTTGTATCAAGAAATGTATCGTATGCTGGGAAAATGTATCATTGCGGCCCTACTTTCTGTACCCCTTACAAGATGAATATTAAATCTTGTGTGTATTGTGAGATGTAAATGAACTTCTTCTTAGGGCCAATTTATAAGGTGCAACTTTGTGTACTCAACATGCTGACAAATAGCATACAACGCTAGTGTTTCATGTAAATCTATGCCACAACTTGTTCACAATTGCCGCACCTGACATAAAAATGTGGTAGGATTTGGAAACGTGTTTTTAAAACCTTACGATGGTTGTAGCCAGAGGCAATAATAAATGATGGAAGTTGTTTATGGTTTTTTCAATGACACAAGTGGCCAGGGCTACAAAAGGCACACGTGACAGTCATGAATCGCACTGTCCAAACTCTTACTTGTTTGAATTGTTGTTGTTTGTACAACAGCCAATTGCAGAGGAACCATTTAGATTTGAAACAGAACTGGATGATCTTCCTAAGGAGAAACTTAAAGGTACAATTACTTAACATTATTGCTAATAAGAAATTCGGTGGACTCGGGGCGAAGAATTTCTTAATCACCTCGGGGTATTTTGATGTTAATGATTAATCGATGGCTACCAAAATAGACTGCTATCAATGCAAATTGCTCTTGCTTACACAGCAATCTGACTTTGGGTGTGTACTTTACATGTTTGTCTTTTTGCTCTTTTGCATTGTTTTGTTTTTTGTTTTCTAATAAGTGCACATTCTATTTCATAAAAATCCACAACATATAACATTTTATACCCCCGCTCCCCCCCCCAAAAAAAAATGAGAAGGGAGGAAAACAGTGTACTGGTATAAATGACTACTTTACATGTCATGTACTTTGTTAAACCCTATTCGTTATCTTATTAATGACGCCATCATTGGTCAACATCCTGAAGATTAGAAAAATGTTTTGCCCAACAACACGCTATGGTTATGTGATAAATTATGAGCTTTGTTGGCTATGCCAACCGACATCTGCACCAGCATGTTGCTGAACACAGCTTACAGAATTCAAAATTGGAAAACACATGAAACCTCACTTTTTACCTTCCTGTTTTCGTTCTTTACTTGACGATGATGTTAGCAACATCAAAAAAATCATTTTGTGATAACGTTTGTGCTATTTTTTAAATTTTGTGTCATTTTTAAACTCAACTATTGTTCGTATAATCAGAATGTGAATATCTTTTATGTAATTTTTAGAACTTATTTTTGCTGAGACTGCTCATTATCCTGGATCTCCGTACATGCCTGGCCAGCATCCATTTCACAGTTAAAGTAGGAATGAAAGACAGCTAGGATAATATTTTAGGAGAGGTAATGTAAATAAACATCAAATGCTATTTTAACCATTTCACTCCTAGTTGTGGCCAAAATAAAAAATACAAGAAAATGCTAAATTTTGTCTTTGTCAAATCCTGCAAAACAAACAGTACTACGCGAAAGTACTGCTGACGAGGTATCATTTGAATGGTCACACCATGGGATTTCGTCCACAGACTCAAAAGTTAGAACTACGTTAAATGTCTCCATTATTGACTCTGGGAGTGAAAGGGTTAAGGTGGCTCTGTAGTCTGTAATGTAAGGGACTAAGAGTAAGCATAAGGCAACACTAAGGCTGCAAATCAAGCAACTAGGAATATACCAATCCAGCCCTCCCCTGTGACATTTACAGTGTACACAATTACAGTGTAGATGCAACTGATGGTACCTTTCTTGAAGACACTGGCTCAATGTTTTACCAAATCGTCTACAGAAAGACTGTAACCCTTTCACTCCTAGAGTTAATTCTGGAGACATTAAGGTGATTCTAACTTCCGAGTCTGTGAACGAAATCCTATGGTGTGACCATTCAAATGAAACCTTATCAGCAGTACTTTCACATGGTACTATTTATATTTAAGTATTTTGCAAAATGAAATTTGGGATTCATCTTGAAGTTTGATTCTAGACACTTTTGGGAGTGAAAGGGGTAAAGGAGGTATAACCGTCAGTATAAAGAATTTATATTTCAATAATTTAAGTTGCTGTTTTCTTTTCCTTTCAGGTCAATAACTTGTACATCTTTGATTCAACAGCACGTGGAAACTGCATCTATTGTAAAATTTATAGTTTTTTCTCCAAAATTACGAAGTCTCTGGCTGTCATATTGTTTCCAGATACTTCACATTCATATCTGTAAAATAATATATAAAATGTAGTGAATTTTTTCAAACTAATTTTTGATTAATTTTTGAAGTCTTCTGTCAACAATAATTTCATCAGTCTTTCTCAATTGCTCTAAGAAACAACTGACTTTCTTTTCCTATACCTCGATAATTTATCCAGTAGTTATTTGTAAAACGTTTTCTCCTTCCTATAGAGATGATTAATTATTTAATCCTTTGAACATGTAGTGCTGGCCATGAAAGGCTTGGTATGGACCGTTCAACCCTACCTCCTCAAAGCGCTAAGGTATAAATCCGCCGAAATTTTCATTGAGTATGAACATTATCACCGCTCCACAAGAAGGTTTTCCTCAGTAGCTTTTTGAATTTTCGCATTTTAGAGTATGAGATTTCATCCATAGACTCAAAAGTTAGACCACCTCGGACAGCAAATGTTGTAAACAGCTCCAAAGGAAAGTACTGCTCATAAGCTTCCATTTGAATGGTTGCATCTTGGGATTTCATCCACGTACTCAAAAGTTAGAGCCACTTTGTACAACAATAAACAGCACCGCAGGCAAGTACTGTTCCTAAGATTTCCTTTGAAAGGTCGCAGGATTTCATGCTCAGAGTCAAAAGTGAGAACTTAGAATCACATGTTTTGACTCGGGGTTTGATTTTTAGGAGGGAAAGAGTTCGGTGATCAAATTATAATTTCTCCTCACAGTATTAATGCAAAGTAAAACGTGCAGGTCACGAAAGTTAAGAAACTGATTTCCAAAGAAAACTGCCCATGTTGTGAATCCAAGTTCCCCTGGCTGGTACCTTGCGAATGTGAAGAGTTCAGTCAAGAGAATTCAGATATTGAAGTAGGGTCTGAATGGTTGGAAAAAAAGATGTCTTGAACCGTTTGTTAGGTGAATCGCCAGACTATTTAACACGTGATATTTTTCATTATTGTGCTGTTTTCAGTATGTAGGTCGCATCTGGATCTTAACTACAATGCTATAGATCTTGCGTCCATTGTGGTCAAAACACGAGAATACGCCCAACTGACATAAATAACACAACGAGGTAATCAGAACACGAGGAAAAAGCCTGCAGCTTGTGTCATGCGCGAAAAACTCGCCGCTGGCCGAAATAACACATTAAGCAGCTGGTGCCGAGCGCGGAAAAAAAGCTGGCGGAAATGGCGATATGAACAACCGTAATGAAAACTAGCCTACAGTTGATGCCAAGCTTGAGAAAACGTATGCAACTCTGGACAAGACTTATTTAACACGCTTAGGTATGCTGGGGCGCGTGTTTGTCGCGATGGATTTGAGTAGGTTAAACAAGTGTTTCTTGTATGCTTTTAACAGAAGTAAGAGCACAGCAAACTCGGAAATGCGACGTGTTTTTCAACAATCAATCAAAACCGACTCTGATACTAACTGTCAAACCTCAGTTATCCGGACTCCGGACTATTTTCTGAAGTCCCAGCGAGTGAGGACAATCGAGGTTGGTTTGTATCGCTTCTAATTGGCCCCTTCTGTTCCAAGTGCGATTACTTTGAACAAAGTGTGAAATTTGAAACTCTTACTACAGTGGAAAAAAATCATTGGTTAATCTGTGGACGAGTTTGCGCCCAGTAATACTGATTTCTAAGAAAGGCAGGTTTCACTGGTACTCAGTTTAAAAATGATCATTGAATTGGTTTAACATATTATAATTACAGATTGTTTACAGTACGTAGTTATCAGTAATAGTCAGGTAGTTCATAGATACAAGGTATGGTAGTTGATTGAATTCCAGACAAGACCACCAGCAGGGCCTCTGATCCAGCTGGGATAGTCGAGCGAGAACTCGCGAGTACCGTCGCGTTTTCGCGCGGCAGGCTCCTTTCAGGCAAGCTCGCGTGTTCATCTCGCTCAATTATCCTTGAGGAGAAAGAGACTGTTCGTAGTCTAGACCTTTCACAAGAAATAGTTTAAATTTACCACTAAAATAATTAAGATTCACGGGCGATGGATATCTTCCGCTTCAGAGCTTGCTTTGTTCACAGTTATACGCTTCAAGCGAATGATAATGCACTGAAACAGAGCTTAAAGCAGCACACATATAATCTTTGTACGAATACGAGAGATTCAAGTAAGCTTTGTAAAAACCTTAACTCAATTTCTATTAACTTGGGTGCAGTGAACTGTATACCAAAGGAAAGTTGAAATAAACATATGTCACTGGTAGTTTTGTTGCATTGTACTTTAATTATTCGAATCTATTATTCATTTATGATGACCCCACAAGCTTACAGGTTAAAAAGTATCTTGTTTAAATAAAGGTTATTCATTCATTCAATTATTTAAAAAAACTAAGTATACATCTGCAGCTTATTTTGGGGAGTACCACTGCAATCTCCACTCTGGCACAATTCTCGACCTAATAGAGGCAGTCACGACTTTACTTGGTTCCTCTCAAAGCCATAGACATCCGCTTGAGTAGACCACTATAAGGGTGTGGATTTGAATCCACTTGAGTCTGAAGTAGTACTGTAAAGTTCCGATAGTGTTCTATTGGAAACCTCAGCCGTTTCAACCAAGACCGACTTCGTTTGAAACGGTTGATCCCAACAGAACACGACCGTAATGAAAAAAACTTGGTCTCGCTACTTTTCGCTAATTTTCGTGATTTATTAGGAGCCACAAGTTTTGACGTTACTTTCGGGGAGTCGTTACTATCGGAACTTTACAGCACCAAGTGAACTGAATTAGTGTAGGATTTTTGTAGAAGGCAAACTGAGGTTACAATCGGCTACAACTACGCCCAATCTGTGAACGACCTCGTCCCCGGGGTCTTTTTGGCTTTCAATATGGCGAGAAGACCCTGGGGACGAGGTTGAAGCGGTGAAATTACTGAGGCTCGGCTGCAAAGCTCTTTGAATTTGAGCGGCTACTAAGCAACATGTCGGCCCCAGGAGGTTATTTTCGGATTTTTGAGTTCAATGTGTTTAGCAAAAGATAGCTTTGGTTTTGCACGATGGGAAAAAGGTATCACTGCGAGTATTGTAACCGATCCTTTGCCGACACCCCACCTACAAGGAGGAATCATATCAATGGTGTACAACACAAGAGAAATCGAAAGCTTCATTACGATTCCTTCAAAGGTAAAACTCAAATTTAAAGCGTTATTTGAGTTCTCTGGTTTTGCTTCCTCGACCATATACAATGCTTTGATTCTTCTGTTCTGTCTTATGCAGATCCTGCCGTTCTACTAGCAGAAGAAACCAGCAAACCTCCATGTCGAAAGTTCTTTAGTACTGGTGCGTGAGCTACATGCATGTAGCTTGTGTATAAGACCTGCTCATTATTTGACATTAAAGGGCGGCTGGTACAAAGTGCAGGTTACATTTCGCTGGTTACAAACACAGGTCACCGTGCTACCGATTTATAAACAGTGTCTCCTTGCACCTAATTGCCCCCATTCCCTTTCCCTTTAGTGTCTGCCATGCAGGCTAATATTTTGGCAGCATTGTGACCAGTTCTTTATGACCTATAAAATGTGATCTGTCTTTTGTACCAGCTGCTTTTAGGGGGTGTATATATGTCTGCCATCTGAATTTCAAAATTTGTTATGTTCCAACTTTGTGCATGCACCATGTCCCTGAAAGGATTTTGCCCAATGATCACACTTGTTTTCGTCCCTGTTGCTATTTCATGGCAGCAGTTTTGTTGTTTGTTTCATTTCTTCCATGTCACTGTTTCAATGGTGTGTTACTTGTTGGTCTTTACTGGTTTTTTGGTATCACTTCCCCCCCCCCCCCCCCAACCCCGCTGGAATTTCCAGCTTAGCTTCATACTAGTCTTTCTATGATAAATTTTGGCTTTTGATACCAACCCTGTCCCCTCGGAATTGACCATCCCTGGAGTGAGTATGGACATTTTCTGGATCCACACATTGGGGTGTAACCTGTAAGACCTCGGAAAACAACTTTTCATAGGGTGCCTTCTCTGATTTTAGAAATACAGTTATGGTGACGTAGAAGTTGCTTCAAGCAAAGTCTGTCCAGAATCTACTTTTTGTTAGAAGAGAGGTTTAATTGAGCAAGCATAAATTTTCTACATAACCTACACTCAGTGCAAGAGTTGTTATTATAACAAATTGAAAATATCAACTTTGTTGTTCACAGGATCGTGTCCATTTGGAGCCAGCTGTTGGTATTCTCACACAAACCCACAAATTGTATTGGCAGCTCAAAGTGCAAGTAAGTGGCTCCTCATTTTGTTATCTGTAAATTCACACTCACATGCTCCATTATATGGAGCCCATAATGGATACCGTTGGGTCCTCAACTCTGCCTTCCCTGCAAGGAGTCTGTTCTTCAGTAATTGATCTATTTTAAAGAGACACTTTTCTGTCAAAATACCAAAAAAATTTTCTCGCCTAATTTAAAATACATGTTCTATAGTGCAATGCCACTAAACCAGAACTATATGAGATAAAAAAAATAACAGCAGAAGTAGTCTGGGGACACTGAGCGGAATTACGAAGATCACTGGAGGTGGATTGCAGCTCATCAACTTTGAATTCCTGATAGGAGGCAGACTAGAAATCAAGACTGCCACTCTGATGGAAGTGAACTTTGTTTTCTTTTTAAAGCCTTTTTTAGCTTCTGCTTTCCTGTCCTTTTACCTTTATTTCATGCCCTCTTGACATTGGAAAACACATCCCCCACCCTACCCTGGAGAGAAGTCCCTTCACCAGTGGGCCAGCTTCATTTATGCAGACGAGTTCTCTACCACAGTTGTTACATTTTTCTTCTTGTTCTTGCAAAGGGTGGCTTGCCCCTCTCCCGTCCTCCCACCTTTTTGCCCATATCCTAAACCAAAAAGCGAAAAATGCTTCAAACATGTGGAAAAGCATATGGAAATGCTTGTCTCTCAGTCTGGGTTACTGGAGTTTCTTAGTTACTTGAGTTTCTGACAATACTGACGACTCTGCCTCCACGGTTCTTATACTTTGATTGCCTCTTGATATGGAGACATATTCCGTATTTTGGTGATGAACTTTTAGAAATGAACAGAACATACTGTAATCCTCCACCCTCCCAGGGAGAGAAATCCCATTACCAGCTGGTCACCTTAATCTATACGGAAATGATCTATTTCACAGTTTGCTTCAGTCTGTATGTTCTTTTATCTCAGGTAGCAAAACATCTAGCCAGTCAGAATCAAATCGACCTGAACCAAAGCTGGAGGATTGGCTTCAGAAGTGGGAAAAAAGACAGAAGAAGAACGAATCTAAAGACACATCAGATAAAACTGGTCACCAATCTACTTACACCCTCCCACTGGGTCTCCCTCCACTGCAGCTGCTCCCCCCTTCTCTGTTACCACCGCCACCTGGTGGATACCCTGAGTTACCAAGAGTTGATTGGGGTTAACAGGAGGAGGCAGTTGAAATGCACTTGTGATGAGGAAACATGCCACATTCCTTGTAAATTACACTTGTCTTTAACCCCTTTGGGAACCTCGATTGAGAACAAAGAATTAGGACCCACAGGATATGGAGAAATTGTCAGCAAACAAGGATCGATTCACTGTTGAGGCACTGAGTGATCCCAGTTTTACATCCTCCTCTCATGTGCGGAGGAACAAAGGCGCAGCTTGTGCTTGATTGTCGTGGAGATTTTCTAACACTCTGTGCTGTAGAACAAGACAGACATAGCATTGGAGTTGAGCAGCCTTATTTATTTATTTACCAATACAGCAACCCCTCGTATTGAGGATTATCATCCGGGTTTGGTCAGCAAAAAAATAATAAATAACAACAAAAGCAACAACAGAAACAATCTTTGGTCTTCAAAGATATATGACACTTCATTTCGACAGAGGTTTCAATTCAGCAATAAAAAGGCAGCTCTCCTCTTGTCAATACGAAAGAGGTGGTCTAATACCACCCTAACTGGTCCGTGTAAATGTCGGGAGTATGAAGTCCATGGAATGCAATTATTATGTTAAGTTGACTCAAATCATTAAAGCACATATTAATACACTTCAAGCTTAAATTTACCATACATCTATGTATATAAAGAATAGGTGCATTTCGTAGCATTTACAGCGTGCAAACCGGCTTATACTGTAGTTGGGCTTTTGCGAAAACTGGTGGCTCCACCGCCACGACAAGTTGCAAAAGAATCCAACTGAGATAGCCTGCTCGTAAGATAGCTGTTCGTAGTTTACAGCTTTTTCAACTAAACACGTAATCACACTTGAAAGAACTTAACTTTATTGTAATGTTATCCAAAAAAGACAAAACGCGAGACAGAAGAACGATTTACGGGTTGAACCCTTGTACTACAAGAGAAAAACTTTGAATGAGTATAAAGATGTTACTAACCCTTAGACTGCGAGTAGCCTCTAATTTTGGCGATGGCGATTGTAGGGCAGGTGAAAACACACGCACGCGCGCGAACTCCCTTCGCGTCGCGTCTCCTCGAAAATTCGCGCGCGTGTGTGTATTTCGCCCGCCCCACAATCGCTATCACCAAAATTAGAGACTACCCGCAGTCTAACTAACCCCTTGAATCTGAGGCCAAATCTAGTGTGTGACCATCCTGGTGAAATTTGTTATAATTGCATAACAGTACTTCAGGTAGTGCCTATATCTATATTTTATGTAATTCGCTGAAAAAGGACGGCTTGCTGTGTGAAATATTAGAATAATACTATTTTTTCCTATACCACTGGCTTTTTTGTTATCCACTACTACTATATCTAATGAACTGTCTCGATTTTAATTACATTTGGGTTTCTTGGAAATGATTCCATGCCAATCCGGATAATACAACTCCTTCATTCTTTGAGCGTGCTTGTCAAGATTACTTGCTTTAGACTTGACGAGTTCAGCAAAAGGACTTTCTGGACAATCCCAAGCGGAAGCGGCGATGAAAGCAAACACTACAACATCTGCTAAGCAAGGCTTGTCTCCAAACAGGAACTTCTTTCGCCCCAAAATCTCCGACACTGCGAGCAAATCTCTCTCAGCTATTCCGTAAATCTCTAGCTCTGTATGCCGGCCCATCCCGTGAGACCAAAGATACGTCCTTCTTTTCCTCTTCGCCAGGTAGAATTTCAGATACTTCAACGGCAGGAAATAATGACCGAGCTTTTTTTCCCTCATTGTCGCGGCGTAGTCAGAGAAAAAGCGGTAGTACGCCAAGGCCCTGTGAATGAAACACGCAAATGGTCTTAGAAGCTACTTGTACGCTTTTACGCCACCAGTTTGAGTAAAGAGTCGATGGCAAATAAACATCAGTTGATGTCTGAAATATTTATAGGCTACAGGCTCAGTCAGGGGTGCGAAAAGCAAAGTTTGGAAGTGCGAATCGCTTAACGCGCCTGGATACTCGTGAGGCACCATAAAGGTGCCGTGGAATCTCGCGTACGAACCCTGCGCGCCTGTATCTCGCTAGCCACACTCTCACATATACACTGTGTCGATTTCAGTCCTTGCACCGAAATCTTGGGTATTCCTTGAGCACATAACTTTTCGTAGACTGCCAGCAGTCCCTTTCTGGAGTCTCTTCTCTTTTTTGCTCCCCGCTCCAGTTTCCCTCGGCTATTTCGCGCGCCCTCTCTACTTTTCAGAAACGGACTGCTAGCAGTCTAAACGTTTTGTCACATTCTGTATTTTTACACCGCGTGACAGATTCATTAGCATCTCGACACAATGTTAATGTACTGCAATCTCTCTAGTTGCAGAAGTCCGTTACATCCGTTAGCATCCCCAGGGTTGATCAGGGTTCTGATACAATAGCGAGGTCATGCAAGGTGGGGCATTTATTTGAACAACGGTTTCTGTCCAAGGGCAATGGAATTTGAATACTTCATACTTCAAATCTGGCCTTGGAAAGAGAATGCGAAGTTTTGATTCAACGCATCACCGAAAGCTGCGTTCACACTAGCACCGAAAAATGTTTAGAGTAAACATATTAACATATGCCGTTTTACGAAACACGCATAAAATCTTGACAATTACACTTTTAAAACTGAAGCCTGGGACTGGAGCGTACTGTTGCATTCATTTTGTGGTTCAAGCACACTTTCCAAGCCCCTTACAGGCGAAGAGGTTTTTAGCTCAAGCAAGTGGAAAGCTAGCCTCCCACGCAGTCGTTTTTAGGGGAGTCGTAGTGAGGGTAATACGACTCCCCTAAAAACGACTGCGTGGGAGGCTAGTGGAAAGCATTTGTGCTATCTTCAGAAAAAAAAATATTCCATTTTTGGAACCTCAGCGATTTGTAGCGCTTGTTAGATTTAATCTGTCCTTTTACAAGGGCTTGCGGGCGGGGTTCTGCATCATTGCCGATAACAACCCATATTCGAACTAAAAGATATGCCACCGCTTCCAAATGTATTAATGTTCATGAGTGTGCGTGTTACGCCAGACCATGATAGAACCACCTCACCTAGTTTCAAATATGATCAGAATAAACATGTTTCGATTATGATTCGCGTGATGTGCCCCATAATGTGACACTTTACATAGTAAAACATATTCTATTCGTGATCAGAGTTCAGACGTGTTTTGGGCTAGTCTGCTAGTGTCGGAACGCAGACTCTCGTAAGGAACAGATCCAACAAAAAAATACCAAAGCTAGATTTATTTCTACCTACCAATAAGTGTTTTCCTCCAGCATGGTGCGAATACTGTGACCAATGGCTCTCTCTTCTGCGCTCAAGTGGGAATCAATATCGACTTGGAATTCTCTCTCCAGAAATCGAATGCAGAAATTCGAATCGGCGATTTCTTGCCCGTTGAATTCGATCCAAGGTATCTTCCCCTTCTTGGAAAACTTCAAGCCATATTCATTTTCGTAGGGGATTTTTGTCATCCGAAGGAAAGTTTCTAACTTTAAACACGGCGGAGACGAATTCACTGACAAATCGGTGGGAGCAAACTGATGTAGAAGAACTGTACCAGGTTTTGTGGCTCTCCTGCTCTTTTCTCCTTGCAACCTCTTTGCGAGGAGATAAATGACAAATAGCGCAACTGAAGCAATGCCAATACAGCCTAACATCTCCATGTTGATTTGTAATTAATGTGCAATGTACCTTTGCAGCAGCCAAGATCGTGCAAAGACCTTCGTGTTTACGTACCGTATTTGCGTTTGTTACGCTAGAAATGTGAACATTACATGCATACTGACAATAGAGTTAATTCCTCCCCTGGATGAATAAGGAACGTGATTATTAACAAACTGACTGGGAACTGATGCGTGTAATTGAAAACTGAAACTGACTGTCATTTTAGACAGACGATCAACTGAAAAGGCTGTGTAGTAACCACTGGCATGTTACATTTTTACACTTTTATTTATTTGCCACACATACGTACACATAAAAATGAAAGAAGAAAAATACATTGAAGTGGAGGCGAGGCGGCTTAAAAGAAACCATGGGGCTTATGAATATCAAACCTCCTCGATCTTAAAATACAGAAGTGGTTATTTTAATTGAATTTACAGTATCAAATCTAGTAGTTTCTAAAATAATAGACGAAAATTTTTTCTTAAAAGAAATAGCAGAAATTGCATTAATTATGTCAGAATCCAGAGAATTATAAAGTTAGGGCCTTGATAGTATACAGAAAATTGCCTAGTATTGCTGAGTTTTGCAGACAGAAACATGGAAAGCATAAAAAGTTTGGTCATTTTTACCACACGTTATATGTGGCATGTGCCCTACTCAGTGCCTTAAGGTGGTACTATACAAAAAAATGCGAGGTTTAGGTCGCTAAAGTCATTTTTTTTTTTAAAAAAAAGGCAAAATTGTAGCCTTTAGTCACTGTGAATACTACCGTGAAAGTACTCACTTGATGTCCAGCATTAAGTCGGTGAAATTGACGAACTCTGAACAGCAGTACGAATTTTTTCCATAGCAACGGCCATGGCAACCATTATTTACATTTATCAAATGCGAAAAAATGACTCTTCAAAAGGAAAATTACCCTCTCCCCCCCCCCCCCGCTTCCCTGCACGAACCGACGACAGTGTTCGTCTAGAGAAACACCTGCCTGAGAAGAAGAGAGATTTTTGGTGTCTGCGTTTTAATTGGCAAAACAAGTCCTAGTTCTTACAGAAAACATGTTTTTCTGAACAGGAAAGTCATTCAACTTAAATTTCAATGTGACAAATTTCATTTGACAATAGTTTTAGGTCAACAAGCGACGAATTAGTGTCGAGAATTCATTCCTTTATCTTTGAGACCGTTTTTCTCGAATAACAGAATTTCCCGGAATAGAGGAACTCTTAACAAAGATATCTCCCTTGTGTTTTAACCTACTGTTCTGAAATTTTCATCAATATTAGAGTATTGTTTCTTCTGTGCAATGAACTAAAAACGCGTCTACAGGTTTGAAATACGTCTCATTAATTGACTCTTTGTCTAGTAATTATTTCCTGTTACCTGACGTTCTAGGAAAAGAAAATTTAAAAAACTAGAATGAAGGAAAACTGGCTAATTTTTGAAGTTAATTTCAGTCATGTCATTTATGTACGTGTTAGAGTTGGTTTGATACTTTTCCAACCGTGCATTAGTGAGTTATCGCTGTTACTGTGAACATCACTTTTTCTAACTTAAGACGCTAGTTAATCATTAACTATTGTGACATGTGACATGAAAAGACTCATATTGGTGTTAGGGCGTGAAGCCCTGTAAAGTGATGGTAGAAGTTTCCCAGAAAGTTCTGTTCTAAAAAAATTCATCTTTTAGGGTACCATTTCACCTTAAGTACTGCCGAAAGCGTTCACTATGCATAATTATAATGGTATCACAGTATTAAATGTTAAGGCCAGTCAAGAAGGGGAGTGTTTCCAGTTTTATTGTATGAAAATGAAATAAATTGTTGCAAAATCTCTTACAATGGCAAAATACGTATTTCGAAACACTCTACCGCCATTATCTCATTGACAAGTAGATGTTGATGTAAATACTGAACATATGTTAAAAAATAAAACTTGTTGGTATGTTGTCGAAACATCGTATCTTCCTCGGAAGTATTCGTCAATCTTAAGAACAGTTGGCATGAAATAATTAAGATGCATTATTGGGCAGTTTTTTCTATCAGTTAAATTCAATAATTCTCTTGATTGCATAAACAATATTATGGCTACTTTTTTTTTGTTCCTTTTTTTTTCTATTTACCGCGTACGGCCTTCTTTATTTAAAGTGCATATACACAAAACGTTCATTCCACGTACATTTCTCTTCAGTTCTGATAGAAAAAGCGCTTTTTTTTTCTTGCTGCTGTTCTGTGAAACGATTTGTTGCAAAATTTAAAAGAGAGTGCGAAAGATAACCAAGTGTTCAAAATAATGACATAACCACAAACTAATTTTCTTTATGAATCAGAAGCCTAGATCTCCAGCAGTGATGTATTAATAGATCTCCACTAGCAATCTTTTTTCTCACTCTTGTACTTGTGTAGAAATATAATCAGACTCTGAACCAATCGGTCATCTTGATCGTCGAATCCTTTATTCTTGCATTCCTTCTTTTCTTGCATTTCCCGCACGTCAATGGACAGTGGAGCTCTATGAATGACCTGTTCTCCGACTTTTTATGGAAACAGAATTTCCTGAATCGAGAGCACAAGTTGAGGTGATCTTTGCATTCTAGAAAAAAAAGGGGAGCAAACGTTGAAGTTAGTAAAGGTGACGTCGCCTGGCATGCAACAATGAATCTAGGCGCTTTTTAAAACATTTTTCCTGCTTCCAGTGTCTCCTTTGTTTTTACATACCGTAAACTGCCTCTTATAAGCCCTGGGCTTATAGAACTTTGTAAGGGGTTTTTGGTGGGCTTATAAACGGAGGGGCTTATATCCGGGGCGGCTTGTAAGCGGAATAAATAAAAACATTTCAAAATGAGCCACAGCAGTGTTGATCGAAATACGTTTTTAATTTACCAGTTTTTAATTAACCTTTGAAACGTCATAATAAATCGAATTCATTTCAATTGTAACGTCAAAATCAAAACTGTAACAACACGAGCGTAACCTGAACGTAGCAAAACAGAGGCTCAGAGTTCATCTTCGCAGTGTTCTGTGAGAGTGCTTAACATTAAGGAAACAAGGAAAACTAGAAGGGGGCTTATATCCGGGGGGGCTTATAACCGGATGTATTTTTTTGTTTACAGGTAGATGCACCTATAACCAGAGGGGCTTATAAGCGGGGGAGGGGGGGGGCTTAAAAGAGGCAGTTTACGGTATTCGCTGAACTGAAATGCAGGTGAACTCTGCCCAGACTCCACCATGTCCACGGCTCAGAACTAGGATTTATGGAACATGAATTAGCGTAAGTAAGGAATGACCGAACGTAAGCACATTAAGGTTGAATACTCGCAAGCTGTCAAACAAAACAGCATTCAGAGTTGTAAAACCTTGGGCCCAGCAGATACTTTAAACAGGCTTGCCTACCAACTACTTTCTGAAAACGGTTTCAGAGACGGTTATTTCATCCGTGATCACGTACGCCGGTGACACGTCGTTAGACCAAACATCGTTACAAGCCAGGCCAGAGTACTCTCCATTACAAGCAGGGGATCAAAATTAACAGTTCAGTCCTAAGTCGCCTGCACAACAGGCGCTAGAGTAAATTTAGGGCGGGTTTAGGACGCGCGAAGGAGGAAGGAAGAAGAACCCGAATGCCACAAGGAGAAGGAGGGAAGCAGAAATATGATACTTCATGTTCATTGAAACCCTTGAAAATTAATTCTACATGTAACTACGTGTCAAGGTAGGTCTTTACAGCCATTCTAGTTTCCAAAATAAGAACAAATCATAGTTATAGTAATGGATCTGTGGCCTTTCCCTACACCAAGGTAACAGAGAAAGTCGTAAAAATCTGGAACAAAAATTCATTTTTCAGGTCGGCCTACTTAAACCCCACAGTATCAACGAACGCTTTTCATTCAACTAATTTATTCTCGTTTTTTCACGTTACCATGTTCCTACCAATAGCGTAGTCCCACCACTCTCCATATAAACCAAGTGCAACCCACAATTCCTTGATTCGCTCTGACGGAGGGCCTTCGCTCGAAACCTCGGCTTTCAGTCTCTTTACGATGGCCAAATTACCCGTATCAACTCAGTTGGATGACCTTATTTGTTGTTTTTAATTACTTCTTTACTTACGTGGGCAGCCTGTAAGGCCGTAGATGTCCCCTCGAGGAGTGTGGGCGTCCCAGCAGCAACCATAAATGCTTGTTCTGCAATTTCTCTGAGGTCTTCCACCTAGACGAGGCAATTAACTTACGATAATTTACTCGTGTCTCACCTTTTCTTACAACAAGTGAAAGAATTGATATTTGGTTATCTATCTTCCCCACATAAGATGTCGTATTTGGGGAAACAACACCGCGATAACCTCGCTTGAAATGGCCACAAATTGCGCCAAACTTTTTTGCACACAGATGACACCCAGACAAGCACTTGTTGGGGTAAGTCAGTAAAGTTTATTTCTACAATCGTGGCTATAATTTAGCATTTTTAGAACCTATAAGTGAATTTCTCACGCAAAATTTTTTAAATCGAGAATACCCCTTGTAAGAGTCACGTTCGTGATCGTGATCGTGATCGTGATCGTGATCGTGTTCTTGAGCAGGGGCTACCTGTGCCATAGCATGTTAATTGTGTTACATGCAGATGCGACATGTTGCAGTAAAACTCCTCTCCGCAGTCAATTCTATTGTTATCGCGTAGCTTAACTATGTAATAGCAGTAAAATGTTGCTATGTTGTTACTCAGGGTGACAAAGAGGTTTCAAGTCGCTTTCAGTTTCTCGTCATCAGGTCATCTCAATTTTCAGCTAGCCAATCTTTGTGTGACTTACTTTAAGTCATTACTTACATAAGTTACAAGTCGCAGCACAGCTTCTTGCCATCTTAGCTTTCAGCTGGTCAATTTCAACGTGGCATACTTGAAGTCCAAGTTCCTTGCGGAGTTTCACGCATGTGCTGTGTACCCTCCTGTCATCTTTGCACTCTACATGGGAGTTTAAAAATTATAGCCGTTTAGAAATTCAGATAACAGTTTAAGTCAGAAAGGCAAAAAAAGAGCCTTGGAGAGTGGGTCCCCTCATAGCTCTCTCTCTTTCCATCCTATTTTTGAATTGAGTGGTGTTTATTGCGAAATCAAAGCACTGAAATGTGAATTGAGACTCTGTTACAAACGCTGAAAGCCGGAAAAAAAGAAATATACAGTATAAACTCTCGTAAGCGACCACCTTGGGAATTCAGAAAAGCGGTCGCGACTAGAGTTGGTCGCTTACGAGAATGGGCTCTCGTAAGCGACCACGTGGCAAAACAATAGAGGGTGGTCGCTTACGAGGGCTTTTATTATAAAGCTCGGCATATGTTGATGGTTACTAACAGTATTGTAGCAACAATATTTAATAGTTTTTTTTTATTGCCTATGACAGAAGAGGTTCGCGTTGGTAGTAGTCACTAACCATTAGCGCTTATGTTATGTATTAGTGCAACTTTGATCATGAATTGGACGCTGTTATTGGAGTGTTGACTAAGTGGTCGCTTACGAGAACTTAGAAACAAAGGAAAAGACCAGTCAGTATTTCACAAAAGTGGTCGCAGTAGGCTACGGGAGCGGTCGCTTACGAGAGCTTTTAATTACAGAGTTAAAGTGACAATTCAAACGAGGTTTCACAATGCTGGTCGTAACTAGAGCTGGTCGCTTACGAGAGTGGTCGCAAGGAGAGCTTCGACTGTATATCGAAATTTGAAATCTTGCCGCATTAGTGGACTGGACTATTTACTTTCATCGTGGCCCAAAATTTCACAGAGCAGTAAAAACAAAAGCGAAAAGGCAAATCAGGTGAAAACAGAAAGCCAGCCAACCGTTGGACCACCATTACCGCCCTATCCCCGCCCCCCTCCCCCCCCCCAGGGGGAAAGAGGTAAGGGCGCTCCCATATGAAAGTGACGGGGGTTACCGTCGGAAAGTTTTAAAAGGTCCACCAAAAGGTACCAGAATCTCATTTTGTGCGCGTCTCAAATACGATTTACCCCTACGAGGCACCAGTTCTAAAACAACACATTTTTCCCGCGCAATACCGTAAAAGGCACCAGGGTAACCGAACGGTGGTTCACTGGTAATACTCTAAGCCCGCGATCACGGATTTTGACCCCTAAATGGTACGGCCGGATCACCACCGTCACTTTTTTTTTTGTGGGAGTTCCCCCCCCCCCCCCCACTACCCCACCGATCCCTGTCCAAGACGTCATGCAAGCAATAAGTATAAAACAATGCGTAAAATGTTCCCGAGTATTATCCTCAACATGATCAGCCAGAAGGGAGGCATGACTTTTAAAATTGACTTGGGCCTCAAACATGTTACCAGTCTTCGTAAACTTCGTTTTAGTATGACGTGTGCCAAGTTATTACATTTGTGACCAACATCTTGTTACACTTTTGACCAGCTAACCGTTGCTATATAACATATGCGAAGGATCTCAAAATAGATCTCAGCCTTGCCCTTCAGAGTTTTTCGCTAATTGCTAAGTTTGTTTTAAACTTATCAAGCTACTTGACCCCTTTCAGTTTTGAACTTTCTTTCGCACTTCTTTTTCTAGAGGTAGCCGTAGCGTTTTGGCATCGCTTGTGAGCATGATTGTTCTGTTCTTAAGTGTGCGCAATTAAGCTTAACGCTGAGTGGTCACACATTGAGATTTCATCCACATCTTTTGAAGCATAACAAACAGCACCAAAGGAAAGAAATGCTCACTAGCTTTCTTTTCAATGTTCACACTTTTAAAGATTTCGTTTTCTCGAAAAGAACTTGATAGCCTGAATTGTCGGCACAAGAATTATCAAGTTCGAGTTACTATCATATCGAGTTATCAGAAAATGTAGGATTAGGCCACCACAATAGAAATACTTTGAGTGTCGCGAATCCCTCACGCAGTTTTGGTTGTGTAAGCCAAATTTTATCAAAATCCGTTGGATATCTGATTTCATTCAATAATTCTTTCAAAGAGGATCAAAGTTTTGGAAACAGTTCAGTCAAGCTTGTTTTGAGCTTTCTTCTAAGGTGAGATTAAACTTAACGTGGAATAGAAGTCCCCAGCGCAAATTTCATTGTATTTCTCAAGTTTAATCAAAATCAGTCATTTCATTTTTTTTCAAGAGGGCCTACGTTTGGCAATTTTCATGAACTACTTGAGCTGCGCTTTCTGCTGGTCAGTTGCGTTCAACGACATTAAAAGACGGGATCGTTTTTAACTTGAAATGAAGACTCGCCAAGCATTCCGACGTTTTCGAGTGTTGAGCTATAGAAAATTGTTAGCATAACAATTTGAGATTTCATAACATACGTGCTGCAGATTTTACTTGACAATTAATTGCGATCGCTACAATCATTAACAGATTTGCGTGAAATTTATACTCCTCCAATCAACGCCTACTTTAATGTCTTCTGTTTGCCAAACCTGTATTCAAACTGCCTCATATCCAAATGATTCACTACATTTAGAACTATACTTGTACTACGCGCTCAAGAATACCCATTTAAGAACGGTAACCTGAAGAGACTTGAAATATATATGTTCCGGCCATCTGGCTAGAATTGCGTGCTTTTATTAATGCACAATGGGACCCACACAATATCAGCAGGAGCGGCTCGCGGCAAACGTTGTAGCGCAAATATTTTTCTAATGGATGTGGAATCAATGGTTTTAGTGTTGTATGGTCTGTCAAAGAAAAGAAACTTTTCTCCCTAGCTCAAACTTAAGCTGGGTGATACGTTTCAGTCCCTTTAATTACGTAACTTGGTACTGTATAAGGTTAGTCTGAAGGCAAAATCCTGGAAAATGAGAAGCTCGGTCATTTCCTGTCCCAATGTTTATTATATTGTATATGACGGTTGTAACGTTTACCTTATGATCTACATGTTGGTTCTAAATTTGGAGTGAGTGTGGCTTAAATTCTTAAGCGTTACCGCTCAAAAGACGCTGATCACGAGCACTTTCCTGTGGCCCCTGTTTCGAAGTGGAAAGTTTAGAAACTTTGCCAAAATTTGCACCAGTGAACAGACTAAACCGCGAGAGGAAAAATGCAATAAGACTCGTACCTTGCCTTCGCGGTCTGTTCCTTGTTGCGGGTCTTCTGTTAGCGACCACTTGTGGCAGAAACACGCAGAGCAACAAAACTGCGACCGAGAGGTACAGAAAGAGAATTTTTACTTGCATGGCGAAGGGCCGTTGATCTTTCTCAAACTCTGAGCTGCGTATTCCTTAGTTGGCGGCCTCCAATTGCCTGCTGAGAGCAGGAATGGAGGATTATGACCTTGTATCTGTTGGGTGTGACTCGTGATCCTGCTCGTGATAACGAAAGCACGTTTTAAACACCCTATCAGTGGGGTCGATCATTCTTGTGCCTTAAATGGTTTGCCAAATAAATTAAATTGATCAGATCTCTAGTAAATAGTTTTAAGATAGATTGCATACTAGAAACCTAAGCGGCAAATCAAAATAAACCAGTCAAGATTTCTTTCAGTTGACAGAGTTAAAGCGATAACCCTTAAATCACCGGCAATTGTTTTAGCGGCAAAGTTGCATGCAACGTGCCGTGATAGGGCCTTGATTTTCACCAAGACGAAAAATTATTCTAGCGCGTTCGTACATAGAGCAACCAAGATATCTACAGATGCTCGTTGGGAACGCCAAACAACGCAACAAAAGCCAGATACTGAGAAAACACGAAGCAAGCATGCAGGATTGGCTACCGACTAGAGAAATAACTTTGTTGAGAAGATTTGTTCTACCTCACACTCACGCATACTGCCAAGACTGAGAATCTCAAAACTTTATCCAAAGTCAAGTGACTTGAGAACCGTCTTGCGCAGCACATCAACAAAATCCTAAAATTTTACCAGAAAATGGAGGAATGTACGGCTGCATCAGTGAGATTACCACAAGGATCGAATTGTGCTTCTTACCTACGGTCCGCAGCCTTCAGAGAAACATGTAGGGTTAGTATCTTTGAAACTTCAGGGATGAAATGTGCCGTTTTATATACCTTCAGTGGATGCCAAAATGCAACATCAGAGAGTACGTAGTCCACTGAATACCGGCATTAACTCACCACTCATGGCGAGTTCTGCTAGTAAAGCGCTGGATAAACATTTGTTATATATGGCTTAATTACGTTGTGCATAATAGGGTGTTTAGGTCACCATCGTGCGCTCTAGTCGCACAAGATGTAGGCCTAAAAAAGGGTGTATCCTCAAAAATAGGAGGCGTAAAAGGATGTTTCACTAGCGGTTCCATTGCATAGTGAGGTACAATATCATTTTTGCAAAGAAAATTGCATGATGTGTCTTAGTTTAAACATTCAGCCGACAGTCGCACACTACCATTGCATGTAGACCATTGCACTGCTTCCTGATGTACACTTCCTGGCAAATCCGCTAGTTTAATTTAGGATTAAGTCCTTAAAATTGCTATGGCAAATAGTGAGCAAAAGTGTTAATCAAGTGTCCTTATTACATGATATATTTATATCATGACAAATATATGCGCGAGTATACACATGACCGGCAGAGCTTGATATGCAAACTTTGGGTCCGTGGTTGTTCAAGCTGCCGCAGCCGGAAGACCAAGGATTAGAGTCAAATTTGAATTCGTATCTACTATCTTTTAACAAGTCAGGGGGGTATCTTAATTCTTTTTCAGCTTCGTTCATTTTTAAGTGGACTGCTTTCTTATTAAAATGATGAATGAAATGATGAACTAATAAAAACAAACACCTTAGTTTGCCTTCCCCTGGGTTACACTTAATCGGCTTTCAAGACACAAAAGACACGAAAACCCACTGTGGAAAAACAAATTGCCTCATATCATGAATAATTTGAGTCTCCTTACTTGTACCCCCACTTGTTTTATTTTTCAGTCCCTTTCTGTATCACAGTGTAAGAAACAGCAGCGCACGAGTTTGTGGCTTGATTAGGATTAAACAAGTACTACAGCTTAATCCTACTGACGATCCTTTTTATAAGCATGACATCTTTTGTTTTAACAGAACTCTAAATGCATTCGGCATAACTGATCCAAGCAGTATGCGGGACCTACCCCACATATCAGACCTGGTAAAACGACCTAGATTTTTTTCTCCCTGTACCTGAATGGTCAGTTATGCGTGCGGAAGGATCAGTTTGACTCCCGTCGTCAATTTTTCCCTCTATCAGGTTTTAGTTTATTCTCGTGATAGTTTTTTTTCTTCCCTTGTGAACGACAGTTTGATTACTACAGCAGAAATTTCCAATTAATCTTCCTGTTTGTTAAAATAATAGATAATACAAAATACATTTGTTGAAAGAAGACGAGCGCGAAAAAGGCGTGGGGACTTTTCCCCAGATCCCGCACGTCTTATTTTCGCGTTCCCTTTCTAATTTTCGTGCCGTCCCTGCTAGAGCGGTTTTCAAATGAGTATCGTAAAGCCAAAACCAGAGTAATTACTCTAGCCAATCACAACAAACACAAATAACCCAATGAACCAATCAGAACTCGAAGCAAGCGCGGGAAAAAGTCGCATTTGGTTTTGGTTTTACTGTTGATTGGATGAGATAGTGGCGCGAGCTTTTTTAACCAATCAGAGAGCAAAGGAAAGCAAAACCAAAGGAAACACAAGATTACTTTCGACACTCATTTGAAAACTGCTCTATAAACGGTTTCCAAATGAGTGTCGTAAAACCATTACCCAAGTAGCTATTCTAACCAATCACAACAAGAACAAAACACAAAACGAACCAATCGTAGCCCGAAACAAATACAAGTAGTCAGAGTTAAGCGCGGAAAAACGCGTGCAAGCAAGTCACCATTGGTTTTGGTTTTTCGTCTGATTGGTTGAGAACGTGGCGCAAGCTTTTTTAACCCTTTAAGCCCCAATAGTGACAAGCATCTAATTTCTCCTTACAATATAACTAGTTGATCAAAATACAGGTCACGAGAATAAAGGAAATGATTACCAATTACGAAATGTGTTGATGTTTGCGCAAATTCTCCCAACTAGTACCTTAAGAAACATGGAGAACACTAAGGAGAACATGCATATTGATACTGGGGCTTAAAGGGTTAAAGTAACCAATCAGAGAGCGTAGTAAAGCAAAACCAGAGCAACAAGCGCGTGCTGTCATTGGTCCGCTGACCAAAGAGGTGCCGGAAGAGCATAAGATCATTATCAAGCAAGGCCCCTAGATTTGCGAAGATTGCATTTGTTGTAGATGTTCGAAGACAATTTTTTTCCTGGCCTAATAAAGGAAGCATCGAAATTTGCAAATGAAGCGAGCAGTGTGGCTTGCTTTATTACTTTATTCCATGGTCATAAGGAAATTTATTGGTAGACCTCTCCATCGTCCCCTCTCCCGCCTAAATAAGGGAAGCATCCAAATTATTTAATTCGCGAAAATTTATTGTTACAAAATTACGTCTTTTCAAAACCCTGTCAAGAGATAAATAAAGAAAGAAGCCATGCACAGATTTATTTATTGAACTCAAATTGTACTGCCAAATATATTTCAATATTTCACTTACAACGCGCTCTCCACAACGTCATGATGGTTCCGGTGGTGATAAATATTATACAACCTCATAACGTGACTAAACCAACTATTTACACACGAACCAACTGATTACGGTAAATACTCTTTACAAATCTCTTTGTGGTAATAAGGTAAGTTGAGGAAGAGTTTATTGTACTTTATTGGGGGGGGGGGGGGTTTACCGGGAAGATTACCCGAAAAATCAGGTACGGGTAGCCACTTATTACAGGTCCGCTCTATGCAGATCGCCTGTTAACGGATTATAGCGTTCAGAGCCTGCACAACAACGTTCCGTTGCCTCAAACTTCAAAAAGCTCGCAATTAACCATTATTGGAGGATTCCCCTTTGACCAAATTAATAGACTTGAAATGAACTTCCGTCAAAACGATGCTGTCCACAGAAAATCTGAAAGTAAACAAAAAAACTTGCAGATTATATTTATTACTTTACTTCTTGGATCACGTTGACCGACGCCGCCGTTTATTCCAGGAGTTGCGACGATTTGTTACGGCTTGCATTTACTTTATCACCGGTAACCCAAGCTCTACGAGTTTGACCTTTGCAATGTGTACACTGGCGTCCCATAGACCTTGGGCTACCTGTGCTTTGATCAAGCTTCAATTCGCGTGAAAGTTGGCACGCGTTTTATTCTCGCTTGGCCACCCACGCTAGTCAACACTTGTAAGTTGAGCCTCCAAGGCTACAGTGAAATAACTCTTTGCAAAAAGCGTTTAACTAGACACTGTTATTTGCAAGTCCGTTTGGCCATCTAAAAAGAGTCTGTCCTGTTATTTGCGAGTCTGTTTGGTTATCCATTGCCGGCAAGTCTGTGTACGCAAGGAGACATTTCCAAACTTGCGATGATTTACGACTCCGTTTGGTCTGGACTCAACTTTGAGATGGGTTAGCCTGCAAGGGACACACCTAGTGGGGTTTTGACGCGCGCTCCGTCACCAAGTCGCCCCCGCATACCCCACTAAGAGAGCCTGTTCACTCTCTTCACTGGGTAGCGAAGGGAGGCCAAATGGAACGGGCTCGCAATATGACGCAGTGGCAAGGAAGTCCGTTTTAGTGCAGCCTATAATAACGGAGATGCTGAGTCTTCAAGTTCCATTGAATGACCAAATACTGAAAAACGTGCGCCAACTTCGGTAATTTTGAACTTGATCCAAGTAAAAACAAGGCATCATAACTGGCAGCTCCATTTGGTCGGTACAACTTTTAAGCCTGTGAGCCTCAACCTGTGTTGGTTTTCTTGGCCCGGTTGTTCAAAACAGTACTAAACTAACCCTGGATTAGTGACAATTTTTAATTCAGTCTTATAGTCAATTGCAAAAGATGAAGATTCCTGTAAATTCTTGTTTGCCCTAGCGATTTGACTTTGGTTGCTTTCAAACGGTCAGTTAAAATTACCTTGTAAACTCTTTTAACAAAGAAAACAGGAACCTTGGTTAAATTTTAATCCCGAGTTAGCATTAACCGGCTTTTGAACAACCGGTTCCTGGTCTACAGCTACAAGTGGCGTTCGATCTTTGGTGACGACCTGATGTCGAGACACGCCCAAAAACGACTGAAAATTCCTAACATCTGATTGGATGGTCTATCTTACATAATAAAGCCGGGGAATCAAATAAAAGTGGTTCCAATCTTGCGCACCACGCTGTGGCTGTGACTACAATAAGGTGAAGTCGCACGCGAGCCACACTGCACCCAAACTGGCGGAGCTTAAGCCGGTTTCTGTAGCATGAAGAAGCTGAGAGTATCGCTCCCCTCCCCCTCCTGGATGGGAAACAATGTGGGGTAAAGATTCTTGCCTAAGGAAACAACACAAAAGCAGGGACTGGCCCTTAAACCACCGAGCCCCAGATATGAAGTCCAATGCGCTGACGACTACAATCATAAAGTAATGTTTTAACTACCTTTGTTCAAATCAAAGCTTTCTCCAGTCAGTCATCTTGACCTTTTTTCCCTTTACCACCACCCTCTTCTTTGGAGTACACTTTCCGCACGTCAGTGGACAGTGAAGCTCCATAAATGCATTGTTGTTGCCCTTTTCTTTGACAAAACAAAATTTTCTGAATCGGTAGCACAAGTGAAGGTGATCTTTGCATACTAGACGAGAGAAAGGAAACAAGGGTTTTAGCTTATTTGTTCGGAGAGGTGCCAAGCTATTGACAACTGAGTGAATCACTTAAGTATGTAGGCCATAATGGCAACGCAGGGGCAAACCCAAATACTCTGATATAGGGGTACACAGACAAGGTAGTGGGAGGATTGGGGGGGGGGGGGGTAGCTGGGGTCTTTAGTGATCCAGGAGTTCGTATTGTAACGAGCGCTGCGTCGGTCGACGACCACAACAAATCCAGCTCTCAAATAACCGTTTATTACTACACTCAGCGGCTCCTCTATAGTGCAAGATCAGCGCACCCAAAAACCCCCGTTGCAACGTGTAAGCCCCTTTATACCTAGTCTTGCGTGTATACTACGTTGACTATTCGCGTCCTACATATCTACGTCAACTATTTGTAATCTTAACGGTTCCTTAGAGCTCGTGCACAACACTTCTAAAATAACGGTTCCTTGCAGCTCGCGCACAATAGTTCTAAAATAGCTGTTTCGTTACAGTATGTTGGCTTTTTACAGCTTTTTAGTTTGTCCTGTCCTCTCCGGGTCCCCACCAACTACCGCAACATGTATTTATAGGTATCTGCCACACAAATGGTTTGGTATCATTTCAGCCGTTCAAAGGTCGCAGGATGGTTGTCTTCTAGTCTACAATACAGTGAGTAGCGGGTGAGGGATTGAGCTATGGGCGACACAGCCGCGCCCAAAATTTCCCCTTCCCCTAAATGTGTATACTTCTTTCAATATTCTGATTGTGGTTTCGCTGGTTTTTGTTTGTTTGTGTGTTTTGTTCGTTTACTTTTTTGGGGTTGCGGAGGGGGGGGATGGGGGAGTTGTTGTTTTGTTTACTTACCTGGGCAGCCTGTGAGGCCATAAATGTCCCCTCGAGGAGTGTGGGTATCCCAGCAGCAACCATAAATGCTTGTCCTGCAATTGGCTTGAGGTTGTCCGCCTAGCAGACAGAATCAACTCAGCTAAGTCTTGTTTTGGATGTATAATTCTCATGCATTCTATTTGACTATTAACGGGGGGGGGATGCAGTAATTTTGGACAGGAGAGGACTAAATAGCGACTTGTACTTGTTACTTCAGAGCCAAAGAATATTAGCTCAGCTTTGAAAAATTTAACAACAATCAATAATATTTTTAGCCTCCAACGCAGACATTCTTTGGGCCATCATGGAGGACTGTGTCACGAGCCCTAAGAACGTCTGCGTTAGAGGCTATGAGATTTTCTGGTAGCTATGGTCGGTTGCGAGTTGACGCTGTTTTACTTTTTTTAATATTTTTTTATTAGTCTATTAATTCATTTTCAGTTTGAATACATTTGATGATTGCAAACTCAAAACACAAAGTATATGATTGAAGGAGGGGAATGCGTTCCCTTGACCCTTCTCTTAGATCAGCCATTGCTACGTACTGCACCAAATGATAGATTTGAGAATGCATTGGTACATCAAGACAATCTCTCATCGTTTGATACTTACTTCTTTTGACCCTTTATTACCTATTTGTCTGAAAATGTTGTAAAATAATATGGAGAATTTTAATTTTTCTCTGCAGTATATGATTAAAAGAGTAGAATATCGCCGTGGGAATCAACGTGTTATGTAAAACTATTCTTCAAAGGCTTTCCGAGCCAGCCGTTTTCTCAAGTTTGGTCAGTTTGCAAATTACCTTAACTTTCAACAATTACTTACCTGTTCTAGAAAAATATAACGGGTTGATATTTTAGGGTAACATCCAGTGTGGAAAATTTTTGACAGTCTAAGGGTAACTGTTTTGGGCTTTCTTGCTATACAAAATTCAGTCAAATTGGAAGCCTTGAAAACTTAACTTCTCCCCAGTAACTCAGTACAATACAATACAATACAATCCTTTATTATTTTTTCCAACTTGGAAGCCAAAAACAGTTTCCCATACACACTTCATTAATTTCAACAATGTTAATCCTGATAATTCGATTTTCCATTCACGCAGTAACACTTACACATTATGCTTTCTCAGTAACGATTTTCAGTATCTGAAAGATCGTGATCTGATGAGCTACCATACACGCGCATTGCGTGACGTGATTTTAGCTGCTCTGGTACTTACAGAATTTGCATGTCTCTGGGCAGCTTCTCTCCAACTTGGCCTTTAGCTGAGGAATTTGCGTGGAACACACTTTAAATCCCAGTTCCTTGACAAGTTTTTGGCACGTAGCGTGTGCTCTTGCTTCATCTTTGCACTCTGGGATAAATAAAATTTAAAAATTGTAACAATCCGAGGAGAATGATCACTTCTGAACAACGAAATCACTTTGTAGGGGTTGGGGGGGGGGGGGGGGACAAAGGGTCCAAACTTCCCGCTTCCCGTATCCTTTAACCCTTTAAGCCGTGATATAAAAATGCATTTTCTCTTTACTGTTCTCCAAACATTTTCGTACGGAACTAATAAAGAGAATTTGTCTAGCAATTTATCCTTGGTTATCACTTTCTATATTCTCATCTTCGTCTTATAATTTGACTGTATTGCAGTAGACTGAGAGACAAAAGGCCTAATGCGCTTCAGAGCACCTATTGCTGAGGAAACCTTTTTACATACTTTGTTGACATAATTTGACCAAGAAAGTCGATCGTCGATTGTAAGACCTAGCGACTTAGTATGATCCACTCTCTCGATTCGTTGATTTTCTAAACTGACACAGATTTCATCGATCATTACTTTCAGCAAGTAGCCTCTGACGAGAACCTATGATCATGAGCTCAGTTTTCGCAACATTAAGGCTAAGCTCATTCGCTTTTAGCCAGCAATTGAGATTCACGAGTTCAGAGTTTATCATTGGTTCAAGATCAGGGAGAGTACGGCTAGGAATGCTAATATTAGTACTAATTAATATTAATTAATAGTTAAGTAGTTAATTAATGTTACTATATTAGGGCTTAGCAACCAATCAATGTTTTGTAATTTTTACCTGTTTCTCCCACTTGCCACTACCTTGGAGATACTACACTGCGAGTAGTGTCTAATTTTGGCGATGGCGATTGGGGGGACTACTCGCAGTCTATAAAGATATCATTTTCCATTCTCTCTCTTTTCCCGTTCGGAACACTTTCTGCTCCCTTCCCCCCCAGGTTCCCCCTCCTCCTCCCCCCCGTTCCTTCCCCTGCCATTTTTTTCAGTCACATCTGTTGCCAGTATTCTGTAACAGTGGAGAGAGCTCCTTATTTGCAGGTCCGCTCCTATACTGCCCTTGTAGTTCGGGGGCGTGTCTCGCCAGTAAAAGAGGGAATTCGTGTCTCACGGGGGTCGCATTCAAACTCTGAACTAAAGAGAATTTTTGCGGTCATGGTTGTTAGAGTTCTACTTGTGGGATCTGTCTTTAATTCCACAAGTCCTGCAGCAATTTCGTTGAGAAGCACGCACTTGACAGCCTTGATAAATTAGCATACTTTTGATTATTTCAGTGCTTCGGTGCACGTAAACAATTATCAACTCAGAAGTGGTGAAATGATCAAACAAAGTTGGTCAATCTTCTAATTTTCCATTCTGTCACCACCCGCGGCTTCAATTTGGCATTATGTAAAGAATTATAACTCTCATCCAGTTACCCTTTCACCCCGCAAAAAGCGCCCACGTTTGAAAGAGAAAAAGGCCCTTTTTTCAAAATATCCTACAGCAGATTCGCATTTGGAAAGAACGGTGATTACACTGAAAGAAGAATGATCACACTGCAGAAATTTATCCAAAAACACAAAATGCAAATGTTAGGACCACACTGAACTGAATTGAGAGGTAATGAAAAGGTTAAAGGGCTATCTTTCTTATTGAAAAAATTCCTTTTCTGTAAAACGGAAATTTAATTAATCTTTTTACATCTTCCTCGTCAGTTAAGAGAGGTGTAGTGCATAATTTGGATCGTTTCTTGCTAGAATTTCAACCTGGAGAAATTTGAGCAACTTACAAAATTACAAGAATGTACTGTTTTAAAACTAGTTTTCATGGAAGAAAATCAAATGTTCTTTTTCAAAACTTGAAACCAAGTAACCTTATGACCTGAGATTTAAGTAGGCTGTGATAGTATCCGGTTTAAGCCTCCTTTAAGTCTTTAAAAAAATGTAATTATTGGCCTTGGTATGGAAAACATTGAGACTGGTACAAATATAACGTTCTCAATCTTCATAATTTTGCGGTCTGCCCTCGCTGTACTGACAAATTAACACACTCTTACTGTTTTAGATATCTATCAACCGGAAATTACGGTTTTCTATCTGCTCGATATGGGAAATTCAAATTTTTCTCTCTGTTCAGTTTGAATGTTGGGAAAGACAAGAGCAAATCGCTTTTATAATACGACCCAAACCACGTGCAAACAGACCAGTTTCTTCTTTTAGGGAGTTATTCCTCTTTATGAGCCTTATGAGACCTTCCTTCCGGTGATAAACTTTTCCGTCCTTGCTTTTTTCATTTTTTTTTATTGAATAAAGTAATTTCGTTTAACTCAATCTCGTTTTCACGTGCATCAACGTGAGTCCTTAGTGGTATTACCTTTACAGGCACCTTTTATCCACATTGAATGACTTAGCAAGGCATGCGCTAAAGTAAACGACTGCGTTTAATTCCAAAAAAGTACAGTTTAAATACAACTGATTTTTCTTTCTCTGAGACGCTTGCATGCTGGCCATGAGTCTTTAAAAGAGAAAATAGGAAAGTGGCGAAAAGAATCTATCGTAGCTTTTTTTAATTATCTTGGGAAGTAAAACCTTACTTTTCAGACTGGAATGAAATAAAAAATGAGACAATAAAAGCCATTGAATAGTATTTATCTGTGGCGGTGTTTTAACATTATGCTCCAAACGAACTCTATGGACTTACAGTACAGTCTTCTTTGTAGATGTTGGATATGCTGAAGGCGGAGGCAGTTCTACATTTCAGCCTATGGATGAAATCCTACAGTGTGACAATTAAATGAAAGTTCTTGAACAGTATTATAAGGTGGGTCTAGCTTTTGAGTTTGCTTGCAGACGAAATCTTCTCTGAGTATTCAATTAAACGCTACTGAGTAGTGCTCTTATGTAGTGTTTGTTATTTATTATAATTTAGGCCAAGTGAAAATTTCTGTTAAACTGTCACACATTCAACTGGACTATAACACTCATAATTCACGATGTATATAAGCTGGGTATTAGGTACCTTTCCTTCGAAGCCTGTTTGCGGCGGCCGCTTGCAGCCTTCTGTAGTAGCCTACAGCTGCTCTTGCAGCGGAAACGTGTGGGAAAATCACTTCGCAGAGTACCAAAACGGCCACTAAAATATACGGTAAGAAAATCTTCGTTTGAATCGCCATGTCTTGTTTTCTCTTCTGCATGTAGTTGAACTCAGTGGAGGTACAGTTCGTCTTGTCTGGCGTTTACAGTAGCCCGTTTGCTGAAAAACGCAGGTACTTAGGCCCTTATATTGTTATAAGTGGGGGCGGAAAATGTATGGCATGCGGTCCTGATATGATACCATGCCGGAAGGGTGTGTCATCACTCTTATGACGGAATGTTTTCAGTGCAAGAGCACGTTCTCTGTTGATCTCTGTTCACCTTAGCTGTGCCAGGTGTATCTAAAATATCTGTTAAGTCATCTTAAGTCGATAAAAACTCCCGTTCGCTAGCTTGTCCGCTATGCGTGCTTAAACACAACAACCGTTAAGTATGGCAGTGGGTCGACTTTAAACGTTATTAATGTCTGAAGTTGCATTTGCTTCTTGAAATATATACAGTGTGAGTTTTGTTGTTTATAAAGACACTAGCAGTTTGCTTTTTGTTTGTTTAGCCCTGCTACATTCGCCGTTGTTGATATCGTTCGTAACTTCCGTATTATTTCATTTCGGTGTTCCTTCTTGTCTTGCGTCTTTTCTGCCACAGGTATGCTGAAACTCCCAGCTATTCTTCAATTAAACGAGTTTTCAAGATTTTACTGTTTGAAATTCATTCACCAAATCATGACGGCGTCCTTGAAAGTTTACTTGACAAGGTCTTGGAAAGAATACAGTATTCATTCTAACAATTTTTACTGGAGTCATTTTCTTGTCTATTATAGCACGCTTAAAGGTGATCAGCAGTTCGTCACCCGTCACGCTGTGTTGTTTTTGTTTTTCTTTGGATTGCGTACGTACAACGGTGTGTATTTTAAGCCCTAATTAGACCGCTAAGGCAAAGCACGTTCTGTGGAAGGTTACCAGTTCTTAGTATCACCGTTAATTCCTTAAGAGGACTTCCGAAAATCGCACTAAAAATTTGACACATGATACAAAGTGTGCAATCACTTCCAAAGACTTGAAAGATTATGACACCATTTGATCTTCTATCCCTTTATGGGCAAAGTTAAAATAACAGACCGATTATTCAACTCAGCTTAGTCTTCTTTTGGATACCGTATTTCCTCGAATAAGCACCCACGCTCTAATGAGCACCCTCCTCCGAATAAGCGCCCACCCCCTTGGCCATAATATCCAATAAGCGCCCCTCTCGAACAAGCGCCCCCTCCCCTCCCCCCTCACTTTCTTAAATAGTAGGGATACAAAGAAGACCTGTTTCTATTGCCACTTTATTTATAACTTTTTAAGCTTCAACTTCAACGGTATCAGTACAGGAGAATAGCTTCTTTTCCGTAAGTCACTTCCGATCCAGTTATTTCTGCGTCAGATCTGTTTTTCTGTTTTTTTTTTTTTTTTTTTTTTTTTTTGCCGCGCTCTTGGTAAATGCGGTAAAATTCCCCGGAACAGCTAGACCATTCTCTAGTCTTCGAGGACAGTAATTTCTACGATAATAACTGGGATGCGTTTAAAGGCAGAAGTTGGTAATGAATGACAGACAGCTCAATCGGAACGTGACCAACAAGCTTTAAACGTAACTGTCAGCGCCATTTACATGCTTCAATTGGCAAGTTACGTAAATGTGGATAATGTTGTAGTTTTTTTTTTCTATTAAAGATTTAGCCAAAATAAAGTTACAGTTCGTTGAAAAGAAAACTTAATAAGCGCCCCCCTCGATTAAGCGCCCTCCTTCCAATAAGCCCCCTCCTTTTAGCCGAAATTTTAAATAAGCGTCCGGGCGCTTACTCGAGGAAATACGGTATATTAAAATCTCATATATTGCACAGGGGGAGGTGGGAGTGGTGCAGTAATTTGTGACGAGAGAGATCTAAATGCCAAATTGTACTTGATACTTCAAAGTCAAAGAAAGCTAGCTCAGCTTTGGCAAATTTACAACAATCAAAAAAATGGTTAGCTGGTTGATGCTGTTTTTACTTCTTTTTACTATGATACAAAGTGTGCAACAATTAAGAATCGCTTCCAAAGACTTGAAAGATTATAACACCATTTGACCTTCTATCCCTTTATGGACAAAGTTAAAATAACAGACAGATTCAACTCAGCTAAGTCTTCTTTTGGATGTATAAAATTTCATATATTGCACAGGGGGAGGGGGGGAGGTGACGTTGACGCATTTTCTTACCGAAAAATGTTGCTAAGACTGTGCGTTTTAGGACTACCTTGATAGACTGGAAAGTTTAATGCCACTCAGCCTTCGATCGAAACTTAGACACGCTTTCTGCATTTCAAATTTATTAAGTTGGTTTATACTTAGCACAGTCGAACCTCTCCTTGCACAAGCTCCTTTATAATGGTCCAAAAGAGACCAAAATTTACACAGACTCTGTATCACTAACACTTCCGTCCTCTTCGGTAGCAAACAGTACAAAATAGAACATTGTTATGGCTACATTAAAACATATATTTAGTAGGCTTCTCAGAGGGCCTTACAGACTACAAATTACACCTGAGCATGGTCTGATTATTTAATTTTTTTTCGTACAGGTTCATCGTTAATATCATAATTTACCCTCCGAGAGCTCTTTCACTGACTGAAAATTTTCAGTACATTGGACACATTTCGCAAATTTCCATTTATTAAAGAATACATTCAAGAGGCAGAATAAAATCAAAACTCACCAAGAAATGTGCGCTAATAGTATATACGTCATATTGTTTAAGTGGTCACTGAAAAGCCCCACCAAGGAAGTGCAGATAAAGTGCTGGTTGGAAGTTATTTTCTTTCCTGATATTCGCATTTTATTAAATTCAAGCCAGTTACGGAGATTTTGTGAGTGGGTAGGAAACAACCCCAGCTGAGGGCACTGTGAGAGTTTATCAATGGGGCTTAGTGCAGGATATTACATTATTAATCATATCATAATATGTTCTCGTGAGGAATTATTTTGAACTTTGTGTGCAGCTATTTCGTGATCAACTGAATCTGTGTCAGATCACACGAATTTGGCAAATCAGATTAACTGCACTGAGTTCATGTTCTGGAACGGGCGTGGTACGCAAGAAAGGTTTTCTAGAAACATGAAAACGCAGAGATCCGGAGATTAGAGTTTGCGGTTTCCTCTTATTCAGTTCAGGCATAATGAGATGTTATCGCAGTAAAAAGAAAAACCTGGATACTCGATATGCCGCGTACTACGTGCAAAACATCAGTCACGCAAATTAGTAACAAGCAATGTACGTAGTTTTTACCTTTCCACTAATAAAAAGTATTACAGATCAGTTTATAACAACATTCAATTTCACAGATGTGATTATTCATTGTGGTTTGAAATGATAGCTTTTTCAATCGTCATCAAACGATATAGTCCGTCTTTGATGTGGACTGCGACGTTTCGTCCGCTCACTGCTTTTCTTTATCAGGCGATGGAGTCAACTGCAGGTTGTGTACCACTAGCACCGTAGCTGTTAGTGATGGGTCCATCTCGGCTTTTTACTGTGGCTGTTGATATTTGGAGGAGCTAATCCTTATCGTTCTGACAAAATTAAGTCGCTGTTACCTCAACTGACTCTCATATTTTTCTTCGCATATAGCACGCGGTGAGCACGAGTCAGAGAGTCAAGAATGCTACATTCTTTAAGATCGCGCCATTCTCGTACCTCGCATAACGTGCTCCAGTGTCTTTGACTGTCCGCATCTACTGTGTTTATTTTTCAGTATTTTTATTATAAAGAAAACAATAGGACATCTTGAAAGTCTAGTTTATACCGGCCAAGCAACCCGGCTTTGTTAATCCTTTGACCATAAATTCTCCCACATACATTTATTATTTTTATTTATTTTTATTTTATTTTATTTAGTTAGCTTCGCCAAAGAAAACAAACATGCAACGTAACTAAACTAAAGAAGGGGGTTGGCAGGGACACCGCAACTCAAGTTGAGGAAGACATGCAGAATTCATATTTGGTGATCATTTCCTTTATTTGCATGACCTGTATCAGTTGCACACGATATGTGATTGCAAGAAGGACTTAACTACTAGTTTAAGGCAATTTATCTTTCTAGTCAAAAAATGAAAGTTAACAGAACTACATCCTTTAGTTAAGTTGTAAGTGTCTGGCAGGCGGTGTCTGGCTATTTTGCGGTCCCACCCTAATAATGTAACACTTGAGGTTTTAAAACAATTAAATGTTTTAATTTTAATACCTGTTTTTGTAACCTCTTCTGTGACACTTTCACTTGCTCGACAATGTAAATTCTTCTGCTTCCTGTCTAGAGATCAGATCTGAGTGTCTAACAAAAACCAGCAATCATAAAAAAAATTGACTGTTTAGCTCATAAGAGTGCCATTTGTCATATTTCTAAACTTTCCACTGATAAACACCAAACATCGGAAAACGTTTAACAGGTTAGAATTTTACTGAGAGTTCTTCCATTCTGATCTTAAGAGAACTCGTGTTTCTGTTGTTTTTGTAACCTCTTCAAGGAAAGTCCAAGGTTAGCCGTTTGTACAATTACTTCAAAGTTTTCCGATATTCTAAGAATTATCAAAAATCGTAACCTAACACTAAAAATTAGAACCAAAAAACCTTGGCCTGCAACATTACGAGGGAAATATAAAGCAGCAAATAGTTTGCATTTGTGTGTATCAGACTTGTGTTTTTGTTTATTTCCTACTGTCCTAGTCTTTCCAAAAATGAAAACGAGTTAATTGATATTTCCATAACCATTCTCTACATAACATATAGAAATTGTAGTTTGCCTATTATATAATCAGCAGTTTAAGTTTCCACAGTATCACAATACAGGACTTAGTGTTGATTTACTCCCGTTTTGTTTGAGAGGCAGTTGACCATCTTTCAATTGTTTTTCGACCTTTGACACAGCTCTTCAAGGCACCCAGCAAGAAAAATTTAGGAAAAGAACTTGCGATCTCTTCTACGATCTGTGTTTCCCGCAAACTAACAAGCTGCCGTTTCATTTTCGCCATTTTCTTTTCCTGAAAAAAATCCATTAATCCAGGCCATTATGTTGTGTAAGAAATTAAAAGTCTTAAAAGCTCTGCTTCTAAATGTCAAGAGAAAACAGTGCTAGGTACAGATTCCTTGTAGTTCGTTCGAGTGATTTTAGAAGAATGCATAAACTGTGAGTGATCAGCCTGGGGGGCTGGCGGCGTGCATATTTTCCTGGCGCTCACTCAAGCTTTGCCGTCGCGTGAACAATCCCGTGAATTCTAACACAGACACCCCAAGCTTACATGAACATCACCACTTTCGTTACGTAATAACGAAAAGAACATACGGATTTCTTAGCTTGCATTAGGTAGGTAGGTAAAGTCGCACAAGAGCCAAGGAGGCTCACACGGCCAGAGCTTATCCCGGTTTCGAATTCTGTAGAGTATTGCTACTCCCCCCTGAATGGGATGCTAGTCCATCGTAGGGTTACCCCCCCCCCAGCAGTATGTCGCCGGTACCCATTTTATACACCTGGGTGGTGAGAGACAATGTGGTGTAAAGTTTCTTGTCTCAGGAAACAACAGGATGGCAGGGATTGGGCATCGAACCAGCGACCTTCAGATCTGAAGTCCAACGCGCTAACCACTAGACAACACTGTGCCCATTACGGACGTTATAATAGCCGAGTAATTATAACTGTATAACACCTGTTAAGCAGGAAACAGCTTTCTTGGAAACTCTGAATATTCACTCTTGGGTCAGTGCATGAGGTCATGCAAACAGCAGTATTTAATTAGCGCCTTATAGGTGATAGGTTTCCACAAATTATGAGCTTCTAATTAGGTTCCCTTCCTGTCTAAGTGGGATCCAGAGAAGAGATTCTATCACAAGAGGGCTAAGAGCACTCCAGAGATTGTTTTTAACAAAACGCTTGTATGAAGTTTCAAGAGTTACGTAACCAAAATCATACTCGAATAATATACAGGAGTGCTGGGGACAAGAGGCAGGAATCTGGGAGAGATGGAGAAGGGAGATCTCGGGGAGGAGGGGGGAGGGATGTGGGCGGGTGCATGGGAAATAAGGGAAATTTCGCAACTTTGCGTGAGACTTCTCAGTAGTAAAAGGCAAAGAGGCAAGAGTCAGCAAGGAAGAGGCAGGAACTGGAAGTGGGGGCAAAGAAAGGAGAAAGCTTGGACCCCCTTATACAACCCCCCATCCTTCCTTCGCACATAAGATAGCCCACGTTCAAGACTAGAGAAAAATTAGACTAATTTTTCTTTTCAAAGTGTTGAAAAGCTAGCAGCTTTACAGCTTTGAAGTGTTTCTCGATAGGTTTGTATTCGTTTAAGTAGTCTCATTTACGGATTTTTCATGCCAAGAATACAAAACATTGAACACATAAGTTGCTGATTGCGTAAGGTTCTGGGAGAGAGTCGGCACGTAAGACATGGAAGGCATGTTATGACAAACGCATATCCTGAATAGGACCAGTCTTGAAAGGATTCTCTGGATGTTTCTTTATCGCCGGAAGTGATTCCACTCATGAACAAAGATTTCTTTAAAAGCATTACCATTGCAGTGAGTACACAAAACAGGCATGGGATAAACGGTTGTCAGTGGTTGCAGTTTTTGAGACTGTGGATGGAATCCTCTAAAATGAAGTCATGCAAATGAAAGCTTTTGAGAAGTACTTCTCTGTGGCGCTGTTCTCTACAAGGTTCCTGGATTTGTGTCAGCTGTTGATGATAGTGTGACCTTGAAATAAATGATTGCTACTAAGCAGTACTTTTCCAGTTGGTTACAACTTTTGAGCCCTCGGAGGAATCCTAAAGGGTGATCCTTCAATGAATTAATGCTGCTGAGCCGATTCTGACACAGTTAATCACGAGACACATTCATGACCTCATTGCATTAATGATAAAAAGAAAAACGTTCAGATCTCAAAGGCTGTCACTTCTAGTTTGTTTGTTTTTTTATTTATTTATTTCTCTATTTTACATTCAATAAGTGACTTCTCACTTAATCTACAATACCATAATATTATCTCAAAGTTTCGTAGAATTGCAAACTATTTTCACTGAACTCTGGTCTTAATCGAGAAATATTTTCTTGGTTGAAACGGAAGAACCCTTAATTCTTTTCACGACAGTTGAAGCGGTGGTCTACGTACATTTTGAGTTGTAAAATGAACATCTTGCATTGCTTTTCTGGTAACACTCAATTGCTTTTATAATAATGTAAGTACTGAAATAGGCTCGTTCTTTTTATCAACAACGCCCTTGAAAAGTCTCCATTTGGGAACACTTGATTGTGCCAGATTGAGCCTTCGTTTCATCTTGGCTTGGCGGCGAGCGAGCTAGCGATAAGAAGAGCTAGGTGTGAAATGGCTTCTCACATTCCTCCACTACTCTTTCTCCTTTTAAATGTTATTTACAGACAACGCTCTGAGACATAAAAGTAAAAAATACAAATGAAGAATGGTTAACGTTAGGTTACGAAATACAGTTGTTATGGATACCAGCATCCTTGGAGACCCAAGGGCAGATAATGGGGACATAAGAAAGATTTCACGGGCGCAAAATCGACACGAGCGCTATGATTTGAGTCTCCGAGGATGCGGAAGAATTTTAAAAAACATGAATGGGGTGATAAGGAGTATCAATACTGAAAAGTCGGTTAATGCATGTCGTCATACCATATTATCACTTCACTTTGAACAGTGGTTTTTCAGGTACATCTTTTACTTGGATCAGCATCCTTATACGATGCCATTCATGTTTTCGCAAGCCGTATTTCGATGTAAATCAAGCAAATTTCGGCCAAAAAAGGAAATTCTCCAAACTAACTTTAAAAACAGACCACCTCTCGTGATCTTCGGTACTACTTAATTACAGAATAATACGTAATAAATTATATGATATTTGGCAACTAGACTCCAACTTACCATTCAGGGAGCTCTTTAACATCTTTTGACCTGGTTGACACTTGTTGCACGTGACTGGACAGCTTGCTCTGTAGAAATCAATTGTCTTTTTACTGGCAAATCTCAGAGCGTCTGCTCCACAGTAGTCGCTGTAATCCCGACATAAATTGCCGTAAAGGTTCTGGCATTCTGCAGTGGAATAACATGGAAATGGTAAAAAAAAATCTTTGGACCAAGTACGAGATCTAAATCTTAGTCAACATCTAACTATTGCTCTAACTGTCTACGTTAAGGTGTCACTGGAACTGTTCTGAAAACAAGTGACCAGCATTACTGAAAGTGGTGTAGCAACTGAAGTGAACAGTATAAACATCAACATTTTTTTCTTCTTACTGTCAAATATCTTTCGTTTGTGGGGCCACACTAAAGTGTATATCCGTGTATATGAGATTTGACTTGGGAAGTGAAAACGATAAAGCTCTCAGAGGAAACAATGACGACGACGATGATGATGACGATGACTGATGATGATGATGATGATGATGATGATGATGACGACGATGATGATGATGATGATGATGCATAGTGACGCAACAGAAATGTGAAAGTACGCAAATTGATCGGTGTAATCAGGTTACGTTGGTTTAATAGCATTGTTTGAATAAAGTACCCTAATGTATTCTGTATTATTTCTTACCTCTGCACCCCTCTCCATTCAGCCCACTGGCCGCTGTTAAGTCCCAACAGCAGCCGTAAAATGAACTCTCGCATTCAGGCACCGCTTGAGCGGCAGCGCGCTCGGCTAAGGAAAAAGGAACAAAAAAAACTTCATTACACGTATGTGTACAAGTGCTATATAGTTATAGCATTTTATACTTAGTCGCTATATGGTTATAGCATTTTATACTTAGTCGCTCTTTACGCTTCAGTTACAGAGAACGCAAACCGTTCGTCTTCAAGAAAAAAAAACGAAAGACTTGGAGCAAGTCACTCAGGCTATGGTGCATTGTTCAATGCGAGGTAGGCTAGTTCTATTGCCAGCATATGTACATAAACAGGACCAAAAGAAGTTCAGATAACACGTGGGGTTGAAATGGAACGGAGCGTTGCCGCGCCAGTATAATAAAATACACTCTTATGGTTCTGAATATATCTGCACTGATTTCTAACATTTCTTTAATTTTTGACATCACCATTATATTTCAACTTACTGCAAACACCACAGCTCTTTGGACAGAGTTTCTTTCCTTGTTCATTGCAGGCTTTCAGTTTCGAAAATCTTGATATTCGTGTCCAGCAGTAGCTTGAATATCGGTCTTTGCAATCTGTTGATAATGAAATACAATTTATTACTATTATTATTATTATTATTATTATTATTATTATTATTATTATTACTATTATTATTATTATTATTATCATTAGTATCATTATTATTATTAGTATTAGTATTATCCCTTCTTTCTTTCTCTGTTTTTTCTTTCTTTCTTTCCTTCTTTCTTTCTTTCTTTCTTTCTTTTTTTCTTTGGCTGTTGTTGTTCAGTTGTTGTTGTTGTTGAAAAATCTCTAAAGAACTTTAATCTCCCAAACCAAATGTGTGGCGCCATGAACCAGGTCACCCACATTTATAACCTTAGAGAGTAATATGAAGGGCCTGCGTCAAAGTGGCCGGGTGGCACAAGAGAGAGAAAAGGGAGGCTGGGGTTGGAAACTGAGAGTAAAATGACATCGTTGTGACGGCTGTATATAGCGGCAAAATTTCGTCAATAGTAAACTTTAAGAAGAAAGTGGCGGCGCGTGAAACTGAACTAAGGAATGGGACCGTAAAGGCGAGTAAAAGAAAAGAGAACCGGAAGACCTCAACCAGAATAAACATGACAAACAGAACGGAATTTTTTCCCTTTACCCTGCATTGCGCAAACGCCTACCTGGGCATCCCTCGCCATAATATCCTTTAGCTTCTGTTTGTTTGTCCCAGCAACAGCCGTACTTACTGATAGGGGTCTGGCAGCGAGGGACTGGAAAAAGATGGTTATCAAATGAATGTTAGTATTACGGTCTTTAGAATTTCACAAAACATCGTGATAAATTTGCTGGTAATATTTTCGCAAGCAAAAATTTGGATCGCTTACCACAAGGAAAAAACTTTTTAAGCCTGTCAGTTGTCATGCAACAGCTCGTGAAATTAACAAAAAACCCTATCCAGTTGGCTGTCATCAAAAGCCAGGCAGGGTATATTATTTTTTCGAATTATACCATGCCATTTGGGTAAAACTGGTACCTTGACATTTTCTTTCTGTTACGTTTTGTAAAGTTTCGCACCCACAAGTTTCGCGGGTTTGATTATCGCAAACCTTAAACTGAACGATGCCCGCAAATAATGGAGAAAAAAACTCAACTGAAAGTAGAATGCAATGTTTTAAGACATATAAAGCGTATTTACATTTGAGAGGCAACTTACCGGTGATTTATTATATCGAACTGCTTACTCTTGGGCAGAGTTGGAGGGCAAGTCGACAGGAATACATTTGGCTCGAGGCCCGGGAGGGTACTCCCACATATGGCCTATACAGGGATATGCCGCCCAAAAAGGTATCAATGCTATTTCATAGAAATTCGCAAATATTGTAAGGGTGTTTGACTTGCTACTGATATGTCATAGACGGGGTACATAGGTACTCTTCAGTTGCCAGGAGATATTCTTCCCAACATTTTCTGCGGCCCAGGCATCATTGTCAACCGTAGATCGTTGTCAATTCAAGTCAAAAGCAGGGTAGAGGAAGGGCTAAATTTTTGTCATATCTAGGGTCAGTTTGCCACTTGGACGGTACACCCCTGCCCACACTTGGGTTATGTATCATGGCGTATGGATAAAGTTTTGTAAAGAAAGCGTACGCAGGAACATACGGGTCAAATCATGATAACGCTGAAAATTTCTAATAGAAACAGTTTTTCACTATAGTTTCTATCTAGGTCTTACCGCATCGTTTACACGACTGAGCGCAGTTGGATTTCATCCATTTCCACTTGCAGCATTCAACATTCTTTTTGCGATAGATCCCGATAAAGTATTTGCAAGTGCTTGTTTTTAGGCGGTCTTGACACCCTGTGAAAAGGAAAATCGCCAGTCTCAAAACACTCATTCCCATTATTGATTCCCACGCGCGCAGTTACTACTCATTTGGTTATGAGAATTTAGTACTACATCAAGACATCCCAGTGATATAATTAACATTCACTGAGGAGATGAACTTCTTTATCACTAACTTCAGTGTCTTCCAGGCAATTTCGTCCAAAAGAAAATCAAATTTTCAGCTTTCAGCGGAATCTTAGGCTCAATTATGTGGTTAAAAAGCGACATGTCTGTTCTGCCCGAGTACTATCCTTTTCCTTACTTCCGAAGGAAAGGGCATTAATCAGTTGTATCTACTTTTATTAATTAAAAAGACTGAGCTCAAACTTGGTTCCGAAAGATCTAATTTCAGTATTATTGATTCAGTGTTAAATGTACGACTTAAGAAACCTAAATCGTTATGGTGCTATAAACGATACCTAGAGAAATAAACTGTAGCTGCAATGGACTGTCACCTACCTTCATAGGCTGTGCAAACTACAGCGAAGGTGAACAAAACGATCAAAACAGGAATTGATACTCGCATCTTTATCGTAATTGTGTTTTGTACTCTGTTTGTATTACCAATCCGCGAATGTTCTTTCGTTGTTAGCACTGTTTCTGAGTCTCGGTTGAATTCAAACTGCGTTCGCAAGCTCTGACGATTGTATTTATTAGTGCACAGCCGTCACACGAGAATTACAGGCGTCAATGTAATTCGGAAGTGGCAAGTACTTATGGGTGTTTTCTTAACTTCAGCTTTGTGGTCAATTCAGTGCCTGAAGAACTTCTATTTTGATCGATGGTTAGACGCCGCGCTATTACCACACGTCTAATATAAGAGGAAAAAACAATTTGTGTTATTTTAAGCCGTACTAGTGCAAAACAAATTCAACAATTTAAAAAATATGTGCACTTAAGAAAAATTGTCAAAGGAAAGTAGTCCTTAGCTTTCATCTGAATAATTTTACTCAGTCACGCACAAACTTAAAAAAATTGGAACTACCTAGCCACAGCATAAAGAACTACTGGATAGCTTCTGTTTGAATCAGTTTATACAGAAAAGTATACGTATTAACCCAGACGTTTCATAACTCAAGCTTGTCACTTAAGTGTAGGGGAGGGAAGGGTTAATTTTTATTGGGATTCTTTGGCTTCCGAGTTGCGAAAACAGAACGTTTCAGACGTTTATCATGATTTACAAATAGCTCAAGTGATACCGGAAACCTAGATCAGCGTGGTCATCCTCTCTCATTGAAACGAAGTTATTTTAAGATATTGGACATTTAGAGTGCTAAACTGAAAGTAAAGTCAGTTCCAAATCGAAGTAAATTGAAAACTGAACAACACATCTGGACACTCAGTGGCATTCATGTTCTATTTGGATAGTAACATGAGTCATGCAAATTGAAAACGCCCAGGAAAAGACAACTTACAGTCCGTAGGATTCTTTACAAATTGCTAAGAGGTTTTGCCCAGATTGGAAGACTTAGCTCACTTGGCCGAAAGAATTTCACAGATGTTTGTGAAATTGGAGCGTTAAACCAATTCTTGCCGCGTGCCACTTTAGGGCGAACCAAGCATCTTGAGGGCCTATTGGCTTGCGCACGAGAATACAGGAGATTCCCTTCGCGTTTGTTAAAAGATTCAAAATGTCCCGCAACTATCCCGCAACTGTCCCGCAACTTTTGATCACTGTAGGGTGAGTAGAGGAAGGAAGAAAAGGAAAGTTAGTGAGCTGGTAAACTCTACTTGTAAAATATACCACGAACATTTTTATGGGTAAATCTTATTGACTAAACTTGAAACTGAAATGGTCCTTGTTTTTTGTTTGTTTCGATAAAATAGGTCCAAATAGTTTAGATATCTTCGGTCGGTTCTTTCATACCTTTCCGACTGATCAGCTTAAAATTGTCCTTCTAGTTTATCGGAAACCGTAGGGTCGACTGAGAAATTTCCATTGTTTGAGTAAATTTTCTGCGTTAAGAATTCAGTAACTTGTATATAGTTATCTATAGCGAAATATCTACAGTCTGCCCTCGTGGTTTTCTTGCTTCCATTTTGGAGTCATAAATTCTGTTTTCGTCGAGGGTCATCGAAGATTTTTAATCTCCTGATCCCTGGAAAGTATGTCATCAATCTTGGGAATTTTTAACCTTGATTAGGAGTGAAAGGCACGTACTCATCACTGATGTGCTACACGTTAATTTGTGGTTTAACCGCTTTACATGCCAAATGAATTAAAGTTTAAAAAAGTCATGTACTTGAATTATTTTCTAAAGTTATCTTAACTCCCTTAATGTAATTCAGTAGTTCAATAATCGCTTTAAACGTCCACCCACGATACATATCGTAATCGAGCTTACGCCCGGCCTTTCACTGCACGCAATACAAGTTTACGTGACATTAGTGTTGGAAGCTACAGATTTAATAAAATAACAAGATTTAGTTGAAAAAGACAGTGTAAGACTCACTCAGTCAGTGTACTATGCTGTTTCGAGTGGAAAGGGGAGTTAAAAATTTCCGCGCTTAGGTGTAAAAATAAAATAGTGTTCGAAAAATCACGTATGTTTAGACAAAAATGGGATTATGGTTTGGCGGAATACGGTAGTTCGTTTCCCCCAACTGGGGATCTGATCCTGTGGTTAATCTTCTGGTTATTTTTTAATTCGTCTCACGATTCTAGACAAGCCAGCACGTGTGGTGCATTACTGAGGTAACTTAGCTCGCCATATAACAGACTGAAGTAATCGTGACTACTGCAGTGCTGCACGTTCAGTATAAGAACGCACAAAATGTTGCCGTTCACGATCGATGACAAATGAGCTTAATTATTATTACTGAGCTTCCTAAAGCTATTCACGCTCATGGCAAGTATATTGGAATTTGAAGTTTAATAAAGTTTTGGTTAATTGAGAGTTCTTAGTTCAACTGAGAAAGGGGTGGGAGATAGGAAAACTGGATGTACTTATTTTTTATCTGTTATTTTTATGATTTTTTAATGATCATGTGCTGTGTTATTTCTGTTGCTTCCAAAAATGGAACGCAATTTTAGCTTTTGGGACTAACTGTAATGTTCCTCAAAAGTAAAGCAAAAATTCAAAGAATAATTAAATAATGAATTCAACTTGATCATAAACGAGTACTGCCCGTACATTAATCTTAATTTGGCAACCCTTTTGTTGTCGTGGTAACCGTTATCGTAGCAAAAGTTGGTTTCAACATTTCCCTGCTACTTTGGGCTCCCTGTGATACAACCTGGGTGCGTCTGAAAAGCGCAAACATTGAAGTCATTGAAGCCGGTAGCGAGCTGTCAAAAGTCTTACGAGAAGCTGCGGGCGTACGCGTTCAGCTCAGTCAATGTCAGTTTACATCAGGAAGTGTCACGCGAGAGAACTGGAGTTCTGCGGTTACTCACGTTCGATATTTACTTCCATTGTAAACAAATATATGAGTAATCACTTTAACACAAATAACCTAAAATTGTTTCACGCATGAACGTTTTAATTGTCATTTTATCGTGTACTTAGCCTTTACAGAGGAGGCTCTTTTATTCTTAAATTTACTTGGCTCCTTAAGTCTTAAGCCATGCACGCACCTGACATGCACAACCAGAGCTTAGCACTGAAAGCGCTCACGTAAGAAAATGGAACTAGTCTCTCTTAAGGCTAATTTACACGCTGCGATTTGTCGGCCCGATTTGTCAGCCACAATAAATCGGAAAGCGAATCGGTTTATGTACAGTGCAAGCACTGCACATTCAATTATTTTAGTCAAAACTTTTTTATAAAACGTTTTGGAAAACAAAATGGTAGGTGGCAACTAGTTAATTTGTTTTTGGCTTAAATACCGCAGATATAATTTGTTTTGCGCCAATTCTTTTGCGCGTTTCGTTTTCGTTCTTAAAATCAGGCCCAACACGCCAAAATCTGTAGTCTCCTACGCAGCCATCTGTGAAGCAGTCACAGACTTTTCTGAATCGGCCGACTTGTCAGATTGGAGTCGCGCGCGCATCGGATCGCCATTCGACGCACCGATTCGCTCCCTGATTTGTCGTGGCCGACAAATCGGCCCGAAAAATCGCAGCGTGTAAATTAGTCTTTAAGTGCAGAGGGGCATCGAAACCCAGCACGATAAAAAATCAGCTGGATATTAGTGGATTGATTATTTTTCCATAACTAGTTACAACATATAAAAATTTCTCACTTCTAAGTGTGAGGTCTCAAAAAAGGAGAAATGTAAGGACCTCTAGATCTAAGATGATGGAAAAGTAAAAAAAAAAAAAACAATTTATCGCGGATCAAAGGCAACAGATAGCTGAGTTAAGGTCGTCTCCCCAACTCTTTGTTTCGATTAGAACCTTAAAAGTATCATGGAGGCCTGGTCTGGTACGTAAGAAGTCTTCGGGAGAAAAATCAATAACCCCTCGGGACAAGAGATCTTCGATTTCACTCGCACTCCCCGACAAATTCCGACCACTCCTCTCCATGATGCAGTGTGGCGCACCGGGAGGGTAATGGGTTCCTGGGCGCATCCAAAGGCCGCCTAATCAGACCGTCTAATCACAAAAAGATCCCCCACGATTATTTCAGACTGAAAACGGCTCAAAAACGATACTCTTTGGAGACCCTGGGGCAGACAAAGCAAAACAAGTTTGTGGATTGAAAATCCGTTTTGTTGCAGGCCGATAAAATTAAAAGAACAAAAAAGGAAAAGAAAATAATTTCCTGTCCCGATTTTTAAGGCTGACTCGTCTATAACCTTGTTACAATTTTTATTCGACTTGACGTATCTACGTCAAAGGCTACTTGACCTTGGCATTGAGAAAGAAAATACTGCTGGGTCGGCTCACTCATGTTGTGCTAATGGCGCCTTCCCAGTCACAGTCACACTTGTTTGGCGTCCTGTTTTGGTTTTCCCCGGAAAGTAAATTCCCGGGGAGGAGGGGGGGGGGGCACTTTACCCATGGTTGGGTATAGGGCTGCCGCTGAGGGTCTGAAACCCTGACCCTGTTTAGGACAAAAAAGCCCTAAAATACCAACAGTAGAACAATATCAGTAAAGGACCGCAAACGAAAATGCTGCACGTGTACGTAGGATCTAGTAAACCAGACCTGATCAGCCAAAGAAATGCTCTGTTGAAGTTCTATTAGTGTCGTGTTGATGTCTTGCAGAGTCAAATCTTTCTACGTAGTCAGATCAGCCTTGCTGTTATGTTTGTCATCTAAAATACCAACCCTGTTTAGGACAACACCCTTCATTTTACGTCCATGTACGTTTAGGACAAATGGCAAAATACACATCCTGATGAGGACAGACACATAAAAATTATATACCCTGTTTAGGACAAAGAGGCCAAAAACCATACCCTGTCCAGCGGCACATCCCCATATATGTATAAGCCATGTAAGGGAGTACCCTTCCCCCCCCCCCCCCCCCTCGGGGTTACAAAAATACTTCTTCTTCTTCAGCCCGTGGCATCATTGCCTCTGCGCCTCATTTAACTTGATATCTATTATTAAAATGATTGGGGTCTAAACAATTCCCTTCACTGATAATTCCTAATACTGATTCAGTGCGGAGAAAAATATCCGGAAAGCCTGATAAAGGTATTTAAGAAAAGATGAAAAAAGGGATCATAGCTGTTGCCAAAAATTAAAGCTGTTCGCTGAAAAATCTCCATGCATTAGAAATTATACCGTATTAGATAAACTGACAAAAACGCATTTATCAATTTGACCAACGCTTTTCTTGTTGACGGGACGACTTGGGGCAAGTCGATCCGGCGGCATTTGTCAGGATCAGACACACGTAACTACATCTCCACGATACACATTTGTTAGTTCCAATCAAAGAAATACAGAGCAGTGAAAAACACCGGATTTGAAAGTATTTTAATTCGATTGACCTGCTCAGAATAGAACAACTGGCTCATTAACGAAAGGGACAAAATATTTAGAATAACAGGAAACCACAGCTCGCGACCAATTTACGCACAGATCACGGTATTTCTCACTAGTCTACCATATAAGTAGGTATTTTCTTTGTTATAAACCAATCGGAAACTTTCTTAATGTTTTGGAACCTTAAAAAAAAGGATACTGGGTAATTTGAACACCCAAACGCTTTTAGCACGGTACACTTAACTAAAAATCCGGACTTAACGTAAGGTTCAAGTAAACTCCCACAAGTGGTTTTACTTTTGGATCAACTGATGCAAGTCTTCGATTTTGGGTTTACACCGTGTTAACTGGAGAATTCGAAAAAGTGTACTGCTTCGTGTGGACCTGAATAAAACGTTGCATAAGTCGTTACACCAATCTATACTTTCGATATGCCTCTAATATCTTAAGCAAGTTCTGTGAACTGATCTACAGTGCAAATGAAATTAGTGTGTGTGGTTTCGTTTTTCTTACACTGAGGTGAGAACGCGGGGGTGAAAAGTGTACATTGCGTACGCCCAAACTAAAAATAGCCTATTTTTGATACTAGGTCATGGTCGGTGTCAAGTTATTCGCAGTGTAGGCTGGAAAAAAATTGTTCAGGATTTCTCTCGTGTACAAAGTTAAATCAATGTGGGCTGGAACGTTCATTGCATTATTCGTGACCGCAAATTTAGTTACACGATTACTTTAGGAGGGAGGCGGCTTAGGTCACGCTATTTTTCCATAGGTCGCGTTTCCGACGAGCTCACTTCTACAATAAACCCACGCGAGATAGCTCGAGATGTTGAGAGAACATGAAAAAGCCTTGTAAATCACTCACCCTCGTTTCGTTTATTTACTAGCCTTTTTAAATTTAACTTTTGCTTCAGGAGGTTCCGGTTTTTTGCTCAAGTTCCTTCGCTCCTGCCACGAAAAGCTCAGTATGGAGTCATTGTTTTCCGGGGCACTGTTTGCAAATTCTGTAGATCATCTTCAGTGATTCAAATGAAGCTGAGAAAACTATGCGGTCCTTCTAGGTAGTGCTGCTACATCTGAAAGGGGGCTTATTCGTCAGTTTTATAGTCATAAGTTATCATTTAATCAAAACGTGCGTAGTATGTCTATTCAGTTATAAAAACTCCTAAACGTAGCTTGTGGTGATGAAAAAAGAAAACACGAGAATTAATGATTAAAAACCATGTCAGGTCAAAGAAAATTTATTTTGACTGTAATTATTGTAACTTTATTTCTATGAGGTCAATCCCCATTTTTTTAATATTTGATCGCTGAATTAGTGTAAACCTCTCGTAGACCCAGCAAGGGGTAACCAACGCCCTCCTCTACTCATGATTGTCTATTGTTACAGGCACCAAATAATGTTGTTGTTCTTTTCCGAAAAAAAAATTGTAACATCATGGCAAAGATAACTTTAGAAGGGTAGTAACAATGAGAAATTTGCCAAAGCATTTGAGTGGGTTTGCGGTTTTATATTCTTGATTGTTCTGTTTGGAAAACTTCAGCTATTTTAGTCACGGTCTAATTAGATTTGATGCGCTTCACCGCAGACACCACAAAATTGCGACTGCACAATGTTTACCCGAAGAGGAAAGAAATTGATTCATGTGTTCGATCTGGTGGCAGAAGGGGAAGTACTTTAATCACTTGAATAATAAATTTGTCATTGGGAGAAGCTTAAATATTTTTAAAATTATGTTAGTTATGATGTGTGGCGAGAAAGTTCTAGAGTCGCAGAAACAGAATTTAGAAACACACGTCTGTTTGAGTTACAACTGCCATTGGGTCCAGAGCGTATACGTAACAACAAATTAAAGTGGTCTTGCAACTGATATTTGTCTACATTATGGTTACATTTTTATAAAAAAAATCTCAATTTCAGTTTGCATGTTGTCTCTCGAATGAAGCAATCGATTTTTCTCCGGGTTGAGCGATACTCTGACGAACCGCCTACACTTCCGACCGCAACACGATCGTTGTGCGTCGGCACCGAGGAATTTTTTGGCGGTGTAACTCATCTGCCCCACGCCCTTAATTGTTTCCAAGCAAACTTTCAAAGTATTTCGCCGTCGGGTCACTTATTTTGACCTCCAGATCAATAAAAAGAGCATCATAAACTCGTGATAGTCAATTTAACGACGATACGATCTCAGTAAGTCTGAGAGAAACACAGGAGAGATTTTATACCTCACAGGGAAACGAAAAGACCAGGAGCGCGCATTCTAAAGATGAACTCCACACAGACCATAAGCGTTCTGCTCGTTGTCGTCGCATTTGCTGCTTTTTCGAAGGCACTAGGTAAGTGTTTTCAGTTTAATTTTGACTTTTTTTTAAAAAGCTAGATTTTTCTTTTCCAATAGCACGTGAGTTAAAGTTGACTTTAAAAAAATCTTTCATTTAGTTTCGCGATATCATGAAACACACAGTACCGTTTAAAAATACTGCGCGATAGCTTTCATTCTGGAGTAGCCATGCTTTCGGTCTTTATACACAGACTCGTGATGAAACGTTTACAGTTTGTGAAAAGAAAAGCACTGCCCAATAGCCTAGTTTGAAAGATCACGCTTATCTTAGAACTTTAAATACTGACTCAAATGTTAGGACCACCTTGAACAACATGACAGTAAACAGAGCCGTTCTTCTCAGTTCTTTCATTCCAAGTTAAGATTTAAAACACAGACTCAAATGTTAAAATCGCATTCACTAGCTCAGGCCTACACTCTGGGAGAAGAGAGTTAATGGTTGTGTGAAACTGGCCGGCATGTGTTAGCCGGTCCCGTTTTGTTTTATCGTGGTCATATTTTTGCGCTTTAAAATTTTCAGTACAGGCCATCGCTTTCGAGGAAAATGTACTGGATAACAGTAGAACGTCAGACTGCAGTAATATTTGTTTGCCACTCCCGTCCCGTGGCCGATCCGAGGAAAAACTTTGTTATCTATGGCATTCCGGAAACTTTTTGCGGGCGAACTGCCGATCTGCCCTACTAGCTCAGGAAACTAGCCACCTTAAAAGTTCCGTTCATACTGACAATGGATTTGGTGGAGTCTTGTCTTCATTTTTGAGGGATCTGCTGATTTTCTTGGAATTGTAATATATGCCGCAAAAATCCGGATCAAGAAATTAAAATGTTTTTATGCCATGTTTTTATGCCACAAAATGTTTTTATGCCATAAGGCAGGGTAGTTCACCACTCATCGAATCATGAAATTCCATATAAGGCGATCAGTCTTCATCGTTTAAATGTTAACCAACTACTACACTGTTTCGGCGAATAACACCCTGTTTGAAAATTCCCCGAGAAACTTTAACCTTAACCAAGTACTGCAATTTTCAGCGTATTTTTTGTTCACATTAAAAAAAAATTATTGATGACTTTGTTTGAAAATTCACAGAGAATCTTTTCTCAAAGTCAGGGGCTTTTTCAGTTCAAAGAAAATTTACTTAGTGAACACAAACAATGGAGTGTCGGAGTCGGTCTTGCTGTTTCTCTCCAGTGCTTGTTTTTGTCTTTTCAAAAGAACTTTCCAAAATAGAAAAAAAGACATTTCCGCAGGAAGTTCCATCAGCTGAAATTTACTTGACATTTTAGCCAATCATATTGCGCGATAACCAGTATTAGGCTACTCTATATCACTAATAAAATTTTCATTCCACCACAGTATGCCAGGACCGTATGGCCACTAGCACCTGTCAGTATTTTGTGAATCTGTATCGTGCGAGGAGCATCGACTGCTGCCGGTGGAACCAAATGAAAACTAACTGCCGGATGACTTGCAAAATTTGTGGTAAGATATACATCAATATCAAATCCCCCCTTTCAAATAAGTTGCCACCCCAGGGTACAAGGGGCCCATGCAGCCAAAACATAAACGGATTTCACTAGCATTCCCAAACCGATTAACTATTGCTACTCCCTCTTCGATAGGACGCAATAGTCTACAGTCCATTGTACGATTACCCCCCAGCACCTTCTTAAGTTTGTAGGAACTGACCCATTTAGACAATTGGGCCTGATTGTCCATAGCAGGGTTGCTAACCGAGGATTAGCATCAATTTTTAATTCCTTTTTAACCCATAACGACATGGATTCCAGTAAAATATTTCCACTCAACAATTTGACTTTGGCTGCTTTCAAATTGTCAAGCAGAATTAGCAGCGGTAATGCTTTTTAACATGAGAAACAGAAACCTTAAACTACATTTAACCCAGGATCAGCGCTAATCGGCTTTCGAACACTGGGCCCTGACTTGGAAGCGAAAGCCAAGTGGAACAGTATCTTGTCTAAGGGAAAACACGAATAAACACAACATTGTCGACTTTTTATACCGCACCTTCCGCATTTTGATTGGTAAAGTTTCACTAAAGAAAAACGATTGTGTTGCCCTCATTCTCTTTTTTTTAGCTCACAGTCTACTAATTATCTGATAATAATAATAATAATAATAATAATAATAATAATAATAATAATAATAATAATCAACTTTATTTAAAGAGGGTAAACACGTAACAGTAAAAAACTGAAAAGCCAGTGGCCCTCTAATATATAATACAATTAAGAACTAAAAATAAAGGTAAAAATCTAAGAATCTAAAATTACAAAATTTTCCGAATAACTGATGACTGATGATCGTGTGCCTTTTTCATTGTAGAAGCTAAGCCTAGATGTGCGACAACATACAGTAAATATGGCTGCTGCTGGGATGGCAAAACAGAAGCGAAATCTTATAACGGCGAGGGTTGTCCCGGTAAGAAAGGCAATCAAGTTCTAGTTATCCATGTATGTCAAAATATGAGTAAAGAATACGACAACATTGTTATTGTTTAGAAGGGATTTCACTGACGCAAAAATAGCCGAGTTATGTCCGTAATATCAAGGCGTTCCCGCAGTACCCGGTAGTTAAATTTGATATTGGAGAGGTTAAACCTTCCACCCACACGGCTGGACGAGGGTCGAATCTCAGAGACGATATGTGGGTCTGTATTGGATGCCAAAAGTCCAGAATGCTTGTGTCTGATTATTTACTCAAACAAAAAGCTGTTTATCTTTACTCTGGTTAAGTCATCAGATCTTTTCTTTACTGCGACAAAACTCAGCTGGACAAAACGATATTAAACTTATTGTATTATAAATTCTATAAACGGTATAGAGCCAGCTATGTTTTGTTTACTGATACTTTTGAGCGGAAACAAAGACTTTTAATGCCTCTTTTCATTCCAGAGTGCAAAGATAACTACCCAAGTTATTGCAAGCTGCGTGTCTCGCGATTTTCCAAAGAAAAAGCTTGCAATGAACGTGGAAAGCAGATGTGCCCAAAAAGCTGTGAAGTTTGCAGTAAGTGAAAAGAACACTCATTTTCTTACATTCCGGCTCTATAAAAGAAACGAAATAAGATCCATCGGAAAGACATCTGCACTGAACACCTCTATAAAATGCAGGTTAAAAGAACAGTGGCTTATAGACGCGTGGTGTGTAACTGCATGCAAATAAAACTGAATAGCCCTCACTTATTCTTACGTCTTCCCAGGTTAGATTTATTTCGTCAGGCAACATGGGGAGAAGCGTTGCGTAACGACACTAAAAACGGCTGCGTAGGAGACTAAGGTTATATCACCCTCAAGTCTTAATATCCATATGCGAACGTTTGCAGTTTCTATTCAGTTTACAAAGCAAAAAAGCAGGAGAGTTGAAAATTTAAAGAAATAGGGTACAAAAGATGGAAGTTTGGGGCAGGGTAGGGACGTTTGAATGACTTCGCGTTTTGCATTAGTACTGGCAGCGATGGGAATCTTTCTTTCTACCTCTCATGCATGGTATATTGCTCATAAAAGGAGTAAACCCTACAAATGCATTCAACTATTAAAAAAAAAAAAAAAACAAAGGCAAAACAAAAAGGTATAGTAGTCATGATTGCCGAAAACCACTTTATAGATATGCGACTTACTGGGTGAGTAAAAGGCTCAAGTTTGAGAGAAAAAATGTTATTTCATTTTATTTTTATTATTTTTTTGTTTCGTGTCTTCTTCTCTAGTTTTAAGCTGTCGTTCGTTCTTTTCGTTTCAGCCACTGATACCAGCATACTAACTTGATTATTTTGTCGAATTATTTAGAAGTCAGAGCTTCCGCTCAAGCACGCCCCGATTGTCTTGATTCAACATACGGCTGTTGCTGGGACCTGACGGCTGCCCAGGGACCAAATGGAGAAGGATGCAGAGGTAAGCAAAGATTATGTACCGATTTACCCTATGCAGCGTTTTTAACAACCGGGGTTTCCATAAGGTTAATCATAAGCCCAGTGAAAGGACTTAAATTTTAACCATCAAGCGATATAGGGGAAAACCTTTTAAGCGTTAATCATGAAACTGATGAAAAGTTTTGAAACGAAAATATAACCCGCAATGCAGGTGTTTCAGGGCGCCAAGCACTGAATTAATGCGTATGTACACCATCATGGATTAGCGAAAAAGTATTGGGGTGTGAGGATTGTAAGAGGGCTGGAGGGGGGCGGGAGAGAGTTCAGCTATTTTAATTCAACCCTTGCCCCTTCCCTCTCCTTCATCATTCTCCTACTCCCTTGATCACTATTGTTTCTTATAACAACTCTCCTTTGTTCTCCTAATCCAAGACGGCGGCCTTAGTAAATTGAGCAAACCTTAGCGTTTGTCCGCTCAAAATTTGCCTGCACTGTAGGCTATAGAAAAAGGGGATACTGATTCTTACCGTCTTTTATGAACGTTCGGCCTAAACGGGTTCAATTATTTAATAATCTAGAGACTGGAATGTTGGTCGTCAACGCCAGGAAGTTTTTTTATTTTTAATTTTAGTCCTCAATTTATCGTCAAAGCTTATCCCAAACGTTAGGTTCATTGACCGCTTATTTACAGGCTTTCAAATATATAACCACATTTTTGTCGTTTCGTTTACACAGTTTGCAAGAACCTTTATCAAAGACTCTGCAGTTTGTGGGACGATTACTGCCACCAAGAAGCATACAAGTTTGTCAAAGAAAGCGTGGTTGACACTTACAGATATAGCTGTCCCGTCGCTTGTGGCAAATGCAGAGAAGGAGAAAAGATGTTAGACGTTGCCGCCTTTAGCAGTAAGTATCTCGTTCCCTTCAATCCTGGCAGCACCACCTCAAAGCATTTCAGTGCAGTCAAGAGTCACAATCAGTGCGAGTTTCATCCATACGTAATAGTTGGAAACACCATATAAACACCCGGCCTGAAACAGCACCACAGTCAATTACTTCTCAATGTAACGTTTCATTTAAATGGCCACATTTTAAGATTTTATCCACAGACAAAAAAAATTAGAAGCGCCTTGCATTGTGCAGCGTACCACCTAAAACCTCTGGAAAGTGCTGCTTAGCTAGGTGATTTTCATTCGAATGTCACACTTCAGGATTTCTTCCGCACACTCCGCACACGTACTTCTCAGTAGGTTTTGATTTGAATGGTCACATTTTAGTATTTCATTTCCCTTAAATGTTAGAAACACTTTACGTAACATAACTACAAACATCACTAGAAAGCACTTGTTAATCAGCTACCATTTGAACGCTCACACTTTAGGATGTCACCCATGCTCAGTCACTATGAATTGGTCGAGATTAAGCCGGCTTCCTAACCAATCAAACTGAACATAAGCCAATGGCATACAATTTATACAATTTATGATAATGTTTTTCAAATGGTGTGTGGAAAGAAATTGCCTGTTTACACTAAGTCTTTGGACGACTCATTTGTTCATATTCAGAGCAAGCTGAGACTTAAAAACTCTGTTTAGTATGGCAAAATATGCTTTTGGACTGTTCATAGTCTGTACTGACAATCCTTTGTTTGTGTTAATAGGAAGGCTCTGAATACCACTTTTCTTAATGGCGACGGAAGATGTTTGATGGTGTAAATATACAAGAACAAAGCATCGCTGAGTAAAGAAAAGGGGAGAAACACACATCTTTCAAGCAAGTTCTCTTATATCAGACATTGACCACAATAATGAACTGAAATGAACTGCTGATGATTACTGAAAATCTAAACTTTCTCTCTCCTCAGTTGTTATTTAATATTTAAAAGCAGCCTGCTTATGATACAAAATAAAGAGATTCCTAGGCAGAGAATTCATGTAGTTGTGGTTTAATTTTTGTGATACCGTGAGAATAACTTAAAATAACTAAGTCTCGATCAGCGAGGATTTCATTAATTCTCTTTAATTACTTCATAGAAGGCCCTAGAATACACAGTTTGATGAATTCAGTGACCGAAACATAGGAGACTTTGCCCACTGTCCCTCTTTACGTTTCAGTAAGATGTTTAGACACCGCATTAGTACTGAATTACCATTGTGTGGCCTACCTTTGTTCAGAAGAATAATTTATGGGGTGAATGAGTTAAAAGTATCCTGGAAGGATCTTTTGGTCACAACAGTTCACTGTTGAGTTGAGAGAGAGGTGAAGAAAACTAGTTAGTTTACTCGGTGTTTATTCAGAATGTAAGCGCTTCAAGAATAGCGCTTTGATGTATTACCCCCAGGTACAAAAGTGGACTTAGGTGAGCTTTTGTATTCCGTCCGCTATTCAGAACCTGTCATGTCCGTTTCCCAGATTATTCTCTTTCTTTGTTCTTTTTTTTTTAACACTTTGAAGGATCCCCGAATTAGAAGATGACGCTCTTTGCTTTGCTTTTTCAATTTTTCGCTTGCGAGACCGGGTTCTCAAATATTTCAATTGTCAAGCCTTCTTGCCAAACCAAAAGCGACACCGCCATTTTCAAAAGGGTTCTGTTACTTGAAATCAAAGAACTCTTTCTCGTCATTATTATTACATTAAGCTCCTCCTTACTCAGTATCTTATAAGATTTGAATTGCTAAAAGTTCCTTTTACAGCTCACTTTCAGTCAGATTATTGAACCGCGATCAGTGCGAGTCCTTAATAGTTTTTTTCTTTACCATGAACAGGCAATTTCCACAAGTTTGATTTTCAAGGAAAGAAAACTGAGTTCGCAAAGCATTTAGCTTCTAATTTTGTTGTATTTTGAAAGCGTCTTTCAGTCGTTCTGAAAAATTAATACCCAGGTCACGTCCCAGATTAAACTACGTTCAATCTTTATTCAACATTCTGGAGCAGGATTCCCAAAGCTGTCCTAAGACAAAGTGGATCCTAAGTATTGTTTCTTAAAGCAATAGGCTTTTGTTTTCTGACAATACATAGGACACATCGTTATCTTAGGAGGGCTTCGTGTATCCTGTCTCTGGTGAATTTAATTTCAAATATAGCCCAACGGGAGCAAAAACAATTTGAGCAGGAAAATCTTTCCCAACGTATCCGTGTATGAATTTATTAATTTTGAAATCATTGTTTATAGTCGCAGGCGGCCTCTTGATCACAAAAGACACCGAAGCTTTACTTCATTTGGCGGAATCAAAGAATATATTACGGTCCTCCTTATTATAAGTGTTGGCTGTTGATCATGCATAATTTGGCTTCATTCGATCTTTAAGTTGTGTTATTTAACTTTGTGTAATATGTGCTTGATAGCTTAAGGCAATTTTCTTTACTTAGGCTTTCTTTAAAAACTCAGCTTCCATCAGAGAGTTCCAGACAGCGCGCCGGAAACGTCCTCTGCAATGTATGCGAAATAGATTATTGTCACTTTACTCTCCCTAATCGTTACCAGTTCAAGAGTTTTTTCCGAGTTTTTAGTGAATATGCTAAGACAAACCATACTTTATACAGTGCAAGGATAATAAGGTTAGCGCGCAGGTAACAAGTTAGCGTTTTGCCCTTGAGCGTGCACAAACCACACTGATAGAAAAAAGTGATCTAAATACCAACATTTTCCTGAAAGAAACCGGTTGCTGTTAATCAATTACTCACCATCGTTTCTGTGAACGTAAAACAATAGGTTGCGGCATGGGTGTGGTGCTTTCAACTGTATGAATTACGTTTTCTTCAGGTGCCCTTTGAAGTTTCTCAAGAATCCCACTTACTACGATGAAGCATTTAGTTACCACAAAAGGCACCGCCGTTTTCTATAGAGCTTTGTTAAAGGATTCTTCGTACGCTTTTTTCTTGGTGCATTAAACTCCTCCTCATTATATTAAGGTGGGTATAGTCTTTGGGTGAACAGAATTCGGTTGGACTTCACACAGCCTGGACCAGTTGAAATAAGGGAATCAAACAAAGTTAGTGCTCGATATTTATTGCGGTTCGTCGTATCTTTTGCAGTTTGTCTAGATATTGTAATGCAATAAGAAGCTTAAACTGGTAAAGTGCATTAGAATACGAGAAATGTCCTCAGTTATCAGAAATGAACGCGAAGTTAATCCGTAGTGCCTTCAATACCTACTCAGTAAACAGCAATTTTTTTTTAAATTTTTTTAGCAAAACAGTTCGATAACAGGTCCCTTTACGAGAACCAATGCCTCCTCGAAGTTGGTGAAGAAACTCGGCGGGAAATCATAACCGTTTGAAAACTGGAGAATCTGACACTTTGATAATTATTGCTGCAAGTAAACGAAGATATATATTTAGACTATTAATTGCAAATACTGTAAACAGTTCACTTCACAACTGAGAATTATTGCTTACTCAGCTTTCTGTCGCTGATCATTCAAAACGGCTCTGTGACCTGATCGGACCGGACCAAAAAGTCATAACTATTTGGTCGCATGGCCAACTGAGTCGGTCCCGTCGATTTTGAACCGAACGTGTCAGCCAACTGCAAATGCAAACGCCCCTAGTGCTAATTTTGTAATTTCTTCTCAAATGATCTGGGAACGCGAGAAGTTAGTAAACTTCGTTTCAAGGAGTAAATTTAATTGCTCAGTGGACCGAAGCTTTCATTTCTTTTACGCCCACCTCAGATGAGAGTGACGGCCTTAGTCTTTGGCCAGCATAAAATCTTTTCCAAACAGTTCTCGTGCAAGTCAAATTCTGCTAGTTTTACATAAAAATTTAACTCTCCAAATATTTGCTTAAACCCAAATTCTATGGTTTATTGCTAAATTATTCATGTTACTCGAAAACAGTGAAACATTAGGCTAAATCCTAATGTTAAAGATATGCCCTGCCTCCTAATCTCTGCCCATTTGGGCCTAAGTTTAAACTGAACAGATAGCTTTCTATAAATCAAAGTGCAAAATTGCAAAAACGTTTTGTTGTTGGGAGTGATCGCATTCGTATGAAACGCTTTCAAAGCAGATGTACGTTAACGGCGTTAAGCCCGGGAAAACGCGCTTTTGGAAAACGTGAAAACGGTTTTCAAACGTGGTTTTGGCTTTACTTCTAATTGGTCAAGAAAGTGGCTAGAGCTTCTTAACCAATCACAGAACGTGATAAAATAAAACTGAAGCAAAGTTGAATTACTTTCGGTTCTCAATTGTCAAAGCCGCTCTAATTAGCAGCAAACACGACTGTGTTTGTCATTGTTTTAGCTCTACTACACTACTACAGTTTTAGTTTTACTACACTACAGTAATCAAAGTGTGGCTGTACCAGTGAATTATATACGTTAAGTAGAATATCAAAAGGGAGAAAATACCTAATACGCTTAATCGCACTTATGCCAGAAGCAATCTTCTTAGAGATTTCGTTAATATGACACTCCCAAGAAAGATTTCCATCGATGTGAACACCTAGGGATTTTGAAGTCGAAACGTGTTTAATCGGAAACTTGTTAATTTCAATTATGGGATTCCTTTCTAGCATTGACAGTCTTTGCCTAGACCCAATTAATAGAAATTCTGTCTTAGTCGTGTTTAGTGTAAGTTTGTTCGCTGCAAGCCATATACGAATTCTATCTAAATCTATGTTAACGCAACGCTCTATTTCTTCAACATCATTGCTCGCATAGGTGATACTAGTGTCGTCAGCATACATTCTTGGTTGTGAATGCATAAGGCAATTCGGAAGGTCATTTATATATAATAAAAACAAAAGAGGCCCCAGAATCGTTCCCTGCGGGACACCACAGGGTAGGTACGTTTCAGATGACTTGTTGCAATTAACGAGACACGTTTGCATACGATTTCTCAAGTAAGAACAGAACCACTGATTGGCAGAATCACGGATACCATATGCTTGAAGTTTTGAAAGAAGAATAGCATGGTTTACCGTGTCAAAAGCCTTTTTAAGGTCTAAGAAGACAACTGCATTGACAAAGCCGCGGTCGACATTCAAAGACCAGCTATCTGTGGCTTCGACCAATGCAGTAACTGTGGAGTGGAGTGTGCGAAAACCAGATTGGTAACAACAGAGAAGTTTGTTTTCGGTTAGATAACGATATAGCTGATCGTAAACAATCCGCTCGAAAACTTTAGCCACCACAGGGATAATCGAGATCGGCCGGTAATTTGAGGGATCGCTTCTATTGCCACATTTCTTGTACAGGGGAGTGATCCTAGCGCTCTTCCATTCATCGGGAAAAATACTTGTTTCAATCGATCGATTGAAAATGAGTGCTAGAGAGTCGGAAATTAGATCGAAACATTCTCTCAGAAGTCTGGCGGAAACTGTATCCAGTCCAGTGGCTTTCCTAATGCAGTAAGCGCGCAGTTAGTAAAGCAATAATGATGCATAGCATTGTAAATAACACTGCTCCAGAATATCTGACTTCCCGTTTTGTTCGTCGCTGTGATTTAACTAGTTATAACCTTAGAGAGAATGAATACAAGCTTGCTGTTCCGCAACCCCGTACTGAATTTTACAAAAGAAGTCTTTCTTACAGCGGTAGTGTATTATGGAACGGCTTGCCTCTGGAGGTGCGGCAATTGACATCCCCTAGTATATTTAAGGGAAAATTAAGAGACATAAATTTCGATTGATAAATAATTTAACTAGCGATATTCTGTTTTTACGCACGGCCTCCTTGAAAAGCAGGTGTTTTCTTTTCATCTTTATTATTTTAGTTTCTTTTATCTTAGTTTTCAGATTAGTTAGGAAGTTAGTTTTTTCTATACTTTAATGTAAATGTATACCTGAAGGAAATACCGTGTTTAAATAAAGTTACCAAGTTACCAAGCTCAACACTGCTAAAATAAAACAAAGTCATATTGGCTTGTGTTCTTCGTGGAGCTAACTTGGCTAGGTCCTAGTTGCAAAGTTTTAGGAAATAAAGCAAGGTATATTAATTCTTGGTAGAAAAGTAATTATTTGCCATCTACTGTCGTTTTTTCACCTTTTAGACTTTTAATTCTTGGTAGAAAAGTAATTGTTCGCCATCTACTGTCGTTTTTTCACCTTTTAGACTTTTTAACTCATTAGCCAAGGATGTGGAAAGCTTGTGTACTGTTTATCATCGCCCTTGCTGTGTGCGGAATTCACTCTGGTGACGGTAAGACTTACCTCCGGAAAGAACCAAAGTTTAAAGCTGAGAAGTGTTCCTAAGAAATAGGTCTTTTAACCGATTTATTCTTTCCATTGTGATGAGGCCTTATCAAAATAAAAGAGCAAATCAATTTTAATGATTTATTACTGATCCTCCGGGAACAAAAGTATGACTGCCAATGGTTAAAAACGTGTCAAAGGAAACAGCTCAGTACTTTACATCTGAAAAGTCACACTTGAAAAGTTTATTCACACACTTGAAGATTTGAACCACCTTGTACAGAATATAATTAACAACGCTAAATAACATAAACGTACATTGCTCAGTAGCTATTATTTGAATGGTCACACTCTAAGTACTGTAGGATTTTAACCAGAGACTAAATTAAACATTTAAAACCACCATGAAAATCATAGTAACGGTACTATGACAATGCAGACATGCTCAATAGCTCCATTTGAATGATCACACGTTAAGACTGCATCCACAGACTAACCTAGACCTCCATCGTACGGGATAACATACAGTATATTTGATGGTCACAATTCACGATTTAATACACAGAGTCGAAAGTTACTATTACACCTTGTACAACGTAATAAACCTGCATGTCTCCTCCACAGGCTTTTCCAAGGTTCAGCGAGCGCGGACTTTTGCGAGAGTGGTGAATGATGGGAGTTCCTCAATGATTAACTAAAATATCCCCAGAAAAGCGAACGAGAGCGACTGGGGACGAGGCTGGTAAGAAACAGCGCCCATAGTAATTTTGCTAAATACTTTATTGGTACTTAATTTCGCGATTCGGGCGAGACAGTATTTCGCGGAGTTTTATTTTCGCGATTTCAATAGGCAAATATGAAAAAAGGGCAAAAAAAAGTAGCTAAAAAGGGCGGGGATTTTTATTCGCGGGTCTTTCATTTCGCGATTTTTTTACAATCGCGAAAAACGCGAAATTAAAGACCCGCGAAATTAAGTACCAATAAGGTAGCTTTCAGCTGGATGACCTGGATTTCATCCACAGACTCGTGTTAAGACCACTCTGTCAAGCTGAATAATAAACTAGTTTCAATTGTTAACTAGTCCGAGGGTACATTCATTGGCCGTTACAGAATCTGATTTCTTGTTGTTTTTTCTGCGCGCAGCTGAGGAAGTGACCGTTTGCGAGGGCAAGGAGCAAACAATCGGTTGCCAGGGAGACCACGTGCTTGAGATCATGGCTGCAGATTATGGAAGGTCAGATGACTATACTTGCAAGGGAAGATGGGATATCCTCTGGAACACTGACTGCCTTTCAGATGATGCCTTAGATGTCACTAAGAGCGAGTGCGAAGGTCTACAGTCATGCGTGTTCCACGCTACTAACTCAGAATATGGCGACCCATGCCCTCTCACCAAGAAGTATTTGACGGTATGATAATAATAATAATAATAATAACAACAACAACAACAACAAAAATATTTAGAGAGGGTAGTACCAAGCTAACTCGAAGTTTCTTTAATTCCATGATGAAAATTTTGTGACTTTAATTTCGTCATTTTTTTATGATTGACCACGATTCTTACCAATTTTAATTGATTTTTCTCCGTTGCAAAGTGAAAACGCTTATCTTGGGTAGGTAAAAGAGCCGGGCAAGAGACTTAAGTGATTTTGTATTTCCTTGAATTAAAGAAAACATAGGTGTCTAGAACGACGTTGACTGCAATCGATTACCGATCGATCGGTTGCAATCGATACTTGTGTCGTCACGCAATGCTCCGCCCTGCGTGACCATCGAAATAACGCCAGATCAATAGTAACGCGAGCACCTTTCCTGGTCCACCACAGGTGCCCTAGAGGTGTGTCGCAGGTAGACCAAGTGACGTAGAACGGGTTCGAGTTTGTGAGAACGAGCGACTCTCTATCAGATGCCCCAACAAGGGCAAGATTAACGTCGTGTTCGCTAACTATGGCTGCTTGAAAGGAGCACATATCTGTGGGGGTATCGCCTGGGACACTGACTGTGGAGCCAGTAACTCCCTCTCCGTTGTCAAAGACGCATGCCAGGGAGAGAGGTCCTACGAGCTTGAGGCCTCCGGGACGAATTTTGGCGATCCTTGTTGGTTAACCAAGAAATATCTCGAAGTAAGTGATGCTGTGATATTTTTTCTTGAACTCGTAAATCATGTAACTAATAATAGTTTCCCACGTTTGGAGCCAGAACAGTAATCCTAACGTTTATTTTACAAATTTTAAAGATTTCATCCACACAGCAAAGTTAGAACCACATCGAACAGCACAATAAAAAGAGCCAAAAAGTAATAACTGCATGCTCAGTAGTTTTGTTATGTATAATCCGCCATAACTAACTTCGTCCAAAGGCTCAAAAGCTGAAACCAAAACATTGTGTTTAAAAAAAAAATTGGTTGATATGATTTCATTACATAAGTTTAGGTTTTAGAAATCCGGCAGATTTTAAGAAAGGCTAGACAAACAGCTGCAAAAACCATCGAAAACCCGAGGTAATAATGGAATTAAGTTCATTCTATCTTCTTCTTGTTGTTTCCGCAGGTTCAGTATGAATGCAAAAACGTATCTAACAACGGCATGATGGCTACGAAGGACACAAACCGTAAACACTGGGAAACTGCACTTAAAAACAAAACAAAAGCACTGTGAAACACTTTGAACGAAAAAAAAGGCACTCTGAAATATTAAAAGTGACTTTAAGAAAATCAGTTTGATTTTACCTTCTCTCTAATCAGTGCCTCTGACATATCAACACCTCCTTCTATTCTTACTTACCGACCTACCAATAAACATGTCGAACAGCACGACAAGAACTGATCATGAAGTACTCGTCTGTTCACGTAGATACCTTTTCTTAATCTGAATTCAGGTCACTTTTAGTAGCCTGGGGCGCGTTTCTCGAAGCTCCCGATAACGTACCGGGTCCGATTAATTATTTTTTGAATCGTTTTTTTTTATAGATTGGTAGAAAGTATTATTGGAAACCTGTCAATGTCTGCCATAAATTTATAAAGAATTTAAAGTTTGGCTTCAATATCAATCTGTTGAAGGTTATTGTGCACATAAAAAAGTTTTCGGCCCCAATAAGTTACTGGAAGCTTCGAGAAACGGGGGCCTGTACAGTAAGAAAGTACTTCTCACAGAATATGTCATTGGTATGACCGCATTTGAGTTTTTAATTCGTCCAAGGACTAAAACAGGATGTAAGAACTACTTTGTACTTGAGTACAATAGGAAATACTGCTGAACTACAGACAGGAGAAAACCAATAATTCTGAGTGGCCTCATCTGTTTTTAGAGGTTTTTCCAAAATGCGCAATTAGATATTCAAAGAGCAGAACTGGAAAAAAGTGGCCAATTCAACCTTTGCGATCTGTAGTTAACTGAAGACATTCTCCTAAAATTGATCCCAAAAAATGGCAAACTGTGTTTTTTTTTTTTTTTTTTTTTGTGCAGTGATAAGAGATGAGCGTAGTTTTTATGATGCTAATCATTATGCCTTTCTGGGAAACTCCCCACCTGTTCCTCTACTAACCCAACATTTTGCCCTAAGTGATAATAAGTTAATAAGTTAGTGTTAATGTTGGGTTAGGGGAGGGGTAGGTGGGGATTTTCCTAGAAACGCAAAATGATCCTTAACATCAACAACCGCGATCCGCAAAATTATCGAAGTCTTTGTTTTCTTGTGGTCCTTCCATTATATAGGATCCTTTGAATCAGGGAGCCCACCAGTCTCTTTGTCAAATCAGGTTCAGTTAAGTTTTGGCCAATCTTAGCTATTATTTGCACATTTGCAGCCAAATTTCACGTTACTTTCGGTCATTCAGAGCCTTGAAGTTTGCATCATTTTAAACGTCTCTGAGCGCAAAGTTCATATGAAAACGCTGCACAACATGTCCTGGCTAGGCCTAGTTACAACACTCCCGAAAAATGGCCTAAAAATCTTTCCAGAATTTCTCCAAAAATGTTCTAAAAATCTCTGGTTGCACATCTCAAAAATCCCATAAAAACTCCTCAAAATCTCTAAAAATCTTATAATATTAAATACACTGGGTGGTGATTATTATATTGCTTTTGGTGGCCTTTATTTTCTGCTAGCGCCCTCAGTCTCAGCCAAATCAACAAGCTCTGCTGAGCCCGCTATTTTGAACTCACTGACAGCGAGGAATGCTGGGTTATGGGTAAAACCGCTGACCGATACTGTGAGGGGGCATCAAAACATTGCAAACAAAGGCTTTAGGTTAGATGTAACGAAACTTTTCTAAGTTTCAAGCTTTTTGCCACAAATAAACAAAAAACCTTGAAAGTATCCACCAAAATCTCTAAAAATCCCTCCGAATCTCTAAAAATCCTATAGTTTTCTAAAAATCCCGAAAAAATCCGGATTTTTGAAGCCAGGCACCATGGCAGTAACTTCATCCTGAACACATACTCATAAAGTTTTCAGAAACGAGCTCCGCTATTTGCACGTGCAATATAAAATTGGCACGTGCTTAAGCGACATCTACACGCGCATGCAACAAATAATTACATCTAGCCAATGTTGAATGATGGCAGGAGCCCGGATAATGTGAAACCTAAGCAATTTTTTTCAATTGGTAACTTTTAGGGCACTCACAAAACGATATTCAGTTTGAGAAAAGCCAAAGATTTCATACATCGCTATCATTAGGGTAAGCCTCTATTTCAAAGAGAGGCCTGGTGCAAGAATATCATTATATGGAAATGAGTTTTATTTGAATATCATAGAGTATGTATCTGGCCTTACTTTGAAGGAGACTGAACTTGCTCCTGACAAAGGATGGGTTTCTTCTGTGAGTACCGGAGAACGAATGATGTGAAACAAAAGAAAGAAAAGACAGAAAACAATTCAACTCTAAAGTAGAACGAAAGCACACTGTCTCACAAACAAAAGAAGGACAATGTGCTCCGGTACCTGCAGAAAGTACCCAGAAATGGAGCTAAATAAAATTGGCCGGTAATTATCTAAATTTGAATAAGTTTCATAATGAAAAAATAGAGGACATAAGCGACTATTACATGTCTATAGATGAGATTGTATTGACGGAATGCAACTGAATTTTTACCGTAAGTCGAAACAAGAATATGCCTTGACCTCGGAGGTATTCAGCTAACAAAGGATTCAACGCATGAAATCTATTTATAGTCTACACAGCAAAACCATATCTTTTTAAAAAGAGTTTTTCTCTCTTTCATTTCTTTCAATTTCAAGTTCGCTGATGTATTTTTACTTACATTTGAGATCGACTGGAGTGATCAGTAAGAGAAACTGGCCACCGTAGAACTGAAAATCACTTCAGCCGACGTTGCGAGCGTCGGCCCTTCGTCTTTTACACAAACACAGCACTGCAGTTTCTATGGGAACCATGCCAATTCTTTAAGCATTTGAATATTTTAGACTTTTTAACTATCCGGTTACTTTTACTCCTATATTGTATTATTGTATTTATAGCATTTTGTAAAAATTTCACGGGAAATTTTATGACACGACTATCTCGGTGAGTGGAACTTTCTGTCAAAACACTGCTATTATTCTAGAATAATCGCTCGGGTAGCGTGCGTAACCCTGATTAGCCGCGCAACCCACCGGGTAGGCGGATTGTCGGCGCGCTGGTAATGCGAAATGAGCGTAATGTGCTTACAGGCAAAGTCTCCTATCGTCATTTTACGCCGCCGTTTGTGCGTGTGGGTTTTCGACTTTCGGTCACACACATCATCTACCCCTGGCTCTCCAAGGAAAGGTGATCTCGAGATCAGTGCAACGGTCACGTTGAGTGCTCCACTCAACCGTGTACACTTTCCCGCCTCCACCACTAAAGAGGGGTCACCTGCCGTTTTGAATCTCAAATTAGGACACCAAAGGCTTACCAGACAAGACCAACAGATCAATGCTCCGGTCAATCGAGGCAAGAGATACTAAGGATGTTGACTGAGTAAACAATTTAGAATCTTCTTGGGGAACTTGCACTTAGAGAGATTCACAGAACAAGCGCAAACAACAAAAATTTGACGCACAATAATTAAACGTAAAAAAAACATAAGGAATACCCCTGAGCGTTACGGTCCATGTCGGTAACATAGTTTGCTGATGTATTTTTACTTTAATTTGAGATCAACTTAGGTGACATAACATAAAGTGGCCATTGTAAAAGAAATTCATTTTCAGCCGAAGTTGCGAGGGCCTTCGTCGTTAGCACTGACGCAGCACCAAAGTTTTTTATGGGAACCAATTCTTTTAGCATTTGAGTATCTTTTTACCCCTATATTGTATGTTTGTATTTTATAACATTTTTTAAAAATTTTGACAGGACTTTTTATAAGATTGGACCACCTCAGCGAGTAGAGCTTTCTGACAAAACATTGCTATTACTCTAAAAGAATCCCTCGGATCACGTGCGTAACCCTGGTTATCCGCCCAACCCACCAGTTAGGCGGATTGTCGGCGTGTTGGAAATGCGAAATGAGCTTAATGTGCTTACGGACAAAGACTCCTTTCATAATTTCACCCCGCCGTTTGTGCGTGTGAGTTTTCGACTTTCGGTCGCACGCATCGTCTACCTCTGGCTCTCCAAGGAAAGGTGATCTCGAGATCAGTGCAACGATCACGTTGAGTCCTCCACTAAACCTTGTACACTTTCCCGCCTCCATCACTAAAGAGGGGTCACTTTCCGTAACATAGTTTCCTGATGTACTTTTACTTTAATTTGAGATCAACTGAGGTGACATAAGTTAAACTGGCCATTGTAAAAGACATTTATTTTAGCCGAAGTTGCAAGAGTTAGCCCTTCGTCTGCCAGTCCGGGCCATAGACAGTTTTGTCTATATAATTTCTAGCAAAGTGATTGGTCTAGACAAAACCAAAACAAACTTATTTGGCCGAGAGGGACTGGGACTGTTTTCATTTTTCTTGCTGCCTCATGCCTGGCGGCCATATTCTAATATTATTTTGGCGTAGGGGAACAGTGTAAAATTAGCAATAAATTACACGAAACATATCATTTATTTATTTTCACATCACAAATAACTTTCGACATCTGATCTAATTTTCGAAATCTACTGACATGCATTTCATTTTCACACTCCGCTAGGGTTACGCGAACTCGATGAAGCACTTCGGTTGCAAACTCCGTCTCTTGGGCCGTCGATTTAAGTCGCGGGGCGTATGCTCCTCCGCCGGCCTGTTCATTTCTTCGGAAATTTTGCTCCTGTTTGGTGCGAAAAGTTACGGTGGGTTCTCCACATACAATCCTAGGAAAGAGAGGACAATAAAACTTCATTAACACAATACATTTACGAGAAGAGTCCTTGATCCTAACGAACCAGCATTTCAACTGCTGCAGATTCATGTTAACAAATGGAGGTTTAGAAAATCGTTTATGAACTACAAACAGCCCTTCACAGGAAGGTCAAACAACAACCTCTGTCAGAATTGCTTAGCACAATTAACTGCTGGAGAGCTATCTATTGGATGATAACAACGCCATAAGACAATGGAGATGCAATGTTTTAATTAAACTTTCAATTGCAACGACAACCATGTATACACGATGTATGCGTAAGAAGTCGTAGCTAGTGTGTGATGAAAGAAAACTGCAACAGTCTCAGAATAACGTGGATCCTTTAGACACTTACGACATCCGTGATAAAGTTACATGTCTTGCAGATAACCGGAAGCAAACATCAGATCACCTATTTATTAATTGGAAATTCCCGTACCCTTTGAGAACTGAAACATCACGCCTTTAAGCGGCTTTTAGGAATCTTGCAATCAAGCTGAGTCCAAAAAACCTAATTTATTGCCCAAAGCTTGCACACCCAAAGATTTTAAAGGGCTCTAAGAGCGTCAAAACGTCCAAACAGTATCACAACTTGAGAGTTCTCTCTCTCTCGATTAATATTTACCGGCCAAATTTAGCTGTGTCGCAAATTAATTAGCTGTGTCCTTTGTATCTTGATCAAAGGGACAAAGCTGTTACGATTGAACTTGGGAAAACTCTATTTCCATGAGCTGAAAAGCAAAAACAACGAACTTAGGAATTAAAAGTCGATATGCCTGAGCAGCAGAAGTCATAACTCTTCATTAACAGGCCATGGTGCCCGATAGCGATTTATAAAGGCCGTGCATACGATTTAAACTACGATGCATATGACTTCTGTTTCGATGGATCTGAAGCAAATTTACTTAAGATTACAGCTATATTTTCCTTTTGAACGCAAAAAATCTGACGTACCTCAATTTTCCATTTCCATGGTAGCGGTACCTTCTCGCGCGAGTCAAACTAAACGTGGTCACTCGACTTCAACAGACGATAACTTGCCACGATTTCATCCACACAGCAAAGTTAGAACCACATCGAACAGCACAATAAAAAGAGCCAAAAAGTAATAACTGCATGCTCAGTAGTTTTGTTATGTATAATCCGCCATAACTAACTTCGTCCAAAGGCTCAAAAGCTGAAACCAAAACATTGTGTTTAAAAAAAAAATTGGTTGATATGATTTCATTACATAAGTTTAGGTTTTAGAAATCCGGCAGATTTTAAGAAAGGCTAGACAAACAGCTGCAAAAACCATCGAAAACCCGAGGTAATAATGGAATTAAGTTCATTCTATCTTCTTCTTGTTGTTTCCGCAGGTTCAGTATGAATGCAAAAACGTATCTAACAACGGCATGATGGCTACGAAGGACACAAACCGTAAACACTGGGAAACTGCACTTAAAAACAAAACAAAAGCACTGTGAAACACTTTGAACGAAAAAAAAGGCACTCTGAAATATTAAAAGTGACTTTAAGAAAATCAGTTTGATTTTACCTTCTCTCTAATCAGTGCCTCTGACATATCAACACCTTCTTCTATTCTTACTTACCGACCTACCAATAAACATGTCGAACAGCACGACAAGAACTGATCATGAAGTACTCGTCTGTTCACGTAGATACCTTTTCTTAATCTGAATTCAGGTCACTTTTAGTAGCCTGGGGCGCGTTTCTCGAAGCTCCCGATAACGTACCGGGTCCGATTAATTATTTTTTTGAATCGTTTTTTTTTTATAGATTGGTAGAAAGTATTATTGGAAACCTGTCAATGTCTGCCATAAATTTATAAAGAATTTAAAGTTTGGCTTCAAAATCAATCTGTTGAAGGTTATTGTGCACATAAAAAAGTTTTCGGCCCCAATAAGTTACCGGAAGCTTCGAGAAACGGGGGCCTGTACAGTAAGAAAGTACTTCTCACAGAATATGTCATTGGTATGACCGCATTTGAGTTTTTAATTCGTCCAAGGACTAAAACAGGATGTAAGAACTACTTTGTACTTGAGTACAATAGGAAATACTGCTGAACTACAGACAGGAGAAAACCAATAATTCTGAGTGGCCTCATCTGTTTTTAGAGGTTTTTCCAAAATGCGCAATTAGATATTCAAAGAGCAGAACTGGAAAAAAGTGGCCAATTCAACCTTTGCGATCTGTAGTTAACTGAAGACATTCTCCTAAAATTGATCCCAAAAAATGGCAAACTGTGTTTTTTTTTTTTTTTTTTTTGTGCAGTGATAAAGAGATGAGCGTAGTTTTTATGATGGTAATCATTATGCCTTTCTGGGAAACTCCCCACCTGTTCCTCTACTAACCCAACATTTTGCCCTAAGTGATAATAAGTTAATAAGTTAGTGTTAATGTTGGGTTAGGGGAGGGGTAGGTGGGGATTTTCCTAGAAACGCAAAATGATCCTTAACATCAACAACCGCGATCCGCAAAATTATCGAAGTCTTTGTTTTCTTGTGGTCCTTCCATTATATAGGATCCTTTGAATCAGGGAGCCCACCAGTCTCTTTGTCAAATCAGGTTCAGTTAAGTTTTGGCCAATCTTAGCTATTATTTGCACATTTGCAGCCAAATTTCACGTTACTTTCGGTCATTCAGAGCCTTGAAGTTTGCATCATTTTAAACGTCTCTGAGCGCGAAGTTCATATGAAAACGCTGCACAACATGTCCTGGCTAGGCCTAGTTACAACACTCCCGAAAAATGGCCTAAAAATCTTTCCAGAATTTCTCCAAAAATGTTCTAAAAATCTCTGGTTGCACATCTCAAAAATCCCATAAAAACTCCTCAAAATCTCTAAAAATCTTATAATATTAAATACACTGGGTGGTGATTATTATATTGCTTTTGGTGGCCTTTATTTTCTGCTAGCGCCCTCAGTCTCAGCCAAATCAACAAGCTCTGCTGAGCCCGCTATTTTGAACTCACTGACAGCGAGGAATGCTGGGTTATGGGTAAAACCGCTGACCGATACTGTGAGGGGGCATCAAAACATTGCAAACAAAGGCTTTAGGTTAGATGTAACGAAACTTTTCTAAGTTTCAAGCTTTTTGCCACAAATAAACAAAAAACCTTGAAAGTATCCACCAAAATCTCTAAAAATCCCTCCGAATCTCTAAAAATCCTATAGTTTTCTAAAAATCCCGAAAAAATCCGGATTTTTGAAGCCAGGCACCATGGCAGTAACTTCATCCTGAACACATACTCATAAAGTTTTCAGAAACGAGCTCCGCTATTTGCACGTGCAATATAAAATTGGCACGTGCTTAAGCGACATCTACACGCGCATGCAACAAATAATTACATCTAGCCAATGTTGAATGATGGCAGGAGCCCGGATAATGTGAAACCTAAGCAATTTTTTTCAATTGGTAACTTTTAGGGCACTCACAAAACGATATTCAGTTTGAGAAAAGCCAAAGATTTCATACATCGCTATCATTAGGGTAAGCCTCTATTTCAAAGAGAGGCCTGGTGCAAGAATATCATTATATGGAAATGAGTTTTATTTGAATATCATAGAGTATGTATCTGGCCTTACTTTGAAGGAGACTGAACTTGCTCCTGACAAAGGATGGGTTTCTTCTGTGAGTACCGGAGAACGAATGATGTGAAACAAAAGAAAGAAAAGACAGAAAACAATTCAACTCTAAAGTAGAACGAAAGCACACTGTCTCACAAACAAAAGAAGGACAATGTGCTCCGGTACCTGCAGAAAGTACCCAGAAATGGAGCTAAATAAAATTGGCCGGTAATTATCTAAATTTGAATAAGTTTCATAATGAAAAAATAGAGGACATAAGCGACTATTACATGTCTATAGATGAGATTGTATTGACGGAATGCAACTGAATTTTTACCGTAAGTCGAAACAAGAATATGCCTTGACCTCGGAGGTATTCAGCTAACAAAGGATTCAACGCATGAAATCTATTTATAGTCTACACAGCAAAACCATATCTTTTTAAAAAGAGTTTTTCTCTCTTTCATTTCTTTCAATTTCAAGTTCGCTGATGTATTTTTACTTACATTTGAGATCGACTGGAGTGATCAGTAAGAGAAACTGGCCACCGTAGAACTGAAAATCACTTCAGCCGACGTTGCGAGCGTCGGCCCTTCGTCTTTTACACAAACACAGCACTGCAGTTTCTATGGGAACCATGCCAATTCTTTAAGCATTTGAATATTTTAGACTTTTTAACTATCCGGTTACTTTTACTCCTATATTGTATTATTGTATTTATAGCATTTTGTAAAAATTTCACGGGAAATTTTATGACACGACTATCTCGGTGAGTGGAACTTTCTGTCAAAACACTGCTATTATTCTAGAATAATCGCTCGGGTAGCGTGCGTAACCCTGATTAGCCGCGCAACCCACCGGGTAGGCGGATTGTCGGCGCGCTGGTAATGCGAAATGAGCGTAATGTGCTTACAGGCAAAGTCTCCTATCGTCATTTTACGCCGCCGTTTGTGCGTGTGGGTTTTCGACTTTCGGTCACACACATCATCTACCCCTGGCTCTCCAAGGAAAGGTGATCTCGAGATCAGTGCAACGGTCACGTTGAGTGCTCCACTCAACCGTGTACACTTTCCCGCCTCCACCACTAAAGAGGGGTCACCTGCCGTTTTGAATCTCAAATTAGGACACCAAAGGCTTACCAGACAAGACCAACAGATCAATGCTCCGGTCAATCGAGGCAAGAGATACTAAGGATGTTGACTGAGTAAACAATTTAGAATCTTCTTGGGGAACTTGCACTTAGAGAGATTCACAGAACAAGCGCAAACAACAAAAATTTGACGCACAATAATTAAACGTAAAAAAAACATAAGGAATACCCCTGAGCGTTACGGTCCATGTCGGTAACATAGTTTGCTGATGTATTTTTACTTTAATTTGAGATCAACTTAGGTGACATAACATAAAGTGGCCATTGTAAAAGAAATTCATTTTCAGCCGAAGTTGCGAGGGCCTTCGTCGTTAGCACTGACGCAGCACCAAAGTTTTTTATGGGAACCAATTCTTTTAGCATTTGAGTATCTTTTTACCCCTATATTGTATGTTTGTATTTTATAACATTTTTTAAAAATTTTGACAGGACTTTTTATAAGATTGGACCACCTCAGCGAGTAGAGCTTTCTGACAAAACATTGCTATTACTCTAAAAGAATCCCTCGGATCACGTGCGTAACCCTGGTTATCCGCCCAACCCACCAGTTAGGCGGATTGTCGGCGTGTTGGAAATGCGAAATGAGCTTAATGTGCTTACGGACAAAGACTCCTTTCATAATTTCACCCCGCCGTTTGTGCGTGTGAGTTTTCGACTTTCGGTCGCACGCATCGTCTACCTCTGGCTCTCCAAGGAAAGGTGATCTCGAGATCAGTGCAACGATCACGTTGAGTCCTCCACTAAACCTTGTACACTTTCCCGCCTCCATCACTAAAGAGGGGTCACTTTCCGTAACATAGTTTCCTGATGTACTTTTACTTTAATTTGAGATCAACTGAGGTGACATAAGTTAAACTGGCCATTGTAAAAGACATTTATTTTAGCCGAAGTTGCAAGAGTTAGCCCTTCGTCTGCCAGTCCGGGCCATAGACAGTTTTGTCTATATAATTTCTAGCAAAGTGATTGGTCTAGACAAAACCAAAACAAACTTATTTGGCCGAGAGGGACTGGGACTGTTTTCATTTTTCTTGCTGCCTCATGCCTGGCGGCCATATTCTAATATTATTTTGGCGTAGGGGAACAGTGTAAAATTAGCAATAAATTACACGAAACATATCATTTATTTATTTTCACATCACAAATAACTTTCGACATCTGATCTAATTTTCGAAATCTACTGACATGCATTTCATTTTCACACTCCGCTAGGGTTACGCGAACTCGATGAAGCACTTCGGTTGCAAACTCCGTCTCTTGGGCCGTCGATTTAAGTCGCGGGGCGTATGCTCCTCCGCCGGCCTGTTCATTTCTTCGGAAATTTTGCTCCTGTTTGGTGCGAAAAGTTACGGTGGGTTCTCCACATACAATCCTAGGAAAGAGAGGACAATAAAACTTCATTAACACAATACATTTACGAGAAGAGTCCTTGATCCTAACGAACCAGCATTTCAACTGCTGCAGATTCATGTTAACAAATGGAGGTTTAGAAAATCGTTTATGAACTACAAACAGCCCTTCACAGGAAGGTCAAACAACAACCTCAATCAGAATTGCTAAGCGCAATTAACTGCTGGAGAGCTATCTATTGGATGATAACAACGCCATAAGACAATGGAGATGCAATGTTTTAATTAAACTTTCAATTGCAACGACAACCATGTATACACGATGTATGCGTAAGAAGTCGTAGCTAGTGTGTGATGAAAGAAAACTGCAACAGTCTCAGAATAACGTGGATCCTTTAGACACTTACGACATCCGTGATAAAGTTACATGTCTTGCAGATAACCGGAAGCAAACATCAGATCACCTATTTATTAATTGGAAACTCCCGTACCCTTTGAGAACTGAAACATCACGCCTTTAAGCGGCTTTTAGGAATCTTGCAATCAAGCTGAGTCCAAAAACCTAATTTATTGCCCAAAGCTTGCACACCCAAAGATTTTAAAGGGCTCTAAGAGCGTCAAAACGTCCAAACAGTATCACAACTTGAGAGTTCTCTCTCTCTCGATTAATATTTACCGGCCAAATTTAGCTGTGTCGCAAATTAATTAGCTGTGTCCTTTGTATCTTGATCAAAGGGACAAAGCTGTTACGATTGAACTTGGGAAAACTCTATTTCCATGAGCTGAAAAGCAAAAACAACGAACTTAGGAATTAAAAGTCGATATGCCTGAGCAGCAGAAGTCATAACTCTTCATTAACAGGCCATGGTGCCCGATAGCGATTTATAAAGGCCGTGCATACGATTTAAACTACGATGCATATGACTTCTGTTTCGATGGATCTGAAGCAAATTTACTTAAGATTACAGCTATATTTTCCTTTTGAACGCAAAAAATCTGACGTACCTCAATTTTCCATTTCCATGGTAGCGGTACCTTCTCGCGCGAGTCAAACTAAACGTGGTCACTCGACTTCAACAGACGATAACTTGCCACGATTTCAACCGACGCCGTTCATACTCCTGAATATCCAGACTTACTGGGCAGCCGTTTGCCACATGGTCGACAGACTGTCTTCAAGATAGAAATATGACGATTCATTAGCTGAAACAAAAAGCAAAACTGACCTTTTAGAATAGAAAATCGATAAGCAGCAGAAGCCAAAACGCCATGGCGGGGAAGCACAACACTTCAAGTTAAAATTACAACGGCCGTACATATGAACTAAACCACGATGCATATGACTTCTCTTGCGATAACTTCGAAGTAAATTTATGAAAGTTTTACGTGTTATTTTTATTTTTTTATTGAAAAAAATATTTCTTACCTCAAATATCTATTTTCGTGGTAAACAAAACATGGACGCTCCCCTTCAACAACCGATTTCTTCGCTACATTTGAACCGACACCATTCATGTTGGTTTGCCTTTGAAGCTCTGTTGGTCCTCTTTCAAGTAAATTGGGACCCAAGGGACAAAACAATCAGAGACAAAAATGCAGGGCTAAAAATTGGGACCGGTATAGGGTTTTGGGAATTGTACCCGGACGTCATATTTGATGACGTAGTCATATAGACAAAACTGTCTATGGCCCGGACTGTCTGCTTTGTTGTTCGCACTAACGCAGCACCACAGTTTCTATGGGAACCAATTCTTTTAGCATTTTAGTATTTCAGTCTTATTAACAATTCGATTACTTTTACCCCTATATTGTATTTTTGTATTTTATAACGTTTTATAAAAATCTTTGCGGGCTTTTTTATAAGATACCTCAGTGAGTAGAGCTTTCTTCTGACAAAACATTGCTATTATTCTAAAAGAATCCCTCGGATCGCGTGTGTAATCCTGGTTATAGGCGCAACCCACCGGGTAGGCGGATTGTCGGCGCGTCGGAAATGCGAAATGAGCGTATTGTGCTTTAATACGGGCAAAGACTCCTTTCATAATTTTACGCTGCCATTTGTGCGTGTGGGTTTTCAACTTTCGGTCACACACATCATCTACCCCTGGCTCTCCAAGGAAAGGTGATCTCGAGATCAGTGCAGCTATCACATTGATTCACATTGATTGATTCCACTCAACCGTGTACATAATGTCCCGCCTCCACCACTAAAGAGGGGTCACCTACCGTTTTGAATCTCAAATTAGGACACCAAAGGCTTACCAGACAATAGCGACAGATTAATGCAGCGGACAATCGAGGCAAGAGATATTAAGGATGTTGACCGAGCAAACAATTTAGAATCTTCTTAGGGAACTTACACTTAAAGAGATTCATAGAACAAGCACAAAGAACAAAAATTCGATGTACAATAATTAAACGTCAGGTGATACAAAAACATGAGGAATACCCCTGAGAGTTACGCTAACTCAAAATAAACGTGTTAACCACAAAGTGAGGCCTATGCTTTTTTTAGCCGACAAAGCGGATTCACAGCATGAAACACCATGTCTATACCAACAATAATAATAGTTAATATATTTGAAATAGGCAAATTGACACAAATAAGAAAAGGTGACACTGTATCCCTTTAGAAAATTTTACGTCTCTTTTATTCCTTTTCAACTCGCTAAAACTCCACTTTCCAGCTAATTATTATTCATCCAGTCTGAAGTTAAAGAACACTTGCGACGCCTCGGTCCATGTCGGTAACATAGTTTGCTGATGTATTTTTACTTTAATTTGATAAACTGGCCATTGTAAAAGAAATTCATTTCAGCCGAAGTGGCGAGTGTTAACCCTTCGTCGTTCGCACAGACGCAGTACCCCAATTTCTATGGAAACTAATTCTTTTAGCATTTGAGTATTTCATTCTCATTAACAATTCGATTACTTTTACCCCTATATTGTATTTAATAACGTTTTATAAAAATTTTCACAGGACTTTTTATAAGACTGGACCACCTCAGTGAGTAGAGCTTTCTGACAAAACATTGCTATTATTCTAAAAGAATCCCCCGGATCGCGTGTGTAACCCTGGTTATCCGCGCAACCCACCGCGTAGGCGGATTGTCGGCGCGTTGGAAATGCGAAATGAGCGTATTGCGCTAACGGGCAAAGACTCCTTTCATAATTTTACGCTGCCATTTGTGCGTGTGGGTTTTCGACTTTCGGTCACACACATCATCTACCCTTGGCTGTTCAAGTAAAGGTGATCTCGAGATCAGTGCAACGGTCACAATGATTCACGTTGATTGATTCCACTCAACCGTGTACATAATGTCCCGCCTCCACCACTAAAGAGGGGTCCCCTACCGTTTTGAATCTCAAATTAGGACACCAAAGGCTTACCAGACAATAGCGACAGATCAGTGCAGCGGACAATCGAGGCAAGAGATATTAAGGATGTTGACCGAGCAAACAATTTAGAATCTTCTTAGGGAACTTACACTTAAAGAGATTCATAGAACAAGCACAAAGAACAAAAATTCGATGTACAATAATTAAACGTCAGGTGATACAAAAACATGAGGAATACCCCTGAGAGTTACGCTAACTCAAAATAAACGTGTTAACCACAAAGTGAGGCCTATGCTTTTTTTAGCCGACAAAGCGGATTCACAGCATGAAACACCATGTCTATACCAACAATAATAATAGTTAATATATTTGAAATAGGCAAATTGACACAAATAAGAAAAGGTGACACTGTATCCCTTTAGAAAATTTTACGTCTCTTTTATTCCTTTTCAACTCGCTAAAACTCCACTTTCCAGCTAATTATTATTCATCATTCTGAAGTTAAAGAACACTTGCGACGCCTCGGTCCATGTCGGTAACATAGTTTGCTGATGTATTTTTACTTTAATTTGATAAACTGGCCATTGTAAAAGAAATTCATTTCAGCCGAAGTGGCGAGTGTTAACCCTTCGTCGTTCGCACAGACGCAGTACCCCAATTTCTATGGAAACTAATTCTTTTAGCATTTGAGTATTTCATTCTCATTAACAATTCGATTACTTTTACCCCTATATTGTATTTAATAACGTTTTATAAAAATTTTCACAGGACTTTTTATAAGACTGGACCACCTCAGTGAGTAGAGCTTTCTGACAAAACATTGCTATTATTCTAAAAGAATCCCCCGGATCGCGTGTGTAACCCTGGTTATCCGCGCAACCCACCGCGTAGGCGGATTGTCGGCGCGTTGGAAATGCGAAATGAGCGTATTGTGCTAAAGGGCAAAGACTCCTTTCATAATTTTACGCTGCCATTTGTGCGTGTGGGTTTTCGACTTTCGGTCACACACATCATCTACCCTTGGCTGTCCAAGTAAAGGTGATCTCGAGATCAGTGCAACGGTCACAATGATTCACGTTGATTGATTCCACTCAACCGTGTACATAATGTCCCGCCTCCACCACTAAAGAGGGGTCCCCTACCGTTTTGAATCTCAAATTAGGACACCAAAGGCTTACCAGACAATAGCGACAGATCAATGCAGCGGACAATCGAGGCAAGAGATATTAAGGATGTTGACCGAGCAAACAATTTAGAATCTTCTTAGGGAACTTGCACTTAAAGAGATTCATAGAACAAGCACAAAGAACAAAAATTCGATGTACAATAATTAAACGTCAGGTGATACAAAAACATGAGGAATACCCCTGAGCGTTACGCTAACTCAAAATAAATGTGTTAACCACAAAGTGAGGCCTATGTTTTTTTTAGCCGACAAAGCGGATTCACAGCATGAAACACCATGTCTAATTAATTTGAGCGTTTAATTTTAACCGAGCGTTTACGCCGGTCAAAATAAATGTGTTGTTTACAAAGTGAGGCTTTTGTTTTTAGCCAAAAAAGCAAGTTCCAGCACGAAACACCGTGTCTAAAACAATAATTTAATATATTTAAAATAAGCAAATAAACATAAAGAAGAAAAAGTGACATCCACTTGTCAGCTGTTCATTTCGGACTAGAGTTAAAAATCGCTTGCAATTTTTCGGGCGTCAGGCCTTCATCTTGGGCGCTAATCAGTACATCAGTTTCTATAAGAAGTAATTCCATTATCGTGTAATGTATTTTCTCTTCTCTTAACAATTACATTTAACTCCTATAATGCACTATTATACCTCTTGAATGGCGTCTTCATTATTTTTTTTACGGGGCGTCCGTGAAGACCGCCTCGGAAAGTGGAGCCATTACGTCTAGCACAACATCAGGGATCGCGTTCGCAACCACGGCTACCCTAGGCAACCCACTGGCATTCTTATAGTCATGCAAATAAAGCTATTGCGCAGTTGTTCTGGCAGTTATTGCCCCCCCCCCCCCTCCCCCACCGAGGCAAGAGGTATATTAGAAGATCAAGAGCAAACATCTTCATAGTCTTCTTAGGTGACTCGCATCCTGACCACAAGGAGAGAGGTTTTGCTGATTTTAAAAAGGTGAGAAAGACTGAAAGTTTAATTCTCAGTGTCAGGTTATGGCATGTATATAGAACAGGCTTTATGTCTTTTGTCAATAAATTTCAACAGAAAATTAAAAATCAATACCTGGAGAAAAACCAAAGCGGTACATTTGGCAGTGAAAGCTCGAAATACTGTTATGGGGAAATAACGAGACGCTTTGACTTATTATGGACAGATGATACAATTTAACAGACACTAAGCCGAAATTTTTTGGGATTTATAAGTGGACTAGTTCTTGGTTTAAGGAGAAAGTCCGTCTTATACACTGAAATAAGTACATAGTGATCCTCCCAATTTCGTTTTGTTCAGCGAACGGCAACACCCGAAAGCACTGCTACAACGGTTAGTTTTAATGGTCATAATTTAGGATTTCATCCACAGACTTAAAACTTAAAACCACCCTGTGCTTTAACTTTTCTTGTTGTTTCAAAACCGAATGTTTGTTTCTTCAATTATCCTCTGTTGGTCTTATTTCGCGATGATGGTATCTTCGTGAAAGTAATTTGCTTGCACACGCTCCCAGTATTGACGACTTAAATTGACAAATCGTATCTTCAAAGTGAAAACCAGAGCTTTCGCCCATGTTTCCCTCGTTTCTGTGCAATATATCCTCACGCAAGGCCTTTGTTTCCACAGTATAACGAAAAGAATTCCTTTTCTCTTAGAATTGAGAAATTGTCCACAGAAAAGCAAACCGCTTTTTGCTTTTTGTAATCAGACCAGAAAAAAACACTTGGCAGAAAGTTTTCTTGGATTTTACGGGCGAGCTTTTTGCAGTTAAGGAGAATTTCGCCTTGCTTGTTCATGTATACATACGAAAAGGGTAAACTGACGCGAAGGTAGTATAGGACGGACTGACTCATTCCGCTTTTTGCTGTAGAACCGATTTGAACGTGGGTAAATTTGAGATGCATGTTGGAAAGGTTTAATAATAGCTGGTTGTACAAGTCCACAAGAAATAACATTTACGATACCTGCAGATGACCGTCAGCTCATACTTTGTTCCCTTTTAGACTACCGTTCCTGTAATTCGCCAAAGATGTGGAAAATTTCTGTGCTTGTCATCCTCACCCTTGCTGTGAGTGGGATTCACTGTGATGATGACGGTGAGATAATATTAACTCTTTACATCTTTTAATCGAGAAATACGTAGAAAATTTTAAAACTTTTTTCCTGAAATCTTCACTTTGGTATAGGAAAAAATGACCGTACTATACAAAAATTATTGCTCAGTAGCTTTCACTTGAATGGACACACTTTTGAAAGTAATTCATATTTAAAGTTATTAAGTGCATGCTTTGTTTTAATTCGATCTAAACCTCTAGTGAACCACTGATTAATTATTGAAGATGAATCAGTCACTGTTACAAGGTTCGATGTTTTAGTGGGGATGCTTACTAAACGAAACAGAACGCAGCGGAATGCAGCACTTCTATGTCACACAGACTCTTCTTCTTACACAGCACACAACTCGGCACACAACCACTTCATAAACTTCGGCACATAGCCACTGTAACAAACTCTAAACTTACTACTCACACCGCTCTACAAACGGCTTCTCAAAACTCCTCGAATAAACTAACAGGGGCTTACTTATATGCTTATCATGACCCCCCCTATCATAACACGTTCTAAAAACTTCTAAGAAATCTATTTTTGCAACATTACGTAACTGCTTACTATTTCAAGAGATTACATAATTATTTGAATGACTCAGCATTCTGCAATGTTCTGGAAAGTTCTAGGGAATGTTCCGGAGGGTTCCAAGGAAAACTAGACAATTTTCGTAACAGTTCCTCAAGTCTAACAAGGACATCGTTTACCTTTGCATTATACAAATAAACATAAACACAAACAACACCTCAGGTGGTATAGAATCATAAACATTGTTATCGAGGTCAGCTAAGTACCGTTAGAATAATGCGCGAAATGAGAACAATGATGATGGTGATGATGATCAATGATGATGATGATGTTAAAAATGAGAAGTACTTTAAAAGGTTAAAATTAAAATTGATCTACCGACCTAACAATTCAAACCACCTAACTTGAACAGCACATAACTATTAGCAACATAATTAATTAACCATAATTAACAAACACAAACTCTTTAATAAAGTAGTGCATTTACCTCACTAGAAACTCGACAACAGGTCCATTTCACTCATTGTGGCATAATATTATTTATTTATTTATTTATTTATTATTTATTTATTGATTTATTTATCTATCTATCATTCATTCATTCATTTCATTCATTGTCTTATTTATTTTGCCACAAGAATACAAACTAGTGCGATGTGGCGAGAAAGGTTAAAAGAAACTACAAAGCTTATAGAATCTTGGCTTCCCCTCGTGACTTATACCAACTGAGATCGAGTTAAAATATTGACGGAATATATAAGAGAGATCAAGAGTGCGGAGAATTTAATTAACTACCATTTCGATGAGAAACTATTTGAGTCAACTTTTAAAGCTAGATATGCTAGGTGACAAAGTCAAATCATGTGGTAGAAAATTCCAAATCGTGGGACTTTGGTGGAGGATTGTAAAGTGTTTTTTTTTATGATATCATGTTCACGGCTCCTTTATTTTTCCTGTGGATCGTTCTGACAGGCAAAAATTGCCGCGTGGGAACTGGGAAACTGTGGCCCCCGCCACACACAAGCTAACTGTTCAAATCCTTATGGATTGTGGAGCACTCAGTCTTTGTTTTGGACTCGACTTATAACTCAGTGCTGTCAATATGTGTATAGAAAGTAATGTGATGTACCGCGTAGCACTCTGTGATGAAATAGTAAAATTGATTACCAGGATCAAAGAAAAATCTTTGACCCCGGCGGGATTCGAACCCACGACCTCCGGATTAGAACACCGTCGCTCTACCAACTGAGCTACGAGGCCAAGCTGGGAGCAGGTCAACTGGGAGCAGGTCAACCCGAGGCCAAGCTTGCTCACTTCTAGCACTCTTACACACACTTAAAATGCTTACTGTCAATATGTGTGTTTCACTGTTCCAACAGTAAGAAAAATCACAGTTTGTGAAGACCAACAGCACCATATCCACTGTCAGGGAGACCAGAAGCTTGAGTTCATAACTGCAGTGTATGGAAGGTCAGATGCAACGACATGTAAGGGGTGGCTCGACGTCATCTGGAACAGTAACTGTCACACAAATAATGCCTTGGAAATCACCAAGAAGCAGTGCGAAGGACTACAGGAATGCCTGATCCATGCAACTAACTCTCGCTATGGGGACCCATGCCCTTTAACCAAAAAGTATTTGAAGGTAGGGGGACATTTAATGGGTATCTGATATTTCGTTTACTTTTCCATAATAAAATTTTGTGACTTATAAATCATCAATTTTCATTACTCGTCATCGAACTAGATCAATGTTAATTTTTTGTCGCTTTTCATCTATTTGATCCTGTTTGATGGACTCTTATCAGCTGTGTATTAACCTCGACAAGTCTTTTTCATTCACATCTTTAAGGGGGAAGACCCTTATCTACAGATCTGGCGTTGTTGCTAAGGGATTTTTGCGGATGGTATTTTGTCATACGCTGTTTTACAGCGTCTTGTGCCGCTCGATTGGTGAAATGTACGAGGAAGATCAAAATCAAAATTGCCCGTGCGTAGCTAGTGCCAATTCCCAGCCGTGTATAAGAAAGAAAAATCCCTAAAACTAGAAAGAAAAGAGCTAGGGTTCCGATATTTTTTCTTGAATCAGAGTTAAATCAGCCTTCTTTGTAATCAGATGTAAGTAATTACTGTTACTGCAAACAACAGAAAAAATGCAGCAGAAATTGTATACATTTATGTACTTATGACGTCATAACTTCTATAAAAACGATGCAAATTTCAAGAAACCTATACGTCAGGTTTTGCATCATGATGATCGTTAAATGTTGGCACTCTTTTCAATTACTAAAACTTTATGCCGTTTGTGTTTTAGGCTTTTTTCTGTTTAGGTCACGTGACCTACCAAATATGGTTGTGACTCGAGACTCTTCAAACCCCTTCCCATTAAGCAAATGTGGCCAATCAGCTTATCTGGGGATGCTAGGGTTTTCAAGATATGATGGATAAGAATTCTCCAGAGCAGCAATATGGTAACAAAGATCAACTCTCCCCTCTCCCTCGGTACCTTAAGGTTACTATTATTTTAGGTGGTCTTCCACTCAAAAAATGATTTTTTTAGAACAGAACCTTGTGAGAAACTTCTACCATCATTTTGTAGGGCTTCACACCCTGACTTCAATATGAGTCTTTTCAGGTCCCATGTCACAATAGTTATTAACCCTTTGCATACCAAGGGGGTGGTATTTATTTCTTACAAAAATGAGAATGTTGACAAAGATGCTTGTCATGGTCAATATTTACAACAAAACCCCACACACCCACACATATTTAGAAAGTATATAAAATATACTTTCATATCGAATAGAGAAATTATAGGATATATCAAAATTATGATGTCACGAGTCGCATAATTAGCATAATTATGCAAATTTTTAAAGAACCTTGATTAACACTACACTACTGCAAGCTCTGAACAAGAAAAAAATATAATTTTTGGCTTCTTACTACAAATAAAAACCATTTCCAATTAATCTTTGAAGAGAAATTAAACAGTAATATAGAAATCAATCTTTTATTAGGAGAAACGAACTGCCATACCTCTTGCATAATAATGAGTGTCAAGAAATCCAAACATGATTTAGCACTCTATTGTTGACATTTATTCGGTAAGGTTCCCTTAAATCGGTGTCCACGTTGTGTTTGACTTCTCTGGGCCATTCTAAGTCCACAAAAACAATTTCCACAGCTGTTTCCTCATCATTTGATTCTTAATTTGAATCCTTTTGACTGGATTCTGATACATCAAAGTAAAACTACCCTTCACAGCCTTGATGAGATTCAATGCTCCATGGAATTACAAGTCACCTCTGCCAACAAGTCATCATCTTCAACAAAGCAAAGTTTTACTTCGTTTTGATCGTTCTCAGAGTGACAATCTCACGAAGAAGCATCTGTTAGAGCCGCCATTTTTAAATCGCCACGTCAAAAATCAGTGCAGTCGAAAAAATCTCTCAAAACTCGTCCAAATACAAGGCAAATCGAGCAAATGTTGATAAAACTAAGAAACTACGTCATGTAAAGTACAATTAAATGTGACAGTAGTACCCAAGCCCTAAGATCTTTCTTCCAGGGCCGCCGGAAGGGGACCTGTATATAACTACGCAGATATGCGTAGTTGGTATGCAAAGTTAATGATTAACTAGCCTCTAAGGTTAGAAAAAGTGATGTTCATGGTAACAACGATAACTCACTAGTGCACGGTCGGAAAAGCATCAAACCAACTCTAATGTGTACATAAATTGCATGATTGTGCAATAAACCTCAAAAATTTGCCAGTTTTCCTTCAATCGATTTTTTAAAACCTTTTTACTCAGAACATGAGGTAACAGGAAATAATTATAGGACAAAGAATCACTTAATGAGACGTATTTCAAACCTATCAAGTACACTTTTTTAGGTTCATTGCATCAAGAAAAAGGTGCTTTAATATGGATGAAAATTTCAGAAGAATAAGTTAAAATGAAAGGGAGATATCTTTGTTAAGAGTTCCTTTATTCCAAGAAATTCTGTTATTCGAGAAAAAACGGTCTTAAAGATAAGTGAACGGATTCTAGACGGTTTATCCGTCTCTCATTATCCTAAAACTATTGTCAAATTAAAGTTGCCACACTAAAATACAAGCTGAAAGGTAATTCGATGCAGAAGCCATAGTTTCTGTGAGATGTGGGTCATGTTTTGTCGGTTAAAACTCGGACCTCAGGACTCTCTCCTCGGTCAGGTGTTTACCAGATGTCATTTTACAGAGAGGCAGGGGGGGTGGGGGGTAATGTTCTCATTGAGGTTTGTTTGTGACCATTTAATAAATGTAAGCAATTGTTGCTATGGCCGTTGCTATGGAAAAAGTCACATACTACTCATTAGATTTCTTAAATTTCACTGCTTTAATGCTGGAAATCGAGTGAGGTTATTTCAAGGCAGCATTCCCAAGTGTTTAAAGGTTACAATTGTGCCATTTAAAAAAAAAAGCGACTTTTGCAACCGAACATCACCTTACGGGTCAGACGTCGAACTTTACATGTGCCGAACCTTATTCAAATGAACAAAAGCTATTGTTTTTGCTTATTTGAATTAGGTTCGGCATGTACAACGTTCGAGGACTGACCTAGGCCTTGGGCGCGGTTCAAACGACGAACTTTACATGTACCGAACTTAATTGGTATTTGGGTGGACCTAAATAATAAGTTCGAGAGTTGATACAGACCTTAATCAGTCGAACTTAATTCTCCAAAACAGCGGGCCGGCATTGAATGGAAAGCGAAACGAGTACCGAGCATGTAGCGTCTTTCATTTCAAATAATAAGACGTATGCGTTAATAGGAAACATCGTAGTTCCAAGAAAGCCAAAGGGCTCGTCATGGATAGTTTAACGCAGCACAGGGATCCGAAGTCGACAGTCAATACCAAGCGCTTTAAATTCCATAAGGAAGAGCGGAAAGGGTCGGAATTCCATACGGGTCTTCCTCACTAGATTGCTGAAACTTGCGAAATCAATGTAGTGCTAATCGCGAATAAGAAATTAGGAACCGGTTTCTATGAGGTACAATTCAATACGTTACCCCCAGTAGAAGAGTTAATTTCGCAGTCAGCTTTAGAAAAGGCGTGTGCTGCTGAATATGATCGGGAAAAAACATCTGCATTGCATTGTAACTAACCTAAGGTAGAGGACAAAATGTTTTATCAAAGAAAGCATTAGTTTATGTTGACAACAAAATTGTGCTCGCGTATTTATTGTTTTAAGGACGGTGCCTCCTTTTGTTACCGCGCATACGTTCTGCGCATCTCGGGGTATTCGGGCGTCTTAAGGAATTTGCCCCCAAATACAACAATATTTTTGCGCAGCTTATGACTATGTGGAAAAAGCAGATCTTAGCAAGGGCTATCAGAATCCAAAAAGAAAACTATGGCTAACCGCGCATTTTTCAGAGATAATTGAACCAAAATTTGGAAAGAAATTGCCGTACATTCTTTGCATTTTAACGCTTTTTTAGAATTATGGTTACTTAATTATCTCTGAAAAATGCTTGGTTACCCACATTTTTCTTTTTGGATTCCAATAACCCTTGCTAAGATCTACTTTTTCCCCACAGTCATAACCTGTGCAAAAATATGTCTCCATTAGGAGGCACCGTCCTTAAGCAGCGAAATGAGACCAGTGTTACAATCTTGGATGGGGGAGGGCTGTGGTTATTCATTAAAGTTCCGTATGGGGAGGCTCCGCCCCAAAGATCAAAACCTTACCCCTCGAAATGGAACCCCTTCCCTATACCTGGCTTAGCTCAAAAATAAGCCAAAAACAGTAGATCATCGCGGGACTTAGTCACTTGAACGCTCCAAGTTTTAGTATACTCTCGCCTCATGATTCTTTCAAAATTTGCCAAACATTTCAGTACTTAGACTTGGCTGCGACCAATCTTGCTGGCAAAAAAATTTTTGCTCCCGTATTTTTTGCTTTACGGCGCCAAATACAGTGAAAGCAATGTTGTGAAGCTTGGAATCCATAATAACTTAAATTGCCTTTCCTAACCCCTCATAGGTGGAATACAAGTGTGTGAACAGCAAACCAAGTGACGTGGAATCGGTTCAGATTTGTCAAGGCCTGAAGCAATCGATCGAATGTCCCAACAACCGCAAGATTAATATCGTGTTCGCAAACTATGGACGTCTGGAAGGTGGGCATATCTGTCCGGGTATCATCTTCACCCAGCATTGTGAAGCGAAAACCTCCGATGCCGTTGTAAGAGCCGACTGCCAGGGAAAACAACACTGTGTGCTCGAAGCCACCGATCACCATTTTGGCGGTGATCCTTGCTTCGGAACCAGGAAATATCTGGAAGTTAGTGATGTTGAGTTAATTTATTACTCCCTATATTGGTTCATTATAGACTAGCCATGTTCAACAGTGGTGGATCAAGGGAAGCTTGCTTTTTGCAGGTGTACTTACTCCATTTCAAACCTGAAGTCGTCAATAAGTAATTGGCGGTGGCTTCCAAAACTGCGTATGGTATTACCCGCGATCAATTGTTTTAAAGGGGGTGGGGACAAGTGGCGGAGGGGAAAGCCGGGAAAAGCTAAGAACACATGATACTTTTATTGTATGAGCAGCCAACCGCTGGTATGAGCCAATCCGAGTCCACTGGAAGTCCCGTAAGTAGCAGGAATGTAAAAAGTCCACACTCGGATATATATGGAAATCTTTCTTGAGAGTGTCGTATTAATGAACTTTCTGAAAAAATTGCTTCTGATATAAGCGCCATTAAACCTATTCGCCTATTCACCAACGCAGAAAAATGCAGTCAAGCACCTGCTGATTTGAATGGTGACTTCATGAAGAGACCAAAGCTGAAAACACAAGTTATTCGCTCCTTGCGTCATACTTGGTCGGTCGTGGTTGATATTACTATTTCAGAGATCCACACAATCTTTAGTCGAGAAAGGCTAAACACGCAGCTGCCAAACGTTTTGGGGTTTCCTCAGTCTGTAGTTTAAGTTGATTCTAACTTTTTTCGCTCTTTTCGCAGGTTGAGTACGAATGCAAGAAACGTATCTAACTTCAACGGCAGAATAAAGTGTCCTGACAAGGTGATGGGTAGAAAGGACAACAGCCGAAAACATTGGAGAACTGCATTGTAAAACAGAACAAAAAAATAAAAAATAAAGCGGTTTAAAAGGAAATTAGCTATCCTTGCCGGATACTGTCTGCCACGCTTAGCTTCTCTTTGTTGATAAAATCAGGGCTCTGCATTTCTCTCTCTCTCTCTCTCTCTCTCTCTCTCGATCTGTCTCTCTGACGAACTGACTCACTGACTGACTCACTGACTTACTCACTGGCCGACTGACCGACCGACCAACCGACTGGCTCAAAGGTCAGAACCAACCAGTTCAGCATCATATACAATACACTGGTTACTAGCTGTCGTTTGGACGTGCCGCCCTTTTAGGATTTTATTTGCAGTCTCAAAAGTCAGAACTACCTTCCACCACATGATAAACGGTATCCCAGAGAAGTACTGATCAGTAGACTTTCATATGAATGTTTACACTCCAGGCTTTAGGATTTTATTCACAGACTCAAAAGGCAGGGCCACTCACTCGTTTAATTATTGCCCATTCGGTTATGATTATCTCCTGATAATCTCAAGCATCGTTCCAAAACGATATCTTGTGAGAACGACTATGGATGATAAAATTGTCAGCCCGACCCACAACAGAAAAAAGAAAATTGGGGTAGCCACGCATTTTTCAGAGATAATTGAGCCTAAGTTTAGAAAAATAATGCCATACATTCTTCATGTGTATTTTAAAGCTCTTTAGAATTACGGTTGCCTTATCATCTCTGAAAATAAGCTGTTACCCACCATTTTCTTTTTGAATTCCAATGACCCTTGCTAAGAGCTGCTTTTCCCGTATAGTCATAACTTAGCAAAAATACGTTAGTATTGGGAGGTACTAACCTTAAGGTAAATTCATTTTCCGGTTCCCGGAGGACTCTTTTTACACCCTTGAAGTAAGACATGTTATCGGCCGCTCGTATTTCGCAACTAGGCAAATCAAACCTAAAAACTTGTATTTTGTAGAGACAGTCATAAACAAATTTCGAATGCGTGGACCTAACTACAATCATAAACCTGTTTCAAAAAAGGTTGCTTCAGCGATGCAAGTTTCATAGACCGCAGTGCATCATGCTCGCTAAAGTTATGACTGCTTTTCTCCAGCTGTTAGTCCTAAAGCAAGGGCAAATGTATATTTTTTTATGATTTGTTTTTTCTCCCGGAGTGCCTTCAGCGAGAAAAGTAGTCAATACATTTGCTTATAGCAAACATGATGCTTTGCGGTCCATGAGTCAAGGATCATGCATCATGCATCACTGAAGCAAATTTAATTGAAATAAGTGTATAACCGTATCTTAGGTATACATTTGTATCCCTGACTCTTCACTAGATCTTTTAACGTTTTTGAAATTTTCCACCTTAATGGTTTAAAAATAATACCAACGTCCTGCTCAACTTCGTTCATTCTAATGGTGATACGATGGGATTTCACCATCAGAATGAATAAAAGTTAGAACCAAATACGTTTGGTACAACATTTTACCTAGAATTATATGTTGGCAACAGATAGAACCATCTATTTTTCCTTTCTGTAGTTTTGTTCTCTTTGACTGAGCGGAGGGAAGCGGTGGTTATGACAGCAAAAAAAAATCTAGAATGGGGTTTTTGCAAACAAGCATTTTTTTTCGAACTTCAATTTTCAGCTGTGATTGCCTTGCCCTAACCATCCACCTGTCCTCCTCATGCAGGCCTTCCTTACAGGGATCAAACGCAAAAGTTCAAAGCCTCTACCGGTTTTAATTTGCCAGTTTCCTGTGTTTGGAAACTGGCATTAGTAGAAAGTGTTCTCTCTTTGTACGCCCTTGCAAATTTACTTATTACTACTGCACGGATACTCGACGCAAGGCATAAGCTACTTTCCAGAGAAGTCCTTCAATTTTTTTGTTCCGCATTAATTTGTATTTTGTTTTGCAAAATTACGGCGGGGACTGTGCACGCTTTGTACGTTTAACTGCAGTGAACCTTTATTGTGAACTTTTCACATACACACGCTGTTTCGAAACTTTTTGAAATTTACTTTTAAGGCAATGGCTATATCACACTGCATGGAAAAGAGGTGTACATAAACACGAATTATGTTTTATTTACAATAAGTTAACACCTTGCGCTGGCAGATAGTTATTTACATTGGTTTTAACTCTTTTACTTGATATCACAGTACATTCTACAAATATATGAAAAGACCGAGAGTGCCTTGAGGTCTGAACTTTCAAATGAGTGCGTAAAGCCTCAGCATTAAGGAAGGTGCCTCCTAATACAGATGTATTTTTGCAAAGGTTATGACTATGGGGGGAAAAAGCAGATCTTAGCAACGGTTATTGGAATCCAAAAAGAAAAATGTGGGTAACCACGGATTTTTCAGAGATAATTGAGCAACCATTATTCTAAAAAAGTGTTAAAATACAAAGAATGTACGGCAATTTCTTACCAAATTTAAGCTCAATTACCTCTGAAAAATGCGTGATTACCCCCAATTTTATGTTTGGATTCTGATAGCCCTTGCTAAGATGTGCTTTTTTCACATAGTCATAAATCGCGCAAAAATAAGGTTGTATTAGTGGGCAAATTCCTTAAGAAACCCGAATATCCCAAGATACGCAGAAAGTATGCGCAGTAACAAAAGGAGGCACCGTCCTTAATCAAAACGAATATCACACACGTAGTGTACGTCATTGTTCACTCAAAACACTGCTAAACTTGTCAATTAACAGACTTAAGTATCTTCTTTACTTAACTGTGCACAAAATTCTTCGATCGCAATAAAGGAAGATTTCCCATTAATTCCTGGAGCAAGAGCAAGTCATAAGTTTTTAACGGTATTTCTGTGACACGACACAGCGGCAAAACTTAAAAGGATTGCAACTTACCATGAAATGGTTTGTGATCCAGGGGTTTCATTTTTTCCAGTGAAATGGCCGGTTCCCTCTACGAAACGTACCTGCAGTGAATCATGGGAGTTGCGTTCAAAACGAAATACGTCTTAGTGCCATTTTCTGTTCTTCAAATAAAGTTGTTATATCTGTAAAACAAATTTCTGACAAAAACTCGCCTATGAATTTATCTTGGACTTGTTTTGTTGAGTACAACTACCATGCACTGCTGGCGTATTCTTTATAGAGGCAGCTGGGCTTTATGGATTGTTCTCCTTTCAAGAATTCACTTGTATTTTTTTTTTAAAGACAATAATAGTTTTCGTGCACTAGCTTGTATGGTGGCCTTTACAGTTCGACCATTGTTTGGTTTCTTGTTTCGCAATTCTGACTTTTGGCTTTTCCAAGCCATACGAAAGAAAGCTGACGTAGTTACCTAGGCACGTAATTACAAACTTCTTATTAAAGTGTAACCATCGGTTTAAATTTCTGTATGCAGTAGAGCAGTTCTCGGTTAGAGGACGTAAAACCACATCTAAAAGAAAGACAAAAAGAGCAAGCAGATGACCACTGCATGTTTTGGTTTTAATTCCAATCGATTGACAAAGTGCGCGAGTTTAACCAGCCACAGTAAAACAAAACCTATAAAGCAAATATGAAAATTTTGGATTTGTCAACTGAGTTGATGTAAGGTAAACTGGCCACAGTAAAGAGGTTGAAATTTTGGATTTATCAACTATAGTCATAACCTTTGCAAAAATACCATTGTATTAGGAAGCACCATCGTGAGGTGGGTTATTATCTGACAGTCCATGCTACCAGGGGGATTTTCTTGTTCTTTCTCAGTGTTTCTTACACTTCTTAGTCAGCCTTTGGTCGAGTTCTTCACAAATTTAAATGTGTGTAAAAGAACCTCTGGTAGTCCTGAGTTGATATAAGGTAAACTGGCCACCGTAAAGAGGTTGAAAGCTGACGTTTCGATCGTTAGCCCTTTGTCAGAGTCAACCTCTTTACGGTGGCCAATTTACCTTGTCAACTCAGTTGATAGATCCAAACTTTTTGTTTTTCACGTCCCCACCGACGCAGCACCACAGTTTCTTTAGAAACTAACCCCATTGTTTGTCCAAAGAAAATATGAGCTACTTTTCACGCTTATTTGAAAACTGCTCTATTAACCAATACTGCAGGAGGTGAATCTTCTTCTTCTTCTTCTTCTTCAGTTCTTCTTTTTCTTCTCCAGCATTGTCCCTCGCAACAATTTTACAGGTGGTGGAGCACGCGCTACCGTTTGTGTACCATAGCCATTAGTAACTTCTGCATATGTAATTGTTATGCTAGATCAACTTTTCTTTGTATATCAGTAGTAGAGCCATGTCGTCGTTGTTGTTCAAAGGTTATTTATGTGTTTTTTTTCGAAAACTTTTTTCTTTATCTCCGGATCATCCTGTGAAAAAGATGATATATCTATTGTACATCTATTATTATATAGTATATATATTAGCACGTTGAGCAGAGGGAAAGATTTATATGCCCAGCTACAAATCAATGTTTTCGGCTACATCCGCCATGCTGATACTGATTGAACAACATTAATTTTAACCCTTTAAGCCCCAAAAGCGATTTAAAATGAAATTCTTGTTACATTATCACTGCTTGTTCAAACACTCAAATGATGAGAATAAAGGAAGTGATCACTAGGGATAGGATGCCTTGATATTTAGACAAATTCTCCTTACTAGTTCTATAAGAAATGTATAGAGAACAGTAAGGAGAATATGCATTTTTATATCAGGGTTTTTAAAAAGGGTTTATGAAACAGAGGACCAGAATCATGCGAAGGTTAACAATGAAACAAAACAAGTGCACTGAGTATAGTACCACTCAGTCCTAGTATCAGTCCTACATTTTTTAGGGGGGTGTCGTTCATTTTGTTGTTGTTGTCGTTGCCTTTTTTTGTTTGTTTGTTTGTTTCCTGTTTGTGTCCTTGTTTTTGGTGTGTGAGTGGGAGACGGCATGACTTTTACTCGGTGTTCGTTGCTTCTCCATGACCAAAGAAAAAGGTCCTGCTTAGAAAACTGTGACGAGGCGCAGCCGAATGCTTCTCGTAGTTTGTAAGTGTCCGCTAAAAGTGTTTTTAAAATTCTTATTTATCACAACAATGTGCAAATAGCAAGTTAACTACCACTTGTCTAGAATTTCGCAGGATTTGTTCGTGCTCAGACTTGTTTCGTGGGTTATTATAGCCGAATAAACTGATAAAGCACATGAGTGACGTGTGCATTATGGCGGTATAACAAACTCAATCTGACCAATCACAGAGCGTTAATTTCTTTCTTTTTTTTAAATGGAATATACAATGTAAAGGATTCCTCTTACCGTTTGCGCTATCCGTGAATGACAACCAGATTGTTCTCTTCCTTGCTTGGTCTCAAGTGACAGCTTTTGCAGGTTTTTGGGCAGACTTCCTTTAGGAGATCCCCTATGTCTCCTTCACTGCCACAGAACTCTCCGTACTCCGTGCAAAGGTCTTCAAATTGATCCTCACACTCTAATAAAGGGCAAAGTAAGAAAAGATGATTAATTCACTCCATTTAACAGGGACTCCTGACTTCATGCAATTATACGATGTAAGCAGCAGAGGGGGATTTGAAACCCTGGGACACAAAGGGAGGTTCAGACTATAGGCCCCATATACACCAAGACAGGTTCGCTTTTTTTTGCGAAAGAAAAGCTCCGAAAATGTTAAAAGCGTAGTCTGTAGTTTTAATTCTGGCTGCCCGTTCTAGGTCCCAAACAATATACTACGTATACAAGTACATTTACAAGTTGTTCGACACAATCAATTAATAAGCTGAGCTTGAGCCTGAAAGGAGGCTAAAGTAGTAAACCTTTTTCGTTTTTTGCTGCACGTTTCAACCGATAGCAAAGCTAAAAGGAATTAAAGAAGCCGGTTTAGAATAGTTAGAAGAAGCCAAATACGTTTTGCATGAGCTTTCAAACAAGTTGAAATTGACCGTACAAGGGAGTGACCTAGCCATAGCCTCCTCCACATCCCCCACCCCCAGCCCAATCCTCTCCCGAAATGCTAAGACTTGCGAACTCACAACTGAAAATGGATTACCAGGGAACGCCCCTGGTAACCGCTTTACAATACTTTTAAAAATACAATATTCTCGCAGGCCTCGGTTTGCAAGGCCTGATTTGTATATAAATTGAGTACTTTAATTTTGGAAACTACCACCTAGTACTAGTCAAATATTAAATCTTCATTTCAACTTACCCAGATATTGCCACCCATTTACAAGTGAGAGGATTTGGTTTGGGATTACCTTTATTTCTGTTATAAACATTTATGCATAATTCTACTTAGAAGAAGGAGTTTATTGCCCTGCCAACAGATTCTTAGCTCTAACAGATTTCTGTAATAATTCTACCTGAACTAAAACTGAATGGTGCTTTTACCCCTGAAACCGTGCCTACTCTACCTGCTATGTTGCAGAATTGGGGTTCGTTCTTTCAACATTGCAATGACACAGTATTACAATTTCAGAACTGAACATAAAGATGCAAAATAAACGCGTGCAGCGTGAGTCCAAGTCATTCTCCCACAGGGAAATTTGCTTCAGAAAAATAAATCATTTTGGGAAGATGATCCAGCACTCTATTCCCATTACTTCCCTAATTATAGTTTTCTTATGATCCGTTAGAGAGAAGTTAGAAACTGGTCCACTTACCATTAGTGCAGAATCCGCACGTAGACTGGCAGACATTTTGTACAGTATAAAGCATTACTTTATCGTGTGTGCTACAAACGTCATTGCCATAAAACTTGATGATCTTTCGGCATAGTCGTTGGTTTGCATCTTCGCAAGTATTTACTGCAAAAGAGAGTAACTTGATAAAGTTGACCTTCTGAGGACCCTGTCCCGGCCCTTTTAAGTCTGTGTGAGAAAGCAAGCCAGTTAACACGTACGTTTAACAATGTTGTTTAAAGCTCCCTAAACTTATTCAGACGTCTGCTTGGTTTCTAAAGGCGGTTTGAATACTGAGTCTTTTCCCTTGGATTTTTGCCAGTGCTATGCATTTCATGAACTAAATCGGAACTGATTCGGTTTCCTTGCGTTTGATCGGAACGATCCGCGAAGCTCGTCAAGCTCCAGTACCATGAGTCAGTATTTATATTGCAATTTAGTACTAAGAAAACAAAACAGGGTTGTTTCGTGATTTCTACTAATTAAACCATCTAGCTAGCTGCTAACAAGAAGTACTTTTGTAATATGCTCTTAAATTTTGACATTTTAAACACATTTCGTGAATTCTACTAATAAGATCATCTGCTAATCACAGCCTTTTCTTTCTTTGTTTTTTAATGCTTAAGGTCAGAATTTGAAAACAAATTACTCCAATTGTATTTTACAAAATACCGTTACTCAATAGCTTTATGTTTAATGGTCACACTTGAGTTTGTCATCCGTGCACAAGTCTACTCACACATCTTGAGTTTGTCATCCCGCCTACAGGTCACAAGTGTACTTACGTTTGTCATGCCTGCACAGGTCTACTTACACCGATCTCACCGGCAACAGTATCACAGAAAAGTTATACTTCGAAGCATTTCATTTAAATCGTTACACTTAAATGTTTCATTCACAGGCTCAATAGTTTGAATCACCCTTTACAGGATCATAAAAAAGCGCCATAGGAAAGTCCTGTTCACTAGGTTCAATTCTAGTAGTCTTCAAGATTCATCCACAAACTCAAAGGACTCAAAAGCTGGAAAGTCAGAGCCACTTTACATTTTTTCAAGTTGAGGGGTTGAGCTGAAGGTTAAATACACTTCAGAGATTGTTAAAACATAGCAGAAAAGTCACGAATTTTTAATTTGCGTGAGATTATTAGGACAGTAGCACTCCCTAAGGTCTTATCATACTCAGGAGCTAAAATACTAAAAGTACGGTGGAGTTCCGGTACTAAGGGCAACCTCTCTAGAATAACCATGTCTGAATGTCCTGAACATAGCCCGAAAAACAATGTTTTTTTGGTTTTTTTTTTTTGGTTTTTTTTTTTGGTTTTTTTTTTTTTTTGCTGGAAGGAGGTCCCAATCGATTAGCTTCTGCTATTTGCAGGGGGAACCGAATCTTCAATTATGAGTATTTAGTGCTTAATAATTTTAGGATTCAATAATTTATGTATTTTTTCGATAAAAGTGCGCGTACTTGCGAGGTGAAAAACGTAATTAGCGTGGACTCGCGCGCGCGAGTCTCTCCCAGTCAGTGGTCAGATTCTCCATAATTCAACTCCCAGGCTTTTTGTAGCAAATCCGCGCCTAGCTAATTTTCTTTTTACGCCCACTTCAGGATGGCTGCCGATAAATATTTTGACGAGGATAAAAAGACAACTATTTAAAATTCAAAAGCTAATCCCATTCTATACTGCAGCATCTCCAGAGTTATGCATCAGTCAATTCCAGCTGCGCCCATGCCCCCCCCCCCCGGGCTAACCCCCGGGCATTAGCATTTTTTTTCTCTTGGATGGCAAATTCCCCGGGGATGGGAACACTTAAGCTACCAAATGCCCCGCGGTGGGGACGAAGGAAGAGGGCAAATGCCCCGCCCCCGGGATGGTACGTCCCCAATCAACGCTGCAGCAGTTTTCATTCATTGCACAATAATGCCACTTTCAGCATTAAATGTGAGATTTGTTCGTTTCTGTAGGCCTGCCTCTCCGTCTTCTATTGTTTGTAATGACACTATACGATGTTAATAAACTTAATAACGCTAAGCATGGCATTTTAATACTTCACAGACAACACTACATGATAGTTGATTGTTACTTAAATGTTTGAAAACAGTTCGCTAGTAAACAAAAATCTTGACATTATAAAAGTCATCTGTTGTGAATAATATGCGAAAGTATAAAACGTCGACCCCTATACACATGCTTTTAGAATTTAATAATCGATCATTATAGTTTAAGAGTCGTCGTGACTAAATTTTATTTAAATCCTTGATCAAAGAAGCATGCGTACGTCGATTCACGTTGATCGTTTCCAATCTCGCTATAGATAGTGATAGCTCAAGTTGTGCCTCGATAAGCAATGAAGAAATGCATAAAATCGAGAAAACCTCCACTAGTTTGTCCAGTCCATGACGGTCGATCCAATCTGCGACGAATTGCTGGTCCTTTACGATAAAATCCTCCATGTTTGGACTTCGAGTCGGAAACCACGAGTGTGTCAAAATCCCGGCGGTAGCCCCGGGGTAGGCAAATGCCCGACCCCCGGGCCGTGCCAAATTTGCTAATGCCCCACCCCCGGAACTGACAGGGTGCGCAAATGCCCCGCAGTTGCCCGGGGGGGGGGGATGGGCGCAGCTGGAATTGACTGATGCATTACACTACCGAAATGTTAGCTTCTCTAACTAGGCTTCTTTAAAGAGCATATCGTGGCATCTCACCGTTGCACGAAATCTGTTCACTTTACATTACTAATCACCAAATATTCGCCTTAACAAAAATTGTAGGTTATTCCTGAAGCCAATCAATAGGACAGAGCTCAATTTTACTAAAACGCTAGACTGGCGTTTAGTAGGCCTGAATAAGTAGCTGTTGTTTAAGGAAGTGAAACACGCGAATGTCTGCTCCAACTCCGGCTTGTACGGCGGCCAACTCGGGCGACGTACCCCGCTCTTACTGAGACCTTAGTCATTATAGCGGGTTCGTCGCTACACTGGGACATTAAGGAGATCATTACTAAAAGGCCAGTAAATTCTACCCTTTAAGAATCACCATTACAGGCAGTAAACTTGTCAATCTAATCAGCTCCTTTTGTTTTTAAATTCGTTTTTTTTTTCGCTTTGCCAATTAAATTACTAAAATTGAATTAATTTTGATGAGCTAATGTTAACTCTTAAAATATATCATTAAAAGATTAATGTTTTTTGAATAAGCAAACAGGAAAAGGCAAGCAAAGGAAGGAATTCATCGCATCGGAATTGATCGTGGCGTTTAGTCTGAGTAAAGACATATAACCTCTTCTCACAAGGTAATACTAATACGAGGATGTAGTGCATCCATAGATTAATATTTTGATGTTGTTTTGAACTTTGCAGTTCAGTGAAAAACGTATTTTACACGAAAAGCTTTGCATCTAAACCCAACTTTTATTCGATTTATGGCAAGGCCCATTCTAATTATGTGTAGCAGGCCAACTTAATGAGCTCAGTGAAGCTAACTTTGATAGCAATGCCCAACTGTCAGTATAGAAAAGCCAACTCAATGCGAAATCGAAGCGGCAAAATCCAACCCGTGTAGCAAAACCCAATTCAGTGGCACCGAGGACCCAGCCAGTAGCAGGCAACTCGAGGAAGCGAAACAGCATTCGAATACGGCAGAAATTTAATAATTCAGTCTGATTCAACTCAATGTAACAAACTTGCCTCGATGTAATGAAATTTAACTGTATTGAAGTAAATCATGGAAAACGTCTCATAACCCAATTTACAAACGCAATCCACCAAACTAAGTGTGCGCCAAACTGTGAGTGTGTCCAGCGAAGACTATCGACAATTATATCATGAAATATGGTGATCTTTGTTATCAAAAAAATAAGAAAGAACAACATTTAGAAACAGTCATAACCCGCCAGAACTAAACTGCAACAGTTACATAAAAATACAAATTTTGTCTTTGTCATTAAAGATGTGTTTATTGTTCATCGTGGTGTAAGATTGCGCAAAATGTCTTTAACACTAACTAAACCTTTGAAAGTTTCTATAATACTATTTTCTCCTGTTTTTTTTTTCTTCTGGAACTCTTAGGATTCCAGACAGTCTGCAATCGGCCGCGATCTGACATGTTTTCAATCTTGAATTACTTTCGTCTTTGTCTTCTTTAAGGGGGTAATTTCAACAAAATTGTGCGAATTAAAGTTAAGACTGTGAAAAATGATGGTAATCACGTTCGAGAACCTACTGTGTGCTATTTTTATTCCTATTTAACTCCAATATAAACAGTTAATCGCTTAAACTACTTTTACAAACACTGATGTTGACTCGGTGATACCATTTAAGGCTTGGATGGAAGCGATTTCTGTAGAACTTAGAAATCCTGATGGACAACACACTGATACATAACGTAAACTGCATGCTTATGACAACTATTTCTATTAAAAAAAACTGTCTTCGCGTTGGCTAGGAGAAACAATGAAACTGTTCCAAAGGCAACTGTTGTCAATTAATTAAGTATTTCCTTGCCCCAGGGCAATTTTACTTTGATCACAAAAGCGTTTATAGTTGAGACTTGCTAATGAAAATGTCACAAAAATCGTGTTTCTTTTCAAGGTTAATGTGAACCTACTGTATCTTTTGATTTGATTTTCGAACAATTCGGCGACCGCTTGTAGAATCAAACGAGCCGCTTCTCATATTAACTGACAGTATATAAGCCAGTTCTTGTCTCTCCCGTGCGCAAAAGTAACAAAACATTTCGCTTATTATCCCGAAACCGCTAATCCTTCTTATTTGAAGATTATAGCCTCCGCGCACGCATCAATTTACGCTTACCTTCAGATACAACACTCTCCGATGGCCCATGCTCCGAGATTCTTCCCGCTTCGTGTCTCCCGACGTAGATACTGGACGACGAAACCAGATTCCGAACCAACAGGGCTTGTAAGAGCGCCACGACGAGAAATACCTTTGACAAACCTGTCGAAAGCATGTTTACCGAGTGATGTGACGTTTGTAGAAGAACTGCACTGCAATGGCTTTTTCCGTGATGTCTAAACTCGCTCAGTGCTTCTTGCCAAGGATGTGACTTAGCTTATGAACTTAATTTGTGATTTGCCCCTTTATGACAGAGTAATTCATACGTCATCGAAAGGCGTGACTTTTCAATGAGGTGCTACAGATTCACTCCATACCGAGAATTTCTTGGCAAGAATCCATTTATGGCCTTTGCGTTATAATCCCAAAATAAAAATTGAAAATTTGACAAATTTTCAAAAATTTCCGCTTAAGAAAGATTCCTTATCTAATGGCACCAGTGGAAAACACAGTTCACCGGCTTTCATTTGAATGGTGGCTCTTTAGGAATTCCTCATCAAAACTAAGAATTACCTTGTATTACATTATTACATGTAACAGCACTACCGGAAAATACAGCTCTATAGGTTTCGTCTAATTGGTTACACCTAAAATCGAAAGCTATATCCACCTTATATGTCAACATAATAACAAACACAGGAAAGTACTGCTCAATAACCCGGGTTGTTTTGTATAATATTCAGCGCCACGGGAAGTATTATTGCATGATTAGGAAAAAAGGTTGAAAGGGCAACATCTTGATTCTCCTGTAAACGATGATTGAATAAATTGAATTCATAAAATTGCGCCTTTTAAGTCCGATAAACTATGACCTCGGTATTTTTTCGGGAAACATAAAGCACAGATGTTTGAAAAAAACTTGTCAAAAAGTCAATTCCCTTAGCTTAACTTCTAACCGGCATCTTGCTTTTAAGGAGATTCTGAAAATATTACGGAGAGGAGTTGGTGTGCTGGTAATCTTCCACCAGCTCAGGCTGGTGTAAGATTATGAGACGATTAACTGAAAAAAGACCTATTATTAAATACAGACTGCTGGGCACCAAATCATAGCCCAAAAACGTAAGTTACAGCGGAAATTGACTTCAGACAGCAGCGGCAGGTAAAAGAAATACAACGGTATGTTTCAGTACGTGTCACCTTTACTCGCACTCTGACTGATCACCGTAACTCGGCCATCGAGCTAGGCAACCGGCGCCTTATGCAGGTTTTTGCCCATTTATCAGAAAGCAAATAACCTTTGGCCGATTTTGGGGACTGGCATGCTATTCATATATGAGATTGTAGACCATTGTATTCTGAAGCAATTGCCTCCACAGTGTCTGTAATTCAGAACTAAACGACCACTCTATACCGTACCCTTAATCTTCGGGGCACAATCACATACGGCAATGCTCAAATTTATAGGAGTCAGTACTTCAAAGTGCGCTTTTTAGCAACCGTATATGCATTTCAGGATGTAATACCTCAACAAGCAAATCAACGTTAAGTGGTTGGGTAAGTTAAATTAGGAGCTGACAGTCAAGTTATAGTGAAGGGGGGATCGCAGATATTTTTTGTTGTATTTATATGTTGTCGGCAGCAAATCAGCTTTTGCAAACGAAAACTCAATTTCAGTTTGCACCTTTACTCCATCAATTGTTTTAAATCAGTGTAGTAATTAGCTAGAACGTGCAACAGGCTTAATTGCAGCTCAGAATGGCAGCCCAAAGATGATCACGTGGAGCCAATGTGATCAGAACTGACGAAAATACAGTGATAGTCGGGGGGGAGGGGAGTGAAAAGGTGCTGTATTCAACAGTTTATGTACCATGGCAGTCAATCATCAATCGATTAATCAATCAACAATCAAATAGACATAGAAAAGGCTAGCAAGTGCCATTAGACGAAAAAAAATTCTTTCTAACATTTTACTTGGCCATCGCGGTCTCGCAGAAAAGGTGACAAAAGAATTATTAAACAGAAATAGTCAATCAAACTGAAATCACATTTTGGGTGCTCTTTCCTCCGCAGAGGCTCCTATAAGTAAACACCAATGAAAGAAAAAAACGGTAGCGGGAGCGCTGGAGAGAGAAAACAGGAGCGCGGAGAACGTCCGCTTTGCTTTTTCCCCGGGGGGAGTTGCACTTAAGGGTAGTTTGGGTGGTGGTGTGCCGCCGAGGCCTTCAAACCCTGACGCTGTTTAAGACAAAATCCGTTCATTTCGCTACCCTGTTTAAGACAAGAGACCTTTATATTTTTCTTGTGCTCTGGGTTTTTTGTCTGCCTTGTATTTCATTTCCCATATAGAAAGTAGTTTTTTTTACTTATAAATGACATCCTAGAATGAGATTTAAAACAAATTGTTACTACCCACATGTAGGGTTCAAGGCTTCCTGTCCAGAAAGACACCTTGTTCAATATGCTAAATAGTGAAATTGCATACCCTCAAAGATGCAAGACCCTGGAAGCCATACCCTGTGAACGGCACATACCCAAATAATGGTAAATAATGGAGTGCCCCCGGGACTTTTTCCCTCTTCCCAGCTTCCGCACGTTTCTACCCAAGCGTGCAATCAAGGCGCGACTGTATAAGGCCTCTGCGGAGGAGTTTTGGATACACTACTGCAAAGGCAAAACGTGCCATGATAACAATAGGAGGATGAAAATCGCACTCACTCAACAATAACAATGGATGACAAAAACTTCGGCGGACCCAAGGGATAGCCCCGGGGGATAACCGGTTTCAGTTTATTTCGAAGAGCATGACAGCATTCCGGTCGCATTCAGGCATCAGTAATGGCATAACGATTGTAAAGTAAGTAAATCTGCCCGGTGTGGCCGCCCACCCGAGTTATTGTTATTATCATTTCGCGGCTAACTAAACGATGATTCTTAAATTTCAAAGATAGAACAGTGATCTGATTTGAAAAGTTCAGAAACGAGTCAGGTACAATGGTCCGGCAAAGGTTTTTGTTCCTTTTTCTCAAACGAACTTGAGCGCAAAGTTTTTGGAGCCACGAAGTTTTTCTCGCTGCTTTGAAAACCAACCTCGTTCCCAGGGGACAAGAGATACCCTGGGAACAAGGTCGTTTGAAGACCTTTGAAGCCTGTCGTCGACGCCTCTCAACGAAAGTTCGTTTCAGAAAAAGAAAGAAAAACCTCTCAGGTAAAGAGTAATCTAATTCTTCTAGTGCTTTCGTTGGTAGCCTTAAGGTTGCCTGTCAGAAACTTTAAAAGAAACCCAGGCAAAAGGGTAAAAATCTCTTTTATGGAAGTGGTTATCATTTATTTTCAAGAGATAATAATTAATTCCTTTCCAGAAGTACAGCTGAGTTCCTTTTATTTTTGCTGTCTATTGAATGAGGATTGAGACCGTTTAGAGTTGTGGCATATGTTAAATTATTTCACAGAAGTTAGGTTCCAAATCAGTTTCTAAGTGATCATCGAAACCTGTCTTTTAGCTTGGAATTGTTTGTGTTCAGTAAATTTCGCTACTGCTGTTTCACAACTGTCTAGTTAATGAAAAAGACTTGTTCTGTCGATAAAAAGTGCCTATCTTTTTCTTTGCGCTTTAGTTTACCAGCGCGATCCAAGTTTATAGTACCGATTTTCAAGATTAATTTCCTGTGATTTTCACCTCCAGAACCCGGGAATCAGTTTCCTCGTTTTTTTCGAAAATAAAGCGCTTCTGGCGAAAACGAACCACAGCAGGTTTCTAGCTTTTCCAATACCTAATTATATGCGACATACGAAAGAAATCGATTTTTCAACTACTGCCGCGATATTGAGATTTTGCTTGATTTACTGAAAGTCGCTCTTATATGTTATGGGGTTCTTGGCAAAGGCAAAACACAACCTTTTGGACTTTTGAGTTTTCCATACATTTGTGTGTGAGTTTTTCAGCCTACATTAAGAGGACTTTACGTGACACAAGAAAAATTTCTATCGAAAATTTGTTTTGACAAACGATCTGACCTCCTACACGGATAAGCAAATATTTCTGCAGCCGGGAGCGGCAAGCGTACAAGTAGGGAAAGCCGGAAGGTTACACATCAAGTAACTTGAAAGTTTGTTACATGCGAATAATTCATGTTTTAATAAATAAAATTTTAGTTAATAAAATACAATTTTTACAAAGATGTTTTTTTCAAGCTTTTTTGAGACTTGTCATCAGTCCAAACGGACAGAAATAATACAAGCGTTTCAGAAAACCAGTTCAGTACTCTAAGACTCACGGCGTGAATTACCTGTTGAAAATAGAACAAAGTTAACGTAAGTCAAAGGAAAGAAATCAGCTTGATATGGGATTGTATATAACAACTCTTTGTAATAAAAGCTTATTATTTCACTATAAAGTTGTTAGATATAAAACAGTTTTTATATTCCTGTGGAGTTTAGTAGTACACTTTTAAAAAAATATGTGAAGAAGTGCGTCCAATGGGATCAGAATTCAGGCCCTTTAGGTTCACATTTTAAGTTTTCATGAGCCTTCGTACGACTGATTGTTAGACACCTGTATTATATAGATTTGTTCATAGCGTTAGATAGAATTTAAAAAAATTAATTATGAAAAGTTGTTAACAAACCTCCTACGTAATTGAATGGAAATCTCCAAACTGGTGGCCTGTGCTGAATTCTAGCATGACCGCGTCGTCTGAAGCCTGGTGCTGGGCGTGGTCGCGTTGGCCTATGATCAGGAGCCATGGCGGGTGCATTATATCTCTGGGGTGGTCTTCTTGGCTGAGCGAATGCATGGTTCTGGTGCGACAAAAAGAAAATAAGAAAGACAAAAAACAAGTTAACAAAAAAGAAAAAACAGCAATCAAACATATAAGGATGCCAGAGAGTTGGTCAGCTGGTTAGTCGTGAATTCTACCTGTTCATAATTCCAGCTTCATATTCATTCAAATCATGGAATCAAATCACCATATGCCTTTTAAATTTTAGTAAAATAACAAGTCTCCATGACAAGTCAATCAATGAAATATTTCTTTTTGTACAGTTTAGTCAAAACTCTTTCCCGTAGAAACCTAGTTTGCATTTTAGCGGCGTCGGTAGGTAACTAAGGTATAGATGTGTCTCTCTAATCAAAAACTTTGTCACTTCAATGGGTGTCCCCATGCAATTTTCTTAAATTGTAAATACTAACCTGAAAATTGGAAGGAACAAATTCTCTGGCAAAGATGTTTAAAGAACGCTCCGATGCGACAACTCTGCAAAGAACAAACGGATAATGACTACATTGATGTAGCTATACGTTATGTTATGAGTCGTAGACCACAGTTGTTCTCCAAAATCGCTTTTGACTTTCAGCAAAACTTGGCAAGCTTATTCACTTTAAATTAAAAAGACGTGTTTTATGCTCAAAACTTGGGGCCGTTTTGGTGACCAAAATTACAATGCTATTTTAAGGGATTGTTTCGATTGGCTCTCCTATAGCTACTTAAGGTTGAAACAGTGACAGCACCAAAAAACTGAATTGATTTCTGATGGAGTCGTTTTGACCCGATGATATTATGATCAAAAAAGCTTTAGAAAGGGTGGAATCGGCCCTAATAGCACAGGCCTAGTTTGAAACTTTGACATTAAAGCAGATATCTTTTACAGTGTTCTACATTCTGTCAAAAATAGGAATTACTAGGAATAGCAAAAGACGGCACTCGTATTCGTCAGGATTTATTCCGTTTTCGAAAGAAATGAAACCGTATTCCGCCCGTATATCACCTATGAGCGGCCTGCTCCCGATAGCAAAATGAACGGACCAAAACACGCAAGGTACGTGTATTCGATAAAGGTGGAATTGCGTTCTCAGTAAAATGTTTGGCCTAAAAACAGAGAGAGAATAATGTTCATTTGGGAATTCAATAATATTTCGTGTGTTCTGTTATTTAAAAATTGAAATGAAAAATGAAAACAACCAAAAGAGTACGCCATTTTGTCACAATATCTGTGAAGTGCATGGACTATGTTGATAACAAATCCTTATCCACTCTCCTCTCTGTTCGATAGTGCCGCGGCAGCCCCACCATTTGGTTTTCCAGATGGAATGAACTCTTTTGCGAGGGGATTTAATGTATCTGCGTGTTCCGCCAATCGTTGGCCATATCTGAAAAACAAACACGGTATTAGGCAAACTCTACGTCAAATATGTCCGTGCATGGAAACTCAACAACTCCAGATCGAAGAACGAAGAAAATCGGCTTAATTAGATAAAACTAATTCAGCCATGGCAAGCGCATTAAATGAAAAAGAATGTTTTATTCCTCCAGCAGCCCTGTAATAATAAAGAAGGCCAAGACGCTAGGAAACAGGAAGCAACGCATTTCACTGGAATTTAAAGCTTCTTATCCGATTCCCATGCAGTTTAATATTATTCAAAGTGCTGGAAAGTTTCTGTTTTTGCAAAGAATGCATTCTATTGATGCTGAAGTTTGGAAAAACTTGCCAGGCTACTTTGTTTTTCGGGACGTTCCGATCATTTTGGACTGATGATTTTGGGCTGATTTTTAATGTTTTGGTAAATGGTAACAAACCTTGTTATAAAATTTATCGAATACAAAAAATGTTTATCTTACTCAGTGTCTTCCGAGTCTTTCTTGGTCACAGCGGCAGTTCCGTCACAACCATCTCCGAAGCATGACGATTCTGAAGTCCGAATTGTCTGATGAAGAGAGAAAAAGATTTGATTTAAAAAAAGTTTAGGTACAAATAGTGAATGAAAGTTGGATAGATACCACGAAAGAAAGGAGGGCCTAAACGTTGAGCTATGCCAAAGAAGTTTGTAATAATTGTTTGTTTTCTGTGCTGATACATGATAAAAATTTATTCTGGCTGTCTTACCTGAGGCACAAATTCTTTAGCTTTAGTATTCAAAACTGGTGGATGTCTTCTGATTAGACTTGGATTGACCTAAAAGTAAATAAATTCGTAAAACGAACATTAATCTACAATCAAGTAAGAAATGATGTAAATAAATTTGTTCTCAGTTCTGAGAATAAAATCACGTTTAAAACAGAACGGCAGTCATAAATTTTTTCAGTGACATTAATGCTGAAGTGCTGCTGACATAAACTATTCAGTTAAGACTGTTTGTCCCTCATATTTTGGCAGCTGTAAGATTTGTTTTGCCTCCTTCACTATTTAATTTATTGGACTTTCTTGTACTGAGCTATCAACATATGGATTCGCAACAAGTTCCACTTATGAAAAAAGCCTGGATACATGGTTGACGAACGATAGGTACCACAACGACAATGGTAGTACCGGGGTACTTTGGGACATAACTAATCGGAAAAAGAGACTTAGATTACGTGTTACGTGACGATCGAGACGTTGTTCTCTAATCGGGTACGTATACGTACTGAAGTAGCTCCCCGTTACCAATGTGTCTGTCATATATTTCAGATATTAATACTTTCTTCCCATGCATTCCCCTCGTGGTTTCGCCGCTCGTTCTCGTGGCTCAGCCTTTCAAACTTCGCCTTTTTGCAAACAACCCCGCCAGCCACGTGAGCTACCGGTATCACGGAGGTATCGTATTTTTAAGGCTAAAAAAGTAATTGCTTAAATTGTTCACACACTGCGCATTTCACATATAGTTATTAGAGCCTAACCCTTCATCTTCTCGTTACTTTGAATTTGATTGTCATTCTTATGTATTCTCTTTATAGGCATTGAAATGCCCAAATCTTTTCCAAAGTAGAAATGGACAATGGAACCTCTCAGCGCGTCGAATTCGGTAACTCAGTTTGCCTAAACAGTTTATTTGGGAGAGAGATTCCTCACTTAAATTTAGAACCGCACTGCAGTCAAGAGACATACAGAGAATGAAACATGATTTCCTTATTGATAACAGGCCAGACAGGAATGTTAACACCTCTCTAGATGCAGTAGAAAATATTCTTATTACAACTGCAAAACGTTGTTTAAAAATTAGGGTCGTTAAGAAACGACATATCAAATCATCTTCTAACATAAAATGGTTTGATAAAGAATGTCGTCTTAAGAGACACGAATTGAGAAAACTTGCTAATCTAAAACACAGAGATCCTCTTAATGTTATCCTTCGGGAAGGATAACATACCGTCTTAAAACAGTACAAAAGCCTTCTGACACGGGAGAAAAATGAATATTATCAGACTAAGATTTCGGAACTTGAAAGTACAGTAGATAATTCGGACAGCCGAAACTTTTGGAACTGTTTAAAATCAATGGATGATTCTGTGAAGGAAACTAGCATCCCCGTTTCAGAAGAAAATTGGATGTCTCATTTCCAATCACTACACTCTAACGAACCCCTTAATTTACACCAAGAAGCGGTTATTAATGAGTTACGAACTCTAGAAGATGCAACAACACATTTGCATTCTTTGGACTACCTAATAACCGAACTTGAAATACGCACAGCGGCCAAAAGACTCAAAAACAATAAATCTCCGTCTTCAGACAAAATCAAAAACGAAATGATCAAATCCAGCTTAAACCAGTTAATGCCTGTTTATTTGAAATTATTTAACGCGGTTCTTAGCTCGGGCACTGTGCCTCAAACATGGTGCGGTGGCCTTATTACACCAATCTTTGAAAGTGGGACTGAAAATGATCCCTCAAATTATCGGGGAATATGTATTGCTCGTTGTCTTGGTAAACTATTTTGTTCCATTCTTAATCAAAGACTTCTTGAACACGTTCAGTCGCTTGACATACTTCATAAATCTCAAATTGGTTTTCTAGCAAATAATCGAACAGCAGACCATGTTCTTACACTACGAACGTTAATAGACAAATATGTCAATTGTCACCAAAAGAAAGTATATGCATGTTTTGTGGACTTTAGGAAAGCATTTGATTCGGTCTGGCATGATGGACTTCTATACAAGCTGTTAAAAATCAATATCCGAGGAAACTTCTATAATGTAATTAACAGTTTATATTCGAATTCTACCTCCTCTGTTAGAATTGGAAATAGCCAAACACGATCTTTTCAATACGCCAGAGGTGTGCGCCAAGACTGCATTCTAAGTCCTTTGCTCTTTAACCTATACGTCAATGATTTAGCTTTCTCGTTTAACAATATTCTATCTGATCCGTTGGTGCCACCAAATGGCAACAAACTCAACTCTCTTTTTTATGCAGACGACTTAATTATATTATCACGATCAAAAGTAGGATTGCAAAATTGCCTAAACGAGATATCCTCATATTGCAACTCTTGGATGCTAAGAATAAACCCCAAGAAAACCAAGATAATGATTTTCCAACGATGCACAAAAAGTGTGATTATGTTTTTCACATAGGTATAGTCCCTATACCTACCTAGGGACTCGCATCTCATCTTCCGGAAATTTTACGCTTTCGCTTGAACACCTTCGACAAAAAGCTCTTCATGCTTTCTTCAGTTGGTCTACGACGACACACTGATTTTAATCAACTGAAACCTTCTCTTGCGTGTAAAATTTTTGACTCAATGATCTCACCAATTTTAACCTACAATGGTGAAGTTTGGGGTGCCTTTGCGAAATCAGATTTTAAGTAGTGGGACAGCTCCGCAATTGAAAAAACTCATTTACAATTCTGCAAACGTTATTTAGAAGTTCATAACAAGACATCCAATATTGCATGTAGGGCTGAACTTGGTAAATTCCCTTTGATCATTGATAAAAATAAAAAGATACTTAATTACTTAAACTACCTCCGAGAAAAGGAAGAAAGCTCTATAGCCAAACAATCTTTAAAGATATCGATTGACCTTCATTATAACGGTCATAATAGTTTTTAATCTAGTCTCATGAAAATGACTGACTATTACAATTTCTGTGACTTTAATTGTAATTCATTGAATGAAGGTAAAATCAAACAATAAGAAGATCTCATGAAAAAGATATATATCTCCTACTGGAACCAAATTAAAACCCTTCAACATTCACAAAAACTTAGTTTTTATTACACATTCAAAAAGAATTATATAGCCTTTCTGCCTACCTACATCTAACAAGAAAGAAGCCATCTAGAAAATCATTAGTAAAACTGAGAATTAGCAGTCATAAACTTCGGATTGAAACAGGTAGATACGACAAAATTCCTCGTGATGAGAGGTTATGTAGTCTCAATTGTAACAAATTTGAAGATGAAACTCATTTTTTACTAGATTGCCCGAGCTATTCTTCGCTAAGAGACAGATTCTTTTCTAAAATACAACCTAAATCCCATTTCTACGACTATTATCACATGAGACCTTATTGTCACATCTAATGAATTGTACTGATTACTTTATAAATTTTCAATTAATTTCATTCATCTCGTCATGCTTTGAACAGAGAGACATACTAGTTACAATGGCTACCTCTCTGAATGGTTAAAAATAAGAAATGGTTGTAATCTCTTTAGTTATTTTAATTAAGTAAGAAATTAATACTTAAATTTTAAGTGGCTTTTGCAATACTGTAATACTTTGTTATAGTCATGCAAATAAAGCTTGTTGTTGTTGCTGTTGTTGTCGCTGCACCTTTCAAATATTCTTATAAAAACGCTGTTTGATTCACTTAGTAACTTTGTGTGGTGTGATGGTGTCGAATTTATAACCAAATACTATTAGGACATTTCCATGCTGTTTTCCTGTGAACAATAAAAAATAACAAGTTGTACTCAGTTATCTCTCCTTCACACACCCACCTCGACAGCATCCTCACTGGTGAACGCGCGGAGAGCTGTTACTTCTTCTGGTGATTCATCATCACTCTCGCGCGCTACCTCTTCTTCAAATGAGATCTTTTTCACTTCACTGGCGCTTTCAATTTCAGCAGCAATCACGGTAGTTATCTCCTCTTCAAAGAGGATTTCCTTGACCGCACTGACAGTTTCGATCTCGAAAGGAGACTCATGTACAATCGTGCTGACAGTTTCTTCTTCTACAGCGAATTCATGAGCAATTGTGGTAGTGATTTCCTTTTCGAAGCGGATCTCTTTGACTGCACTGGCTGTTTCAATTTCCAAAGCAAACTGAGGCACATACTTGGTGACGGTTTCTGTATTTAAAGCAAACTCGTGAGCACAGCCGCTTAATGTCTCCTTTTCAAATGGGATGTCTGTGACCGAACTGATACTTTCAATTTTGATTGCAAACTGGGGCTCAAACGCGTTTACTGTTTGAAATTCTAACGCAAATTCATGAGCACAAACGATGACACTTTCCTTCTCGAAAGGGCTGCTATCCCTAATAGCGGTGACGCTTTCCAACAGAAGAGGAAACTCCGGGACAACCACTTGAACTGTTTCCATGTCCACTGCGATTTCGTGAGCACTTGTGGCAAGTGGCTCCAATTCGGCTGGAACACTGACATCATTTTCGTTGGCTGCTGGAACGTTATTCTATGGAATAAAAAAAAAAGCAAAGAAAAATAAGGTTATAAGGCAAAAGCAACGCCGAAGACACTGCTTAAAATGTTACCAAATTAATAAAATACATATTTCGTTTTACAAATACCTACACTTCACCCAAAAAAAAGGTATTGCAACTGTTTAAAGTGGAAGTGCGCTTAGTTAATCCAGCTAGTTCACAGACACTCCACTGAAATAATCATAAACAAATAACTGATCAAACTGAACATAACATGACTAAAACCCCCAACTGGCGGGAGGCAAACCAGTTGGCTATATGCAAGCGTCGCCGGAACTCGACATTTACTGGTAATTTACGGTACACCTAATTTTGTCGTAGGTATAAAGGGAGACATTTTCCCTAAATGTTTCTACGATTCTTGGTACACTTTCTGTCTCTATTTGTGGAATCCACTGCAAAATTTGACTTATAAGGAGACCCATAATCATTTTTCGTCCAGTAACACCTCCCGCTACCACTGAGGAAGAGCAAATACTTTCCAAATAATCCATGGGCGTGAAGCGTGTGTCCTTCACAGGGCCGAAAATTTCACTCTGAAATATAAGCTCTCGACACTATCACGGTGCTCATTCAAGTGTCAGATGAATATTGATCACTAACAACTGTTACGTGGCTGAGAGTTGACAAAGCCACGTGACAAAATGTCTTTGTAAACCACTAAGAGATCATATCCACAGTCTCAGTTTTTGGAGGGGGCCTGGTACTGAATCTCTGTTTTTCTGTCAATCCTTCTATCTGTCCTTTCAATCCTTCTCCTCAAGGAATCAAGCCTGTATTTGAGAGCGAACTTTTCTACCCCAAGAAGAAAATTTTCTCAGTGATTATGTCTTTCATAGGATCAGGAACGAAGTACCAATGGATTGGGAAAATGTGTTGTCGTTATAACGTGGGTTTGTTATAAGCGAAGCCCCGTTATTACAAATTTGTGGGAAAACGACCAAGATCTTCGATATATCAGGGTTTGGCTAATAATTATTTGGCCGTAAATATCAAGCAGTGTTATGTAGCACCAACCAGCATTACTATCCATATTTGAACGATTAAATAAAATTCACGATTTAGGTTCTGCATGCATTTCTGATGACCTGGTGAGCATTCAAAGTCTGTTGCGTCATGACGTTTATTCGTTATATCAGGGTAAATTTTACGATCTCACAATAATATGCGTTTCCCCCGATCGTTCACACTAAGACGGTACAACGATGAAAAACGGAGAAATAAAGACTTGCGAAACGTAGGTCGGTCGTATAACATTGATAAACGTTGACGAGTGAAAATGGAGGTTTTCAAAGGCCTTGAAGTCCTGTTATGTGGCCTAGCCTGCGTCAAAAAAATGGCGCGAACAGATTTAATGAACCGCCCGCGCTTTTTGAGCATGTGCGTTGAACAGTGTAAACGTCCGAGAAGGCCCTGAAAACGTAAACTTGCAGTCCTAAGTTCGCGACGGCGCCTGGGCACGAGGGTCCTACTACCCAAGCGCCGTCGGCTAATGCAGACGGTCGAAAACGCTCCGTATACTCTCATGGAAGTGGAAAACGGCTTATCCGTTTTCGAGAAGATAAAACAGAGGAATAAAATTTTAAGAGGCATTAGTGTCGACAAGGCCTAAACGTATCCACAGCTTATCGCGCCGCGCTTTAAATTTCATAAGGACTAAATTACTGGCTTTTGGTACAAGTATTAGCTTTTTGAGCATCTGTTCCACTCACCCTTTCCAATTGCCTTGCAATTGCTGTCCCACATTCTTTCAGTTGCTTCCTCTTCAAGCTGAAATTATGCATAAACAACACAGTTAATAAATCTTTTTCCTGTTCAAAAATGTCAAAGACTTGCGTTTAAATTTCGATTTACTCTTTGTGGTCTTTATTTGTCCTTTAAAGCTGATTTAAATTAGGTGTCTACCCCAGTATAACATAAAACAAAACAAAACGATGAGGGATTACGCAAAATTCGAGGTTAAGAAGTTAAAAACTCATTGCCCAGTTTCATCTCAATCATTTGATCAGCTACAACTAAAAACTATTTGTAATTTATATGAAAGTAACAAATTTGCCGGCTTAGAAAACGGTGCTGAGCTTTTTGCCGCCGAGAAAAGAAACTACAAAAGCCATTAAGTTACCTTCGTAGAAAAGTTAAATTCGTCACTGCAGAGTAATTTCTTCCGAAATTGCATTGCCACAACTTGTAAGCCGCTATGTAGCTGCACCAAAAAGTAGCGTTAACCATCTTGATGCTTTTCAAGAAAGTTTTTCACCTCAATTGTTTACGTCACATAACGTCATAATCATAAATTTGCCACAGAAGCATATGTTTGCCATTTGTGGAATTTAGGACACAGCGCGTGCTCGTGAGGCAGTTGTTCATTGCCTGTGGACAGAATTTTAAAAAACAACTGAAAATAGATCGTTTTGCTTACCTTAAATTTAAGGAAGTGGGAATTTTTTAGCTAGTGTCAGCTTTTGGAGTTTGTGTAAATGATGAAATTTAAAAATCGGAATCTTAAAATGCTCTTGAGGCCTGCGCGTGCTACTTGTCCGTTAAACTGAATCAGAAAAAATTATCTTTACATTTTACCCCGACAGTGTCGGTAAAAATTATCAGAAAATAAACTTCCCCTTGGCATGCTTGGTACCTGAGGTATTCATTAACACTCCTTTGATAGATTTTCGGGCAGTGAGGGAATTCAAGCTCTTCACGGACGTGCAGCTCTACTTCTTGCCGAGTACATGGATGAGAAAACAGTTGCGCCTAAGACGAAACACAGCGCGCGCGTTAAATATACGAAAAGAAGAATTAATTTAGTTTTAATTGACTTTAATATTTTTTTTCTCCGATACCTCGGCGTCATTCTTTCAGAAGTTGCTTAACTAATTCACACGGACAGACTGACTGACTGACTGACTGACTGACTGACTGACTGACTGACTGACTGACTGACTGACTGACTGACTGGCTTATTGATCAACCAATAAACCTTATAAACTAACTTGCTTTTACTCGTTATCCTGCCGTTTGCCTAATTGTTACTGGATATTTACCAACACGGGCACGAATTAATTTACTAAAAAATAAGTAATAATTAATTATTTTGTTAAAGTAGAACACAAAATACTGTTAGACCTACAGTTAACACCAAAGAGGTATAGAATGGAAGGAAATAGTGTTATAATGGTATGGAGAAAAAGGTGCTTGAAATGTATTTACAATTTCACGAAATGATAATTAAAGGCATAGAAATTATTGGATTTCGATAGTATAATATCACACAAAATATACGTAAGATATCAAAGTGATTACAAAGTTCTACTGATTTGTTAACTCTTTATTTTCTTTAGTGCGATTAATTCTGTATGTAACCTTTCACGGGAAAGAGCCCCTCGTCTTTTTGGTCCGGCAAATATTGCAGGTTAGCTTATCGTTCAACGCTTGACTGTAGATTTGACTGCAAACTTTTGTCTCCTCTTACTATTTTCTTTTGTCTCCGTATATTAGCATAGATGTTTGATAATGGCCCGACGTCATACTTGTTCACTTAAGCATAGGAAGTCACTCAAAACAGGCGGCTCAGGTAAGTCGTATTGCTACAAATGTACAGTTCAAACAACGGTATGTTTCAGTACGTGCCAGGCACGTTAATCACCTTTACGCGCGCTTTGATTGACTACCGTAACACAGCCATCGAACAAAGCAACCGGCGCCTCATGCAGGTTTTTACCCATTTATCAGAAAGCAATAACGTTTGGCCGATTTTTGGGGCTGGCTTGCTATTCGTTTATGAGGTAGTATTCTAAAACAATTGCTTCCACAGTGTCAGTAGTTCAGAACTAAACGACTCTAAACCGTACCCTTAATCTTCGGGGCAAATTCACAGTAAAGAAATTTTCAAATTTATGGGAGACAGTACTTCGAAGTGCGCTTATTAGCAATCGTATATGTATTTTAAGATGTGTTACCTCAACATTACAAGCAATTCAACGTTTAGTAAAATTACGAGTCTTGCTTACCCAAGTTAGGCAAGTTAAATTAAGAGCTGACAGTCACGTGATTGAAGGGAGGATTGCAGATATTTTTTGTTGTATTATATGTTTTCGGCAGCAATGCAGCTTTCGCAAACGAAAACTCAAATTCAGTTTGCACCCTTACTCCATCAATTCTTCTATACGGACAAAAAGTTTACTTAAATTGTAGTAATTAGCTAAAACGTGCGACAGGCTTAATTGTAACTCAGAATGGCAGCCCAAAGACGATCATGTGGGGCAATATGAACAGAACTGACGAAAATACGGAGGGGGGAGGTAAGGTGCTGTATTCCACAGTTTATGTACCATGGCAATCAATCAATCAATCAGTCAATCAATCGATTAATCAACTGGTAAACACCAGTGAAAGAAAACAACGGGAAAGGGAGCGCTGGGGAGAGAAAACGGGAGCGCGGAGAAAGCGCGAACCCAAGAGGTAGCCGGTTTCACTCTTATTCTTCGGCCATCTCAACTTCAATAGGAACAAAAAGGTCGCATTCAGGCATCAGTGATGGCATAACGATTGTAAAGTAAGTAAATCTGCCCGGTGCGACTCGAATTATTTTTGTCGATTTTGCCCACCATTTTCAATTTCGAGGCTAACTAGACAATGATTCTAAAAATTTGAAAGATAGAACGGTGATTTGGCCAGTTCAGTTACGAGTCAGGTATCCTGGTCCGCCAGAGGTTTTTCTTTCCTTTTCTCAAACGAACTTGAGATGCGAAGTTTTTGGAACCGCGCGTTTTTCTCGCAGCTTTAAAGACCTTTGAATCCTGTCGTCGCCGCTGCGCAACGAAAGTTTGTTTGAGAAAAAGAAAGAAAAACCTTTGGGACCAGGGCCCAGTTGCATAAAGCAACTTAAGATTAGGTGAAAATTCTGCAACCATTTCTTGTGTTCCGGAGCATTTTCCTGCACGAAAACATCCTCCGGAAAACAGGGAACATTTGCAGAAATTCCCACTTATTCTTAAGTAGCTTTATACAACCGTGCCCAAAGTGCGAGTCAGGTAAAAAGTAATTTGACTCTTCTAGTTCATTTTGTTCAGTGGTAGCCTTAAGGTTGCCAGTCAGAAACTTTAAAAGAAACACAGGCTAAAAAGGAAAAATCTCTTTTATGGGAGTGGTTCCCATTTATTTTCAAGAGATAATAATTCCTTTCTTCTTCATTCTCGAGAAATCAGGGGCACTCAACGGGAAAAATAAAATAAGCAACTGATACTCGAAATGTTATTTTGTGGTTTTTCGGACTTTTTCAGGGCTTGTCAAAAGGATATTTGTGGAAGCTAATACAGGTTTATCTCTTCGGATTCTTAAGCTGAAAATTTAAGCTGAAGAAAAATTTAGAGAACGGGATCTTATACCCGGAATTTGCGAGCTTCTAGGCGACCTTATTTTGGACTCCAAACCAGTCATTTCTCCCTCCTAAAACAAGGGAAATTATTCAGCTCTATGCCGCAAAAGTTTCAAGTAACGTTCTACCGAAGCAAACTCTAAGTTTTTTTGTCACTGTCAAATCCGAAAATCAGGCTATTTTGGCCTTTCCGAACAGATATCCGCCGAAACAAACCGTTGGGTTCCCCCTGAGAAATGCAGAGGATTCTCATATTTTTAAAATAATTTCCCGAGCAAATTTTTTCCAACATTATCGCAAAGCCAGGAGCCCATGTTTGTGGTTATATTATATATTATGGGGCTCTTGGCAAAGGCAAAACACAACCTTTTGAGTTTTCCATTCTTTTTTGTGTGAGTTCTTCAGCCTACATTAAGAGGACTTAACGTGACACGAGAAAAATTTCTGTGAAAAATTTCTTTTGACAAACGATTTGATCGCGTAGACCGATAAGCAAAGTTTTCTGCGTTCGGGAGCGGCAAGCGCACAAGTAGGGAAAGCCGGAAGGTTACACATCAGTTAACATGAAAGATTATTATATATAATGATTGATGTTTTAATAAATGAAATTTTAGTCCATAAAATACAATTTTTACAAAGATATTGTCTTCAAGCTTTTTTAAGACGTGTCATCAGTCCAAGCGAACAGAAATAATAGAAGCGTTTCAGAAAACCAGGTCAAGACTCGCGGCGTGAATTACCTGTTGAAAAAGAACAAAGTTAACGTAAGTCAAACTGTTTTTTTTTTTTAATTCATTCATTGACAATGCAACCGAATATTACAGCATCAACAGTTACAATAAAATAATGTTACATATGATCACTTAACGTTGTACTTACCGGTTACAAACAACTACATTTACGCAAAACTAATACTATATAATGCAGAACAGGTACACATATAGAAAAAAAAACGATAGATATTCTAACACACACACACTGGATGTAATAAAAAAATATATATATATGGCACCTTAGCTTTCATTATAGTATATTTAAAGGCACACTGTAGGCTTGATTTTGTTTGAGAGCATAAAAAATAAGATGCTCACGCATCGCAGATGCAGAGAGTGGTCCACTTAGCTCTCTATTTTTCATAATTAGAGTTTTTAATGGCCATTTGTCTTTCGCATTTAATTTTACTTTCCAGTAAGGCGAAAAAGACCTGTAAGCATGGAGTCTCTGACTGGTTTCTTGCAAGATATACATGATATTTAGCAACAAGAAGATAATGATTTAACGCATAAAAGCTGGTAATTTCTGTAAGTCAAACTGGTCCTACGTAATGATTATTTAACATTAAGGAAGGAATAGAAAAGGTCAAACAAGGCGAAGTCCCCCTTCGGGGCTAGGCCAGTAGCTGAACCGGTATGTGTGGCATGAAGCGTCTAGGGGTATTACTACTGTCCCCCGGTAGAAGAGAAGACCAATAACTCAAAATATCACTTTTCCATGAAACAAGCCTAACACCTGAGGCAAGGTATTAGTTAGGCTCCTCCCGACGTGACTGTAGTCAATCTCGTACCCAGAGTCCTCAAGATTGGGCTGTAGTCTGGTCGGGATCCGGACCAGCGGCCTCCGACTTTGCAGTCTGGCGCCTTAGAAGCTAAGGTAACCAGGCGACGGCACGTGCTATGAACCAAGGGAGATCCCCTTTTTATCATAGCCTTCCACCCCTGGGGAGGAGGGTAATACGACTCCCCTAAAAACGACTACGTGGGAAGCTACTTTTGCTTTGGAAACAGGAACAATGAAAGAGAACAAACCTATCAGCTGTTGACCACCGCGGCCTCATTGGATAAGACATGTGTTGAGGACCATGAACGGGAGGTCTCGCTATTTGAAAGCAAAAAGGGAAAGAAATCAGCTTCATATGGGATTGTATATAACAACTCTTTGTAATAAAAGCTTATTAATTCACTGTAAAGTTTTTATATTCCTGTGGAGTTTAGTGAATATGTCAATATGTGCGTCCAATGGGATTGGAATTCAGGGCCTTTAGGTTCACATTATATTTTCAGGAGCCTGACTATTAAAAAAGATTCTTGCGCCAGTATATGATTGATTGTAAGAGGCCAGCGTTTCATAGATTTGTTCATAGCGTTAGATAGAATTTAAAAAATTTGATTATGACAATCGATTATGAAAAGTTGGTAACAAACCTCCTGGGTAATGGAATAGAAATCTCCAAGCTGGTGGCCTGTGCTGGATTCTAGCATGTCCGCGCGGTCTGAAGCCTGGCACTGGGCGTGGTCGCGCTGGCCTATAATCAGGAGCCATGGTGGGCGCATTATATCTCTGGGGTGGTCTTCTTGACTGAGCGAATGCATGGTTCTGGTGCGACAAAAAGACATGAAAGAAAATAAGAAAGACAGAAGACAGGTTAACAAAAAAGAAAAAAACAGTAATCAAAGGTATAAGGATGCCAGAGAGTTGGTCACCTGGTTAGCCCTGAATTTTACCTCTTCATAATTCCACCTTCATATTCATTCAAAACATGATTCAAATCACCATATGCCTTTCAAATTTTAGTTAAATAATAATTCTCCATAACCAATCAATCAATGAAATATTTCTTTCTGTACAATATAGTCAAAACTCGTTCCCGTAGAAACTTTGTTGGCACTTTAGCGGCGTCGGTGGATAACTAAGGTATAGACGTGGTCTCTCTAATGAAAAGACTTTGTCACTACAATGGGTGTCCCCAATTTTCTGAAATTGTAAATACTGACCTGGAAATTGGAAGGAACAAATTCTCTGGCAAAGACGTTTAAAGATCGCTCTGATGCGACAATTCTGCAAAGAACAAACGGATAATGACTACATCGACGTAGCTATGCGTTATTATGAGTCCGAAACCACAGTTGTTCTCCAAAATCGCTTTTGACGTTCAGCAAAACTTGGCGAGCTTATCCACTTTAAATTCAAACGATCTGGTTTATCCTCTAAAATTGGGGCCGTTTTGGTGACCAAAATGACAACGCTATTTTAAGGGTTTGTTTCTATTGGCTCTCCTGTAGCTACTTAAAGCCAAAACAGTGACGGCACCAAAAAGCTAAATTGGTTTCTGATGGAGTCGTTTTGACTCATATTATGATCAAAATAGCTTCACAAATTGTGTAATCAGCCCTAATCAGCACAAGGCTAGTTTGAAACTTTGAGGTCAAAGGAGATATTTTTTACAGTGTTCTATAGAGCCTATCTCGGTAAAATAGGAACTGCTAGGAATAGCAATGGACGGCACTCGTGTTCGTCAGGATTTATTCCGTTTTCGAAAGCTGAATGAAACCATATTCCGCCTGTATATCACCTTTGAACGGCCTGCTCCCGATAGCAAAATGAACAGACCAAAATACGTAAGGTACGTAAGGTAAGGTTACTTAAAAAAAGAGAGAGAATAATGTTCGTTTGGGAATTCAATAATGTTTCATGTGTTCTGTTATTTGAAATTGGAAGGAACAAAATAAGTACACGAGTACGCCAATTTGTCACAATCTCTGTGAAGTGGAGTTAATAACACGTCCTTACCCGTTTTCCTCTCTGTTGGACACTGCGGCAGCCCCACCATTTGGTTTTCCAGACGGAAAGAATTCTTTTGCGCGGGGATTTAATGGATCTGCGTGTTCAAATCGTTGGCCATATCTGAAAAACAAACGCGGTATTAGGCAACTCTACGTCAAACATTTCCATGGAAATTCAACAACTCGAGAAGAACGAAGAAAATCGTCTTAGATAAAACAAATTCAATAAAAAGCGCATCATATGAAAAAGACTGTTTTATTCCTCTATCAGAGTCCTGAAATAATAAACAAGGCCAGGACGCTAGGAAATAGAAAGCAACGCATTTCACAATTCGGTTCCCACGCAGTTCGCCACTGTTGAAATTGCCGGAAAGTTCCTTTGGCCAAGCTTCTGTTTTTGCGAAGAATGCATTCTAATGATGCTGAAGTTCAGTTGGAAAAACTCGTCAGGCTACTTTGTTTTCTGACGTTCTGAACATTTTGGACTTATGTTTTTGACAAATGGTAGCAAACCTGTTATAAAATTTATCAAATACAGAAAAAGTTTATCTTACTTAGTGACTTCCGAGTCTTTCTTGGTCACGGCGGCATTTCCGTCACTACCATCTCCGAAGGATAACGATTCTGAAGTTCTAATTTTCTGATGAAGAGAAAAAAATTGCTTTAAAAAAGTTGAGGTACAAATAGTGAATGAGAGATGGATAGATATCAAGAAAGAAAGAAGGTCATAAACGTTAAGCTATGTCAAAGACGTTTGTAATAATTGTTTGTTGCTTAATGCTGATACATGATATAAATTCCTTCTGGCCGTCTTACCTGAGGCACAAATTCTTTAGCTTCAACTTTCAAAACTGGTGAATGCCTTCCGATTCGACTTGGATTGACCTAAAAGTAAATCAGTAAATTCGTAAAACGAAATATAACCTACGATCAAGCAAGAAATGAAGTAAATAAATGTGTTCTGAGTTCTGAGAATAAAATAGTGTTTAAAACAGAAAGGCAGTCATAATTGTTTTTAGTGAAATGCTGAAGTGTTGCTGACATAAACTATTCAGTTAAGACTGTTTGACCCTCATATTTTGGCAGCTGTTAGATTTGTTTTGCCTCCTTCGCTATTTAATTCATTGGAATTTCTTGTGCTGAGTTATCAACATATAGATTTGTAACAAGTTCCACTTATGAAAAAAGCTGGATACATGGTTGACCAACGATAGGTACCGCAACGACAATGGTAGTACCGGGGCACTTTGGGACGTAACTAATCAGAAAGCGAGACTTAGATTATGTCTTACGTGAAGATCGAAACGTTGTTCTCTAATTGGATACATACTGAAGTAGCTCCCCATTACCAATATGTCTTTCATACATTTCAGATATTAATATTTTCTTCCCATGCATTCCCCTCGTGGCTTCGTCGCTCGTTCTCGTGGCTCAGCCCCTCAAACTTCGCCTTTTCACAAACAATCACGCCAGCTACGTAAGCTACCGGTATCACAGAGGTATCGTATTTTAAGGCTAGAAAAGTAATTGCTTAAATTGTTCACACACTGCACATTTCACATATAGTTATTAGAGCCTCATCTTCTCATTACTTTGAATTTGATTGTTATTCTTATGTATTCGCTTTATAGTCATTGAAATGCGCAAATCTTTTCCAAAGTAGAAACAGTCGATAAACCCTCTCAATTAACTCCCTAATTCGCTGCACCTTTCAAATATATTCTTATAAAAAAGGTGTTTGATTCACTTGGTAACTTTGCTGTGGTGTGATGGTTTCAAATTTATAACCAAATACTATCACGACATTTCCATGTTGTTTTCCTGTGAACAATAAAAACGAACAAGTTGTACTTAGTTATCTCTCCTTCACACACCCACCTCGACAGCATCCTCACTGGTGAACGGGCGGAGAGCTGTTACTTCTTCTGGTGATTCATCATCAATCTCGCGCGCTACCTCTCCTTCAAATGAGATCTCTTTCACTTCACTGGCTCTTTCAATTTCAGCAGCAAACTCAGGCTCCACCACACTGACAGTTTCTACTTGCAAATCGAACTCGTGGACAATGCTGACTGTCTCCTCCTCTTCATAAAAAACCTCCTTGACTGCACTGACAGTTTCTATCTCGATGGGTGACTCAGACATAATCGTGCTAACAGTTTCCTCTTGTAACGTGTATTCATGCGCAATCGTGTTAGTTCCATTCTCTTCAAAGAGGATTTCCTTGACCGCACTGACAGTTTCGATCTCGATAGGTGACTCAGACATAATCGCGCCAACAGTTTCCTCTTGTAACGTGTATTCATGCGCAATCGCGGTAGTTATCTCCTCTTCAAAGAGGATTTCCTTGACCGCATTGACAGTTTCGATCTCGAAAGGAGACTCATGTACAATCGTGCTAGCGCTGTCAGTTTCTTCTTCCACAGCGAATTCATGAGCAATTGTGGTAGTGATTTCCTTTTCGAAACGGATCTCTTTGACTGCACTGGCTGTTTCAATTTCCAAAGCAAACTGAGGCACATACTTGGTGACGGTTTCTGTATTTAAAGCAAACTCGTGAGCACAGCCGCTTAATGTCTCCTTTTCAAATGGGATGTCTGTGACCGAACTGACCCTTTCAATTTTGATTGCAAACTGGGGCTCAAACGCATTTACCGTTTGAAATTCTAACGCGAATTCATTAGCACACCCGATGACGGTTTCCTTCTCGAAAGGGATGCTATCCCTAATAGCGGTGACGCTTTCCAACGGAACAGAAAAGTTTGGGACAACCACTTGAACGGTTTCCATGTCAACTGCGAGTTCGTGAGCACTTGTGGCAAGTGGCTCAAATTTGGCTGGAACACTGACATCATTTTCGTTGGCTGCTGGAACGTTATTCTATGGAATAAAAAAAAGCAAAGAAAAATAAGGTTATAAGGCAATAGCAACGCCGAAGAAACTCCTTAAAATGTTACCAAATTATTAAATACATATTTCTTTTTACAAATACCGACATTTTACCAAAAAATATGTCTCGCAACTGTTTAAAGTGGAAGTGCGCTTAGCTAATCCAGCTAGTTCACAGACACTCCACTGAAATAATCATAAACAAATAACTGATCAAACTGAACATAACATGACTAAAAAACCCCAACTGGCGGGAGGCAAACCAGTTGGCTAAATACAAGCGTGGCCGGGACTCGACATTTACTGGTAATTTACGGTACAGCATTTTACACCTCATTTTGTCGTAGGTATAAAGGGGGACATTTTCCCTAAATTTTTCTAAGATTCTTGGTACACTTTCTGTCTCTAATTGTGGAATTCACTGTAAAATTTGACTTATAAGGAGAACCATAATCATTTTTCGTCCAGTAACACCTCCCGCTACCACTGAGGACGAGAAAATACTTTCCAAATAATCGATGGCTGTGAAGCATTTTTGCTTTACAGGGCCGAAAATGTCACTCTGAAATATAAGCTTTTGACACCATCACGGTTCTCATTCAAGTGTCAGATGAATATTGATCACTAGCAACTGTTACGTGGCTGAGAGTTGATAAAGCCACGTGACAAAATGTCCTTGTAAACCACTAAGAGATCATATCCACAGTCTCAGTTTATGGAGGGGGCCTGGTACTGAATCTCTGTTTTTCTCTCAATCCTTCTATCTGTCCTCTCAATCCGTCTCCTCAAGGAATCAAGCCTGTATTTGATAGCTAACTTTTCTACCCCAGGAAGAAACTTTCTCAGTGATTATGTCTTTAATAGGATCAGGAACGAAGTGCCAATGGATTGGGAAAATGTGTTGTCGCTATAACGTGGGTTTGTTCTAAGCGAAGCCCCGTTATTACAAATTTGTGGGAAAACGATTAAGATCTTCGATATACCAGGGTTTAGCTAATAATTATTTGGCCGTAATTACCAAGCAGTGTTATGTTGCACAAACCAGCACTACTATCCATATTTGAACGATTAAATAAAATTCACGATTTAGGTTCTGCATGCATTTCTGATGAACTGGTAAGTATCAACGTTAGTTGCGTCATGACGTTTATTCATTATATCAAGGTAAATTTTGCGATCTCACGATAATATCATTTCCCCCGTCGTTCACACTGAGACGGTAAAACGATCAAAAACGGAGAAATGAAGACTTGAGAAACGGTGGTCGGTCGTATAAACGCGGTTGACGAGTAAAATGAAGGTTTCAAAAGCCCTGACGTCCTGTTTTTTTATTTCGCCTAGCATGCATCAAAAAATGGCGCGAACAGATTTAAAGCGTTGAACAGTGTTAACGTCCCAGGAGAGGCTGAAAACGTAAACTTGCAGTTCTAAGTTCGCGACGGCGCCTGGACACGAGGGTCCTACTACCCAGACGCCGTCGGCTAATGCAGACGGTCGAAAACGCTCCGTATACTCTCATGGAAATGGAAAACGGCTTATCCGTTTTCGAGAAGATAAAACAGAGGAATAAAATTTTAAGAGGCATTAGTGTCGACAAAGCCTAAAAGTGAAAAGTATCCACACCTTTTAGTGTCGACCTTTAAATTTCGTAAGGATGAAATTACTGTCTTCTAGTACAAGTATTAGGTTTTTGAGCATATGTTCCACTCACCCTTTCCAATTGTCTTGTGTTTCCACATTCTTTCAGTTGCTTCCTCTTCAAGCTGCAATTATGCATAAACAACACCGTTAATAAATCTTTTTCGTCTTCAAAAATGTCAAAGACTTGCGTTTGAATTTCGATTTACTTTTTGCACTCTTTATTTGTCGTTTATAAAAGCAGATGTAAATTAGGTGTCTACCCCATTATAACATAAAACAAAACAAAACGATGAGGAATTACGCAAACTCAAGGTTTAGAAGTTAAGAACTCATTGGCCCGTTTCCTCTTAATCATTTGATCAGCTACAATTAAAAGCTATTTGTAATTTATAAATGTAAGTAACAAATTTGCCGACTTAGAAAACGGTAGTGAGCTTTTTGCCGCTAAAAAAAGAAACTGCAAAAACAATTAAGTTTACCTTCGTAGAAAAGTTAAATTCGTCACTGCAGAGTAATTTCTTCCGAAATTGCATTGCCACAACTTGTAAGCCGTTATGTAACTGCACCAAAAAGTAGCGATAACCATCTTAATGCTTTTCAAGAAAGTTTTTCACTTCAATTGTTTACGTCACATAACGTCATAGTCATAATTTGTCATTTGTGGAGTTTAGGATGCAGCAAGTGCTCGTGAGGCAGTTGTTCATTGCCTGTGGACAGAATTACTGAAAATAGATAGTTTTGTTTACCTTAAATTTAAGGAAGTGAGAGTTTTAGCTAACGTGCCGGCTTTTGGAGTTTGTGTAAATGATGAAATTTTGAAATCGGAATCTGAAAATACTCGCACGGCATGTGCGTGCTACTTGTCCGTTAAACTGAATCAGAAATAACTATCTTTTCATTTTACCCCGACATTGTAGGTAAAAATTAACAGAAAATAAACTTCCCTTGCCATGCGTGGTATCTGAGGTATTCATTAACACTCCTTTGATAAATGTTCGGGCATGAGGGAATTCAAGAACATGCAGCTCTACTTCTTGCCCAGTACATGGATGAGAAAACAGTAGCGCCTAGAGGAAACACAGCGCGCGCGTTGAATATAAGAAAAGAACAATTAATTTAATTTAAATTGACTTTAATAATTTTTTCTCTGATACCCCGGCGTCATTCTTTCAAAGTTGTTTAACTAATTCACACGGACTGACTGACTGACTGACTGACTGACTGACTGACTGACTGACTGACTGACTGGCTGACTGGCTGACTGGCTGGCTGGCTTATTGACCAATCAATAAAGCTTATAAACTAACTTGCTTTTACTTGTTATCCTCCCGTTTGCCTAATTGTTACTGGATATTTACGCACAGGTACGAATTAATTTACTAAAAAATAAGTAAATAATTAATTATTTTGTTAAAGTAGAACACAAAATACTGTTAGACCGACAAGTTAACACCAAAGAGGTATAAAATAGAAGGAAATAGTGTTATAATGGTATGGAGAAAAAGGTGCTTGAAATGTATTTACAATTTCAGGACATGATAATTAAAAGCATAAAAATTTTTGGATTTCGATAATATAACATCACACAAAATATACGTAAGGTACCATAGTATTTACAAAGTTCTACAGATTTGTTAACTCTTTATTTTCTTCAAACTTTTGTGTCTCCTCTTACTATTTTCTTGTCTCAGCTTATTACCATACATGTTTGATAATGGCCCGATGTCATACTTGATCACTTAAGCATAGGAAGTCACTCAAAACGGGCCGCTCAGGTAAGTCGTATTGCTACAAATATACAGGTCAAACAACGGTATGTTTCAGTACGTGCCAGGCACATTAATCACCTTTACGCGTGCTCTGATTCACTACCGTAACACAGCCATCGAGCAAAGCAACCAGTGCCTCATGCAGGTTTTTGCCCATTTATCAGAAAGCAAATAGGTTTTGGCCGATTTTTGGGACTGGCTTGCTATTCATTATTGAGGTAGTATTCTAAAACAATTCCTTCTACAGTGTCGGTGATTCAGAACTAAACGACTCTAAACCGTACCCTTAATCTTCGGGGCACATTCACACTATAGCAATACTAAAATTTATAGGAGTCAGTACTTCAAAGTGCGCTTATTAGCAACCGTATATGTATGTCAGGATTTGTTACCTCGACATTACAAGCAATTCAACGTTTAGTAAAATTACGAATCTTGCTTACCCAAGTTAGGCAAGTTAAATTAGGAGCTGACAGTCACGTGAGTGAAGGGAGGATCGCAGATATTTTTTGTTGTATTATATGTTTTCGGCAGCAATTCAGCTTTCGCAAACGAAAACTCAATTTCAGTTTGCTCCTTTACTCCATCAATTCTTCTATACGGACAAAACGTTTACTGAAATTGTAGTAATTAGCTAAAACGTGCGACAGGCTTAATTGCAACTCAGAATGGCAGCCCAAACACGATCATGTGGAGCAATATGAACAGAACTGAGGAAAATACAGGGATAGTGCGGAGGGGGAGGGAAGGTGCTGTATTCCACAGTTTATGTACCATGGCAATCAATCAATCAATCAATCAATCAATCGATTAATTAACTGGTAAACACTAGTGGAAGAAAGAAACGGGAACAGGAGCGCTGGGGAGAGAAAACGGGAGCGCAGGGAACGCGAGAATCGAAGAGGTACGGTTTCACTCTTATTCTTCGGCCATCTCAACTTCCATAGGAATAAAAAGGTCGCATTCAGGCATCAGTGATGGCATATTGTAAAGTAAGTAAATCTGCCCGGTGCGACCACCCACTCAAATCATTTTTGTCGATTTTGCTCACCATTTTCAATTTCGAGGCTAACTAGACAACGATTCTTAAATTTGCTCCGGACGGTGTTAAAGGTGATTTGACCAGTTCAGTTAGGAGTCAGGTACCCTGGTCCGGCAGAGGTTTTTCTTTCTTTTCCTCAAACGAACTTGAGATGCGAAGTTTTTGGAGCCACGACGTTTTTCTCGCCGCTTTGAAGACCTTTGAATCCTGTCGTCGCCGCTGCGCAACGAAAGTTCGTTTGAGAAAAACAAAGAAAACCTACTGGGACCAGGGCCCAGTTGCATAAAGCAACTTAAGATTAGGTAAAAATTTCTGCAACCATTTGCTGTGTTCCGGAACATTTTCCTACATGCTTTTATGGCAAATTTGGTCGAAGGTGGATTAAAGGGCATACGAAACGTAATGACGGTGCGAAAACATCCTCCGGAAAACAGGGAACATTTGCAGAAATTCCTACTTATTCTTATGTAGCTTTATGCAACTGGGCCCAAAGTGCGAGTCAGGTAAAGAGTAATTTAATTCTTCTAGGTTCATTTTGTTGGTAGCCTTAAGGTTGCCCGTCAGAAACTTTAAAAGAAACACAGGCAAAAGAGTAAAAATCTCTTTTATGGGAGTGGTTCCCATTTATTTTCAAGAGGTAATAATTCCTTTTGAGAAGTACAGCTGAGTTCCTTTTAAATAAATGTAAAGAAGATCTTCGCAGCTGACCAGCTCCCAGTTGGCTTGTTAGCTCAATTGGTTAGAGCGCTGCACCGGTATCGCAGAGGTCAGGGTTCGAATCCCGGCAAGCCTGATTTTTTCAGGCTTTCTTTTTTCGCAACTGCATAAGTTGCGTTAATAATTGCGAGGATCTTCTTTACATTTATTTCTTCATTCCGCAGTTCAAATATATGAATTTCATATATTCATAATTTCATCTGAGTTCCTTTTGTAACTCAGTTTTAAGGCTTAAGTTAGAGATTGTTTTACAGTTGCTGGGGGTCGCTTAAGGCAACATTATTTAAGACTCACTGTCATTCTCGAGAAATCAGGGGCACTCAACGGGAAAAAAAAATAAGCAACTAATACTCGAAATGTTATTTTGTGGTTTTTCGGACTTTTTCAGGGCTTGTTAAAAGGATATTTGTGTAAGCTAATACAGGTTTATCTCTTCGGATTCTTAAGCTGAAAATTTAAGCTGAAGGAAAATTTAGAGAACGGAATTTTATACCCCGAATTTCCGAGCTTCTAGGCGACCTTATTTCGCACTCCAAACGAGTCATTTCTCCCTCCTAAAACAAGGGAAATTAATCAGCTCTATGGCGCAAAAGTTTCAAGTGACGTTTTACCGAAGCAAACTCTAAGTTTTTATCACTGTCAAATCCGAAAATCAGGCTATTTTGGCCTTTCCGAACAGATATCCGCCGAAACGAACCGTTGGGTTCCCCTTGAGAAATGCAGATCATTCTCAGATTTTTCAAATAATTTCCCGAGCAAATTTTTTCCAACATTATCGCAAAGCCAGGAGCCCATGTTTGTGGTTATATTATATGTTATGGGGCTCTTGGCAAAGGCAAAACACAAGCTTTTGAGTTTTCCATTCTTTTTTGTGTGAGTTTTTCAGCCTACATTAAGAGGACTTAACGTGACACGAGAAAAATTGCTATGGAAAATTTGTTTTGACAAACAATTTGACCGCGTAGACGGATAAGCAAAGTTTTCTGCAGCCGGGAGCGGCAAGCGCACAAGTAGGGAAAGCCGTAAGGTTGCACATCAGTTAACACGAAAGATTACTATATATAATAATTCATGTTTTAATAAATGAAATTTTAGTCAATGAAATACAATTTTTACAAAGATATTGTCTTCAAGCTTTTTTAGACGTGGCATCAGTCCAAGCGAACAGAAATAATAGACGCGTTTCAGAAAACCAGGTCTAGACTCGCGGCGTGAATTACCTGTTGAAAAAGAACAAAGTTAACGTAAGTCAAACTGGTCCTACGTAATGATTATTTAACATTAAGGAAGGAATAGAAAAGGTAAAACAAGGCGAAGTCCCCCTTCGGTGCTAGGCCAGTAGCTGAACCGGTATGTGTGGCATGAAGCGTCTAGGGGTATTACTACTGTCCCACGGTAGAAGAGAAGACCAATAACTCAAAATATCACTTTTCCATGAAACAAGCCTAACACCTGAGGCAAGGTATTAGTTAGGCTCCGCCCGACGTGACTGTAGTCAATCTCGTACCCAGAGTCCACAAGATTGGGCTGTAGTCTGGTCGGGAGCCGGACCAGCGGTCTCCGACTTTGCAGTCTGTGGCCTTAGAAGCTAAGGTAACAAGGCGATGGCACGTGCTATGAACCAAGGGAGACCCCCTTTTTGTAATAGCCTTCCCCCCTGGGGAGGAGGGTAATACGACTCCCCTAAAAACGACTGCGTGGGAGGCTACTTTTGCTTTGGAAACAGGAACAATGAAAGAGAACAAACCTATCAGCTGTTGACCAACGCGGCCTCATTGGGTAAGACAAGTATTGAGCACCATGGACGGGAGGTCTCGCTATTTGGAAGCAAAAAGGAAAGAAATCAGCTTGATATGGGATTGTATAGAACAACTATTTGCAATGAAAGCTTATTAATTCACTATAAAGTTGTTAGATATAAAACAGTTTTTCTATTCCTGTGGAGTTTAGTGAATATGTGAAAATGTGAATATGTGCGTCCAATGGGATTGGAATTCAGGGCCTTTAGGTTCACATTATATTTTCAGGAGCCTGACTATTAAAAAAGATTCTTGCGCCAGTATATGATTGATTGCAAGAGGCCAGCGTTTCATAGATTTGTTCATAGCGTTACATAGAATTTAAAAAATTTGATTATGACAATCGATTATGAAAAGTTGGTAACAAACCTCCTGGGTAATCGAATGGAAATCTCCAAGCTGGTGGCCTGTGCTGAATTCTAGCATGTCCGCGCGGTCTGAAGCCTGGCACTGGGCGTGGTCGCGCTGGCCTATAATCAGGAGCCATGGCGGGCGCATTATATCTCTGGGGTGGTCTTCTTGACTGAGCGAATGCATGGTTCTGGTGCGAAAAAAAGACATGAAAGAAAATAAGAAAGACAGAATACAGGTTAACAAAAAAGAAAAAACAGTAATCAAAGGTATAAGGATGCCAGAGAGTTGGTCACCTGGTTAGCACTGAATTTTACCTCTTTCATAATTCCACCTTCATATTCATTCAAAACATGATTCAAATCACCATATGCCTTTCAAATTTTAGTTAAATAATAATTCTCCATAACCAATCAATCAATGAAATATTTCTTTCTGTACAATATAGTCAAAACTCGTTCCCGTAGAAACTTTGTTGGCACTTTAGCGGCGTCGGTAGATAACTAAGGTATAGATGTGGTCTCTCTACTGAAAAGACTTAGTCACTACAATGGGTGTCCCCAATTTTCTGAAATTGTAAATACTGACCTGGAAAGTGGAAGGAGCAAATTCTCTGGCAAAGACGTTTAAAGATCGCTCTGATGCGACAATTCTGCAAAGAACAAACGGATAATGACTACATCGACGTAGCTATGCGTTATTATAAGTCCGAAACCACAGTTGTTCTCCAAAATCGCTTTTGACGTTCAGCAAAACTTGGCGAGCGTATTCACTTCATCTAAAATTGGGGCCGTTTTGGTGACCAAAATGACAACGCTATTTTAAGGGTTTGTTTCAACTGGCTCTCCTATAGCTACTTAAGGCCAAAACAGTGACGGCACCAAAAAGCTAAATTGGTTTCTGACGGAGTCGTTTTGACCCATATTACGATCAAAATAGCTTCACAGAGGGTGGAATCAGCCCTAATCAGCACAAGGCTAGTTTGAAACTTTGAGGTTAAAGTAGATATTTTTTCCAGCGTTCTATAGAGCCTATTTCGGTAAAATAGGAACTGCTAGGAAAAGCAATAGACGGCACTCCTGTTCGTCAGGATTTATTCCGTCTTCGAAAGCTGAATGAAACCGTATTCCGCCTGTATATCACCTATATGAACGGTCTGCTCCCGATAGCAAAATGAACACACCAAAATACGTAAGGTACGTACGTTCTCAGTAAAATGTTTCCCATGTTACTTTAAAAAAGAGAGAGAATAATGTTCATCTGGGAATTCAATAATGTTTCAGGCGTTCTGTTATTTTGAATTGGAAGGAACAAAATAACTACAAGAGTACGCCAATTTGTCACAATCTCTGTGAAGTGGAGTTAATAACACATCCTCACCCGTTTTCCTCTCTGTTGGACACTGCGGCAGCCCCACCATTTGGTTTTCCAGATGGAATGAATTCTTTTGCGCGGGGATTTAATGTATCTGCGTGTTCAAATCGTTGGCCATATCTGAAAAACATACACGGTATTAGGCAACTCTACGTCAAACATTTCCATGGAAATTCAACAACTCGAGAAGAACGAAGAAAAATCGTCTTAGATAAAACAAATTCAATAAAAAGCGCATCATATGAAAAAGACTGTTTTATTCCTCTAGCAGAGTCCTGAAATAATAAACAAGGCCAGGACGCTAGGAAATAGAAAGCAATGCATTTCACTATTCGGTTCCCACGCAGTTCGCCACTGTTGAAAGTGCCGGAAAGTTCCTTTGGCCAAGCTTCTGTTTTTGCGAAGAATGCATTCTAATGATGCTGAAGTTCATTTGGAAAAACTCGTTAGGCTACTTTGTTTTTCTGACGTTCTGAACATTTTGGACTTATGTTTTTGACAAATGGTAACAAACCTGTCATAAAATTTATCGAATACAGAAAAAGTTTATCTTACTCAGTGACTTCCGAGTCTTTCTTGGTCAGAGCTGCAGTTCCGTCACTACCATCTCCGAAGCATAACGTTTCAGAAGTTCTAATTTTCTGATGAAGAGAAAAAAATTGGTTTAAAAAAGTTGAGGTACAAATAGTGAATGAAAGATGGATAGATATCAAGAAAGAAAGAAGGTCATAAACGTTAAGCTATGCCAAAGAAATTTGTAATCATTGTTTGTTGCTTAATGCTGATACATGATATAAATTCATTCTGGCTGTCTTACCTGAGGCACAAATTCTTTAGCTTCAACATTCAAAACTGGTGAATGTCTTCCGATTCGACTTGGATTGACCTAAAAGTAAATCAGTAAATTTGTAAAACGAAAAATAACCTATGATCAAGCAAGAAATGAAGTAAATAAATATGTTCTGATCATGAGTTCGAAGAATAAAATAATGTTTAAAACAGAAAGGCAGTCATAATTGTTTTTAGTGACATTACATGTAATGCTGAAGTGTTGCTGACATAAAATATTCAGTTAAGACTGTTTGACCATCATATTTTGGCAGCTGTTAGATTTGTTTTGTCTCCTTCGCTATTTAATTCATTGGACTTTCTTGTGCTGAGTTATCAACATATAGATTTGCAACAAGTTCCACTTATGAAAAAAGCTGGATACATGGTTGACCAACGATAGGTACCGCAACGACAATGGTAGTACCGGGGCACTTTGGGACGTAACTAATCAGAATTAAAGCGAGACTCAGATTATGTGTTACGTGAAGATCGAAACATTGTTCTCTAATTGGATACATACTGAAGTAGCTCCCCATTACCAATATGTCTTTCATACATTTCAGATATTAATATTTTCTTCCCATGCATTCCCCTGGTGGCTTCGCCGCTCGTTCTCGTGGCTCAGCCCCTCAAACTTCGCCTTTTCACAAACAATCCCGCCAGCTACGTAAGCTGCCGGTATCACAGAGGTATCGTATTTTAAGGCTAGAAAAGTAATTGCTTAAATTGTTCACACACTGCGCATTTCACATATAGTTAATAGAGCCTAACCCTTCATCTTCTCATTATTTTGAATTTGATTGTCATTCTTATGTATTCGCTTTATAGTCATTGAAATGCGTATATCTTTTCCAAAGTAGAAATGGACAATAAACCCTCTCAGTTAACTCCCTAATTCGCTGCACCTTTCAAATATTTCTTATAAAAAAGCTGTTTGATTCACTTAGTAACTTTGCTGTGGTGTGATGGTTTCAAATTTATAACCAAATACTATCACGACATTTCCATGTTGTTTTCCTATGAACATGCAATAAAAAGTTGTACTTAGTTATCCCTCCTTCAGACACCCACCTCGACAGCATCCTCACTGGTGAACGCGCGGAGAGCTGTTTCCTCTTCTGGTGATTCATCATCAATCTCGTGTGCTACCTCTTCTTCAAATGAGATCTCTTTCACTTCACTGGCACTTTCAATTTCAGCAGCAAACTCAGGCTCCACTACACTGACAGTTTCTTCTTGCAAATCAAACTCGTGGAGAATGTTGATTGTCTCTTCCTCTTCATAAAAAACCTCCTTGACTGCACTGACAGTTTCTATCTGGATAGGAGACTCAGGCACAATCGTGCTAACTGTTTCCTCCTGCAACGTGTATTCATGCGCAATCGTGGTAGTTACATTCTCTTCAAAGAGGATTTCCTTGACCGCACTGACAGTTTCGATCTCGAAAGGAGACTCATGTACAATCGTGCTGACAGTTTCTTCTTCCACAGCGAATTCATGAGCAATTGTGGTAGTGATTTCCTTTTCGAAACGGATCTCTTTGACTGCACTCACTGTTTCAATTTCCAAAGCAAACTGAGGCACATACTTGGTGACGGTTTCTGTATTTAAAGTAAACTCGTTGGAGCAACCGCTTAATGTCTCCTTTTCAAATGGGATGTCTGTGACCGAACTGACACTTTCAATTTCGATTGCAAACTGGGGCTCAAACACCTCTACGGTTTGAAATTCTAACGCGAATTCATGAGCACACCAGATGACGGTTTCCTTCTCGAAAGGGCTGCTATCCCTAATAGCGGTGACGCTTTCCAACGGAACAGAAAACTCCGGGACAACCACTTGAACTGTTTCCATGTCAACTGCGATTTCGTGAGCACTTGTGGCAAGTGGCTCAAACTCCACTGGAACACTGACATTGTTTTCGTTGGCTGTTGAAACGTTATTCTATGGAATAAAAAAAAGCAAAGAAAAGTAAGGTTATAAGATAACGCCGAAGGCACTGCTTAAAATGTTACCAAATTATTAAATAGTTTACTTATTTATTTTTACAAATACCGACATTTCCGAAAAAGTGGTCATTTGCGGCACAGCATTTTGCACTGCATTTCGTCTTTGACATAGAGAGGACATTTCCCCTAAATTGTTCTAAGATTCGTGGTACCCTTTCTGTCTTTACTTGTGGAATCCACTGCAAAATTCGTCTTATAATGAGACCGATAATCTTTTTTCCTCCAGTAACACCTCCCGCTATCACTGAGGACGAGAAAATACTTTCCAAATAATCGATGGCTGTGAAGCATTTTTGCTTTACAGGGTCGAAAATTTCACTCTGAAATATACGCTTTTGACACCATCACGGTGCTCATTCAAGTGTCAGATGAATATTGATCACTAACAACTGTTACGTGGCTGAGAGTTGTGAAAGCCACGTGACAAGATGTCCCGTTTAAACCACTAGAAGGTCATATCCACAGTCTCGGTTTTGGAAGGGGGCCTGGTATTGAATCTCAATCCTTGGATCGGGAATGTCTAATTCCAAATTACAGTGGGAACCCCGCCCGAAATAACTAAGTGCCAAGGGACTGAGAAATGTGTTTGTTATAACGGGGGTCCATTGTAAGCCAAACCCCGTCATTACGAATTTGTGGAAAAACGGCCAAAATCTTCGATATATCAGGGTTTGGTTAATAATTATTTTGCCGTAACTACCAGGCACTGTTATGTTGCACCAACCAGCACTACTATCCATATTTTAACGATTAAATAAAATTCGCGATTTTGGTTCTGCTTGCATTTCTGATGACCTGGTACAGTGGTATGCATTCAACTTCAGTTGCGTCGTGACGTTTATTCGTTATATCAGGATAAATTTTACGATCTCACAATAATATGCGTTTCCCCCGTCGTTCACACTAAGACCCTCACGGTAAAACGGTGAGAGAAAAACGGAGAAATGAAGACTTGCGAGACGGAGGTCGGTCGTATAAACGTTGACGAGTAAAAATGGAGGTTTTCAAAAGCCCCGAAGTCCTGTTATGAGGCCTAGCCTGCGTCAAAAAATGGCGCTAACAGATTTAATGAACCACCCGCGCTTTTTGAGCATGTGCGTTGAACAGTGTAAACGTCCGAGAAGGGCCTGGAAACGTAATCTGCTAAGTTCGCGACGGCGCCTGGGCACGAGGGTTCCTACTACCCAGACGTCGTCGGCTAATGCAGACGGTCGAAAACGCTCCGTATACCTCCGTATACTCTTATGGAAATGGAAAACGGCTTATCCGTTTACGAGAAGATAAAACAGAGGAATAAAATTTGAAGAGGCGTTAGTGTCGACAAGGCCTAAATGTATCCACAGCTTTTCGCGCCGCGCCTAAAATTTCGTAAGGACCAAATTACTGGCTTGTAGTACAAGTATTAGCTTTTTGAGCATCTGTTCCACTCACCCTTTCCAATTGTCTTGCAGTTGTTGTCCCACATTCTTTCAGTTGCTTCCTCTTCAAGCTGAAATTATGTATAAACAACACAGTTAATAAATCTTTTTCCTCTTCAAAAATGTCAAAGACTTGCGTTTGAATTTCGATTTACTTTCAGTATAACATAAAACAAAACAAAACAATGAGGAATTACACAACACTCAAGGTTAAGAAGTTAAGAACTCATTGACCAGTTTCATCTCAATCATTTGATCAGCTACAGCTAAAAACTATTTGTAATTTATATGAAAATAACAAATTTGCCGGCTTATAGAACGGTACTAAGCTTTTTGCCGCCGAGAAAAGAAACTGCAAAAGCGATTAAAGTTACCTTCGTAGAAAAGTTAAATTCGTCACTGCAGAGTAATTTCTTCCGAAATTGCATTGCCACAACTTGTACGCCGCTATGTAACTGCACCAAAAAGTAGCGATAACCATCTTGATGCTTTTCAAGAAAGTGTTTCACTTCAATTGTTTAGGTCACATAACGTCATAATCATAAATTTGTCATATGTGGAATTTAGGGCGCAGCGCGTGCTCGTGATTCAGTTGTTCATTACCCGTAGACAGAATTTAAAGCTATTGAAAATAGTTTTGTTATTCACAAATTTAAGGAAGTGGGAGTTTTGGCTCAAGTGCCAGCTTTTGGAGTTCGTGTAAATGATGAAATTTAGAAATCGGAATCTTAAAATGTTCATGCGGCATGCGCGTGCTACTTGTCCGTTAAACTGAATCAGAAATAATTATCTTTACATTTTACCCCGACAATGTAGGCAATATATAGATTTAACCAAGCCTAAAAGCGGAGCTCCACATCTCTCTTTCATGCTAATTGGCCCGTAAAATACAATAAATTTTAGTTGCATGTGCAGTTATTCCCCAAGAGGTGAAAAACAGCAAGGGAAAACGTGCGGACTGCTGAGGAAACTGTGAGTTGGCTTATTTTTCCTCAAAGAGAAAACCTTAAGCACGACGTTCACCGACAGCTCTTCTTGTAGCATTCTTTCGAAAGCTAGTTTATTAAGTTCAAGAAGAGTACCTGTAAAAATACAATTGCTAAAAAAAACCCACGCTCCCGGTAGCGACTCGACAGACTTTTCCATGCAAATACACATTTCTCGCTGATTCCAATGCATCCCTCTAGCTGTTTAGTTCTTTTAGCCATGAAACATTTCTCGAAATCTATCTTGCTAAAATAAATAACTTTTTTCCGGTATCAAACCGTTTACTGACAAAAATTCTCCAAAAAATGTTTTCGGAATCTTTCAAGCACAGGTATAATTATCAAGAGAAAATGGCACAAGTTTTTCAGCCGCGAAGTATTAATCGGGTGCTTTCAAGAACACACCCTGAACTAGCTTTAGGAAGCTTTTAGAGTCTCATTTTAGACAAAATAGCCTTAAACCGAGAAATGCTTTGCTTATGGTTACTTAAATAAAGATTCCATTTCGATCTGTAACTAAAGACACACTGAAATGGCATAGCGGTTTAATATAAAAAACAAAACAAAACGAACACGAAAACATGCCACACTGAACTCACTCACTGAAACGGCGATTCTAAGTTTAGTCGCCAAATTGGGACAGAAATGTCATTCACTTCAAATGGAGAAACCAAAAAATATAACAACATAAGGAAGATAAAATATTCCACAACTGAACAAAAAACATAAGGAACTTTACACTAAGACTATAAGCTTAAACTTAAAAATGACGACAGAGCGACTCTTCAGGTGTTGAATACTAAATTACGCATTAGTCAAAACAACCCAATATGCATCGCCGAAGAAAAACAACCTACATTGAAAAAAACAACACAGACTCAGTCTAGAATAGTAGCGATTTCCACTTTTCGAATAAAATACAGTAGAATTGCTCTAAGAAAAATATTGAAAATTACACACTAAAGTTCAGAAGCCTAAATATCAGATTGCTCACTAATGAAAATTCCTTTAATGAATAAGCACAGAAAAAAGGACAAGAAACCTTCAAAAACATGAAATGTCATTCACATACGAAGCACTTGTTTGCCTTGGAAAGCAAACTGCATTCAATTTTCCCCTCGAGTGAAGTTACTCGCAAGCCGGCAAACGGGAACTACGAGCTATTTTAAACGAGTTTTCAAAACATTTCAAGAAAATTACCGTATTTTACTAAACATGTTAAGTCGCTCAATTAAACAATTTTTACAATGTAAATCCACAATCAAATCTGTAATTTACTTTGCCACTGAACTGAAAGAAGGACTTGGAAAGAACCTGGACATACTTCATATGTTCGAGGACATACTAGTGTTTTTTCCAAAGCTAATAGCTTTGAAAAAACAAGTATGTCCTCGAACAAGGATTTCTTGCCTTCAAGCTCTCCAATACCCTCTATATGCGCCACCGAGATTGAAGCAATCCTTTTCCTTTTCATGATGAACTGCTACAAGTCTTCGTTCCAAGAATGTATTACAATTATCGTATTGAAAATCGAGCGTACGAGGAACCAGCCGCCATATTGTTTACTTCAGCTACAAGAAAAGATGGTATTCCACCTCCCCCGGTCAGGCTGTCTTGGGACTCCCGTCACCCTCCCCCAGAGTCTGTACTGACGGACGGACGAACAGATGGACGTACGCTGACGTCAGAACCAAAATTTTTCGGATCAACGGGTTACCAAATTTTCTTACCCATGGTGCTCCGCGAGCTCCGCTAAAAACTAACAGAAATTTAAAAACTTCTCCTTGGATTGTTTGGTATCTGAGGTGTTCATTAACACTCCTTTGATAGATTTTCGGGCATGAGGGAATTCAAGGACAAGCAGCTCTACTTCTTGCCGAGTACATGGATGAGAAAACAGTCACGCCTAGAAGAAAAACAGCGCGCGCGTTGAATACCGCAATACTCGGCGTCCTTCTTTCAGGAAGTTGCTTAACTAATTCACACGGATGGACTGACTGACTGACTGACTGACTGACTGACTGACTGACTGACTGGCTAGCTTACTGACCAACCAATCATCCACAAAGACTAACTTACTTTTATTCATTATCTTGCCTTTTGCTTGTTAGTGGATATTTACGCGCACAGGCACGAGCATTTATTTTTCATTGATTTACTAAAAAATGAGTAAATAATTAATTATTTTATTCAGGTATTTATTAGTAGATGAACACAAAATAATGTAAGACCCACAAGTTTATACCAAAGAGGTATAAAATGGAAGGAAATAGTGATGAAATGGTATAGTATTTAAAAAGGTGCTTGAAATGTATTTAAAATTTCATGCCATGATAATAGTAGCATAAAAATTATTGGATTTCGATAGCATAATATCACCCAAAATATACATAAGATACCATAACGATACAAAGTTCTTTAGATGTGTCAACTCTTTATTTTCTCTTTAGTATGATCTTACCTTTCATGGGAAAGAGACCCTCGTCTTTTTGGTCCGGTAAATATTACAGGTTAGTTTATCGTTCAACGCTTGACTGTAGATTCGACTGCATACTTTTGTGTCTCCTCTTACTATATTGGCACAGATGTTTGATAATGGCCCGACGTCATACTTGATCACTTAAGCATAGGAAGTCACTCAAAACGGGCGGCTCAGGCAAGTCGTATTGCTAGAAATATACATACAGTTCATTTCTGTAAGTGGTTGCCTGTTATCAATTTCCGAGAGGAAGCAGACTTTAAGTGCACTTTAAGTGAGCTTTAAGTGTGCTCTCTCTACACCAATAACGGTTTAATATCTTGTCTGTACACATCTCCTGAGACTATTTTCAATAAAACGTGAATTATGAAGATAAATATTGCAGCAAATGTTGAGATTCCCTCAAAAACACGTTAATTAATCCTAAAGTTTGAGTGCATTATCGAGAAATCATTTTATAGTCCACGTTAGCCTCCAGTATTTCAAGTATCACCGGAAATCGATGAGATCAGAATCTGATTGATCGGAAAACGCTTGGAGTGCTATTACACCTATTAAGATACGTGCGCAGGTAGCTCTATCAGTTCTTCTTGTGAACTAAATTCATCTCTTTGAAATTTCGTCATTAACAACGCAAAAGTTAAAAACTGAACACAGATTCCAAGTTTGGTTTTGCAGTACCGCAGCCGAAGGTACTGTCCGATAGCTTTCATCTGAACGGCCACGCTTTCAGACTTTATCCACACACTCAAAAGTTAGAATGAAATGTCGCCTTGTGCACCGGAGCAAAAGAAACACTATGAGAAAGTACTGCTCAATAGCTTTCACCTAAAGTATAACAATTAAGGATTTTATCCTACAGGCTGATCCACAACCACCTTGTAAAGCATTATAAACAACATGATCAAAGCCTGCTCGACCGGCTTTTATGTGAAAGGTTACACTTGACTCAAAAGTAGAGTGTGGTAAGCAGCAGCACATGGAAAGCACTCCTCAGTAGTACCCGTATGAGTAGTCACTTCTTGTAAGAGTTTATCCACATGCACAAAAGTAAGAACCATCTTGCACAACAAACAGTACTACAGGATAGTACTACTCAGTCGTTCTTGTTTTGACAGCTTCTGAGCTCAGTGGCTATCATTTGAATGATCACACTTTCACAAGGTACAGGCCCACGTTAGAACAAGTTCACAAGAAAGGTTTGATTGAATTAGTGGTACAAGGGAGGAAAGCGAAAACAACGTTTTCGAAAAATGTTTCTTCCTTTGCGGGGGGCCGTTCTCTTGTTGGTTGGAACCGAGGCCGGTGGGGTGACGTAATCCGTAAGTCCGCCGAATGGCGTTCGTACAGAACGACCTAACTAACTAGCTCAAAAACGTTCTAGTCTTAGAACTAGCTTCAAGGACAGTTGGCCCAAGACCTCCTTACTTCCTTCTCTGCGTGAAAAACGTAAATGAAGTTATATCCAGGTAAGGAGGGCGACAAAATTACAGTCAAGTTTAGCAACCTTGTTATCTGGTGCTAAGAGTTCTTCCATTTTTTCCTTTCGTCTTCCAGATCGCTTGCTTTGCAGCGGAAAGGGGAATTTGCACAGGTAGTTATTTTAGGGGAATTCAAAGTTTAATGGCTGTTGTTGAGTCTTCTAGCATGTTGAGGTGCATGGAAAGGAACTGCAACAGACTGAACTGATGTAATTTAGTTTGCATTGTTTGTTGCTTGTCCGTACTCTTCAGTAAATCTTTCTCCAAGCGTAGGTTTTGTTTCTCGTACTGAAGTACTGCTTTTTACAATATTAGATTCAATCATAGAGAATTAAACCCTTGGCTGGAGTACGGGAGGGTAGCAGAAGCCTCAACCTGAAAATTTCGTTAAATTTACAGGGATATCATGTTCAAAAATGACCCGCCATCGCTTTTATTATTTGTCTCGGACTGCCACGAAAACAATATCATATGAACACGCGTATTTGTATGCCGTGAAAACATCACTGAAAGTGACTTTGGTCCCCTAAGCGTATTCAGTTTGACTCCAGAAATTCTTTCCTGTCTCTGTCTGCGAGGAAATTAAAAAAGCATGGCGAACATATGATATCCAGGAAAGTTTGGGTGTTGAAGGCTTAAAAGTTATGAATCGCACAAATACAAAAAAATTGCTTAACCAGTCTAGCTAGCTCCCCTCCCGTTTTGACGAAAGAAAAGTCATTCTCTTGTGATTCTATTCATTTTTCCCCCCTGCCTTGCTCCACTCCCCAGCGACAAAGTTGTATTCATTGTTTCGAAATCAAGATCACGTAGGGTATATATTTAGTCTTTTCAACAAAATTAAACCACTTGAAATACGAGTTTAAAAAGGTTCGAATACCACACTTGCAGACATATTGACTCGGGTTTGTTATCACCCACTTGAAATCTACAGTTTGAACTTAGCGACTGCTACTTTGGACATTAGTTGATTAAAAAAAAGTTGAGTCGTTGTGGGCTTCGTGTCATTGTCTTTGTTCTAGTGTAGGCCTGATTTCTTGCTGGAAACGTTTGCAAGCTGGTTAATCAGTATTTTTTTTAATCCGTGTGGCGTGATGCATCTGCTGACGACAGAGCTAGCTGAAGAAATTTTGAAGATAAAACTTCGGCAGTCAGTTTGTGAAGGACTTAAGAAAGATCGATGTTGTTCGCAGGTAACCTTGATCATGAAATGAAGATTGTTTGTTTAAATTCGGGTCACCAAATTGGGTAGTATTACAGAGATAGGCCACGGTAGCCTAGGGGTAGGGCGTGTATGAGTTTTAGTCTTAACGAAGTGAACGAATAGGAGGTCATCCTTTGTTCGCTCCACGGTCTAATTCATATGTCATAATATTCCGATTTAATCCAACGCTCTTGAAAATCTCTCCATTCTTGCAGTAAAAATAGCTAAAAGGGGCAAAGAGGTTATCTATCTTAAGCAACAATTATCGCGATTATGATCAGAGGCCATCCCATCGGGCCAAGCCGTTTCCGTAAGAATGTAAATATTCTTTAGGATTGCTCTTGAGTAAAAGGACAAACAATGTGAAAATGATAAGGTATACTTTTAAACTAGAGGAGTATTGTCTGGCTAATAAGTGTTTACAGGCCGAAGAACATGATTGTGTAATATTCAGTGTAGTTTTTGGCTAGAAAATTACATAAGAAGATAACTCCGTCAGACCAGTGTTGAAATAGGAGGAGAACATCTAACAGAAAGCGGTGGGAATAACTGCCTAATTCAATAGACGTGAATTATAACTTTGTTGATTCAGTAAATAAACTGAGAGATTACGAGAAATGTAGTTAATCATAACCACGAGTGTCTGAAATCGTTTTAAAAGACTATTTCTCAAGATATTTTACTGAAACGCGTTTTGAAACTGACTAACTCGTTCAGTTTGTCTCAACGTAGACACGGTAAACTATTTAGGAGCTGAATTTGAAGCCGGGACGGCTGTCCATTTTAGACAAGAAAGGAAAATTAATCGAAGTGGATTCATATTTTCCACAAAATCTTGAATTTGCTCATTTTACGTTTTAGTTGAGCAGAAAGCTGCTACCTGCTGCCTGTTTTATTCATTCTGAAATCTTTTCAGTTTTGTGAATTTCTCGTTGTTATTCAAGTGCTGCGGAAAATTCTCCGGAGTCGAAGGGTGGTGCGATGAGTACACGTACCATTGACATGCACATCTCAAAGAACTCTTAACTTTAGATTGTAGTAATTATTGTTTTTTATTGTTTTCAGTGATTCTCTGTTATTATCGTTCAACATTTGCTGCGCAACAAACGGTGACCCTTGCTTCTATTCCATGCAACAACTTGTCTCACGTTCAGGGATGACCTTTTTCAACTTTCAACGTGTTAAGATATACTCTTCATTGGTTAACAGCATGCAGCTGTTGAACAGGCGTCCTCAAAATTTGTTGATCAACAAAGTCGAACGTTGTGTCGCAAGTCATTTGAGCCACTATTTCCCTCATACACAAATGTAACAAAGTCAAGGGGAACCATGAAATTATTAATCTGGTCGTAATTATTGGTGTATTTAGCACCCTGAAACGGTCAATTAAGTTGCAAGGAACTCGTGAACAGTTATAATTACAAGCAAAGAAGACTGTTCCAGGCTTTCAGACATTGGGGACGGAGCATTCGCGAAGAAAAGGAAATTTTCTAATCCTTTTTCCCCTCGCTTTTTTCCGTGTTTACGCTATTCTCCAGCCACTGGCTAGCTGCAAACGGAAGCTAAACGCAAGAGCTAGTACGTAGAGCGCAATTTCGAGTGAGCTTACTCGTCCCATAAATGTTTAGCTTTAACAGTGGCCTGTTATGCGGGCTAAACATTTTAAAGCTGTCGGTTTTGTAAATTTATGTGCTTCCTAATTAGTTTAATAGTTTCCTTTTCTGTGGGCTGCGGTTCCGTCGGATCCCTTGAACTATATAGTTTTGCTGATGAGTTTTTATGACTCGTTTCCCTTAGACAAAATTTACTAAAAAAAATGCAGAAGTGATAGCTTGTTGGAAAGCACCTCAAATACAGGTTAAGGATTGGAGTGCACTCTTTTCAAAACCGGCTCTGGTTGTTTTAATTTCACATGGATGCCAGAATATACGAAGCGTCAACTGTAAAAAGGAAAGGAAAGTCTGAAAAGGGAATCACTCTCGAGAGAATACCTTGGAAAACGCATTTATCTCTGCAGCCATCTTGAAAACGAGTACCTTTCTGTGGGGCTAGATGTTTACAATTTTTATCTTCATGCAACATAAGATTTCAGTACTAATACAATTCTAAGGTAGTGCAAACATTTTGAGACTAGATGAAATCCCGAAATGCGCCCATTCAAGTTAATGCTAATTTTGTAGTATCCTCGTGTGTGACCATTTATAGCTTTATGACAAATTAAAAACTGCGCTACTATTCGTTGTACTTTATATGGTGTCTCTAACTTTTCACTGGGTCTGCGGATGATATAAATTCTTACCCTTGACGAAAGCTATTATATTGAGCCGGCATTTGAAGTTGAGATAACGTTATTTATTTCTACCCCCCAAAGCTTTAAAGAATTCGGAAAATAACACATGTTAAGGATTACAACCACAGTGTTTGTTCAGCAAAGACTTTTAACATTTTTCCAATTCCACTCATCTCGTTAGTCGGACAGATCAGGCCGTATAAACAAACTTAACTAGCTCACAGATGGAACGATAGGCGAAAGATTATCTATCATAATCTCCTGATATAGGGTTTAGTATGAAACTGGACCAGTGCTCTTTGACTGCTGCAATGATTTCTTTTTTTTCTCTGCAAGTACCATTTTAACAAACAAGAGCAACTGTGTAGGCGTATTTAAATTGTATAGAGTTAGTAATAGCAATAAACTTATCAAAACATAATACAAACAAATGTAACGCTTATCAAACAGCTGTAGAGAGAATCTACCTCTCGGTTAGGCATAACCTGCATAACTAACCTTAGCTTTTCTAGCCCCTGAAGAAAGTTTGTTCTCCCTATCCAAAATATTGGGCAAGATTTTTTAGCTGTTACTAGATAATCATTGCACTGGACTATTTCTTGAACCACTTTTGTACCAGCTGTTTTTAAATTTCGATAGCTACTCAGGGGTGAGGGGTAGGTATATCTTTCTTCTTCTACGGGAAAGGGAGGGGGGGGGGGGACTTCCATGAAACAATTGTACCGTCTACTTAATATATACCAGGGCCGACCGATGGACGATCTGTTTAGCCAATCGATACTGAACCTTTTTTGGCTTTGTTGTGGGGTAGGGAAGGGGAAGGGAAGGGGAAGGGAAGGGGAAAAAGACGATTGCATCATATTTTGGTCATTTCATGCGTGGATAACTGGAAAATACGATTTTTTCTACGCGCAGTTATTTGGGTGAGAAGCCAGGGACCTCGATTGAAAGACAAGAGCGTAAACTCAATTCTAACTATTTATTTTGAGATAAGTCCTCAGAGAACCATTTCAGTTTGGATTGAGATGATTCGTTGACATTTAGACATGTTAGAACAACCACAAGTGGTGAAGATCATTCACATGCGTTACCAACTTTTAGACTGAAATTATTTATCGCACAGATATCTAAATTAAATTTCTTTATGCTGATCAAATTTGGGGGTCAAATTAGCAAAAAAATTGTGTCTAAATTATTTTTATAAAAACTTATTAAGTTTGTTTGAGCTAGCATTTTAAATAACAAGAACCATGAAAAATGACTAAAATATTAATAGGCTTCAACAAAGCTCCGACGTTTCAAGAAGGAACCAAAATTAGCATGTCAAAACTTAGTATTAATTTGTACAACGCATCTGCAAATATCCGAGATATTAAAATGGTCTCTTTTAGACGTAATTTAAAAATCTTTTTTGCAGCAGCAATAACGAATGAACAAAGGCTGACTCAATGCCAAAAGAAACCGCGGATTATAAAAAGTATAAACTTTTCACTTTGTTTAAATTAACTTTTACCACAAGTACATGATGTCTGGTTTAGTTTTTGCCGTCTCCGAGTCAGTTATGTATATTTAATACAACCCCGAAAGCAGACGAGATTCAAATGAGAGAAAAGGAGAAAAAAGAAAACGATTAAGTTCCACATCGAGAACCAAAATTCCGTGCTACACGCAAGTACTGCTTCGGTAGTTTTCATTTGAATTAATTTTTTCATTTGAATGGTCACACTTTGTGGTGTCAATACCCACACACTGAAAAGTTAGACGGCCACATTTTACAACATAATAAACGGCTAGTACAGGGAAATACCACTCCAATAATGGCTTTCATTTCAATGGTCACATTTTAGCCGGATTTCATCTTCAGACGCAAACATTACGAGACGCTTTAGAGCGACCCCCTATATCTCATAATAACAAGTTTCCAATAATTTCATTACTGCTCAGCGGCTTTCACTTGAATGGTCACACACTCGGCTTCATCCATAAACAAAAAAGTTGGGACTGCTACACGGTTTGGCTTTGTAAATGAAAGGGTATTTTTTAAACAACAGCAACTGAGAAAATAATGCTGCTATTCTAGACGAACAATGGCTCAATTAACAATAGATGTCGTATATAATCAAACATCTCGCCTCGTGTCCCGACAAAACATAAGAATCTAAGCAACCATTGACTAGACTTGAAACATCCGCTTTGGTGACAAATCGTATTTCATTTAATTTAACGTGTTGTTTACACCTCTCGAAGTCAAGTTTAACTTCGTCATTTACATTAGCACAGAAAAAATAATTCAGGAGTTATTTGGAAGTCTGACAGCCACTTCGAGTCGCATAAAAGTATTGAGATACTTCCTTCGATTTTGCTTGAGTTCACAGCGTACATATCTTCATTTTGAATTCACCAGTTAATTTTTTCAAGAGTTAATATTTTCAGTAAAGGTCTAGCTACTTTCAAATCAGTTTGCCGGAACGATGTTGAATGGCCTGGAGTTCGTTCTTCCAAAATTGTAACTTTAAAAAAACACACAAAAAGCCTTGACTCCAACCGCATTTTACAATTGCCAGTCATTTTCTGCCTTGGTATAAGATTTTCCCCACTGCACAATGTAAATCTGCCACAAAACGGTTTCGAACGCGCACAGGGCAGGGAGGAATGGCGCCAGTTTTTTACTGGAGACCATTCGGCAACACAGAGGGCTGAAGTTAGAAAGAAGTGACTGATCAGCAGCAGTATCGGTAGATACATCAGGAATTATCAGGATTTTCTGTGGAATTAACATGTTTAGCAAAACTGAACTTAATCCCTCAAAGAGCTTAAAACCAGTTTTTTATTTGTCCGACGGAAGATTAAAGACAAAGTTGCGCTTAGGATTAAGATAATATTCATCGACGTTTTCCCGGCCTCAGCTGTCCAGAGTGGTTTTTTTTTAAGGCTTCCGGTGTTCAATTTTCTAATTAACACTGTTTCACATTATATTGACCACGCTGTTTCCCTGATAAAAAAGTAACAAAAACGATATAACAGTTTTAGAATCTGTTATCGGAGAAAAAGAAAATCGAGTTCACAAATCAGTCGACCACCCCCCCCCCCCCCCCCCAAATCACAAAATTGAAAGCATTTGTCTACACAAAACCTGTTTTCGTTTAAGTATCACAGGTTTATTTGAACATGCACCTTTAAAATTTATCGGTTTGAAAGTGGAAAAGACTAAAACTTATTTTTCATATAGAACGTATGGCCTTGCATTTCCTCCAGTTCTAGAGGGCATATTAATTCACCACATGAAAACCTTCTCGTTTTATTTCACGAATATATGTAGTTTGTCAGTCAATCTAACAAATTTGACGAGACATTTTCAACCAGCCCTCCTCAATTAATCACGATTACAGGTCCTAATATATTCAGTTCAGAGCCAGCGACTAATTTTTCCTTTTCTTCTGGGGCTTTTTAAAAGTGCAGTCAGTTTATCGCTTTTATCAAAGCTTTCATCAATCCCATGAATGTGAAACGCATTTCAAAACGGAAAAAATGAACCGGACGAAGATTTTTTGCTGTATTTGCTTTGAACATTTTCAACAAACACAAAATAAAACAAATTTCAGGAGCGCAATATTCTTTTGATCGATCACAAACACATTATTTAAAAGGGCGAAAGTTAAATGAGAAATAGTTTAATGCGATACTCGACAGCAGGCTCTCAAATGGACGACTTCGAGTTTTCATAACCGACCTAGTGTTTTTTTATACTTAAAAAACAAATCCGAGTTTATTTTGAAAACAGGGTGCTTCAACTTTTAGTGGCAAACAGGAACTTTCCAGGAGTTCTACGCTAAAGTATCGGCTTGAGATTATATCGGTAAAGAATCGGATATGGTCACTGATCTTTGCATATAAGCTGTAAATCGAACGCATCACTCCAACCTTATCTCGACAGTCAAGCAACCCTGGTTTCTTATCTACACTTTTATCCACACCGTAGCCAAAACTAATCGAGGGCAATGCTTTTTAAGGCGGTTCTTAAAATAAACATTACCATCAAAACTGTAATTCGTGATATATTGCATCGAAATGAAATCAATTCAATGTCGGCAGGCTTTTTTGCGAAAGAAATCAATGAACTCTTTTAAATGGGTCACGCCATTAAAGAACCCGACTGATTACTTGAAACAAGTGGTGCGATGTTCAACTTGTTTGAGAAAACATCAAAATTAATAGCTTTTCCTTATAATTACTGCCTGAGTGCGAAACTAAAACTGTTTTGGGTTCAAATTGTCTCGCAATTAGCCTTTTATGAAACAACATATCAACCATATCCAAATTTGTCAGTTTCGGAAACGTACTCTTCTTCCACACGGATTTCCGAAAAACACGAAAACAAGAATGATTTTCCGCACACGTTCCTGACAACGAGGTCATAACTATTCTCTCTCACACGGTTTCGAGTGGACTCTTCCCGTTTACAGTTCATTGGTACGTTTTTTGTAAAATTTCACTCTCTAGTCGTTCCTAAACGGATGTTTAAATAGTTGGTATCTCCGAAGTAAACACAGCTGAGACGAGTTCCTTTAATTAATTGCTTTGCGCTTGCGGACTTGGTTCAAACATCGAAGGCGTCATCTGAAAGAGTCATGAAAATTTTTCCAACGGGAAATTCGTGATTCCGTAATTTCTATTTTTTGTTAAGTGTGGAAAGGATACCGGAAGGCCACTTCAGGCGAAAAAGAGTTTCTTCCTTGTGAGCTGTAAGCCGCAAAACTCCGGTCCGTGAAACAATGGGGGCGGGCTCTCCGCAGGCTGTCTATCATGCTTGCGGGAAAACCATTTTTTCTTTCCACGGTGGGGTAATCATTGTCTATTGTACTCTCAAAGTGTATTGCAAATATGCATTTTGTTTGTTACTGGGAAACCGTTTCGAGATAAATAACTATTTAATTGTTTCAGTAAAGAGCAAATAGGCAATACATACTGATCTAAGATAAGCAACTTTAAATGTTATTTGTTTACGCTACCTCCCCTCCCAAGAGAGATTTTAATGGCACCTTGCTGATATTGTTAACTGCACTCGGCTCAGTTCACTCACTTTTCACTCGTTAACTTGTCTTACTGCAGTAACAGCTGACTAGAATCAAGGAATTGGGACGCTATTTACGACCGTACACGAGCCTTGCCAACTTATAATGTAACAAAGGAGGTGAAAATGAAAGATGAAGAAATTAAGAAAGCGGCACAGAGCGACGAAGATGCAAAAACCGCCGAAAACGGTGAACTAGCGGGCATGGAGGGAGATGATACGCACGCGGCCGTAAACGCAAATGGTAAAAGCCGATCTAAACCTCATCGCAAACGGCGAGGATCCACCTCGCCTGAAGAGGATATCATCGATGGTTTCGCTATTTCGTCGTATTCGTCTTTGGAAGCATTGGAGGTAGGCAGAAATATTAATTATTTGCGGCCTTCTTTATCAAACTATTAACCGTAACAGGTCGTCGGTCAAATGCTCTCTCACTCCTTCGCTAGAGTGACAAACACAAGCAAGTCAAGTAGAAACCGTTCGATTGAAGAGCATTTCAGTGGAGGCTTACAAACCAGGGTTGTTTTGGCAGTATTGGATTCGATTAATGCATTCGGTTGTTTTGAAAATACTCATCCTTTAGCCATTTTGTGTACAGAGGGCGGCCAAGAATGGAGATCGTACAATGTTTACTTTTCGCAACAATTCACTCGAGCCTTCAGCTTCAAGAACTACTTCCTACAACCATAAATGTCATATGTTCAGTTGATCCTTATTGGCGAGCTTAAGCCCTGTTTCGGTGAAGTTTGAGAAAGGAGAACTAATCGAGAGCCTTCGGAGTCTATTCGCTGTAATTTCGCAGATCCAAGTGCTTGGCAGCTTGTCTTTCAACGACCCTATTCTGTCTTCGTGCCGATTTTTGAGAGGTGGTTCTTTTCGAGAGATTTTCAAGGAGATATCAACGCTAAATATATAAAAGCTACGCTTGAACAATTTCCTACGTGCTGTAGTCGGCTCGGTATCATTGTTACTAAGTGATACTTGGAGTCGTAATTTAGCAAGTAAACCTCGCTCAGACCACAAATGATTTTCGATAGCCCGAGGAGGCCATTTTCGCGTGTCTAGAAAAAATTGTGCGTAAAGTACGGGCTGTGTTATCTCAAAAAACATGGTTGATCGCCCCTTTCTCTCGGCATACATGTTTTGTTTCCTTCCGGAGTTCTTTATAAAGCCACTAAAGCCGTGCATCTGCAATTTTCTTTCAAGCTGGGCGAAGCTAACGGCACTGTGTGCATATGTTTTGACCACAGCTTAGAAATTAAGATTCAGGTCGGGTGCTAGAGTAATAAACCTCATAAATCAACGACCAGCGTACATGCACGTTTTAGTACCGACAAATATCTTGAGTGTGTATTCATTCGGTTACTCGAGCGAAAAGTGGCTTTCGAACCCTCTTTAAATTTTCAGTGGTAGGTGAAAACATCTTGCCAAGGGTTTTAAATATTCAGCGATTAAACTAGGACCGATCAAGCCAAACTCTCTCCGATGATTGGATTAAGTTATTAACAAACATTCCATCCTTGTTAGCTCGTAGTTTTGTTATTTTCTTCGTGTAGACATGTTGTTTTATGTGTAAAATTCATTTGTCTTTCATGGCCATTTGCCAGGCTCCAAACGAAAGGCCGTTTTCAAGTGTGATCCGCACTTTGAAAAACTCGCAGCGCTCGGTTGATATTCACAAGATCTCTTAAAGCTTATATAACTGAAAAACCATTTATTCACATTAAAAATGTTCCCACCTCGTTTTCACTCATTTCTTAACTTTCCTCTGAATATGCCTTTGTGAGAAAAACTAATGGCAGTTCGAGTTTATAATTTCGTTTTGTGAACACTGGAATTGAATTCTGTGTTTCATTTTCAGTAAACTGTTCCTTGAGAAGATCGAGCTAACATGGGGCAATATTTTATTAATGGTTTGTCGATTCGGGCTGCAAATCTCAACAACACCGTTTTCTCGTTGTTAAAACAGCTTTGTTTAATTTTGTACCTTTTCGCCACTCTTGTGTGTTTTAGAATCCCAGAGGACTTCCCTTGTTTGTTGAATGAACAATATCTAAAGGTTCCAGACCAATATATCTGTCTTTCTGTTGAGAGATGTTGAGTGTGTTCTTTCGGGAGCCCATCTTTGTTTCTGTGGCAATCGCCTGAGCTTTGAAGTATGCGAATGCTTCTAGGCACAAGTTATTTGATAGACACTCTTTGTCCATTTGACAGGCTTGCTAAAAGTGAAAGAAACATTTTTTTTATTTTCTAATTTTGTGTCTGTCAAATTTCTTGTTCAATATTTTGAAGCCTTTCATGAAAATTAGATACACTATCACATGAAGTGCTTGGGATAAGTATAAACTTTCAGTTTTGTGCCCTATATTGCCCACTGATATTTTTATCTCACATTTAAAATCCCTTTTTATTCTCAACCACATCTCTTTGTAATGGTATACTACAGACTCAAAATCAAGAGTGATTCTGTGAGCACTAGCACTTTAATAATCACCAGTATTAAAATTTACTGTGTGAACTACAGTTTCAAATTTTGGTTTTTTTTTTCATTTTGTGTGGGCATTATAGATGCCAGATTGCCTGTGGATTATGTTTTAAAGGTTGGTTCTCTTATGGGGTTGTGCAATATTAATCAACTTCACAAACAAGGGGTGTAGATGTTCTCATTTTCATGAATGTTTATATCCTGGGGTCTTTTGGTGATAAAAATTTATCTTTTGACTCAGTTTTAAGTTCATCTGTGTATAATTATACAGTACATTCTTGGCATGATAGTATGCAGTAGAGTGTTCCAGGCCTTCAGACTGTGGGGTCCAGAAGTAAGTGAAAGCTGGTACACGAGGGAAAACAAAATTTTAATTTTGAGGGAAAAAAGAAGAGACAGGGTAGAGCTACTTAAATTTTGTGTTCCAGAACATTTGCATTAATTTTCTAACAGGCCTGTAAAAGCCTTCCATTGAAGATCAGCAGCTTACTTCCTTGACATACAATCATGTAAGCTTGAAATTTTGTAGAATTATTTGCTTACTAACGTGTGGCCATTCCATTTCAGTCACGGGGCCCTAGCAAGCCTGACCTTCTTGTAGATGCCAGGCGATCACACAAGAGCTCAAAACGGGGCCTCGAAAATGGGATAAATGGAAAGAAACGGAAATCTGAAAAACGGAGAGCCAGGGTGAGTCACATTGAAAATTGTAATTGGTGTAAACAGAATGTGGTTGAGAAGTTACCAAATTGCATGATCTATTCAAGTTATGCCTGTGAGTTAAATGGCTGTTGCTGTGAGAATAAGGACATTGTTGGACAGCTGCCGACAATTATAGAAATATCATGCCAGGTTTGTCATTCCAAAGAATCAAAGAAACCTGAGTAATTAAACCAGTTAGAGCTTAAATTTGTCATGCATATTCATAATGGGCCTTGTGACTATTAAAGCGGGTGATGATTATATTGAAATAATTCCCTGGAAGATATAATGCACTCTCCTGTGTCTGTTTGTAAATTTCACCTGTTTTGAGTTGCAAATTTACATGATGCTCTTGGGTAGTGTTTTGTCTTTTCATCCTAGAGACTTCTGGTCATTTCTGTCCAGTTGCTAAACCACAGAATGTTATACTATGTGGGATGCCAATTACACTGTTTACCTTTTAGTTTAAATTTAATTTTGAGAGCAGGTAGACATCTAGCTACAAACACATTTTATACACATAAAGTGTTGGATTGTCAACTCGCTTGACTAAGTCACTGAAGGAGAAGTGACTGAAAATTTTGCCGATGTGAAAAAGCAATTTAGTTCAAGATGTACAAAAGGTAATTTTGGTTACACTTTCATGTTTCGTCAGTTTATTGTAAACCAAAAGTTTATCCAAATTGTTCAACAATACAGTTGTTTGCTTATCATTCAGATAAAGCTGATAAACAAAAACTGTTGTTTCACTGATGATAGAGGCATGAAACGGTGCATTCTTGAGTAGAGAATTTGACACCCTTGCTGTCAGTATCCATGTTCAAAGCTGAAGTCGAAATACTGTGTTTTGTTTTTCAAAATGTTAGAGAAACAACAGCACCATGTGAGTGTGCATCATCTTCTGTGATGTTTCATCATTTAACTTTAGGATTTCATCCACAGACTCTAAAGCTAGAACAACTTTGAAGGTGAAAGAGTTAAAGCTTGACTTGGTACTTAAACTACATTAGAATATTCAGATTCCCATCTGAAAATTGTCTCAAGTCATTTGTATTCATCAAAAGTTTGCAGTTTGTTTAATTATTTAAGTATATGCCTAAAGATCAGTAGGTGTAAATCAGGAAAATGTCTGTTGTAAGTAAAATGTAAATTACAGAGCATGGACAGTGGTTAGCTATCAGCTGGTATGGGTTTTGTGGTTCAAATTTTATTTTGGTTTGATTTTTATTTTCACTTGTCTTATACTCATTGTAATAGATTACTATAAACTGAAACAAAAGAAAGATAACACAAAGAAAAATTGAACCAAAACCAAAATTGAACCACAACTTGTGTGTATGATGTGAAAAATGTGGGTGCCCTGTGAGCTTAGGTGAGAATAGCAGTTGAGTCAATCCAATGTTATCTGACCAAATTTGTTAGGTCCTTTCACTTGGTGTCCATGCATGTGCAAAATCGATTTTTAGCTCTTTTGTTGTTTTGATCTTATAAAGAACTAGGGTTTAAAAACAACAATTTGCATCATCAGTGTACAGGTATGAATCCTGTGAGATTAGTAGAAATCATGAATTTAGTATGCGTAGTGGTTAGAGTCTAAGCTCAGTGGCCAGTGGTCAAACATCTCACCACCACACAGAAGGCCGTAATTGGCATTCTGGTCAAAGCCTGTAACTTTTTCATTGTTCCATGCTCATGCAGGGCTCAATAAAATTCCCGTCTGGTCGTCCGGGACAAGTAGATTTTGTGGTCGGGCAAGCAACTTTTCAGGGTCACTTGACTGACGGGCAAGCGCCCAGGCAAAACCTCCATCAAATTACAGTTTAAGTCCGTCGACTAAATGACAAATAATAAAGCACTAACAGCGTACACAACCGTGTAGCAAAGCTGCAGTAATTTTAAAGTTAAATATCAATCTGGTCTAACGTTTTTATCAGTTGTTTTATCAGTCATGTAATCGCTAAAAAGGACTTTTTCTAAAACAAGATGTTTTGTTTCAAAGTGCATTGAAGCACTTCAGCTTTTTCATCTACAAGTATTACACACAGATAATCGGTTTTGGTAACAGTAATCAATCAGTTGTTAAAATCACTACCTGACCTAGGAATCGGTAGACAAAGTTCAGTGAATGTGTAATGAAAACGCTGCTGTTCCTTTAACGATTTTAATTGGCTCGGGCAAGCAACTCCTAAGACTTGCTTGCCGGAGGGCAAGCTAGAATTCAAATTTTTGTTGAGCACCATCATGAGATGCCAAACGCCACAGACTCAGTAAATATGACCTACACCGTATGCTCGCTACGAGTCTCCCAGTAGCGCAGTGGTTAGAGTGTCCAACTGGTGTACGGAAAGTCATGGGTTCGATTCCTGTCAGGGACTCAGATTTTTTTCTTTGTCCCATGCTCACGACATGCTGAATATTCCATCTTTTCTTATTGTCACATGTTTAGTATTTCATTTTATGGAGATTAAAAATTGCCTTAGATCTCGCTTTCTCCATAATCGTGAATCACTCAAGACATTCAGTTAAGTGAGTGTAATTTTTGGTTTGGATTTTGGTTAATAATTCTGATCACCACCACCCTTTCAACACCAACTGTTTTTCAAGTCTGTTTCAAACATGGCATTGTTTTAGTACAAAGTGGTGTCATTGGATTTTTTAATGGAAGCTACTCATAGCTAGCCTGCATGATAAACAACCTAATGTATTTAGCTGCAAAGTGCATGAATGCAAACAAGAGAATTTCATAGAAAAGAAAACATTCAGTCAATTAAAAATAATCTTGTTTTATTCAAAGGATTGGAAAAGAAATAAAAACTGTGAAATGCTGCATCATTCCAACCAAATACTGTAGTGTATGTTTGTGTTAAAAAATCCAGAAATTATTTGTTGTGTTTTACTGGTGTTCTGATATCGAAGTATAATTATTAGGGTAACAGTTTTCCTTGCCTTGTTTTATTTTCTTGTGTGGCAATATGTATGTAGTTATTTTTATAATCTTATTACTTTCAGCAACTGTATTCATATTGTTTAAGGACAAGATCAGGAAGTAATTTCAGTTGAACCAGAAGAATTTACCTTCCAATTTTTACCCAGCACAGTAACAGTTACCAACAGTTGTTATCAATTAATCTCAAAATTTTCTTACTGAACCTAATTTTGGACAAATTCATGGCAAATTCATAAAAGAATACTACCACAAACAAAGATTGGCCCATAATGTGTGTTGTGTCTTTTTTGTTTTATTTTAGAAACAGCACGATCCCAAACCTAAGGATAGTGACTCGGAGGAGGAAGCTAGTGTAGAAAGAAAGAAACCTGAGGGCTCCTGGTTCCCTCCTCAGCGAGAGAAAGGACCTGGCAATACAAGTGACGTAAGTTGAGCTCTATAGGTATGCTTTTTGGCTGTCTTCAGGGTGAAGTAGCAAAACACTGGCTTAAATGGTGCCTTTCCTTTAATTTGCTTTCATGAGTGCTTAAACTGGAAAAATATGCTAAATTTAGCTTTGCAAAATATAAAAAACCAACCATACCAGATAAAAGAACTGTGAACTCAAAAGCTTTCATTTGAATGGTCACACCCATTTTGCCCATAGACTCAAACATTCAAACCATCTTGTACTCCCTCAAAAGTTACCTCCAGAAAAAAATAGAATGCTGGAGTTCAAGATAAGGTATTAAGTTACCGGGTGCCTTAAAAGATAGCAAGTTTAAGATTTGGGATGGTTGGTGTTTAATGTACCTTACAGCTGATGGGGTATTTTGGGAGAACTAGCACTGAATAATTGTTTGTATGGTTGTTGTCTCTACCCTGCTCCATGCTCAAAATCCAAAGTGTCATTTTAAACAAACACGGGATACTTTAGAAATGAGTGAACAGTAGAATAATTCTGAGGCTGGTAAGCGTCACAGAGTCATTGGATACTAAAGTGGTGGCTGTTTCAAGTTTGAAAACAGGTGCTGTAGTTAACAGTGTTCTTTTTTATTTTGATGGTGTGCATCATACAAAGTGCATTACTTGGCTCTTTCAGTAGGAGTGTATCAGCTATTGTACTAGGACCCAGGCCCACAGCAGACTGTTTCCACCCATCAATCATTTTAACTATTTATTTTTGGCCAATTGCATCATTACTGCAAACTGTAGCAAGGCATGAACAGCATGGTTCAAGTTGTTTTTAATTCTTCTGCCGACAGGACAATTCAGACTCTGCCAGCTCAGATAAAGGATACTGGGTAAATACACTTTCTATTTCTCGTTAAATTCTTTTCTTGGGTGCGAAACCAGGAGTTGTTTATCCTTATTGTTTTTATTTTTGCTCAGTTTTCTCCTCCACAAATACCAAAATTTCTACGTTTGTTGGTTCAGGGAGCAGTGTGAGAAGAGCCACCCAAATCCAATTCTATTTTTGTTTTCTAAATATGTGGCCTATTTTGTAGAATTTGCCTTTTAACAGCCTGTTTAATTTGCTTATTTTCTAGTGTGACACTGAAAGTGAAGGTGAAAGGGTAAGAAAAATACTGTAATATTGATTGGTCATTGTAGTGTTTGTTCTGTGACTGGCACATGTAGCTAGGTCTTCGGTAACTACTAAGTGGACACACTTGGGAAATAGAATACAGTCACCATATCTGGTGTCAAATGGTATGTTAGCACACACTCGATACATGTATTACCCTTAAGGTATCATGGTACCCCAAAATTGACCATGTTTTCGAAAAATACACTTCTGTCATTTTCAGATAGATATTATTCAAACCTCTCTTTTACAAAAAGTTTCAGGAAAAAAGATTGTTTCTACGCAAAGTTATGGACGAAAAAAGATTTGTGGCATTAATTTTCTCTAATCATGTGTTGACAGTCATCTGTCAACAACGCTGAAAATAGCATGTGACATAACAGGGCCCCGATGTTTTGACACGCGATCGATTGCGTAGCAGTTCCCGCTTATTTGGAGTGTGTTTACAAAGTGGCTTCGATCATATCTGTGAAAGAGAGAGAGAGAGAGAGAGAGAGAGAGAGAGAGAAAAGATCGAGCGTTGAGGAATTACTTGCGCTTCCTGACTCCTCACTTGTCAGTGTGATAAGCTTCGACTGCCAGCTCGCCTTTTGTAACGCGAACGGCGAAAAACAACCCATCCATTCAAATTCCATAACATTTCTACAAAGCCAGACGTATCAAAGAATCAACTTGGCGCCAAGGACGGCATGTCCAGGAAAGTACGGAATTTGTCTCCAGTAATAAAGAAGTTTATTTTTTTCCCAATTGCTCGCATTTGTGACAGGATGTTCTCTCTTAGATCTTGAGCCGAACACGTGGCGGCTTCTTCGCAGATTTCAATGTACTTTCCTTTCACCTTTCCTTTCGTCTTTCAGGTCCCGGCAGCTTGGGTAGTCTTACCCAGCTCAAATGATGATGCCTTCGGAATTTTACAGCCGACGTGATATTATGACTTTAAAATTTCCGTTTATTGCGTTTGAAGACCCTTTGAACGGCACTCGTACTCAACGAAAGTCGCTTTCCAACATAAAAACACGCAGAATTTGACACCATTCTTGTCGGCATGTTTGTGCTATTGTTGTAAGGCGGTAAGTTGAGCCTCCCCTCTGTCAACCGCAGGTAATTATCCTGACACCTAGGTGTTTTAATCTCCTCAGACTGGAAAAAGTTTCCAAATCATATTTTGGCTTTTTTCTCGAAACTAATTTGTCAAGAAATTGGGTGCACATTTTAAGTTCGCGTTCAGCGAGTTTTCAACCATTTTAGCTCAAATTTGGCGACAATGTTGCCACATAATTTGATACCAAAACCGTGTCTCCGAATTTTATTTTTTGCTTTCATTCAAAAGTTATGAGCCGTAAAAGAAAGAGGAGAGGTGTTTCTTCGAACTTCAAAGTTTAACTGAGTGCAGAAAATGAACCAGGCCAGATACAAAAATTCCGAGACACGGTTTTTGAGACAAAGGTGTGAAGAATTCGGCGCGATGTTCGTCTTTCTCTCCAGATCATTCTCGACTGGAACGGAACCGATTTTGTGAACGATGTACTTTTTAAAAACGTAGTCTCTATTTTCGACACAGTTGTCTTTTTTCTTTATCTAAATACGTTTTCGTAATCTTCAATTATTAAGCTTTCAGAAAATATATAGTTTGTTAGGGTCCTTGTGAAACGCCTGACGCTCAAACGGTGAAAACGCAATGTTGTCATTTGGGGTACCCTGATACCTTAACTTAAGCGATACTTTTCTGTTCATTTGTGTCATTGAAACTGGTAAACATGATCAAATTCTTACAACCCCATATTTTACTCAGTGAACCTCAAACAAGTTTTTGAAAACAAATAATATCTGTAGGTGCTTGCCCAAGAGAAAATTTGCTCAGCAGACAAAACGTTGGCCCGAATTTCAGCTGTCTTTAAACCAGACAAGATGTCTGAAATTCAGGCTAACCATATTTCAGAATGGTGCCAAAAAGGTAAAACCTTAGTTTGTTTGAGTTCAAACCATCCTACAAGTTCAGTAGAAGTTACTACTTTTCTAGACAGTGAAGCAGCTGAGTATGATTTGTAGCTTCCCTGGTTCATTTGTTATAAGGTGACAGGTTATAATTATTTTCATACAACATGCTACAACAGAAATTGCAGTCAAAGGAAGGATATTTCCTGTTTCTTTATGCAAGCTAAATGTTGTGAAAGATATGATGTACTTGTCCATCTTGGCCACTGTCCCCCAACAAAGCCTATCTGTTAATAAGAATCCACTGAATAAGTACAGGTTTCTTTTTACTGTATTTAATTTTCGCTTTAGCAGTGAAAGAGGAAGTATCTTTGAGTTTCCTTGTCCATTTTATTTGTTTGTTGGAAGGATGATAGGGGTCCTTATTAAGTTTTAATTGTGAAATGTATCATGCTGTTCTCTTTTGTGTAACAAATGTTTTGTAGGGTTGTTCTGCCTAATCAAAAAATGGCTCAATTAGCAAATTGTCATTCCAGGTGACAAGTTGCCACATTGTAGGCATTATCACCCCTCCCCACCTAAAACCAGATCAGAAAAGTTGCAGGGTTTAATTTCAAAACTGTCAAGAAAGGTCAAGAAAGCAGCTGAACAGTTCAGTTTTTACCAATCTACGTGTTAAGCAGTGAACTGAGGGGGGGAGGGGACCTTGCAAATTCCTGGCTCTCATTGTTGATTGAGGCAGAACTTTAAGAGAAAGCTACAATGTATCTGACAGCCACAACAATTGAAAGTAATTTCAATTTTTGTGTGGGAACAAGCCTCTTATTCCTAGTTTTCCTCATGGTTAAAGTTGTGTTTGTTATCAAGAGCAAATGAAGATAACCGTTATTATTGTGAAATTAACAAAATTGCCAGCCGTCTTTTTATTTTCAAGGCACGTACCTTTTAAAATGAGACATTGCATTAAAAGGCAAGATTGAGTCAATTTATTATTCTAATTGCAAATTTGCGTGAAAGCATACTAGACATGGTGGAGCTTCAGCTGTAAAAGGCACTTATTAAAAATAATGGTATTGACTGCTTATTTTTAATATTCTTAGATGTCAGAGAATGAGTCTGCAGTAACAACATCTGCGCCAAGCAGTAAGTCACAGATTAATTGTCTTTGTCTTTGTCTTTGTCTTTGACCAACAAGCCAATTCTCAATCGCTTTAAGCCTCCTTTTAAGATTGAGGCCTGGTGCTCAATGTTTTATTGTGAAAGTTAGTTTTTATTCATCTGCTAATAAAACTCATTTTTGATCCAGATCTTGTTTTGATGAAGAGACTTCAAGCAGCTGAGAAGTGGTGTATTGGTTGACGTGTTGCAGTTTTTTAGTTTGGGTTTTCCTACTAAAAGTAAATCAGTAATGACATGAGTAGTAACATCAGTTCAAACAAATTTACGGGTAGGCAGCAACTCGGGTGAAATTGCTGGATGTATTATAGCTGGTAAAAGCTGCATTTTATGTATGGATATACATGGAATCTGTATCATCTAATTATAAGAGTATGTCCTTTCCAATAGCAGCTTACAATGTTTATGTCAGCAGTGTCTTGCCCCAGCTTTGCTCACATACTACACTAGTGTTTCATTTTACAGTAGACTGCTTTAATCTTGTTAGAAGAATAAGCCTCAAACTTACAGCTTTCTAAGCCACTTACTATGCATAGAGAACTGTGGCATTTGTTGATACATGGATAGTATCCCTTGATGACAGAATCATGTATTGCAAGACACTCCTCTTCTAATGAAAATATGGTCACTGATAACTATTGCATGTTGCGGTATGTTTTTTTTTCAGCAATAGAATATTAAGTGATCTTATAGTTACTTCATACATGTAGATCTCTGCTCTTTGTTTTAATTTATAGGTTCACTGTTAAGTGCTAAACCATTAGTTAGCACATCCAAGGCCAGCTCCACTGACACCTCTGATAAAGAAGCTGAAAAGAGTACACCAAAACCACAGGAATGGACAGGGTAATTATCAGTGAATGTAGGATTTTTTTTAAATTGTGCTTTTTAATAACAAACAGTTGTCAAACTAACAGGAGTAAAAACCCATGGCCTTCAAGGGCCAGGCTAGTTGTTCAACACTAAGCTGAATAGGCAGGCCTTCTGACAGGGTGCGGGAGAAAAATTAAAATTGTGCGGGATTTTGGGGGCAAATTGTGCGGGAAAAAACGTCGATTGTGCGGGGAATTGTGCGGGATTGCGTAATCTTGTGACGAACCAAATATTCAATCTCCAGTGTTCTAGCCAGATCCGACAGGGAGGAAATTCTGTATAAATGAAAAATGCGACTAAATTTCTTTCTTTGGCGATAGAAATATACCCAGCAGTTGCCAATTTGTGGCTTTTTTTTTCTTACCAAAGCGTACTGAGTTTGACTCAAAATTGTGTCTGTATAAACAAAATCACGTTGCGTGACACGCACGATAAAGTCGATCGTTTAGCAAAATAAAACTTCAGCATAAAATATTTCCGATCTCAACAAGTTCCTTTGTTAAAAAAATCCCTGCAGTTTTGCTGTCTTAAATTAATAGTATGTAGTGTGAATAATTCCCCGTAAAGGTTCACAAATTCTTCGAAGTTAGCCGCAAAAACACAACCCGACATGTATGCAAATTACGTGCTAGATGTGATTTGATACAGTGTTTGATGGCATGTTTGCTTTTCTCAGCAACTTACCAAGTAGATCGTAGAACTTGCATTTTCGTGAATGAAAATGCCTTTCACGTGAATGAAAAAAATCAAATCTAGTATGCAGATCATGCAGTTTATGATTCAGTTTCTTTGTCAATTCGCAAATTCGATAAGTCCTTTGCAAAAATAATTCAGAAACAGTGACAGTCATTTCGGCACCACGGTTCATTTCTTCGGTATTTCTTCTTTGTTCTCGGCATATTATTTTTTTAAAATTACTGAACGAGGAAGCAATACGCTCGAAAACAAAACCCGATTACTGAAGTTGACTAAAAGTAGGTCGAACTGACACTAGTGCCCAGGCCGCTCAGAGTGACGAAAGAACGCCTTGCGTTTTACATCTGCTCGAGCGATCGAGGAAAGTGAGGGATTTCTCGATTGTTTTGGAAGGTAAATAGCCTGGAAATAACCTAAAAAGTTTTTAGGAATCTTGGTAATCAATAGGAGACCTGATGTAATTAAATGTTTCAGCAAATCTTTCAGTATTGTGTGGGATTTTGCGGGGTTTTGGGAATTGTGCGTTATTGTGCGGGTTTGACCAAATTGTGCGGTCCCGCACCCGCGCACCCTGTCAGAAGGCCTGAATAGGGGACACATAGTGAGCAAGACTTTAGAACTTGGTTCAAATAAGACTGTATTTTATGCAGCAAACATTACAATGACAGCTACTGGACGCTTGAAAGATGGACAGAAACTGATAAACTGAGGGAGCTAAGGGTAATTTTCAGATAAACAGCATGGAATTCCCCCCCCCCTCCCCACCAATTTCACACTTTAAAAAAATTAACCAACTTGTACATTTACAGATATCCACCAAATAGTTACTTGGTTTTATTCATGCACCCCATCAAGTAGAAGTTTGTGATATTCAATAATTGTTAACCGGCCGTCGCCACATGGTGACCGCCGGTTTATAAAATGGACACGGTTTTTTTTTTGCGTCAGTTGGCTTAACATACTAACAAAGTGCTGTAAAGCTTGTGGTACGGGTGCTCAAGAGCGGTACTGTCTTATATAAGACGCATGCGCTTATTAGTCTGCTGAATGTTACCTTCGTGTGTTCTTGTCTTTAAATTTACAGTATTTAAGATATGAACGGCAAAGGGTTGTTAAGTTTGGGGTTTCTGTATTTGTCTTGTACAGTACCGCTCGAAAGTATTGGTGCATTTTCCGCGATACTGCCGCGGTGGAATCGCAGTTTGTATCTCCGGTTTGACCTCGGGAAAACCTCGTCTAACTTCTTTGAAAACTCCGGTTTTACCTCGGTTTTTTGCGGTCAAAAATACCGTGGTAAAGAATAGGACGCGGTGGTGTTTGAATAGCCTTTTGTTTCCTTTGTTTCAAAGATTAATTAACTTCAATAAGCGAGACGTCACGCGCCGACGATTTTAAGATGTGATAGATTTCACATGATCATTGCTTTTACCGTGATTCACAAACCGTGACTTCTGAGCACTTTTGCCGAACGCTAACCTTAGTCGAAGAAAGAAATGGAAACTCGTGCTACTTGCAACAGCTAGAAGAAATAAAACGGATATCATAGAGATAGAATTGTTGCGTTACATACCATCTGACGTTCATTGAAAAGGTCAGATTTCACCCGTTATGCAAATTTGATGCGCTTTTGAACTGAAACTAACTCAGGGCTATATATCACTATTTCTTACAAATTCTTTTACAGTTGGCATTGTCTTTGGGTTTCAACATGAGTTTCATTTACTATTTCAATTATCATCGAAGGATTAAGTGCGCAAAAGATCTAGAAAGGTTCGATTTGTTCCCACATCACTCGCACAATTTATTTTGAGACTCACAGTATGCAAATTCAAATTCAGTACAATGCTCCGTGAACTAAAAATAATCTCAGGAAAAAACTCTAATTCTCTTTCTAACATCATAACTTTCGCTTTTTAGTTCAAGTTACATTCAGCAGTTTCGCTTTTGACGGCATGTTTGAGTATGGCAAAGGCATATTTCAATTCTGAAATTTTTAGCTTACGTCGCATTCGACACGCAAATTATTCACGCAACGCTTGGCACCACATAGTCATGTGTTTGCCGACTAAAACTGTTTTTTTTTTAAATTAAGAACATGTTTTACTTTACTATTGAATGTGTCAGCTTCTGTTCGTTCGCTCGAAGTTTGCTTGCGGCTGCCCAACAATCCATTCTATTGTGATTGTGCATGATTGTGGCGCCTAGTCCCGCTGTCTGGCAAAGTGTGAAACGAGAACCTCTCGTGTTGTATCGCACGGACTACCGGCTTGCTCGAAAAACATTTAAATACATCGGCTTGCTCATAGCTCTTCTTAAACGATCTAATACCAATAAAAACACAATCTTTAAAGTTCTTTATTTACAATTTGCAATTATTGCACTTGGTGATAAAAACACCTGCAATGCCAAGCTGGCATGACAGCACACGATCGAGTCCGAAATCGGTTTTATCACGAAGCGCAATCTTGTGAAATTATACTGCTAACCTTTTGTCTATTTGCTCCTTTGAGAATATTAGCGAGATTAAGTATAAACAATGCCAAAACAATAGAAATCAGCCACCATTGTTTGGTTACCGAGGCATTGCCGCGTCAAGTCAGCCGCGGTATTCGGTCACTTTCGTCCTTACCGAGGTTGCGGTTTTCGTCCCACTGCGGCAAATTCGAGGAAAACAAAATGGCGGCGGATGAGATTTCGCCACGTGCTTCTGCACCAATACTTTCGAGCAGTACTGTATGACGCATGCGCAACTGAGTAAAGCAACTAATAGGATTGAATGTAAAATTGGCTGTGTTGTCTAGTCAGTGGTAGCCTCCCACGCAGTCGTTTTTAGGGGAGTCGTATTACCCTCCTCTCCACAAACGCCTGCTTACCCGAGTTCGACATTCCTTTCCGCCGCTTAGCCAATCACATTGTACCTACTTATGGCTGGTAGGTTGACCTTGACCGCAGGACGCTTTTGCGGGAACACATGCAGATAAACAGACGCGCGGTATAAATTTTAAAATGTACAGTAAAAGGTCATCTCAAAATCCTTCTTGATTGCAGGGATAACTAAGTCATCTAAGCTTTCAAATGGCAAGTTAAACTTCAAAATCAGTGCTTAGATTTTGATGAAATAATTTTATTTATGTGCTCGATAAACCCTGTTTAGGCATAATATTTACGACATCGTGTTGCAATCCCACGCGGCACTAAATTTTTCCAAAAGCATTAAATCACTGATTAAATGCGGGGATAATTTTAACTACACTCTCTGAGCTCTCAAATGGTTCATTTAACTTAGAAGTGTAGGATTATCTATACTCTATAAGCTTTCAAATGCAACATTAAACTTAGAAATCCCTCGAGAGATTTTAAAACTGATAAATTCAACGCAAGAGATAAGCTCTGTGTAATCACAATGGTGATTGTAAACTAGACTACGCGTTATAAACTAGGACTAGCAGTCCCTTCTGTTTTAATAGGGAATATCGTGTGAAAAGAGCATGCAAACACACGTTGCAAAAACCTCCTTCGTCCCTCGACGCAAAGATAGCAGAAATGTTAATGGGTATGCCAGCGAATTTAGTATGATAGATTTCGCCGCCGAAACGCACTTGGTTTTTGTGCCATGTGTGATATTTTCATCTCATTCATCGGTTTATCATCTTGCTCTGTCCTTTGTCATCTTACCCTTTGCCTTTTCAAGTCGTAGAAGTCTCTTATTTCCCTTTGCATTGCATTGGCTCCAACAGTTTGAGAAGCGCTGAAGTCTTCACCGACCGTCCGTTTGATCAGGCGAACAAGATCAACAACGCTTTGTCAGAAAATTCGAACTCTTTCGATCGATAATGGGATAAAAGCGTCGCACAGGAAACACTTTCAATCACACGCAATATATTTTTTCCGATGTTTCAGCCATAATTCGCCATTCTAGAAGTAAAAAATAAATTATATTCCAACTTCCCGGCACCAGCATCTCTGAACAAAAACAATCACAGGAAATACAGAAGCGTACATTGTAACAATTAATTTGATTGGTCTTCGTCAGAAAATGCCTCAGTGGTGATTGGTTAGATTGCCTCGCAAGTAAAACAATGGGAAAGGAATGTCGAACTCGGGTAAGCAGGCGTTTGTGGGGAGGAGGGTAATTCGACTCCCCTAAAAACGACCTCGTGGGAGGCTAAGTCAGTGGTCATGGTGAAAAATTTTTAGCGCAGGAGTTTTGTTATGGGGATTGACATTTTTAGGGATGTAAAAATGTGGGAGTGGAAGGAATTGTGAATGTGAGGAGTATATCACGCTTCTGTGAATGTGATTTGCTTTGAAAGTTGCGTCTTATATAGTAGCGGTGCAGTTTCCCTAGGTGTTTTATGGGGGGACCGTTTCCGAAGTGGATCGTAAGTTTTCTCATTGAGTAACCTGTATTTCGCAGAGGAGAGAAATGACAGCTACGTTTGCAGATTATTAGCGCAGTAAGGAACGGTGGCTTAGGAAGAGAAGGGATTGGCACTATTATGATGATGCAATTAGTGGATTGCACCATCTATACATCATAGTTATTGAGAAGGGAGAGAGATGAGTGCTTATTTGAACGAGAAGTTGATTTTAATTGCATAAAGACAAAGAAGTCGGTCATTAATAATGAGATCTGTCTTTAAGATAGAAAATAACTGAATGTTATCGAGCGATGCATGTGGTGTTCGCTGTTGTGTTGGTTGGGTTGTGAGGTATTTTGTAAGTGCGTGGTCTGGTACGTTGTCGGTTGCGTTACGAATTCCAAGTCAACTTGTTTACTTTTGCAAGGGGATTCCCGGGTTAGCAAACCGGATTTAAAACATCACATCATGAGATATGCCTTAACGTGCCCCAGACTCTGGCTCGTGTTTATCAAGCAGTATATTTTTATTCTACTGCTATGTTCACTATTTGTTTTCATGGTCTAGGCACAACAGTAAATATCTCGTCACCCCTGTGTAAGCATCCTCAGTTGTGGGCGAGTTTATACCGACATTCAACGTTTGAGTGGATTTGCATTTTTCAGCAGAAATAAAAGCGATAAGAAAGATAAGCTGAGTCATCAGAGTTGAAACATTACGTCACCAGTAACGATATAGTCAAAATATTGTGTCACATAATCACACTTTTCGTCACACAGGTTTGTATAAATACAGGATCGCGCTAACATTTATAAAACCTAGGGATGGGGAGGGTCAGAACGGCCGGTTAAAAGGCCCATTGGGCTTTCTTGTTGTTGATCAAACCGCCTGATTCGTGGGGGCGCGGTGGTGTAGTGGTTAGCGTGCAGGACTTCAGATCTGAAGGTCGGTGGTTCAACGCCCAGTCCCTGCCATGTGTTGTTTCCTTAGACAAGATACTTTGCCCCACATTGTCTCTCTCCACCCAGGTGTATAAATGGGTACCGGCGACATACTGCTGCGGGGTAACCCTGTGATGGACTAGCATCCCGTCCAGGGGGGAGTAGCAATACTCTCAGTTGCTTCATGCTACGGAAATGGGGATAAGCTCCGGCCATGTGGGCCTCCTTGGCCCGAGTGCAACTTTATACTATGCTTAAACCGCCTGATTGCATTTCAGCTCATCAACTGTTACGTCTCAGCGGCCCAGCAGTCATGGCTCAAGCACATCAACAAGCCTGCACCTGGCACTGAGCACCACCACAACCATGAGCCACCCCATGACGCCAACATTTGGACGTGCCCATCCCAGCAGTCTGTTCCCACACTTCCCCTCTTTTCCCTCCCACCCGGGTGCCCTGGGGTACCCTCACGGACCGGCTGGCGAGTCACCTTTTCCTTATCCAAGTAATGCACTTAAGATTCAGATGCAGGCTCCACATCACCTCACCCCACCCCCCTGTCAAGTGATGGGCAAATAGAAATGTGGAGGGGTGGGTGGTGGTGTGGAAGCATGTGCTGGATCAAGCACTTTTGTGAGATAATTAGGCAGTTCTTGCACCTTGCACTAGTTAGTTCGTTTGATTGTTAATCTCCATCGAGTGTCATGTTACCAAGTTTAGTGAGGTTGGGAAAACTGAAAATCAATTGTACCACTTAGGTAGACTTTGATAGTTCAGGATTTTATCCACATACTAGGATAGAATATAATTTTAGAAAATTATGTAAATAAAGGCTCAGTAGTTTTTGTTTAATTAGTTACTATTTAGGTTTAGACTTGAAAGTTAGGACCACCTTATACAACATATGTACTAAACAGCACCAGAGGAAAGTACCGCTCCATAGCTTTGACTTGAATGGTCACACGTAAGAAATTTCACCCACACTCAAAAGTACAAACCACTTTGTACAGCACAGTGAACTGTACCACATGATTGTGCAGGCCACAAGGTTGTGATGGGGTTGTGTCTTTAGAGAGTGAATGAGAGTTGAGGCTCAATCCCACTTGAATATACTTTGCTTGTTTACTATATTCCTTGTGAAAGATTGAGTCTGTCTGGGTGAAATTTCTTACTGGTTCGTTTTTTTTTTTTAATTTATCAAGTCAGGGGTACATTCTATCTGCATTTTGGGAAGTTCTGATGCACTTTCTCAAGATTGTGAATTGACTTGCCATTTTCCACAGCTCCTGAATTTCTACGCCATGAACTGAACAACCGTTTTCTTCAGTCACATTCGGACAGAGTTCCTCCTGGTTTGAGTGCGTCACAGCTCATGCATTATGAGAATCATCAGCATCATCACCAACACCTTCACCAGCATCAACATCAGCATCAGCACTTCTACAGCAATGGTACACCAGTGGCAACTCCACAGGTACCCCGATCTACGGTAATTTGTTGGTTGTACTGTGCAACCTAGGCAGTCCTACCTTCTTTGAACTCCAGAAACTGGGTTAATTTATTGTTGGCTAAGTTGGCCAATCATTGCCCACATTTCTGTCATGTGACCTTCAAATGGATGAACATCATCCAACATTGTTAAATACAACCTTATTGTACAATGTTGAAAGACTTGGCCAAATGAATTGCACTTTGTTTACTTGTATTGCTCCTAAGAGTGCCTAAACTCAAAATTTAAGACAAATTTCAAATTTCATTTTGTAAAATACTTCAATATAAATAGTACCATGTAAAAGTACTGCTGAAGAGGTTTCGTTTGAATGGTCACAGCATATGATTTCATCCACTGGTTGAAAAGTTAGAAGCACCTTAAATGTCTCCATAACTTACTCTTGGAGTGAAAGGGTTAAACACTTAAGAACAAAAGAAAAGTTCATGAGACAGGAAAGTGTGTTCGTCTGGGTGAGTGTAGTCCTGAGAAGGACTGTTTGTGGTAACATTGGTCAACTGATGTTTCGACAACTGGAGCGGAAGTCATCATCAGAGTCAAGAGTCAGTCAATGTAGTACTTTTTAGGCCATAAAAGTTTGCTTAAAGGTGTATCTCTTGGGGAGGGGGAGGGAGAGGGCTGGACAGTCCATTCAGATTCCAAATGATTACATGTACAACTGTAGCTGGTTTTTTAGACCGTTCTGCACTTTGTAGGGAACTTGCAAATGATTCATAGTTTAGGTTTCTGTATGGTGAGGTCCTGCGACCTTTTATTTTCATTGACTGTAGTCTCCTGTGAGTAAGCTTTGGTGGTATTTCTTTTCTCTGTTTTTGTCAGCTTGGAATCTCTCCAGTTGATTCATGTTTTACTGCCCATCCTCCAATTCCTCCCCCTCTTACTCAAAAGGTACTGTTTTTTTTTAGTTCTGCTTACTAGATAGAACTGGAGGCGTGATGGTTAGTGCCGCCCCCGGGGGGAGGGGGTACTCCCAATAGTGGGCTATACCGGAAAAGGCGTGCCTTTTTCAAGCTCACAGTAAACTAAAGGATAGGGAAAATTGTCATTTTAGTATATGGAAGGGTTGCAAAATTGGCTGCGCAGTGGAAGAGATGGTGGCTAAAGCGAAGTTTATAAAAATTTTGGCAGAGATGACAACTTGAAACACATAAAAGTTTGCACCCTCTTAGCAACTGAACCAGAACCACTGAAAATCTGGGGAAAATGTGACGATTATAGGAAATTCTATTGTTATGGCTTATCCTTGAGGAAAAAGAAAGGGGTGCAATATTGCTCTAGGTATATGAAAGGGGTGCCATTGTAGTAAAAATTAGTATATTAAAGGGTAAGGGTTTGAACCTCCGGGTGGATCCTCCCCATATGAAACATTATTGAATATCCCCCCCCTCCCCGGTTAGCGCGTTGGACTTCAGACTTCAGAGGGTCGGTTGTTCAAAGCCTGATCTCTGCTATCGTGTTGTTTCCCAAGACAAAAAACTTCTCCAGTGTCTCTCTCTATCCAGGTGTATCAATGGCTACCTGCAATAATAGTGCTGTTGGGGTGGGGAGGCAGGGGGAGACAATGCACTTGCATCCTGTCTGGGGAGGGGTGGGAATACTCCTGGTTGCTTTAAGCTCCGGTCATGTGGATGGCCTGTGGCTCATATCTGACATAACCACTAGACAGAATGCTCTTCTAATGGCTTTTTGTAGGACAATCTTTGTTTTTATCTGTGTTCTTGCCTCACCCCAGAAGCATATCTTCTAAAAAAATTGACGTCTTCCGGGAAATGACAGCAACTTACTTATGAAAAGAATTTGTTGAATATCGAATGAAATTTTTTCTTGCAACCATTTGTATGACAGGGTGGCAAGAGTTGCCAGCCTGCCATACAAATGTCTGTAAGTGCTTAAAATATGTCGTTTGAAGCAAGTTTCCACCCGTTTCCTCTGAAACTTGGTAGGGTAAGTAAATGTTCTGTCTGGCTATGATATGGTTTATCAAGTGAATTTCAAATGTTATCAGATGTAGAGAATGATGTCAGTTCACTCTGTTTCCTGGTAAAAACTGGTTGCACACTATCAACAACTTTCTATCCAAGAAACAAGAACCTGTTTTGAAAGGTTTTCAAAAATTTCCAAACTATGGTTTCTGGAATCCGTTCATTCTTTGCCCTGCCTTGAGTTTATAAACAACCCTTGATTTTGATTCCTTTCTTGTTCGTAGAAACCTGGCAAGTGGTGTGCAACGCACGTTCAGATCGCCTGGCAAGTTTATTATCACCAGCAAAAGGTAGGATGCCGATCCGACTTTCTTCTGCGTTGCAGAGGTTTTGGCCTTTCTAACATGTGGGTTCATTTCTATCTATATGTGGGTTTGACCATAGCACAACCAATAAAACATCCATGTTATTAGATTAACATTATGTTATTATTAGTTATTATTAGATTAACATTTAGACGAAAACCTTCTAAAAAGTCATTAGAATAGCGCTCATGTGGACGGATCTCAAGATCTTGAAGGATTTTCATAATAATGAAAATAATAATAATATTATTATTGTTATTATTATTATTATTATTATTATTATATAGACAAGAGTGTTTTAGTGGAAAATAGACCACTCGTAAAGTTCATACGAAACTACATCCGGGACTCGAGTGGCGTATTTTCCATATCCTCACTAGTGAGGATATAGATGACGTCATTTCCCACCTTTACACTCTCTTTGTACAAAACTACCCTTGTCTATATAATAAAAAGAAAATTACACAGTGGCTTGAAGATATGAATGTTATTTTCTCGTGGTAAAAAAACAATATTATTTTTACTCGCCGGCCGCGCTCCTTCGTAAAATATTGTGTTAACCACTCGAAAATAAAATTCATATCTTTGCGCCACAGTGTAATATCCTTATTATTATTATTATTATTATTATTATTATTATTATTATTGTTATTATTATTATTACTATTATTGTTATTATTATTATTGATTGGGGGGGGGGGGGGGTGCTGGCAGCCACCTTTGATCTTGCCACTTTTGGACTCTACATTGGCTTCAAGTGAACTTGGATACCATTTGAAGTGCCATGGCGTTCAAAACGCTATGGCACTTGAAATGCAAGAATATTATTTAAAGAAAGAAACATTACCGAAGTTGAGAATTAAACAAAAGGTTATCCCACTCGCGGTTGTGGGATATGAGGTGATCGTTTATCACCTTATATTCAACGCACGCTCGTGAAATAGTCGTTAGTTATTCGGGCTGCCGCTGGCGAGGCAAGCAAGCTTAAGGCAGGTGTCTTTTAGTAACTCTCTGCAGTTTTTCTCATTCGTCTTGTAACATAACTGTTGTTGTCCATTTCCTCTACACAGGTACAGGCAGAATTACACAAAGATCCTCATGTAAAACCAGAGCAAGTGTCCATTAGCAGATCGGGTGGTTGTCTCTCACTACACTCTCGTCCCAGCACTCACGACGCGCCGTTTCACGTCCATGGTCCTGGATCCGTGAGTCCAGGCACCGCGGCCCCGATCCCAGCAGGTTTGTTTTGTACTCCTTTTAGGTTTTCATTTTGAAAATTTCGGATTTCCAGTTACTGATCAAATCTTAAGTAAGTAATTATTTTATTAATCCAAGTGTTTGTAGCTCTTTATTCGATGTCATGCCTGTCCCCAGAGGTATTATTTAAAAACCATTTTATTGAGTGGCAGCAGTTTTTAAGTGCAAATTAGACAAGTTGTTTTCTAAAATTATCGATAAGGTTTGATTTTTCTTCCAAATCCGCAATCGTTAAATTTATTTTGTTGAACATTCTGCGCATAAACGGGCTCGAAATCTTTTTGAGAAGCACACGTCAGGCATTTCCCGGCAATTTGAATTAAAAACGTACGCACTTCACAGCTATTAATTAAAGAGGTAAGGAAGGTTTATGTGGCAGATAGCCTGTAATGTGGCCATCTCTTTGCCCTTAACCTTTCGTTTACAATACCTGTTCCTTCACAGCTGGTCCATTTTTAGCTGGAGCTCCTATTCCTGCAGGTCATAATTCCAGTCACGGTCTCGCACCCTTTGGAGGTGGATCCATGGGTCTTCCGGGAACCCCGCCAAGTATGATGGGGCTAGGCAGTAGCCCTGTTGGACTGAGATCGAGTCTGGGAGCGTCTATCTCCAGTCCCTTCCGGAGTACCGCGAGCAGCAGTTTGAGTGGAGGACTGCGCAGCTCTTTAGGCCTGGGATCAAGCTATGGAGGCGCGCATGAACCAAATCGCGATTGGGGGCGCGTGTCGAGCTGGCTTAGCCGCGAAACGGAGCGAGACAAAGAGCGAGAGCACGAGCGTGGGAGAGAACGCGAGAGGGAACGCGAGCGTGACCTCGAGCGTGACCGTGACCCCGAACGAGAGCGTCACAGGGATAGAAGTAGAGAGCGTGACCAGGATCAGGATAAGGAGAGAGGGAGAGTTGATTCACCTCACAGGGTAAGCCTCCTGTCAAGTAAACCCTCCTCCGAACGGGAGCGGAGTACCGTTCATATTTCCGACGAGGAAGGTGAAAAGCAACGCGATAGGGATAGATCGGTGGCTCGCGAGGGGCGGAGATCGCCCATCAGACCTACTCACTCTACTGGCTTTAATATCGCTAGTCTGACCAGCACGGATCCTAAACCGGAAACGTCATCGTCGTCACAGGAAATCCGCAGCTCTTTCGAGCGCAGTTCATCCGCTTCTGCTTCTGTCGCCAGTATTATTTCTGTCGGCCGGCGGGATGAGTTACCCAAGCTCCCCGGCGACAGAAGATCGTCAGACGATCGCGAACTTGTTATGTTATCGAGTGAGCGACATAGCGGGCCACTCGGCCATTCACACGGCATATTAACAAGCTTCATGGACAAACGGAACATTTACGACGACAGAGAAAGGCCTCGGGAACCTTTCGACATCGCTAGGCTTGCAGCCCGGCCTCCTGTGGCGCACCGTATCGGTGGATATCCCCCTCCCCACGTACACCCGCACCCATACTCCCTCCCCCCAAGCCACGCCCATCCTCACCTCGCCCCGCCTTCCATCTTTCCTCCTGGAGCGTCCTTGGGGAGTCATCCTTACTTCGGTGGATCCGCCATGTCAGCGGTCACGCACCCGCCAGGCATACCAGGATTTCTCCCCCCGCGTGGAATGCTGGGACTGCCGCTTCCTGCTTTGAGACCACAGAGCAGAAGTCCTGGAGATCCCGCTGAGCATGCGCGAAATGCGGACATTCTGTTGGCTGCGCCAGAAGGAAGGCCATAGTAGGCGAAAACGTTATTCAATGTACATAAATTGCCGATACTGGGAAGCTGGTATAAGCTCTCCAGTTTCATTTTCCGGTTTAGGTATTATTATTGTGATATTTAATTACGCTTGCTGATGCGACAAAACCTGTGTTCGTTCTTCGATGTTTCAGAGGTTTTCGCTCGTCTTAAATTTGTTAAAGAGAAAAGAGAGCTGGGAGAGTCCATCCCACATACATGCCCAACATCGTTGTCAATAAGTCTTAATTTTTTTTTAGTTCCACCAAAGCCAGCAGATGTTGTAAACGTTGGGTCACCTAGCAATGAAAACGGGATTGGGTGATGCAGTCGGCCGTTGTGAATTCGAGCGCTTCTATGAGATGAACGCTTCTAGGGTAGAGTGTATCTAGCTAGAACTTCCATCTAGTAAAGAAAACAAAATACCATCTACGACAAAAACCGTGAGATACTGTGCTGAAGTTAATAATAAATAAGAAAAAGAAGCTAAAAGAATACATTCAGTTTCCCAACGGCCGACAATTTAATCCTATACCGCTTACATCAGGTCGTCATATTGTATTGTCAACCCTCCCCAACCCCTTTTCAGGCGCAGGCTACAAATTTCTGTTGTCTGTAACTGCGAGCAACCGTTATAAGCGCCCGCGAAGAATCTTCGATGGCGCCTCCAGCTGATCTCAAAATTACTTGGAGCATGTATGTGAGATGGACCTCTATCTTAGCATTTAAATCCTGCACTGGTTTGCTTGGGTTTTCGTTTTTCTGTTTCATTAAGGTTCCCTATTAGTCAGAGAAAACATGCAGTTTTTCATTCGGGATTGAACCTGTTAGTATGAAAACGAACAAAAGCCATAAGTGTTGTATTGCCTGATGGACGTTTTCCAGCTCATAACGCTGGTTACGTTGGTTTCTTGGAGCAACTGCAATATGTGAAGTGATCATTTTATGCATTCTTACATGAAATAAATTTTCATCTTGAAGTTAAAAGGTACACTAGCAAAAGACATCGCACGCTGTCGTCAGTGGGAAGAAAATTTTAGGATGTGCGATGGGACACGCGGCAAACTCGTCTTTTTATGGTTTCCTACACTGAAAGTTAGGACAAAATCAGCTTGCTCGTGTATATATTGTTTTCTTAAATTGGCATTTGTGCCATTGATGTAAGACGCGTTAGTTTAATTCACTGGTTCACTAGTTTATGAACGGTCGAGGGAACGAGGTGCTTTTCGCTCGATTGTTGGCTCAGCCTGTAGTATTCCGTTGCTTATCTAGGTACTGGAAACTCCTCGGGTAGTTTCGACAACTTTTCGTAGCGTTCTTGACAATTCAGAATTGTGATTGGGCGATGAGAAAAGGAACTTCGTCGGGTAGTCTCCTCGCAATTTTCCAAGTACTCTAGCGTCTTCGGATACTTCCCGAAGGTTTTCCGAAAGGGACGCTTGTTCCCCAGACTGTATTTAGGCAAGATTTGGAAACTGCGCGATTAATTTTGTTGAAACGTTCGGAGTATTCCATTAAGGCTCTTGGCAAAGATTGTTCGAGAAACGGGAGAATAGAATGCAGGATATTTAACATGATTGGTTTTGGTGGATCAGCAACAATTTTTTGAGGTCGATACTTTTCAGCGTTATTGTTAATGTTTAAATCTAACAAAAAAAAATCATTTACCAAACGCTGTATGTTCACGCACCATTGACAGATTATGATCCCGTTTCGCACTAGGATATTTTGTCGTGGAACATTCACTGCGAATGCAAACATCGTGTACATTTTGATAAATGTAGAAGATAATACGATTATTTGTATTTTCCTCAAAGTTCTATGTATTAAAGAGAGACAGACAAATATAGAGGAAATCGATTTAAGTTCATACAATTGCCATATTTACGAGCGAGGAATTAAATTATTTGCCCTCCAACACAGACTTTATGAAATGTCAGTTATTTAGTGTCATGGTTGCAAATTTACCCTCGGTAATAGTGGCTTCTCTCGTGTGCTTTCGAGGAACAGTAGGAAATATGAGACACTAAGATCACCACACGCGCGAGAAACGCCTCATCAGCCCAGGGTATAGCTAGTCTTTCGCAGTCGTTGTTTTGGTTATCACGGAGTCGGCCCCATTGCAGGGGAGAATCGCTCCGTGAAGACAAAGGTAACGGCTGCGAGATAGACGTTTGCGATCTTTCCCCATGATGGGGACAAAGAACAGTTACAGTCACGCTCTGACTGCATGCTTAAGAAAAAGTGCGCGGAGACTGGGTAGAGGGAAATAAAGCGCCCGGGGAATTCTGGGAGGGGAAGGAGAGATCCCCGCTTTTCCCTCTCCCCATCGTTCCTCGCGCTCCTGTTCACTACGCCCCAGTTTTCTCTTTCCCTGTTGTTTACTAATTGGAGCCTCTGCGGAGGAGAGAGTGGGTAGAGTATTTCAAGATGATGACGTGGCGCTTGCCAAATCAGAGTGAAGCTTCGAACTGTTAAAGGGGCTTTGTGACCTATTTTTAGTATTTATACCAAGGCTAAGGACATTAGAATCAAAGAAAATCCCAAGTAATGGTTCAATTTTGTTTTACTCAACTAGTTTTTTAAAACTTTCAACTGAATAAGAGGCTTTTAAAACGTATGGCCAAGATGGAAATTTATTGCAACTTGAAAGCATTGGCCATTTTCTTTAAGTTCTTCCCTACTGTCTTACAGAAATCGCTGAAATCTTATTACGGTTTGTTATCTCTGAGAAAATCGCTTAAGAGCGACTTTCAGTAAACATCGAGCATTCGGCGGCAGAAGTTGAAAAATCGATTTCTTTCGTATTTTGCACATAAATGGGTATTGGTAAAACTAGAAACCTGATGTTTGTTTTCCCCAGAAGCGCTTTATTTTCGAAAAAAACGCGGAAATCGATTCTTGGGTTCACGAGGTCAAAATCACAGGAAATTAATCTTGAAAATCAGCACTATAAACTTGCATCGCGCTGGTAAACTAAAGTGCGGAAAAGAAGATAGACACTTCTTATTAACAGAACAAGTCTTTTTCATTAACTAGACAGTTACCAAACAGCAGTAGCGAAATTTAATGAGCACAAGCAATTCCAAACTGAAAGGCAGGTTCTGATGTTTACGTAGGAACTGATTTGGAACCTAACTTCTGTGAAATAATTAAACATGTGCCATAACCCCACATGGTCTCAATCCTCGTTCAATAGACAGTAGAAACATTGAACTAAACTATACCTTGAAACTGGCTTGGGTTATCCATGCTGCTGTCTTTGGGAAAACTTGGAAGACAGCGAATTTAACAAATGGGGCTAAATGAAGTTCAACTTTGCCGCATCCCGAAATACACCAAAATTTTTGTGTTAAGCTACACAATCTCTCTTTTCTTCGTCGTTGCTTGATGCTTGATGATGGCTTCAAACTAAAATGTCCAGTTAATCTCAAAAAAGATAGAGGGAAAAGAAAAAATTGAACGATACTGGTGATATCGTTCTGAGCCCACGACAAAACGTAACATATAATATGCTACACCTGTGACATCATATATCCAAATTTGGTTAAATAATTTAGTCACGGTATTTGGTAACGCAATGCAAACAAATGTCGAGAGAATATTTGCACACGAAGGAACAGAAGCTTGGAAAGGTGAAAATCTCCCATTTCGGGCTTTTTCTTCCTCGTTTTGGAACGCAAAAGAATTTTAACGCTGGAAATTAACAAGAATGAAGTAGAGCGAGCCCGTTTGGTCAAAGAAGCAAAATTTCTCGCGTTTTTGTGTACGGCAGAATTCAACTCCACTAAGCCCCATTTGTTAAAACTTTGCTGTGTTCGAACTGGTCCCATACAAAGTAGCATGGATAACCCAAGTCAGTTTCAAGGTATGGTTTATTTCAATGTTTGTGCTGTCTATTGAATGAGGATTGAGACCCTTTAGAATTATGGCACACGTTAAATTATTTCACAGAAGTTAGGTTCCAAATCAGTTTCTACGTGATCATCAAAACCTGCCTTTTAGTTTGGAATTGTTTGTGTTCAGTAGATTTCGCTACTGCTGTTTCACAACTGTCTAGTTAATGAAAAAGACTTGTTCTGTCGATAGAAAGTGCCTATCTTTCTCTCTGCGCTTTAGTTTACCAGCGCGATGCAACTTTTTAGTACTGATTTTCAAGATTAATTTCCTGTAGTTTTGACCTTCCGAACCCGAGAATCGATTTCTGCGTTTTTTTCCGAAAATAAAGCGCTTCTGGCGAAAACGAACCACATCAGGTTTCTAGCTTTACTAATACCTAATTATATGCAAAATACGAAAGAAATCGATTTTTTAACTACTGCCGCTAAATTGAAATTTTGCTTGATTCTTACTGAAAGTCGCTCTTAATATCTTCCGCGTAGTGTTCTAGCTGAGCATGTCACGAACGAGAAATCATTTCAGTAGAGCTGTGACCCAAAAACATAGGAATCCCAATGACTTGGCCCTTTCGCCCTCATTGCGAACCATTAAACAACCAATCAAACGTATCTTTCGCTAGAGTGGGGAGTTGGTGGAAGGAGTATTACTTAGTGGTGTGATGCGGGGGGGGGGGGGGGGGTGGGGGTAAAAATCCTGACCTCACCGACAGATAAACAGGTACTGATTTGTATCCACACAACCTGCTAAAATCGCTATCACGCCACCATTCTTTGGAGAGGGGTGGGAGGTTTTGGGACGCTCTTTCGTTTCCGGTGCGAACCTAAGCTAGGCCATTTCTGCACCGCAACTTTTTGTTCAAATCCGACTGATTGCCATTCTCTCTTCTCCGTGCAACTTCACGTTTCTCTCGGTCGGCCCCTATTTCTTCTCGATTCTTCAGCATTCTGGGGCCAACGGTCATTGCGATCCTGGGTCTCATCTCTCTTCACGTGTCTCTCCGGGGTTTTGATATTTTCGAATCAACTGTTTTCAACTACCGAAGGATTCATCATGCTATAGACTACGAGCAGTCTCTCTTTCCGCTCAGGGATAGCCGAGGAAAACGAACAAACCAGCGAGCGCGAAATCGCCTGCGGCGTTGAAACGTGACGCGCGTGTCGAGCCGCTAGTAGAGAACCGACTCACTACACTAGCGGCTCGACACGCGCGTCACGTTTCAACGACATGCGGGCGATTTTCGCGCCCATTCGCTTGTTCGTTTCCCTTGACTATCCCTGATCGGAAAAGAGACTGCTCGTAGTCTATCATCATGTATGTTCAGTGAAAATTGGTTTGTGGTTTTTGTGCTGATGGGTGGCAACCCTGAATATGTAAGTGGTGATTAAGAAAAACTCGCGCGAGAATTTAGAGGTAAAGGACGAGTTCTAGGACGAAAGAACGACAAAACTGCAACCAGTACGTCTTCAATTGAACAATTTTGACGAACTCGTGTAATATCAATCAAATTACGGTCGAGATTTCCGTCTGAAATTTGTCCGACTATTTTTCTGTCGTTTAAAGGGAAATCAGATTTAGAGAGAAACCGTCTTAGCTAAGTGGAGGTGGAAGTGGACTGGCCACTGATCAAAACCACAAAACGTACTCTCTTGTGGAACCCACAGGGAAATAGGAAAGAATTGGAGGGCCACTGGAACGCAACTGGAGACGTTCAACAGAACACGAAATGTCAGTGCAGTTTTAATCGCCGTAAGGACTGAAAAACCTGTTCAGGACGACGTCACAGGATGTAAAGGCAAAGAAATTCGACCCAAACCTACCCCATATTCATGACTACTGACCTCCTTCTGACGGGCATTAGCATATATTTTCGCTAACGTCACGGAAGTTAACATACTCGACTTCAAACGGATGTAGAAGGGACATCATTCCATTATGTCTCTGATTTTCCCCGTTGTATTTGTGTACGTGAATGTGAGAAACTGACGGAAAATTCCAAATTTTTCAATATTTCTTGTGGTCAAACTGCTTTATACCAATTTTCACTGAAGTTAAGTTTCTTGAAAAAATGACATAAGACATTTTTTTTTTGCTCTGATAGCAATAGAGGGTCGTGGAGGTCTCTTAATTCAGAGAGTAAAGATTTATGGACGATCAACCCAAGGTGACCGCCAAAAATTAAAATAATCCTGTTTTTAAGACCTGACTAAAATAACGGATTGTTTTTTGATAGCTATGCTGCTCAGACTGTGTGTCGAGGTTGCAAAGCTTGTTTCCGGCTTCGTCCACATTGTTCACATTTTACTGAAGTGTACAACTAGAAAGTTTTTCTTAACAAAAAGAAAAAAAACTGGTATAAAAACCTTATCTTGTTTAGGATTTCACAGGGAAATGGATAATGAAATCAAATATATTATCCCTCCTTCACCTTGGCGTAAAATGGGTGCCAATATTTACCGGTGATTAGTTTTTCGCGGCTTTTTACTTAGTACGCACAGGAAAACACCAATAGCGTGACATTCAAATTTTGTGTTCGTGACTTCGTGCACTCGTTTTAGAATGTTGTTTCAAACGTTGATGCAATTTCACGAGAATCTTCTTTAAGAAATATTGTCTTAAGGAAAAATAGCGGTTTGGTTTTTCTACAAAATTGCACTTAACTTATCACTAGAATTGAAAAATAAGTGTTGATCCAGAGAATTTTCGAGAAGCGAAAAATTTGTGATAAACTTTGACGTAACGCAATTCTTGTAATAACCCGTTCGTCACGTGATCACATTTTGCAGTCCCCGGATTCACGAATTAAAAATTTGGCGGCCATTTGTGATACTAATGGGGTCGCGTTTGATAGTAAACTGGTAAACTAACGTAGCCCCGAACAAGTAATCTATCGCTATGTTTTCTTTCAAGAAAAAGGACAAAGACAAAGGAATCGAGACGAAAGAGGAACGGAAGGATAGGAAAAAGAAAGAAAAGGAAAAAGACAAGCACAAATCGGAACGCAAAGCTCACGGCGAGCTTGGGAACATTGTCGCTGGTTCTGATTTCATCGAAGACAAGAAAGGGCGATTTAGTTTTAGGAAGACTGATAAACGCAGATACGACGTTGAACACGGTTACGATGAGACAAATCCCTCACCCGGCGTAGAGCATGTAGATTTCGCAGGGAGGAAAGGTCGTTCTGGTAGCACGGATACCACTGGCAGCTCTGCTAGCGGTTCTGCATATTTCAGCTCAAACTCGACAAATAACGCACCACAGCCGAGTTACAGACCTCCGGAGGAGGAAAAGGGATATGAAAATGAAATTTCGGAAGATAGTAAACCCGTGCCCAGACCACGGGTGAAGCGAAAGAAAAGCTCCAGTATCGAAATAAAATTGCAAAGTCCTAGGCAAACAACTCCAAGCAAAGACCGCCATGCGCGCACCCCAGGCGAAGTTAATGGGACTTCAGCAGTGAATGCTAGGCACACAGAGGAGTCTATGTCAAGTGATAAACAAGCTATCGACGATAATGTTCCGCCTAAACCGCCGCGAATTCTAGCTGATCGATCGGGAGTTGTAGAGTTCGAAGTAAAATTGATCAACGTGGGATCGGAAAGCGACGACAAAGGTGGTCAACCTCTTTCAAAACAACTCATGGAAACCGACGGTGTTATAAAACCAACCAATGCAGGGCAGTCGTTCGCTGATGCACCGGTAGATTTCGGCGAACCGAAAATAATTTTGCCGCCTCGAGATGTAAGCACTTCACCATCCATTCTTTCTCCTTCAGAGAAGTCGTTAGAGGAAATGGGAGTTGATTTGAAACTACCGGAAGTCAAACCTGCTGTTTCGGGTGTAGCGAGGGTTATCAAGCTGAAACGACGCTCTAGCGGCGATTTTGGGTTTGCACTTAGGCGAGCTAACGCTCCCGGCAGCGGAAAAACTGTGCATTTTGTGGAGCCGGTCGGTACAAACGGCACTGCGGGAATTCTACCCGGCGATCGACTTGTCGAAGTGAATGGAGTCAACGTGGAAAACGAACCGAGAGAGAAGATCATCGAGATGATTGTTATGTCGGGCGAGGAGGTCGTTATTAAAGTGATACCTGTTCCAGAGCTGTCGGAATTGAGCGTCCGAAGTGGTTTGGATGGGTCGACGGTTCAACTCGATGAATCGAACCTCAAAGCTGGAACTCTCGCTCGGAGTGGTAGCAAAAGAATCAAGAAAAAGGTTGGTGCATAATGCGTTTGCGAGGTGCTAACCAGTCATTGAGGGTTGCACTGCCCATACTTGATCAAAATTCACTTTCGTACTCTTGTTGTGTACACAATGTTCTTCTCCGCTTTGTACCCTTCTAAGGTTCGTAAGCATTTGATAAACAGTTCCTTTCTTTTTAGATAACAAAGGGCTATGTGGTCCTGTGATTCCTAAATGCTGAAATCATTATCGCATGCTCTAATTCGTCTGAGGTATTCGAAGACCGATTTTTGTCAATTTCAATGTTTGAAATGCATCGTTGCGCGTAATTAGCATTAGAATGGCTTTCCTTGTTAGGGTTTTATTGTTGGTAATTGTGGATTATTGAGAAACATACTTCATTCGACAAAAGGGTCGCAAAAATTATTATTTCGTGAGCTTTGTTTTAATATATAAATTTCACTTGTTAATTGAAAACCTCACCTTGCCAAAACAAAAGTTCAGATTTGAACAGAGATTGCTCATGTTAAATTCTATAATCATTGTACTACACAATAGATTGAGTTTCTACTGTTTGCAGGAGAGCTGATAGGAATGTCAAAATGAGTCTATACCATTAATTTTTTTCCTTTTAACTATGCATGGCAAAATCTGCTCAAAGTTATACAATCTAGAATGTGGTCAATTTGCAGCTTTATAACATCAAGAAAATAACCCTTTAATTTGTCAAAATATTTTTCTTTATGTTTTTGTAGATGTAACTGTAAATAGTTTTTTACAGCCTGCCTGTTGACTCTGTCAATATTTTTGGTATTTTTACAATTTTTACAATACAAATCAAAGATGTTTTGTTCTTTGGAGCTAATTCGATTAAGAATACAAATTTGTAGGATTAACTGTATTCTGTGGGGTTTGATAACAGAGGTGGCAATAAGAATTTTCTCAATGACAGAAATATTGATGAAAAATAATTTCTATCAGCAAGGAAATACGATCCTTTAAACCATAACTTAGTGCTTTATCCCACTCAATTGTCTGAGTACAGATTTCATCAGATTTGTGCACTGCATATTGTTCTGTGTCCAGACTTTTGTTTTTATTGAGGCTGAAGAAATGTGTCAGAGCAAATAAATAGCGTACAGATTCTAAATGATTTGGTTTATTTATATTAAAAAGCTTACAAGTATACGTGTTCCTAGAAGGGTTTATTATAATTATTTACAATTAATGGCTTCTGTCATAAAATTTAAGGTTGGTTTGCCACGATTCTTCTCTTCAATGCAGTAAAAACACACATACCATGATTACTTAGTGCTTAAAGGCACAGCAAATGGGAATACTTTTACTAAATTTGATCAATCTTGGTTTTAATTTTCCTTTAGATGTGTAGAATATTTATATACTTTACTAATGTGTTAATGATCCAAAATGCAAATTGTTTTGAGGAGCATGATTCATATCTCGTGCTTGGTTGGGTAAGTTGTCACCATGGAATAAATTCTATATCTGGGTTATTATGGATGTTAATTTTGGATCTTCACAATGCCAGTGTATCTGTTTGAATTCAATTAATCAGGTGAAATGTTTATGTTTTAGAACCTCAAATTTTCTTTGTTATGAATTTAACTTGTTTAGCTGGTCAAATATTTTGATGACAAATTCCTTGAGAAGTGGATGTTTAGTAGCCATTACAAGAATGAATGAGGATGTTGAATATTTACAGCAATAGGGTTTGTTTAAATGTGAGATGTACATGTATGTATAGACACTGGCATGTATGGTTATAGCTAGTGTTCATGATTGTACATGTCACCTTTGGAAACATCTAGAAAGGCTGGTTTATGATCAAAGCAACTGTGAGATTGCTGGCCAAGAAGTCTGATCTGGAAACGTGCATAGTGACCTGCAGTAGTAGAGGAGTACAAAGTAATTGCTGTATCCTTCGGAGTAGGCACCATGCCCTGGTAAGGGCTCATTTCTGTATGATCACCAGCAATCACAAGTAATTTCCTGAATGCTTGCAGTTGTTTGTGATAGCTGGTGATAATATAAAATTTACTCTGCAGCCTTTTAATATTGTTGTAACTTTTAAAATCATTGTCAGAATAATATGAAACAAGTCACATTTGCATCCTGCTTTCTTTTCAAACTTTACTTGACAACTAAGCAGTGTTTGCTCTCAGCTCTCTTTAATTGTGATATTTGTTTATATTTTAGTTAGATTTCTATTCAAGTTGTATTTAAAACAAGAGTGTACAGTGCAGCTCAGAAATATGTGACCACTAAAACGTGCTTCAAATATATTGTTAGAGCAGCCAGACAATTAATGTTGTGTTTAGGGTTTTTTTAACACAAGTTCTGCTCAGTTATATGATAAACACATCTTCTTAACATATATTTATTATAATTCTAGAACATGTAGGTCGTGTAATATTGCATGGATATTAATTTTACTTGACATACATGATTAAACATTTTGATGTTTGCATAATTGTCAGGATCCTTGTGGCCAAATTTTTCACTTTTCTGTTTCCAGCTGTAAAAGAAGCTCTGAAAGAGCAAAAATAATATTTAGTGAAGATACTTAAACCTAAGCTTGAAGAATAAGAATGTTTATGTCAAGAGAGTGTCAGCTGATAGTCAGCCTAGGAAGTTTGATGTTTTTAAAACAAATATTAGCCTGACATAAAGTTCAAGTGTTAATAGTTTTGAGAAGATTAAATTTTCACGGCAAAACTACATGAGCAGACGATAGTGCCATGATAGGAACACTTTCACGGAATTTTTCTGGTTGCCATCTTATCAGCAGGCTGTGCAGAATTCAGCAACTGTCAGGGTCAACACATGTAGATATTTGATGCTTTAAGCAATTATTGGCACAAGAAGGAAGTTCAGGGGATTTTATGGATAGAAAAACTAAATTTTCAAGCAAAATGATTAGATTATTTCCCAAGAAAGAAACAATTTGTGGTCCCAACTGTGTAGCACTGCATTTTCTTGTGCACTCTCAGAGGACATTTTATTTGCTTCACATGTTCTTCCTTTGTGCCTGACCATTAACATGTCAGATTGCTGTTTTCAAGCTCTGACACTGTATGGGGCCAGCTCACTCGAGAATCTCAGTTTTTTTCTTTAACCCTTTAAGCCCAATAGTGACAAGCATCTAATTTCTCCTTACAATATCACTACCTGATCAAACATACAGAACATGAGAATAAAGAAGGTGATCACCAAAGACAAAATGTCTTCATGTTTATGCAAATTCTCCTTATTACTACTGTAAGAAATATATGGGGAACAGTGTGGAGAATAGACACATTGATGTTGGGGCTTAAAGGGCTAATGTCTACACAAACAGAAATTTTAATCTTCTTGTGTAAACCTTTTACTCAGAATACTGAGAAGCTTGGTTGTGGAGAAAATCTTTTGTGAAATGTGTTCTGCTCAGTATTTATAACTGTTGAAACGCTGCAGCAAATTGTCCTTGAGTATGAGAGATGATCAACCTTCAAATTCACAATTTCTCTTCTGAGACCCTCACCCATAGGTTATTAAACAAGTTTTGGGACAAGGAAAATAAAGGGAGAACCCTATAAAGTTGTCATACAATTCTCCAAATAATGCGAGCCTGCTCCAGGATCAGACAGTCTAATCCACCCATGCAATTATATAATTTGAAGTACTAGGAGAAAGATCCCAGTGTTTTTTTCTAAAACTACGTTGTTGAAATGCATGTGTGTAAATTAGATCCTGTCTTAGTTTAGCGTGTGCCCAAATCTTGTCTATGACTTATTTTTTTCTTGCATTACAGGCCAAATCTGAGGAAGAGGTGAACTCACAGAAGGAGTGGCTAGATGCGGAGAAGGTCTGGGTGGTACACAAGGCTGGGTTCTCTGGTGGTAGGGTGCAGAAGACGAAAGTTGCTAAAGAGGATGATGAAACTCTGATGTGTAAAGTGAAGCTGGATCATGGTGGAGAGATCATTACCATTGAAGAAGACAGTGTTGAAAAGGTTTGTTATTGGATATTTCTTCATGACGATTTCATCCCGACTGGCCAGTCAAAATGCTAGAACCATGAGAAGCAAAGTTGTCAAGTTCCAAGTTTGTTTTTTGATAGTTGTTGATGAGACCTTAGAAACCATCAGAAAACTTACATTTATGAAAAGATGTCGAAAAGTTTAAAAAATCAATCAATTTTCTGAATAATATTCAATTCTCAAGACTGCAATGTGTGATAAACTTGTTGACACATTTCATTTCAAAGGGCATTTTTCTATTCCTTATACCATTAATCTCCTCTCTGGATGAAAATATCACCTTCCCCCAACTGATGTTGTTGTTTTTTCCCCCACAAGCATTGAGTTTTGAAGTGGTACAACATAGAATGGGGGGAGGGGGGTTAGGAATTTTTTTTATTATTATTAAAGAAATGCTCTTGAAGTCATAGTAAGAAAATAGACGTACCAAGTGCTCTTTTTGCTCTTGTGCTCTTCTTTTGTCTCAACTTTTTGCTCATGGTGGAAGAAACATTTTGGCATTCAGCAAGGAAAAGTAATATTGGCAAGATGAACGTTTATTCATTTGTCTCACGATGGAATTGCTTTGAGTTGTTGATCGCGACTTTTCGACCGCAATACTGCTAGTCTTCATCAGGCGATGAGGTCGATTGTTTACGTGTCGCTATTTGTAGCACGTTGGTTCGCTGGTATTGGTGCATTTCGATCCTCATGATTATTCCGACTATTAGATATTGTTCCCTCACAGGTCCGCTTTGTGGTTGATCGGCTGTTGTGTTTTCTGATCATACGTATCCAAGCTTCAGAAATTCCTGAAGCTTGGATACCTACGATCAGAAAACACAATAGCCGATCAACCACAAAGCGGACCTGTGAGGGAACAATATCTAATAGTCGGAATAATGATGATGATCGAAATGCACCAATAGCAGCGAGCCAACATGCTACAAATAGCGATACGTAAACAATCGACCTCATCGCCTGATGAAGACTAGCAGTGTTGCAGTCGAAATGTCGCGATCAACAACTCAAAGCGATTCCATCGTGAGACAAACGAATAAACAGTCATCCTGCCTATCTTACACCACAATGAACAATAAACACATCTTTAATGACAACAGTAATGTTATAAACTTTTTTACTATTTTCCATTTTAGGCTAACCCTCCACAGTATGATAGATCTGAGGATCTTGCCTCATTGCGTTATCTTAATGAGTCCAGCTGCCTTCACACCTTACGGCAGCGGTTTGGCAGTAACCTTATTCACACATATGCTGGACCCAACTTGATAGTCATCAATCCACAGCAACAGCTGGCCATCTATACTGATAAAGTAAGTGCATGTATCAAATAGTGAGTCTGTAACAATCTAAATAGGATCACAAAAGGTCAGTTGTCTATTACTCTATCTTTGGCTCCCCACTCCCCTGGTAGAAATGCTGCACAGGATCACAATAAGATCGTAACAGATCTTGTAGGATCCTAGCCCAGGATCCTGATGAGAGACTACGTATGAAGATCCTGTTTGATCCTCTTAAGATGAGGATCTTGTCTAGGATCCTATAAGATCTTGTAGGATCCTACAGGATCTTGTTTAGGATCCTGCAGGATCTCACGGAATCTTGTTTAGGATCCTTTAGCATCTTGTTGGCCTGAGGCCTAAATAATGATCTTGTAAGAAATTGTGCAGAATCTTATAGGATCCTGAGTAGGATCCTGATTGTTAGGATTGTGTTTATGATTAGGATTATTACCATTTAGGATCCAAAGTAGGAACTACATGTGTATGATTTCTCACATGAACATTCGAAGCTGGTTACAGTTAGAGGCATACATGTATCTGTTATGTTTTTTCATTTCTGTTCACGATTTTTTCAGAGTGAGTGTTTCAGCATACACTGCATTCAATCTGCAGGAATAATTCATTGATTGGAAGTGAACAACTAAGTCTCACTCAGGCAATAAGCAAAAAGGTAAGTTAGTTGGAAATTTTCAGTCGTGACATCTTCAGTTCTTTATTTTCACAGGTGATTCATATGTTCCGTGGCTGTAAACAGGAAGACATGCCACCACACATCTTTGCCTCTGTTCAAACAGCTTACAGGAACATGCTGGCGACAAGAATGGATCAGTCTATTGTGTTCATGGGGCACAGTGGATCAGGGAAAACCATCAACTCTAAACATGTCTTGCATTATATGGCAGCTGTGGCATGTTCGCAGCACTCTGCACTTACAGGTAAACTTTGAAAAGATAAAAATTGAAGAACATTTAATCTGCAGTTTACTAGTTGGGCTCAGCATTCATGATTATAAACTTGATTAAACAAAGCTTGTTTAAGACATTCAGTCATGTTGAACTGAACAGCTCATTTAACAATAGAGTCGATGCCCACTATGATACTCCAGTCAAAGCAAGAAAATGTCATAGATCCCTTTGTGTGACTCAGCTGCGGGTTAGTGCAGTTTTTTCTACAGAGTGGTAGACTTGTGGAACAAGCTATCAGATAACATTTAGAGTACTGAAGCTGTTAATAGTTTGCTTTCTTACTGAATTTTAGTATTCTATTAGCAATTTAGTATAATTATTAATTTTGTAGTACTTTATAAATCTATTTCTCCACTAGCCATCATTAGAATAGTGGCTTGACCAAATATTTTCTTGCAAGTCATGATCAATCTACAAATTGTCTTGGCTAGGACATAAGGCCACAACTAATTTCTGCAATATACTACAGCCTACACCTCACCCGGTGAGAATCCCATCTATTTTAGCTCAGTTACGATTATCTGTCTCCAGACAGACAATTCGGCACACTTAATCCCCACAGTATCGCGACCGCTTTTTATTCAAGTAATTTATTCTTGTTTTTCATGTTGCCATGTCCCTACCAATAGTGTAGCTCCACCATTCTCCACATAAATCAAGTGCAACCCACAATTCCGTGACTCGCTCTGACGAAGGGCTAACGCCCGAAATGTCAGCTTTCAATTTCCTTATGGTGGCCAACTTATCTCATCAACTCAGTTGAGAAATCCAAAGTTTTGTGTTTCACTCCCCCACTGATGCAGCACCGCAGTTTCTTCAGAAACTAACCCCCTTGTTTGTCTCCAGATTTTTTTGGCCTGCTACCTATACTCTTGCCCATTGGTGTCTGACCATTAAAATGCTTCTTTCTCTCAAAAGTGAGCAGTAGGAGCTACTGCTGTCAGAAAATTTGACAATTTTTAAAATTTCTTTACCAGTTCAAAAGCTGGAAGCTATCTATGCCTTGCTGGAAACGTTTGGCAATGTGTCAACTCCCATGAATCATAATGCATCCAGGTTCACTCTGCTGTTTAGCATGGATTTTGATGCGGCAGGGCTTCTGACAAGTGCTACAGTTCAGGTCAGATGTGTGTAATGCATGCATGCAATACTGACTTAAAATTCATGTCACTGCCATAGAGCAGTTTTTATTTGAATGTTGAAAGTAATGCAGCATTTGCTTTGGTTTTGCTTTACTGTACTTTTACAACTTAACAAACATTAAGTCAAAACCCATTGTAACATGCTTGCATGCATTTCTTGTGCTTCACACTAATTACATGCATTTGCTCCAAGTTCTGATTGTTCATTGTGTTGTTTGTGGCTTTTGTGACTGGTCAGAGTAAATTATTATGTTGGTTTTGTTTTAGTTTCTTTATTCATTTGAAAATCGCTCTAATATTCAGGGTTCATACGGGTCATGGAAAACCTGGAAAGTCATGGAATTTTAGAATTTCATTTTCCAGGCCTGGAAAGTCATGGAATTTAAGTGTGGGTCATGGAAAGTCATGGAAAGTGGTATCGATTGTACAAAATAAATTAGGCAGGTTATTTTTTGTGAACAAAAGGGTAAAACATACCCGAAATCAAGAAACATTTTGAAAATTTCCAAGAAAAATGGTCAAATTAAGGTCATGGGAAACTTTGAAAAGTCATGGAAAAGGTCATGGAAAGTCATGGAATTTCGAAAGCTCAAAAGAGTACGAACCCTGATATTACATTGTTTTTGTACATTGTAGAGGTAAGAAATGTTCAGCAGTTAAATAAACTCTTGTTCTCTTGTTTGTTTGGTTGCTGTTTTAGACCTTCCTACTGGAAAAATCCAAAGTTGTCAGACAGTCAGAAGGAGAAAGTACATTTAAAATATTCCACTATCTATTGGCAGGATGTGACTCAAAGCTAAGGTAAAATATTACAGTTGAGGTCACACATGTACATATACAGTATCACCTCTGCTTACATCCTTCAGTCCTTCAGTATGCTTTTTAATGTATTAAATGTTTCTCAAGGGAAAGAATTGTGACATCTGTAATCAAAGTCCATTTTATTTGCTGTTTTGTTTCAACAGAAATGAGTTGCAGCTGGAGATGAAGGCAAATGAGACAAATGAGTTTATGCTGTCTTTTGACCCCAAGGTGCAGTAAGCTGTTTTATTAAACCTTGTTTTAACCTAAAGACTGTAGATCCTTGTTATGACCAGGTAGAAATGCCATTCCTTTTTCCAGCTTGGGGATGAAAAACACCTCTCAGTACCTGAAGTGTAAAGAACTCTAGCCATGATCACCCTTTTTGCCAGCCTGTAGAGGACTTAACCCTCTAAGCCCTAACAGTGACGAAAATGAAATTTCTCTTTACATTATCACTTCTTGATCAAACATTTAAGTGATGAGAGTAAAGGAAGTGGTCAACAAGGATAAGATGTCTTTATATTTAGACAAATTCTCCTTACTAGTTTCATAAGAAGTGTATGGAGAACAGTAAGGAGAATATACATTTTTATATCAGGGCTTAAAGGGTTAAGATGGAATCCATCAGGAAATTGAGTAATCAGTGGACAAAAACCTTGTACCAGAATAATTTAAAGTTTATCGCATTCTTTTTTACACTTTTTAAGAGCTATAGACGTAATTAGTTATCTGTAATTTTAACACCAAAGACAATTTCTTATGGGAGCCTGTGAAATTAAATTTCAAATTTCACAGGAATTGTGTAAACACGGGTAAAGTAGGTAAATTTTTATGCGTAAGACTTCATTTTGTGAAATTTGAAATTTATTTTCTCGGGCTCCTATAAGAAATTGTCTTTGGGGTTATTACAGATAACAACTTACAACCATATCTCTCAAAAAATGTAAAAAAGAATGCGATATGCTTTAAATTATTCTGGTACAAGATTTTTGTCCACTGAAATTAAATTTACTCAATTTCCTAATGGATTCGGTCTTAAATTTCTCTGAACTCTTTGTGAATAGAATAATGGTAGTGATCACCAAGGATAAGGTGTCTTGATATTTATACAAATTCTCCTTACTAGTTCCATAAGAAATGTATGGAGAACACTAAGGAGAATATGCATTTTTATATCAGGGGTTAAAGGGTTAAAGGCTTCTGAGTGAATAAATCCTTGGGCACTTTCCATCTGACCAAAATTTCTAGAAATTCTGAGTGCAGAATCAGTGGGGACATAAATTTTCTAGAATTTGGTGATACCTCATACGATTGTTCCCATTTTCCAGAAAATTCTGAAAACTGGAAAAATCTTTTCTGTTAGTCCTCTCCTTCTTGTACCAGAGTTTCTCTGCCATTAATTATGTTTGCTTTGGGAGGAAAACTGGTGACTCTGTAGAAGATCGCATTTTCTAGATTTGATGATTAGAAACTTTTCTTAGGAGTAACATGGTAATGAAGATCGTAACCCTTAAGTAAGAATTTTCCTAGCTTCTTCCATTTTCTCCCATCAAAAGCAAATGTTAGTGCTTCTAATTTTCATGTCAATGTTGTGCACAGGGACCTAACAGCTGACTGGGCACCCTGTTAATAGACAAGTAATATTTATCTCTTTCCCCTCTCTTCAGTCACCAGATAACCAGATACTTTCTGAAAAGTGGACTGAAATAGAGTTTGCTCTCCAAATGCTGGGCGTTTCTGAGGAGGAGGCCAAAGGCATCTGGGCAATATTAGCAGCCATCTGTCATCTCGGCTGTGCTGGGATTTCTGTAGGTAAGATCACAAGTTGTTGGCCTGTTGCATCTGTGAAATTCCAGTCTTCAGACAGTCAAATGAAGCAGTCAATCCTACCTTGCTGCATATGATCAAATTGCAGTCGGGGGTCTGACAAAATATCTAGACAAATTCTTTTTCTTTGTTAATTCCAGCCATCAAGCGGATTATAGTTCCTCTTTCTTGTAAAAAAAGTGTGAACATTGTTGCTGTGTTTCGCTGGTCCCCAACCCTGGCCAAATATAATGTGTTGAGATTCTTAATCAGTCACCCAAGCTTCACTCCCACATGTGACGTTGATGTAAAGCATCCTATACTACAAGAATCTTTCTAAAATCTGTCAGCTTGGGGGCATAGAGGGTTAGCAAAAGAGCAACAATTTTTTCTGATTATTATTGTATAACTGTATCATGAAAGTTACTGGTAATGTACAGGCTCTTCCTATAAATAGTATTTTTGAATTAAAGATTCTGTCAAATGGGAAAGTTTGAATCGTTTCTGAAGTGCTATCAAAATCTTTTTACATTCAAACTACCCTAGCTGATAAAGAGGTAAAATGTCTGACTGGGGCTAAAGTATTAGTCAAACATCTGTTCAAAAAGATTGCCAAGTTATTTGGCGATATTTTGACAGATGATGCGCTGCCAAGTTTTCGAATGTGAACGCTGACAATTGAGTTTATTTTTAAAATGAAAGGAGTTTTTGTTAAGTGTTAGCGGTGAGAACACAAGGACTGATGCATACTGTACGCACATAACTTCGGAGCTGGGGGTAGCTCACACTATATATGTGCAGGTATCTCCGAATAAAATAAAATGGAGGAATATATGTTACAAAAACTTTTGTTTGTTCCAAAAAACAAAGATAATGCAGACCTAAAAAATACTCAAATACAGCATAATTATAATCTATTATGTGTACAGTACAGTTTCCTTCACTTTATTCTGGCGAGTGTCTTTGAGTTCCTTGTACTATAGGAGTAGTCCACTCCATAAGGCAGCTGCTACAAGTAGGTATTTGGAAGACTTCAAACCAAACTTGGTTTTCTTCATTGAGGGAGTGCACAGTTTTCTCTTTCCCCTCTTAAATTGTCAGAGCTAATGCCTGGACGTTCCTGAAAAACGAGCTTAAATAGGCAGAGCCGTATTAGATAAGCATTCGAAAGGATTATTGTGGTTGTATTTACGTGCAAGTCTTCGATGTATTTTGTTTATTATGGTTTTTTTGTATCAAAACAAATCAGGTTTCTTTCACAGGATCCAAAATTTATGTAAGCCACAAGCTTTCGACTCCGTCACAGGCTTTTTCACCATCCTAAGTCACGTGACAAAACGCCAAACTCCATCACTTGATCAAGATTCCGCGACGGAGTCGAAAGCTTGTGGCTTAGATAAATTTTGGACCCTGTGAAAGAAACCTGATTTGTTTTGATTCAATATGACAGGACCAAGTACCAATCAATTTCACTAAGATTTTTTTATCATTTCTTTTGTTATTTGAAGGTGCAGACAACAAGCCCCATTTTGCCAATCCTGCAGCAGTCCAGAGAGCTGCAGCATTATTGGGCACAACCCCGGAAGAAATCTCCGAGATCATCTTAGCTCCTCCAATTATCAATCAGTTCACCGTACGAATGCGTCGCTCAAGTCAGTCTAAAAGCCCCTCTAGTCTGAGTCCATCAAGTTCTGCAGAAAACACTCCTGAGAGACAAGCTAAAGCTACAGCACTGCAGTACATTGAGGCACTGGAAGGGTTCGCCATGGGACTTTATCAGGAGGCATTTGCTGCTCTTGTTAGGTTCATTAACAGGTGAGAGCTGGGATGTGAACGGAAAACTTGCCCCCCTCAACCTTGTAGCTCCTACGTACGTACAGATGTACATATAGCTTTGTTTATACGCAAAATGCCTCTCGGACACCAAGACTGAGAAATCAAGTGAATTCTTGAAGGCAGAACAAACCACAATATTATATTTACGATTTTTCCTGAACACGTTAAAGGAACTTAAAAAGGTGGCCCAAGTTTTTCAAGCTGCAATCCAATTCCATCTCGGTCATCCGGATCCAAAAACACTTATCAACAGTTTCAGAGCACTAATAGAGTAATTTTGCACCTTCTCTAGGCTTTCGTTGATGTAAGTGTCTTTTCGCTTTTCAGAGTATTCCTAAAAATAGCTGACTTATCCATTGATGTTGTAGGTCTCTTCAGTGCAATGCGAGGAACGTTACATCGATGCACCTTCTGGATCCCCCTGGCTTCCAAAACCCAGTATCCATTGGCAAGACGGAGGGAGCGTCATTTGACGATCTGTGTCATAACTATGAGTACGAGAGACTTCAAAAGTTCTTCCATGACACGGTCTTCACTGCTCAGATGGAACGATATTCTCAGGTTTTCACTGAATGCTTTTATGAATTCAGTTCTTAAGTCCTTGCACTTTAAAGAACACAAAGCTAGAAACTGGTTGGAAATGCCAAATTTTGCTAAACAACAACAACAACTACTGCTACTCCTACTACTACGGACTTTGATTTGAATTGAAGGAAATATTGGGAACATAAAAACAATAACACTAAATTTAGCAAGGAAAGAAATTTAGACTTAATGGACTATCAAGGGGTGAGATGAGTAATAAACGTAAGTGTATTGACTTAGGGCCTGGCTAAACTTGGGAACATTATTGCAGAAACATTGCTGGAGACGCAAATGTTTCCCAGTTTAGCTGCTCGAGAAACATACGTTGCGGAAGCAAATTTTGCATCTTGGAAGCAAGGAAATGTTCTGAATCAAGTCGCAAACATTTTTGCTTCCAAGACGCAAAATTTGCTTCCGCAACTTATGTTTTCCAGTTCAGCCACTCAGGGAAACATGTCTGGAAACAGCGTCTCCGCAGCGTCTCCGTTTCCTAGTTTAGCCAGGCCCTTATAGACGGATGAGTTCGTTTTTGATTACTGATAAAGAAATTTGGGGATTTTTGCAGGAAAACATAGAATGCAGTTTTGAAAGCGTGTCCACCTCTCCTGATCCTGTTGTTTCTGTGTTCGACAGAGCAGCCCAGGGAGTGGTAAGTATTTCTATTTTATCAGTTACTGTACCACAGGCAAACTGTACTGTTGTGCTTGCCCGGGGCGAATTCTTTAGTTTTGATTTAAAGTAGTTGGCAGATAGCTTGCCTCCCACGCAGGTAACGATGAAAAATTACTTACCTGTCGCAAAATCTTGTCCCTAACAAGCTGACGGCCAACGTTTAGTCGGCGATTTTTCGTATTTGGGGAGGGGGGGGGGGATTTCTTGTGGGAACAAGTTTACAGCCATAATTGTTTAGGATTTTAGCCATTATCAGTTCTTTATCAACAATCCCGCGATCCATTGGAAGAAAATATTAATATTCAGAAGCAGCGTTGAAATAGGCGAAGATTCACGGAAAGGAAGTCTTTTAAATTTTTTGTTTCCTAACACTACAGTGACATTCGTGTATGAAATTTTAACGTGTGTCCCAGCGCAGTTGTCCATCTTCCTGTTGTGCACCAAAGTGTGCGTACGAGAGACACAATTGTGCGGCATAGAAGACCGTGGTTAAATAAATTGCGCGGTGTCTTTTAACATCACTGTCAACATACTTTGCATTTCTTGTTTGTTCAGACAAGAGGTTCCACTTTGGACCTGAAGAGCGAGCAGAAGGGTTTATTGTGGATTTTAGATGAAGAATCCATCTTCCCAGGAGCGAATGACAGCAGTTTTCTGGCACGCCTTTACGTGCATCACTGTAATGAGAGTAAGTGACATTTTTATACACCGAACTGATCACTGAATAGACTGTTCAGACGGTCTTTACTGTGACGGAACGTAGCCCCCGAGTACTCGTTATTTTTCCTTCAAAGATGTACAGCGTGCAAAGAAAGGGTAATGGCGCGGTGGCGTTATCCGAGAAGGTGCGACCAGTGGTGAAAGAGGTCGCAAGCCTAACGAATCATTTTTTCTTCCTTGGGCTTGTGCCCATGTCAGTTCCTCGCGGCCCACCGTCTCGCCGCGCTCCATTCCTTAATATTCGCGCGACCTACTACTATTTACCCTTGAAGAAAAATAACGGATTGAAGTGGAAAGGTGGGGTGCAATAATAAACATTCTAGAGAAAAGTAACGGAAAGGGGTTAAAGATTTTCCTTTCTGATCACTGAGGTGAACTGCAAAGGGAAAGGTGACATACCAGGCTATATATTGTTTCCACAGGCGATTTTAGATTCAATTTTTCCTGCGATGTTACGTTCGTATTGGAACCACCTGTGTAAACTACCGCGACTCGTTCTTTCTTTAAAAATACTCTTGGTGTCATCCCCTTGGTGATCTAGAAGCAGTGCGTGCTCGTGCAACTGTGGTAGTTAGATACAAAATTAGGAAAGTTTTGACCAAAATACAGGGAAATCTCATGACATTGTTCCTTTGTGCTTGCTCTTATCGCTCTTGAAGACCACACTTTTTGTTTGTTTATCTTTATTCTCACAGAGGACACATGGGTGAAGCAGGGACCGCTCAAAGACACATTTTACGTCAGTCACTGTCAAGGCAACTTACCTGTGTTGTACAATGCACGGGGATGGCTCAAGGTCGCACGGGAACACGCGGCTGTCAAACAGGCTCATCCAATCTTAGCAGAGTCCTCGAAGTAAGCTTTAAGTCAACTTTCTTTGAAATTTGTTAATACATTTAAGTGGAAGTATCTTCTTTACTTCGACCACTGATATTCCACAGACTTATAACTAAAAACCTTCCTCTCCACAACGCCAACGGCTAGAGAATCAGATACCCAACCCATGACGGTAATTGTCCTTTTCAACAGGGTGTCTATGGTAACCAGGGTTTCGCGAGTGGTGCGATTATGTTTTATATCTTTTAACGGAAAATACAGGTTATAGGGTACAGTACCACACGTAGCACGCGATAAAGAACGTATAACGACTATACAGAGGCATACAACTTCCTTTCAACTACACAATATGACATACGTAAGTCCTCATATGAGATTCCAGGTACCACACGTAACACGCGATAAAGTGGTAACATATGACATGCAACTTCCTATATATGGCATGCAACTTCCTTTCAACTACACTGTATGACATGTACGTTAAGTCCTCATATTAGATTCCAGGTACCACACGTAACACGCGATAAAGTGGTAACATATGACGACTACACAGAGGCATGCAACTTCTTTTCAACTACACTATATGACATACGTTAAGTCCTCAGATTAGTAGATTCTTCGATTTGTTTTCAAATAAATAATTCTACTTTCCGCGTACCCTGTGGTATTTGTTATTTATTACCAAAAACAAGGAATTGTGTCCCATTACAGAAGCTTGTTCTCAAGTATGTTGATTTGTTTTCAGACCTCACCTGAAAGACATGTTTTCACGACATCGCTCGGCGGCTGAGGGCGTCACTCGTTCCCGCAGCCTGAAAAAGACGCTTAACACGTCCACAGCGATAAAAAAGAACTCACATTGCCTACAACTGATATACCAAGTGGTGAGTTTATTTGAAGTCATGATTTCACTGTACTGGCCAATTCTCCCTATTAGTCTTCGTTACTTAGTGAAATGGAAGAATGTCTGTTATTTTTTGGAAAAAATGCAAAAACAGTTTTTGAACAAGATCGATTCGAATGTGAGGCCTCGAACAAACTTATTCACCATCATCCAACATTATTCAATACAACTTTGTTGTATGAATGTTTGATGGCAATCAAACTTCGTTCAAATCCTTTCCCCATAATTTAACACCATTCAGAATCATTCGAAGTCATTCAATACAGCACCCAAACGCGTTTAACAGGGCAAATTTAACAATGTTCAATGGTGTTGAGTAGATATACCTTATTCGGTGTTTTGGTAGATAATACCCGCGCACATTCTACGAGTTGCGTAGTATTTTTTCGAACCCCGCAGCTTCGTCCTCCTTCAGCAAAAAAACCGGTCAAACCAGGAATGTGCAAGTGTAATACGCCGGCATATTTTGCGCGTTCTCGTGCCCTTATACGGTAAAATGACACAACAGTGAAATAATAAAAATGTTGAATCTGTTTGCCCAGGGCCTTACTCCACAAGATCAAGTTGTCTACTGTGACTGATTTTAAAAATACCCTCCCAACAACCGGAAGGAGGAGTTTTTAAACCTGAAAAACGTAAAGGCTTTCTTTCGAAACAAAGGCAGGGATTAGGAACGAATTTTTTTTTCTCTTATCCCAGGACACCATTTTAGACGCCATCCGAAAAACAAAGGTGAGTTTCGTGCGCTGCATTCTCCCCGTGGATACCGCTGGCCAGGTGGACAGCAATGATCCCCAGTCTGCGAGTAGGACTGGAAAAGAGATAACCTCAATGAATGTACCGCTGGTCAGAACACAACTGAGGTCGGCGGAAATGTTGGACGCTGTTAGGATACACCGGCAAGGTGGGTGGCCTGTGGTATTTTATCTTTATGTCGTAATTACCCGGGCCGTAATTTTCACTATATTCGCGGGATAGAAAATAAATCACGCGTAAATAAGCCTTTGAGCCTTCCATTTTCTCCAAAATACTGTCATCTCATATTTCTCGTGAAATCCTCTTGCGGGTTTTTTTATTTCGCTTACCAGCGATCAGTTTTCTTGCCAAAAATTAGTAAGAATACTAACAACAACGAGCAAGGCAAGTATCACAAGTAAAAGATTTTGTCGAGCAACAAAGAACGAAGACAAGCATAAGCACATGCGGACAATCGCAAGATAAATTCCTATGCAAACGATGCGGAAACGCTGTTGCTTGTACATTTGTTGCGGGAGGAAAATAGCTCTAAAAAGCTCATCGCTGGGTTGTTCGAAGCAAGGCGATAACGCTACCAGGTGGGTTAGAATTCATGACCACCAGAGACAAATCAGCAGGTGGCCGGTTATAGAGAATGCAGGGCGTATGAAAGACCGGCGAGAGAAGGGGGGGTCCACACCTCTCTCCTCCCTCAACTCGGCTCAGTCCTCACGCAACTCGCGTCGCTCGCTGATTTGTCTTTCCTTTTTTTTCCTCACAAAGCAGCTTGTTCGTAGGCTATCGGATACAAGTCCAGTGCCTTAATCACTCGGCCTCGGCCACGCTTGCCTCTTCATTTTTAGCGATAAATCCTTTCAAACAAAATAAAACAAAAACATTTCTTGACGTTTAATCTTGGAATACCGCTATTGCCTTTCCAACAAAATGGGGCCGGAAGATCAAATTTTCTCTTGACAATGTAAAAATGTTGCATGGTTGCATAGACAGGTTGGGAAACAATGAGGCATTTTCCTTACGCGCGGGCAAATGTTTCCCTTTATAAATGCAAACTTTAAAGGAAAATATCTGTCGCTGCGTTCACGTGTCCAGTTTCTTTCACAGCGCCAACTCATGCCTACCTACCGTACCCGAGCTCTTTGCATGAAGTTGTCAATATGCAGCTTATGTTGTACGTGTTTTCCGCTCCACTTAGTGCAGGTAGAGTGACCAAGGACCAAAGATTTTCCCGTTGAGCTCGTTATATGGCCCTTTCTCTAGTGACCTTGACATGCTTGGACAAAATGTAAAGATAAGAAAGCCATCTGGCTCTTCAGATTATCCGGAAGGGGCGTGCGATTAAACGAATTAATTTTCGCTTATCCAGAAAGGGGACTATATCGGTCAACTGAATTGATCAGTCGATTACGTAACGTGAAATACTGCGGAAGTTTCATGTTGGGAACTGGCGATTTTGTTGGATTGCTGGGTCAATTGTTTTCTGCAAATGAGAAAGAATGACATTTTCTGGAGAGATCTAATTCTTGAGTGGCTATTGAGGTTCTAACCTGAAAGCTTAGTTATGGAAAAACTCTTGGTTTTCACGGACTAGTCTATAATATGAAGGCTCACCAAAATTGCATTTCTTTAAATTAACTCGGCTAACTCAACTCAACTCAACTCGAAGAAACTCAATATTTAACTGTAATTAAACAGCGTACGGGTTACCGTTAAATTTGCAGAATATTTTCATCGTTGGAGTAGGGACATTCACTTGTTAATTTCATAGTGAAGTCAACTTTAGTCCGCTGTTTGCTTGAAGTAATTGAATTTGACAACGGAACTCGTTTTACCAGTCCTCGACCGCGACCTCTGCCAAATTTGCTGACGATTACTGATTCATTTGCGAGCCTCTAAATTTCTTTTTACATACTGTATATCTCCCAACTCACCGCGGAAATTTCGTAAGAACATGAAACAGGTGAATGGGTTTACTGTGCAGTAGGAGCTGGCCAAACACGAAAGATATAAACTCTATTACCTTACAACTATTTCTTTACTTAGGAAGGGTATCTGAGGCAAATAGCTCGAGAAGAAATATCATCGTGTAAGGCGTCCATCATATTATAAGTGACAGTACAGTAGCAACAGCCAGCCGAAGTAATTTCACTTGACGTTCTCGACGCGGTTGCTTTTCTCGCTTGGCACTTCGTTGCTCGGCCATTTTATCTCTTCGAAAGTTGTTCGGAATGATGGTGTAGAGAATAGAAATGGTAATCAGAGGTATTAGCAATACTTGTGCGAACAAAAAGATGTTATATCGAAGGAAGGCTGCTCTGTTATCTACAACCCATTTGAATTGGCATAGTGTGACATTGTTTTCGTAATTTACAAGTTTCACCTTGTGAAGATATGGGGAGTGAAAAGCCATGGCCACAAACCACGTCGAAGCGATAACAAGGCGGCGTGTATTCGTAGTGAAGTTGCGAGAAAGCGTTCAACGTTAATGATCACTACGCTTAGGGTTGACACAGCCGAGGGGATGTCGCTTAGGAAGGTGCAGATCTTACATAGGATCATTCCGACTAGTTATAATTGTAATTAAGCAAGGGGTAAAAAAAATGGCCGTCAAGAGGTCGGAGGCTGCCATGTTGGCGATAAGAAGCATGAGCGGTTCTTTTGTCCTCACGAATACCGTGATCAGGGGACTGTTTCCAACCAAGGCCGCAACCAAAATGAACACGTAAATAGCTATTTTAACCTCCTTTGTACTCACCGGTTTCACATGGATGGTGCAGTTGTCAGATGACGAGTTGCTGCTACCGTTTTTTCACCGACGAGGCCGCGTAACGTCTCCGTGGAGAGGTTGACGCTTGCATTCTTGTTTTAAGTTATAGCGCAAGGAACAAAAGCTCTGTCGCCTGAAGGCTCCAAGCAAGATGCGTCAGTGCTTCAATATTTAAAGGGACTACGTCACGAGGATTTTGCTATTTTAGGTCAATTCTGTGCTAATTCATTACTTAGTGCCTTTACTCATACACAAAATGCTCCTACAAAACTACGAGGAAGATATTAAATGAATTTTGTCAGGGGGAACTAACCAAAATAAATTTTTTGGTGATTTTTGAAGACATAGCATCAAACCTTGAAAAAATTGGCCCAATTTTTTCAAGTTTCAATCCATCTCCATCCTTGCCATCAGTCGCAACAGACGACAGAAAACAGTTTCAGTGGCGTAAGGTGATCTTTAATAACAAACTTAAGCTAGACCATTATTTTTGGAATTCAGCTGATACGAAGACACTTTTTAGCTTTTTAAAAAGATACTAAAATAGCGTGACATAGCTCCTTTAACTATTGTGTGACGGATTTCTTACCTCGAATGTCTCGTCTGCCTTTGCTTTGTTGTGACTTCTCTCAAGGAAAGAAGAAGGTTTTATACTAAAACTTGTGTAAGCTTAGTAGGGACTTAAGGAGCGTGGACGTTAACGTCCCAGACGTTTTAAGGCAGGAACCAGAGGTTTCTTGTTCTCTTTATTGCCACAATTATGTTCCTCACCACGGACTGGAAAACTTTTGTGTTGACCAGTCATGCGCATTTAATGACGCGTTTTAATAAGCGGAATGTGCTAACGACTGTAACCGTGTAAGGAACGAAAATTGAATGCAGACTCTGACATTAGTAAGCGATAAAATATAGAGTAGAAAGAATTCAGCCGAGAAAGCTGCCTTGTAGCCATGTCGTCAGCGGCGTGTGATTTCTTAAACTCTTTCCTCTTCGTTGGGAACAGGCCAAACGATGCGCAGTTTGGGCTTCGGAGTTTCGGAGTGTTCGTGGCTGAAAATAAGGTCACCCACGCACTCGAATACGGGAATAATCTGTGGTTTTGCCCAGCACGTAGAACGGATATAGGAGTTCCTTAATTGTCTCCAGGTCAAACGGCATTTTTATTCCTAGGGATACCACAATTAGTGCCCAATATCGTTGAACACGCAATACAGGCATTTTTTGGCGAATAACTAAAATAAAAGCTAAACCAAAGTAATCACATCTGTCAATTCACAACAACGCAACTAACGCAACGAACCAATCAGAACTCAAAGCTGGCTTTCAACCGCGGCTGCAAAGCGCGGGAAAACGCGAGCAAGTAAAGTCACGATTGGCTTTGTATTGCGCCCGTTTGCCGGGTGAAAAATAAACATCATGTTTGCTGTGATTGGTTGCTCGCTTTTTCGGAACCAATATTTATAACGGCGCCCACCAAGCGTAAAAAGCGATAAAATTACAAAAGTGCTTCCGACATTTAATCGAAAACGCGGTGAACAAACCTTGCTCTTCCACCAGAAGTGATCTTTTGTGATGAGAGTTTCCCTGAGGTTTGTAAACTTTTTGTTGACCTTTTCATTTGTACAGTCAGATCTGATATTATCTAGGGTGGCTTCACTTGTACCTCTAAGGATGAAATCCCAAAGTTTGGCCGTTCAAATGAAAGCTGTCGAGTACAGTTCTTCCGCCTCTTGCTGCTTTTGGTGATGTTCAAAGTGGTTCTAACTTCTGAGTCGGAAAGAATACCTAGCTGAGAGTGCAATCATTCAATTGAAAGTTAAGTTAGTTACGTTGCTTGTTGTGCTGTCTCTAACCCTAGGAATCCTAAAATATGGCTAAGCAAATTCCATTCAGTGAGCAGTACTTCATAAACATTCAAATGAAAGCTATTGAGCAGTACTTTCCAGTGGAACTGTCCGTTACTTTATACAAGGTGGTTCTAACTTTTGGATCTGTGAACGAAATCCTAAAGTGTGACATTCAAATGAGTCACTGAGCAGTACTTTCTTGTGGTGCTGTTTATTACCTTGTACAAAGTGGTCCTTACTTTTGACGGTCTGAATGAAATCTTAAGGTTTAACCATGCAAATCACAGCTAACGAATATTTCTCCTTTTTTGTGGTGCTCTCTATTCTGCTATAAAGTGCATGTGATCTTGCCTGTGTGACCGTCGTCTCCAAGTGATCAACTTCCAAAATCTCCTTAGCAAGGGTTAATCGAATGGTCAACAAGGGAATGTTGTTTTGATTTGTCTTCAAATTTAGAGCCTACCTTGTAAAGTAATGTGTTGCAATTTATTAAAACTTGAAGAATTTGTATTTAAAGGTTTCTGCGTGATTTAAAACAAGTTTCGTAACAGACCCTTGAGACTTCATTTACTTGTGTTAGAGACAATTCATAACACGGGTGCGACCAATAGATAGGTAAATATAATTAAATGTTATTTAAAAATGTAAATGTGAGTTGCAAAACTCGAATAGCTTTGCCTCGAGATATTCAAAATTCTAGGTTGTCGAAGGGTTCATCCTTACCCGACGAAATGAAGAAAAGAAAGTCGTGTTCTTGTGTGTTTGTCTGTAGCCCCTTTCCTCACAGAGGAGGTAAAACTTTTAGTTACTCTTTTTAACGCAAAATGGCAGTGACTGCGAAATCGATTTTGAGCGAGGCTAGTGTTGCTAAAGTAACTGTTTATTTCATTTGCGGTAGTATGTCGTCTTTGCAAAGCGAATGCATCTTCGAGAATATTTTCGGCGATTTCAAGGATGTTTGCGTTTTAATTAAGGATTCAAAATTATTCGTCTGTGACGGAAACCGCAGGATATAAGTCGCTTGGACCCTTTTATACACCGGTAGGACACTTGGCCTTTCTGTTGAGAAATGTTGTCATTATCCTTATAAGACCTTACAACATCAGTCGTGTTCGCTCAGCTTCCGTTAAGATGCCATCTAGAACCGAAATAGCTTTTAGAGAGGCAGTTGTGTTCAAGTCAAGCATTCTAAAGTTTGAATACGGTATTAATCAGCAACTTTAACATTTATTCCAGCTAAAAGTTGCTGTAGTTTTGAGCTTTCACCGACAATGCGTGGCATATCTTGACACAGTCGTTGTCCTTAAACGTATCGCATCTCGACTAATTTGTTGCACAAATCAATCGATTTTGTAAACTTGTTTATTAACGATATTCTTCTTTCTCAGGATTTCCCGAGCATATGCCTTTTAGCGAATTCAGACGGCGATTTGATATCCTTGCTGCCAGCCAGGTTAGAAACACGGGCCCGGTTTTGGACGAAAAGAAAGTAAGTGGTGTTTAAAATGAGTTTGATTTCTTTGATCAAATACTTCCTTTATTCTTATTCTACTTTTATGTGGAAGTTGTTCATCAAAGAAGCAAAATATCTTGGTATGTCCGTTTGCTGCGAGATGCCCCAAAGAATTTTTCCAAATATGTGCATATTTATTCGTATATTGTTAGCCACAATGATATCCTTTGTTAATTGGTCATTTTCCAGCTCAGGGGTTCCGCCATTGTTGTTTTGAGATATTTGTTCGTGATCGCTACAGCGTAACAATCACTGCAATTTGAATGGGAAAGGATATCGGCTTAAAAAGCTGGACCCGATTGCTCAAAAAGTACATAACTTCATAAAGTGTTTGAATCACTTTTCAAAAGATAATCGTGATCCATTTGTACACATTTTGTTTGTAATGGATAGGGTTAAAGTGTCTTTTGAGAATAGTCCTTTAAAGAGGAAAGGAAATCGGCTTAAGCATATGATCCGGCTATTAAAAGGGTAGATAACTGTTTATTTAACTTGATCAAATGACCTTTAATCCCTCTAGAGCTGTCCAGAGGATGAAAGTGATCCAAGTGTGCACCTTTGGTTTTACGATTGTTGGTGACTGTCTGTTCTTAATCACCACTTGTTGACATAGAAGTTTCTTTGGACAAAAACTCGAATTTAGACTCGTGAAATGTTTTTTTCTGCGAAAGGAAAAAGAGATGGGTTGGGATACGTGATAGAATTTGGGCAGTTTGTCAAAGTTTATTCCGCCGAGTTTTAGTTTAACTTTTAATGCCCTCTCTGGTGTGTATTCATTGGTTGTTTTTCTCTACTTAGATAAAAAAAAAACCTTCACTGTGTATAGCTGCGAGTATCTCTGTCAGTACCGACTGTTTCAACTGTTTCTTGTTCTGCAGGCTGTGGAATCTCTGCTGGAAAATCTTGAACTCGATAAAAGAAGTTATCGTCTTGGGCTAAGTCAGGTACGACCACCTCAGAGAATGGTTCTATGTGTGGAGTAGGGGTTAGCTGTGATCCTTACCTTAAAAACTGCTCTTATGACAAATTAAATGACATAATATTCGCTAATGCAATGCTAATGCAATCTACGAGAGAAACATGCTACCTCAGCTAAGTTCGAAACTCATTTTCCGCCGCCTCCTCAACAGTGTCACCAGGAACACTGTTTTTAGTTTCAATGGCAAGCTTTACAGACAGACAGATGGTTGTGGCATGGGCAACCCACTATCCCCGGTCCTCGCCAACATCTTTATGTCGAAACTTGAAGCAGATGTAGTCCGCCCCTTTAATCCCACTTTTTACGATAGCTACGTGGATGACTGTTTCTCGAAAAAACGAATTTCGAACCAGACCAACTCCTCGACCGCTTAAACAATTATCATCCTAACATCAAGTTCACTGTTGAAGAAAACCCTGATCACTTTCTGGACACTGCGTTCAGCTACGGCAACGACGGTTTTGACTGTTAAGTCTACAAAAAACCGGGGAAATTACCCACACACTGGTCGTCAGAAGTACCAACCAAATGGAAGAGAAATTGCATTACAGGAGCCCTACACAGAGCCAAAAACATCTCCACAAATCTTGATCGCGACATAAAAGAAATCAAGACCACTTTCTCAAATGCTGGTTACCCCAAGAAATTTGTATCCTGCACCATCGGCAATTTCATATCGAACAATTCATCTGAAAATGAACCCTTAATCCCGCATTTTCTCTTCGAAGAACGGAAAAAGATTGGCATCAAACTCCCCTACTGCAAGAAGAATGAAATCGCAAGCAAAAAGTTTATTTCAAAACTGAACTCCTTCCCTAATTTCAAGTATATTTTCGGCTTTACCTCGGAGTAAGAACCTGTGAAACTCACGGATGACGTAAAACAAATGAAACAAAACAAAACAAAAGCTAACAAACAAAGAAAATCTTGTCAGGTTCTTACACCGAGGTAAACCCATATTTTCATCATTCTGTGGCAAACTAGACAAATCAAAAGTCTATTCAGCCTCAAGGACAAAAACCTTCACAAGTCCCACGTTATTTACGAAGGAGAATGCTCATGCGGAGAAAACTGTGTAGGCGAAACAATGCGAAATTTTGAAGTGCGAATAACTGAACATTCAAATATCTGCCACACCTCGAAACCAGCACGTCACCTTTTGGAAAACCCAAGTCACTCATTCCAGTGGAGAGTCCTTTGTTCAGCAAGATCTTACTTTAAGAGAAAGATCATCGAGGGCCTAATTATCCAACAAAGGAGCCCAACTTTGAACAAACAAGTTAATTGCTATGTTGCGCAGTTCTTCCCTTCGGGAATAACCTGAGTATAAAAACCATACAAATCACGAACGGCCTTTTAACCCTGATGATGACATACTTGTCGAAAACTTTTGGTTCCTTTTAATTGTTTATACCCCCCTTTTTATCTTTTTTAGCCTTGTATATACAAATTAAATAGTTTTGTAATTGCACGTTGCACAGTATAATAAACAGCACTTTCAACTGAATGGTTCCACTTGAACGGCATAATAAACAGCACTACAGGGAAGGTCTGTTCAGCAGATAAATTATGACGTAAATAAAATTGGAAACAATTGAAGAGTTAGAACCACCTTCTGTACCAATAATAAACAGCACCACGTAGAGAACAAAGTGCTTAGTAGCTTTGATTTGAATTGTCACACTTAAGAATTTTAAACACAGCGTCACGGCATAATGAATAGCACTACAGGAAAGCAATACATGTTAGTGTTGATTTCAGTAGTCGCACTTCAGGATTTTTTGCCAAAGTTGAAACACCATATACCGCATAAAGAGCAGCACCAGAGGAAAGTACTGCTTCATTTGAATGGTAACGCTTAAGTTTTCAACCCCAGACTCAAACGTTGAAACCACCCAAGACTGAAAACGTTACTGGAAGCTCCGTACACCCATTCAAAATGTTCAAACTATAAGCCCAGAAAAAATCTTAGATACTACGACTTTCAGTCGAGTAAGGCACGAGAGAAGTTTGGTCATAAAGTTTTAACGTTCAAGTTACCATGTTGTCAAGGGCAACTTGCTCCGTTTCCAAGAAAGGCTACGTCGTTCAGCGATAAAGCGCGCGAGAAATTGTCAGACGTGATCGATTCATGCAGTCTCCTTTGGAAACGGAGCAAGTTGCCGTTGACAACGTGGTAACTTGAACGTTAAAACTTTGTCACCAAACTTCTCTCGTGCCTTACTCAACTGAAAATCGTAGTATCAAATTGGTCATTTTCGATGTTTTTAAACGAATTCCATTGAAAAAACTTTCGTTTTGATGAAAATGATGAGCTTTACTGACGAGTTAATGTTCATGACAATCCAATAAAGCCTCGTTTTGAGATGAATCTCTTACAAGCCTTTCACAAGCCTCGATTTGAGATGGAGGCAAAAAGCACCTAGGTTTTTGATAAACCCACACCTGGTCCCTTGGAAAGTTATTATTCAGAACTAAAGGCCTTAAAATGCTGTCCCCTGCAGTCTAACTGGCGAAACCGTTGCAAATCGACCTTATTTTTGCACTCGAAATTTTGAGAATCAGCGTGGGGGCATTTATTTTCACTGCGTTAAAATACAATCTGCTGTGGCATTATTCTATTGGGTTTTGTGCTTCCCACTGCGACTAATCCTCGCTTTGTGTATCTCTTTTGTCATTTACAATAGTTAAGTCTAGATTGATTTTGTGTGCCTCTTTCAAGTTGAAGCTCTTACCGACAGAAGGATTCTGGTTAATGAAACGTCTTTGGACGAAAGCTCGTTTTGTTTGACTTTCTGCCACTTTAATCAAGTGTTCTAAGGTTTGAAGATTAGGTTAACTTGACAACAAAGGTCTGTGATCTTTTTTGGTTGTTAAAGTACTGTTGAATTTGTTGACACAATTAACTTGTTTGATTGCAATTTGAACGTATGATTACTTGGTTGATTGCCATTTACACTGCCTTCAGTTTACTTACCGTTTTTAGTTGTTTCTTCGGGCTTTTGATTCTGTGGTTTTCTTTCGTCAAAATCTTGTTGTTTCTTGAGTCATTTTCAGTGCACATTTCGTGTGATTGTGTCGATATCGGTTACCTCTTGTAGTTTGTATCTTGTGTACAAACGTTAATCAAAGTCGTATTGTACAAGCAATGTAATATTGTTATGATGTTATACTTTCGTCTCGGGCTGGGATTTAATCTTGTTTGTAAGTTCATCAAATTTTGTCACAGTATACTCTCTTTGTGAGAAACTAACTTAGCACACGATCAAACGAACAACTTATGAATCCCTCAAAATTAGTAAGGTTTAGATTGTTAAATGTAAACGGCCATTATTCATATTCTCTTTCAGCTTTTTGCCCTTTCAAGTCGTAGTCTTTTAAGTCGATCACGTCATGAAATGTTGTAACTTCTACGTCTGGACGACATTTTAAGGCGTTATCGTTCAAATGGAAGCCATTGGGCTGTTCATTTCTGTGGTACCGTTGGGTACTTTGTCAAATGGAATGTCAAGCATCGATATCTGGGTTGTCTAGGAGACTATAGAATTTTGGGATCAATGCCATGTTACATTTGTTTAGTATACGTATTTTCGTGTCAACAGTACATAGATTTCTGTATTCGCTGTCTGATCCATATCAAAGACCATTGTTTCTTTCACATCGTAAATCCTTCGTCTCGACGTTTTGGAATATGTTAATGTACACAACTCAGAGTTTCAAATAGGTTAATGTTTTGGGGTGGTTGCAGTGTTTTTATATAACATTACAAATCAAACCCTGTTTTCGTCTTTTCTTATGTTGCGTCTGAACTTGAACTCGTCTGTGTGATGGTTTATGTTTGGTTAAAAAGAAGGGTACATATTCCATCCCTTTAGACAATAAGGATTAACTAGTAGTATCTAGACTGTCAATTTGGGTTTATGAGAAGATTCAATCAAGAAGTTATCAGAAACAAGCAAAAACGCAGTGATTTCAGAATGCAAACGGTAAACAACTTCTTGTAACTTTTCAAAGAATTATTCACTTTGGAAGAAATTTTTTTTAATGGATATTCTGGTCCTAGTTCTTACGTTCTTGAAATAAAGCTTTCAATGGCCATTAAAATGAACGCTGTTGTACAAGACCTTCCTCTAGTACTGTTGAGTATGCCTTACAACTTGGATGAAATCCTCAGTAGTGACCATTTAAGTACAAACAACTGAACAGTAATTTCCTATGGTGCTGTTCGTGTTTTAGTGCTTAACAAATGAAGTTGTCATTCTCCACTTTCGACTAAGATACTTTTGCTGTTGTTTGTAGATCTTCTTCCGTGCTGGAACTCTCGCTCAGTTGGAGGACGCCAGAGACGAGAAGACAACTGACACTATCATCGAACTACAGGCGTTTTGTAGGGGATTCTTGGCGCGAAAGAAACTAAAGAAACTACAGGTAAATTTTCATGTAAAACTTGACACTGTCGTCTTTATTGATTCACTACACGTCTGAACGGTGTAATAACTCGCTCATAAATCTCAGCCAATGTACTCTGACCAATCAAAACGAAGGTTATGTTTTCTTAGCCGACCAGCAACGAAAGTAATCGTGAGTTTTTCGCGTTTTGTACTTAACCGACTTTTCCCGCGCTTGGCACCGGTTATCCGATTTTTCCCGCGCTTGTTATCGGTCACACGACGTTTTGCGCGATCTCACCGGTTACCCTAATTTTCTAATTTCTCGCGCTTGGAAAGCCTTGCGTGTTTTCTATCTAGCGTTTTGAGTGGTTCGTAATAATTTTTTTAACACTGGAAAATTGCTGTCTGTTGTTTTCCGTTCTGTCAAACCATAAACGTTTGTCTACCTTTTTCTTGCTTTCTAGGTTCAGTGTACAGCGATCCGTTGCATACAGAAGAACATCAGATTTTACCTAGCAGTCAACAACTGGCCCTGGTGGAGATTATACACAAAGGTAACGAACCAGCTTCCTTGTTTCTGGTTTTCATGAAGTCGCGTAATTCTCGTTGTACTCCGGATAAGCCGAAGTTTGCGGAAAAGTGGAAGATCATGTTCTAAAAGCGACGACTGGGCAGTTTGCTCACATGTTAAAGGAGCTACGTCACGGCTAACGCTTCTTGAAAAAACTGGCAAGTTTTTTCAAGTTTGTCATTCGTAATCCGTCTTGATCTCCCTCAATCGTAACCATCCTTGTTCAGTTTTGGTTTATCATTACTTCTTTGGTGTTTTTCTACCTTAGGAAACGATTATTTTGAAATTCTCTTCAATAAGAAAATAATTTTGTCAGATCAGAAAAATGGATGTAAATACCGTGACATAGTTCCTTTAAAGTTAGGATGACGCGACTCAAACGGCTTGTAACCATGGTTTTACGCATCTGGAAATCTATAGGTCCCACGAACTGCGGCATCTGATGGAAATCCTGCAAAGTATTTAAGACGATTTCCGCTCAACGTTCGAGCAGTAAGTGCAAAAATTAAGTTACCAAAAAAATACTTGCAGCACTGTCACATTTTGAGAACAGATAAGAAGAACTTATCGTTACTTTTGCTCCCAAGCTGACCCCGCGAGAGAAAATTGGATTTGAAGTTATCCATATTTCAATTAAAAAGACGCTTCATGTCAGTTCAAAACAAAATGGCGCCCGTTTTTAGCGTACTTTTACGAGATTTGAAATTAATTTTCTTGAGAATGCTTGAGAATTTCATCACGGGGTCACTTGGGCAAGTGAACTAGAGTGAGATGTTTCAAATAGCATTTAGAGTGTTACCGTGCTATGAGTAGTTTTTTGGTAAATATTTTTTGCACTTATTGCTCGAACGTTGAGCGGAATCCGTCTTAAAATCTTTAAGAGTTAAATACTTTGAGGACTCCCGCTTCTTAACTCAATGTGCAAAACTTGTTTTTAACCGGAATTTTAAAGCAGCACGATGAAACTGTAAGGTTAGCGCGTGAGAAGCATAAAAAAATGTTTTGTGTTGGATGTTTACAGGTCCTGCCGTTGTTGGATGTCCATCGAACGGAAGAAGAACTTAAGAGCAAATCGGTAAGGATGCTGGCCGGGTTTAGGATAATTTTTTTTTCTTTTAACTGCATCAATTTCACCACGTGACATGGATGAGGTAACAAAGTTGTTATAAAAATGTACGTGAAAATGTACGTCAAGTATATGGTGCATCTTGAGAGGAAGGCCGTCATGTGTGGTATCATATTCCTTTTCTTTTCATGTAAACGGGTACCAGTGAATCGTCGTGAATCATTAGGAAAGCGTAACGAATATCTGTAGGAGGATGTAGCCCTAAAATGGACAAACATCTCGTTAAGGGGGGGGGGGGGGTGAAGCTCGTACGCATAGTTGCCTCATGCTGGTGACCTGTGAGTGAATAGACAAGTCGTGCGTCGTACGTGGCTGGAGTGGCAAGTTACCAAAATAACCTTTTTTTGGTTCCGTTTAAAGGTGGGACGTTGTATTTGCACTTTTTCTAGTGACATTTGTTGAAGGTAGAACTTACGTTTAACTTAGTTATTTGTTCGTTTGTTTTTCAGGGAGAGGTCGACGCTTTGAAATCAAGACTAGCGAAACTAGAAAGAGAGAAAAAAGAATTGGAAGAAGCTAATGAAAAGTTGCAACAGAAGGTAACAAGAATGTCGTTGTTGTTGTTGTTGTTTTTGTTAGAATTCAATTTCTTGCTCTTGCGCTATTGGCGGTCATATTTGCCGCCAAACAGTAACTTGGTAAACCAACTGGAATTTGAAGGTGAAACACGTAACCGTTTTGACTTTGAAACGCAAGATTCGAGAAAACACGGATCACCCATTGTTATGCACGCGAAAATTTGGAAACTACTAATTTCTGCTCACCACATCGATAGGTTTTCAAGCAGTCTCTGAGAGTAAAGAAGAAGCTTGTTACGTATCATTGCGATTAACTAGGGTGCAGGCCTTGGTGCACCGGTGCGCGCGTGTACCTCCAAATTTTCATAACTACGTTAGCATAAAAGAGTAATAATAAGAAAAGACAATACCTTGAGCCAGAGAGTAGGCCGGTTAAGAAGATAATCTGTGATTTCTAATACCTTGTTCAGACAGATTGACAGCAAGGACTTTTCAGCTATATCCGTTTGTGTTTCGGTTGCACTAGGAAAATGTATAGATTTTCACAAGGATTTCCCAGCAGCATCTGTCTGTATATGTTTCCATGCGATGAACATCGGTTTCCTTGCAGGGCACTGACCGGGAAAAAAATGGTACCATAAAGTTGAAACTAAAACGGTTAAGTAAATAATCTGAGCTTTCTACTTTGTCGGTGAGGTGGATTTTCATCAAGGATCTCTCATCTAAATCCGTCCATGCTTCGGTTCCAGAAGTTAAAGACTTTATTTATGTCACATTTGTTTTCATTGTTTTCACTGCCGGAAAGAGGTCATATAAAATTATCGTCTACGTTGATTGTGGATGAAAGATTGGGAGTCAAGTGAAGTATAAGTAGTGGCTTTAGCAACCTAGTAGTTGGAGAAAAGAAAGCCTAAAAATCAGGCTAGAACGGGACTCGAACTAATGGTCATCCGCCGGTGCAACGCTTTTGAGGTCTGAACTAGGCTGTGTCAAGCCAAATGGAGATCTTGTCATTTGTAAGTTTAAATTATCCCCGCGTAATGAATAATATTTTTTCTGAAATGCACGTGCTCATATGATCACTTTAGTCATTAACTTTCTGTGATATGTGAGACATTTGGTTTCATTTGACTTTTGGCCTGTAACCGTGTTACGTTTCGCGTTTTTAGCAATTATATACTGGTTTCGTTCGTTGCATACTAGAGATGCCCCATACAGTGTTGGAAATTAGTCTGTCGCACGAATAATTGTCTGCGTTTTGAGTCGATTAACGCATATTAACATCACTCCGGCAAATGATGGGATCTCTGGGGAGATTTTATGACACTCTGGAAGAAATCATGAGGATACATGTATGGAACGTTATTTTGAAGTGATACTCTGTTGTTAGTTATGTGTGATGTGCTTGTTCAATTAAGAAACGCTCCCGAGTAATCCTCTGTCGTTTAAGTCGATGAACGCAAAGGGATTTGTAAGATGGTTTCGAAGAATAAGAATTAACTTAACACTAAAACAATGTCGGTGCTCTGGTTTCGCGTAAAACGGTAAAATGTTTGTTGGTCGTGTTTGATTATTCTGTTAACGTCTACGTAGGTTACCGAGCTTTCAGCGTCGCTGTCAGAGGAACGAGACGCAGCCAGCCATGCAAGTGAAATGCTTGAAGGAGAAACAATGGAAAGAATGAGACTGGAGAGGCAAATGCAAGAACTCCAGGTTAGTGGATTAACCACTGAGTTTGAGTTCTTATTCTATCAAGCCGAAGAGCGATAAAACTCAAGACCGTTTTGTATCAATCGGGAAATGAACAATGCCATCTTAGTTAATGGTCTGTGGCTTTCACTGAAATAGCACACTTTATCCCTGGCCTTATCCATGGATTTTCTTTACGGTCTTAAAAAGTTTTAACCGGTGTGACTCCGGCTTCGAGTGGAAGGGTTAATTTTTATCGTTTAGTAGATGAAAATGGAATTTCAGGTGTATACAAGTTGAATCTCCGTTTTACCCTGCCTCACTTTATTACAGTGACCTAACCTCGGATGACTCGAACTTTCTCTAATTCGATCAGTTTTAAGTTTCGCCCGACGGTTCTTGTCATCGGGATTTACAGAACTGAACGTTAATTACGTTCTATTGTGTACACTTACAGACGACTGACTCGCACACAGTGGAAGCAAAAAATTCTGAAAAGTGGGTGTAGTAAATTACCGTACGACTCTATCAAAAAGAAACTGGCTTTGTTGAAGACAGTATAGTGGTAGACAAGTATCTATCGTAGTTTCCCGGATTACAACTCGGTTTACCAAGCGATAAAACGTTGCAAACTGATAGAAAGTAACGACTCTCATGCGCTAATTTTTCCCCTTCCATCTCAGTCTAAAGAACCGGCTAAACGAAAAAAAAGTCATCGCAGATCGTTTTAGATGTGCGCTATATATACTATTAAACGTTGTCTGTCGCGCAAAATGTTAGATTGACGTGTTTGTTCTGTTTCAACCATTTTCCTCCAAAGTTTGCGCGAAGAACAATGTTTCATCGTTTAGCTGGGCACCCAACAGGATGTTGGACGGCAAATTTGGATGAATGCTTTATCTGATTATTATTAACGATCTGGAGCAAACTGCTTTAAAAACTGCATGCTGGTATTGTGACTTCTTTCAGACAAGTCTCCAGCCAAGCAGCCCAGATCGGCGCCGAGCAATTGCCTGATGTTTGCCATTGTAATAATAAAGATAAAAATATACCTAAATGTGCCATAAATACTCACAAACTATTGCCACCGTATAACAAAAGCTTCTTCTTGTCTGTGATACCCAGGATCCCCACTCTCCCACCCCCCCCCCCACCCCCTCGCTTTCCTCGAATTGGCAGTCGTGTTACAGTTCCAGCTGCTGAATCTGTGAATTAAACATTAAACTATAAAATGTTGCCATCTTTGGAACTGTCCATTATGCTGTGTAAGGTGCTTCTAACATTCGGGTCAGTGCATGGCTTGAAACAATGAAGTGTGATTGTCAGATGAAAGCTATCGAACAGTACTTTCCCTTGGTGTCTGCGGGTTAAGTGTGGTAAAAAATAACTGCTATTGAGCAGTACTTTCCTGTGGTGCTGTTTGTTACCCTTCAGAAGTTGGTTGTCTACGGATAAAGTGTGGCCATTCAAATGACAGCGTTTGCGAAGTGCTTTCCTGTTGCGCTGCAAATTTCCCAGGTATAGACTTCCCCACTCGTAGAGCTAATAAAAGGATAAACTGCTGGTTTGGAGAATCATGTTTCACGTTGAGTGTAGAATTTATGACTGACCTCAATCAAACACATGTATGAACGTATTGGAGCTCTAGCTTCGCATTCTCCCTTTGCTATAAGTCGCACTTGTGTAAAATAGCGTTTTGCTTGACTGAAGGGTCGCATTGTGCTTCGGACCAAATGACTATAATTATATAAAAATAATGGAAGTTAAAGTGGTAAAACTTCTTGTTTGGATCCAAACCACAAGTGAAATAAAATAACCGAAAATTGATTGAGTGTCTTATTGGGAAACCACAAAAATCAAGTACATTGTTATAGCGTGACTTGTGTTCCAAAATTGCGTGACAGGTGCGCATGTCTCATTCGATCGCATGACCTTTTGATTGATTGTGTGTAATTCTAGACTGGTTTCCCTGTCTAGAGCGCGTTATAATAAGATTACGGTAAGTAAATTTAGATTCCGGCTCCTTTATACAAATAATCTCGAAAGCACTTTTTGGCGCAGAAACTAAAACGGACTCGCAGTTTTTTGTTCTGGTTAAATGTTTCTTGTTTGGTTTTCATATCTCGTTTTATCAACAGTTTTATCAACTTTTAACTGAGGTTATCTTAAGTTTACACTTCTTGGACGACCGTGTTTTTACTCTATCTTATGAAAACAAAATCGGATCACTTAGGGTTTGTGGGTTGACGTTGTTAAGATTTCCGGTGTTTTTATGGAAGCATGCTGTCTGTAATCCTTTTCCAACTCTGATCTGACCGTGAGAACCTCAACGAGTAGGTATAAACACGCGACCATTTCGATTTCGGAACGTGAATTTTCTCCGCAAAAGGTTACTAGTTGCAGCTTTTCGTGCCATGAGTAGCATGGTTGGAGTGATAGTGATCTAAACGCAAGCCACATTTGTCTAGTCACGCGAGACAAGTGATCCTGCGCAAACTCCCAGAGGGTTAGCGATAGAGGAAGGAAAATCCACTTTTGCCAAGTGCATCTGCTTGCATAAGTTGTGGTTCATTGTAAGAAAAAGCAGCCTGGAGGATATGATCACGCTTTGGAGATTTGGAGAGGTGAATAGCATTCAAGTATCGCTCTTTTTCATGCCGTGGTGACCTATGTTCGGTTACAGGGGAATTTTCCTATTCATTGTCGCTCTACGTCTTAGTGTCTTGTGCTGTGGTTCTAACGTTTGAGTCTACAAATGGAACCCTAACGTGTGGCCATTCAAATGAAAGCTATCGAGCAGTACTTTCTTGTGGTTCTGTTCGTTTATCCTACTTTTTTTTTCAAATGGCCATTTCAAAAATTTTTCAATATTTAATATTATACAGAACTAAAAAAAAGTCAGAGGGTAATTTCAATATTTTTAGCCTTCGGCTATCATGTTTGTGATTATTTGAACACCCAAGATGTCATATGGTAGCCTAAATTTCCAACTGCTCGTACGACGTAAGCCTTCTTTAACATCTTACGACTGTAAGCAAAGGGGAGTAGTGTACTTGTTGCTGGTTAAGATTCTAACTTGTAGGTTCTTATAGTTTTCTGCTCGCGGAAGGGGCTAATACATTCAAATTAATTTCCCCATACTCCCTACCCCCCTTGCTGGCATCCCTCTTTATTCCGTCCCTCTCTCTGTTTCTCATTTCTTTGTCTTTCGCCTGACATTTTCGCAAAGCATATCGAGCCGCGAAGTTACGTATTGTTTGCGATACACAGTTGTCATCGAATTTTATAAAGATCTTTATGGATGGAAAAGGTTTGCGTTGCTGTGTGTAGCAAGCTGTTGTCTTGTGACCGTTGAGAATGGAACTAAAATATAAGCGCAATATATCTAACGTTCTTTAAGTATTTTGTTGTGTCATTGCGGCCTTCGCATTTAAATTAAGCAATTTCCGTTATGTTTTCACAGGAGTCGCTGGAGGACGTGAAAAAGAGAAAAGACAAGCTGGAAGTTGAACTGCTTGAAGCGAGAGCTTTGAGTGTTTCTGCTACGAGAAATGTCGAGAGATTAGAAAGATACGAAGGCGAAGGCGCTTCCGAAGACGAGGAGGAAGGTAAGTTCGGGTAGCCTCGAAGATGTTCGGAAGATATTCGTTCACGAAAGCAGTCTACCTGCTTAGAGTTTTCTTGTGCTTGCAGAGTCCTGCGTATCAGTTCGTATTTTTGTGTCGGTGAGTTCGGTGTACGAAGCTACGTGGCGTTTCAACATCAACAAAGTGTCTGTAACTAGTGTGATCACGTAGAGTGTGACTGGGAATAGATGCCAGCGGACTTGCGAGTTTCGCACGCGAGAATCCACGCTTAGAGTGCTTCGGCCTAGTAATCATCCACCCTGTCAGCATTCTGCAACTTTTTGTAGTCTAATGTTTTACTGTTGTCTTTAGAATCGTTTTACCGGGAGAGGTACATCCAGGCGTCCAAAGAGCATGAACAGCTGAGAAAGAAGTTACAAAGTCAAGCCGAGCAAGAGATAGAAGATTTATCCAACCAGAAACGAACGCTGGAGAGAAAGGTAGGGCCTGCACACTTATTAAAAAACGACAACAAAGGGACTATGCCACGAGGATTTTGCTGCCGTTCCGTCAAAACTCTCCTGATATTAGCGGAGCCCGCGCGCTAGCGCGTCAGCGGAGCACCATTGCTAAGGAAAGTTGGTAACCTATCAGCCAAGAAATTTTGGTAGTGACGTAATAGACACGTGACCGTCCGTCCGTCCGCATCACAGGGTTTTTTCGGCGGTCCGAACACATTCTGCCAGGAAAGACACCAGCATTTTCATGTTGATAGGCAGTTTGTCACGAGGAAGGAAATAATTGGTAAAATTAACATCTGAAGACAACAATAAACGCTCATGGCCTAGTGGACTAAGCGCCGGCTTGTGACGCCGATGAGCCGTGTTCGGCTCTTAGCGAGAACACGAATTTTTTTCTTTTTCTTTTTTAACGACTTGAATGAGAGTATTTTCACAATAAGTGCCAGCAAAAAACAAAATAAAAACAAAAAAGGGGGGGGGGGGGAGGGCTCCGCTTTTAGGCTTGGCTAAATCTGTATATTAAGATAAAGTAACTTCGCTCACACACACTACGCTCCTAGAACACCAAGAATTCTCGCAAGGAGAGTGCGCCGTAATCAGGTTTTAACGATTTTTGCGAGAAACGTGAAAACGTTGGCCCAGAATTTTCAAGATGCAATCCATTTCCATCCTGGCCTTCCGTGGCCAAAGACGCTTAGTTTCACTAGTATTTCTTTAACCCTTTAAGCCCAAATAATGAAAATGCATATTCTCCTTACTGTTCCTTATACATTTCTTATGGAACTAGTAAGGAGAATTTGAGACAAATCATTAAGACATCTCGTCCTTGGTAATCATTTCCTTTATTCTTTTCTCTTAAATGTTTGAACAAGTAGTGTTGATGTAAAGAGAAATTTCATTTTCGTTACTGTTAGGGGTAAAACAAAACTCGACAATTATCATAGGTTTTCGTTAATGTAAATTTGAGTTTTGGCTTTTCAAAGTATAATTGATACTGTCCTTCAAGAATAGTAAGCAGTGTTTTGTGTGATAGTTGAACCTTTTGTACTTTTCTTTTTTTCAGTTGGGTGACGCTACCGCTGAAAGCGAGGAGATGCATCGACAGTCAACAAACATGAAGAAGAAAACAGCACGCGTGCAAGCAGAAATGGAGGATTTGAAACTACTGCTGGAGGAGGAACAAAGTAGAAACGCTGAACTGGAGAAAAAACAGAGAAGGTAGACATTTCTCTTAGTTCAACTCTTTTAAGCCCCAATATGAACATGTATGTTCTCCTTACTTTTCTCTATACATGTTTTGCTACTAGCCAGTTGGGAGAATTTGATTAAACATCAAGACATTTTAGCTCAGTCAGTGATCATTTCGTCTATTCCCGTGACTTGTATGATCGATTAAGTTGTGATACTGTATGGAGAAATAAGTTGCTCGTCACTTGGGGTTTAAAGGGTTAATTGACTCATCTTTTGCCAGCAAGACAATAGACGAAAGTCGTTACCAAAAGTGAAGCTTGAACGGCTACTGAGTACTACACTGCTTTTGACTGAGAACTCAGCATCTAGAATTTTATAAAGATGGTCATTGAATGGAGGGGGTCACTGTCGAGAGATTCAAAGCACAGTGTTTGATCTGCTGAAAACTAATTGAAAGGGGATTTCATGTAAAAGGTCACTAACCTGTGATTCTTAATGGAGGCTTTGTGGCAAAAGTGATTCAAACGGGATTTCTTAAAGATGTTCACTCAGAGAGATGTCACTCTCCTGCGTTTGGACGGGCTGAACGTTAAACGTTGGCATTTAAGCCAAGAGCTTATTATTTTGTAGTTCGCCCCTGTTCAGTTGTCCAGCGTATACTTTAAGCCCCTGGGACCTCACTGAGTAACCATGCGTGCGACTTATTGGCTAAAACGCTTTTCTCCTGTATTTTTAGGTTCGATTCAGAAATTCAACGCGTCAAAGAAGAACTGAATCACGAACGAACGTTGAAAGACAAAATAAACCGGGAAAAGGAGAAAGCCGCTGCTGACAAATACAAACTGGAACATGATTTAGCGGTTAGTTGAGCCCATTAGTGAACATATACTGGTTGTTAAAAAACCCTTCCTATCCAAAAAGAGAAGCAGTAACACGGAGATTAGCGCCGACTAAGATGATAATCTCTGTAAGAAGGTACTTATACTTGTCACTTCATAGCTGTCAAACGCAAAAAGCCAAGTCACGTCCGGTTTTTCATAGCTTTGAAAAACGTTTACGAGCAGCGAGGTTCGTATGAAAACGATGCGGAAAACTGTTGTCCCGACTGACCGAACTTCGTGCCGGTTAGCCTGAGAAAACAGCCCACGTTTCGCGAGGTCGCCACTTGAGCCCTTGCAAAACGACGTCTGAGTAAGGGACCGTTCATTTTTTATGGGTTAGGGGGGGCTGGTGGTATTTGATGGGTAATACCTGTAAAATGTAATGATCCCCCCTCTACATTAGAAAATTTTTTACCTGGCCCCCCCTTGTAGTCCTAAATATTTGAGATGACCCCCCCCCCCCCAAAAAAAAAAGAAAGAAAAAGGGATCAAGTAAATCTAAAACTTATCAAGCTGAAAATAAATTTAACAGTCAATTTTAACACTCAAGTCCTGCAGGAGTAAATGTCTTTATTCAGACAAGCACTAAAGGTAATTTTCTGGTAGGGGTTCCAGAGGTATCTTCCCCTGGAAAATGTTGACAATTTAGAGATGCCCTAATGTAATTTGCTGCATTCTGAAGTACATAAATAGACAATTCATACCAGTTTAAGCATTACTTTGGACATTGTTATCAGTTGTTCAGTTGTTTAAGAATCAGATTAGCAGAGGGCAAAAGAGAGCTGACATTTCCCTGGCTGTAATGAAACAGTTCATGGGGTAGAGTAGCTGTTGGGTGCATAACGGAGAAGGGGGGTCCGGGGGCATTCTCCCCCGGGAAAATTTGAATTTTCAGAACCTTAGAAACGCTATTTTTGGCCTTCTGGCACTGATGTTTGCATTATTACAGAAGCTGTCACTACTAAACTTACAGGCAATTTTTTTGGTGACCCCCCCTTTACACACCATATTTTTTCGGCTGGCCCCCCCTTTGAAGCCGTATTTTTTTACATGCCTCCCCCCTCAAATCCCACCAGCCCCCCCTACCTCATAAAAAATGAATGGTCCCTAACGAGCGCAGAAATTCTATACTGATGACGTGCACTACCCATATCTTGGTAGTGCTTCTGATTGGTTGAAAGAAAATTCCCTCGCGGCACAACCAATCAGAAGCACTACCAAGATCTGGGTAGTGCACGTCATCAGTATGGAATTTCTGCGCTTGTTACTCAGACGTCATTTTGGGAGGGCTCAAGTGGCGACCTCGCGAAACGTCGGCTGTTTTCTCGGGCTACGTGCTGATAAAACTTGTGCATGACAGTTACTTCATTTGAACATATACTCGACGTAAAAATCTTAAGTTGAATTTTGCAGTTGAAGTACAACTATCCTCATTTAGCTGTATTTTTCTTTGCTATATTATGGCGGAAACTGCGCACGCGTCGTACGTTAGACCGCTGTGAGACTTTTTACTATCAAAAAGAGCCGAAAGGAGACGAACAGGTCAGCGGTTTGTTACCTTTTACTCATCCACCCTGTTTCCATAGCAATAACACGTTGACTTTTTCTGTAGGACACGCAAGAAGAACTCGAGAGGATGAAGAAGGAACTGGAGAGGGTTGAAGGCGATATAAACGATATCACTAACAAGAGTGTACACGGAGGAGACGTGAGTAAAATATGGATAATTAGGATAATTTCAGGTAAAATTGAATTCTTTTTTCCATGGTGGTCAAAATGTTACTCATGTTTTTAGATATGCAGTTAAATTTGACCACATACTTCTATGGTCTACACTCTTACAGACCACAGAAATGGCGTCGTAAAATTTACAAAACTCGAGTGGAAAAACGAGCCATATTTGAGTCGTTTCACTTCCAAGTGTTTGACGTTTGATGGCGCCAAATGAAGAGCACAACTCGATTTCCTCTCGTGAAGTCGGCTACTAATTTCCGCCATTCAAATTATTTCCGCCTGTCATACTAGGACAAATAATTTCTTCTCTCGTTCAGTTGATGTCAGGTTTGGCTGATTAAAATATTTCCAGTTTTGGTGTAGATCTGTCCCTTGAATTTGAATAATTGGCAAAACAGTTTGGCAAAATATAGTTTAGGGAAGAAGACTGGCCTGCGTTGCACTTTACGTCATTCTCGTGGTCTGCAGTATCATGCCAATTTTATTAACAGTAAAACGGGTACTAATAGCTTTACACATTTCTCCGTTTCTGTGCTTATTGCATCGAATACAGCAAAAAATTTACTGGGCAATTAAAAGGCAATAACATTACATGGCTCACAGCTTGGGCTTATTGTATCAGAGCTGTGGGATTCTGAAAATTATCCTTCCTTGTTCTAGTAAGTTGAGAAATCACATTTTGTATAAGCTCACAACTATAACTACATCTTGGAACGCAAAAATAATAGCTTGATTTTGTACAAAAATACTCCAAAAATGGCAAGAACTACTTATAAAATTAGGATGACCAAGGCCTAGTTCAATCTTCGAATTTTACATGTGTCGAACCTTATGCAAATGAGGAAAAGCTGTTGGTTTTTGCTGATTCGCATTAGGTTCGGTACATGTAAAGTTCGACGCTTGAACTTACCCTAACGCAGGCTAGAAGGACAATAAATTACGTTACATCGAATTCTTTGAGCAGTTACCCGGCGTCAGTAGCTAGTTCTCCTTCATGCTCTCCCTTGTGCGTTTCCAGGTTGTTGCATTAAAGAAAGCTATTCGAGAACTGGAGCAGAAGGTGCAGGACCAAGAAGAAGAGCTTGATGACCAGGCCGGGAAAATCCAAATGCTTGAACAGGTGAGCTTGTAGCGCTTAAAGTTTATTTTTTGAGGAGTTTATATGGAGAATATAATCCTGACTTCACGAGCCGGGTGTTCATGGTACGAATATTTTTCTGCTGTTAAGTTTCGGCGGGAAACAACTGGAGGCTGTGATGGAGGCGGCACGTTTTGGCGGGAAAATCTGGGGAAAATGACTTAACGCGGCGCGTTAGTATGTGTAATCAAATGGTGACGAGTGAAATTAGGAAATAATTTCACGCGCGTTTTGTCAAAATTCTAATAATTTCCCGAGCCTTTAGGCGAGGGAAATTATTAAAATTTTGACAAAATGCAAGTGAAATTATTTCCTAATTTCACGAGTATACCATTTGATTACCTATTAATATCATGGGTGACAAATTACACTCACAATCGTGGGATTTTGACTTGTTTATCGCATCGAGAACTCCTTGAGCATTTAGGCGAGGGAAATTATTAAAATTTTGACAAAATGCAAGTGAAATTATTTCCTAATTTCACGAGTATACCATTTGATTACCTATTAATATCATGGGTGACAAATTACACTCACAATCGTGGGATTTTGACTTGTTTATCGCATCGAGAACTCCTTGAGCATTGAAACGGTTTAACGGCTAAAGTTCACATTTTTCTGAGTGAAATAATGAAAAAATCTTGTGACAAGTTTTTACCACGCTTTGACGATTTCCTGTTTTTTGTAACCGACAGCAAAATACACCAGACTCTGAATTTTTACTTGAAAAGTACCAAAGCAAATCGCTTGGCAAAGGTTATCCGCGTTTTATCCGGCAAATTCACTGAATCGTGCACTACGTTGCTCCATCGAGCAAGGCTCAGAAGGCTTCACAAATACATTCAAAATACGCACAGCAAACTTGTTTTAACGAAAGTAAACTTCGGAAGCAAATTTGTATTTAAAAACTCACCTTTATTCCATTCGAAGAAGTGCCCAAATCCACTGAATTACTTCTCTGAGTTCGCGGTCAATCACTCGATCGCTGCAACTGGCTTGCCGTTTAAAAATTTTCGCTGTCACACTCTCAAAAATAATCTCTTCTTTTTACCTCGCAGGTGATTTCTGAGAAGTTCAGTCAATTAAAAGTCAAAATTTACAGATTACCAATTGTGTCCTCAATGAATATTTCCGGAATCGCTGTAGTTCTGCACAAAACATCTTCGTCAATAACCGCAACGCCATCTTGGCGCTGGGCTATAGACCCGTTGCCATGGCAATTTTGTAATTTCACATGTGAAATTATAAATTAACGCTGAAATTTCGCACCAAAATCAAGGAGTAATTTGTCACCCATGATATTATGGCGGGAAAACCTGGGTACTTCAACGAACGCTGTAAGAATTGATTTTTGTTGACGCCTTGTTTTTCTGTGCGTGTACTTCAGGCCAAACTTCGTCTGGAGATGGCTGCTGAACATAACAAGAATATGGTCCACAAGGAGTTGGAAGCTAAGGATGAAGAAATTGAACAACTCAGATTAAACATGCAGAAAAAGGTTTGAATAATAAATGGACTCGTTTTTATCAACTTTTGACTTTGAACAATAAATGGACTCGTTTTTATCAACTTTTGACTTCCTTAGGTTGGTTTCCTTATTACTTGACTTATCGACAGCCTTGTCTGCCATCTGTATAATTATTTTGCCGCAAATATTAAACAGTGTTATGTTGTACCACTCAGCATTTGGGTTAATCTTGTAACCATTATCCAAAATTTAAACGGTTAGATAAAATTCGTGATTTAGGTTCTGCATGCATCTCTGTAGATCTGTTAAGGCACTGTTACACGAGGAAATTTTCCTGCAACTTGCAACGCGTTGATGACGAGAGCATTACCAGACAAGCTGTAGAACACCTGTTACACACTGCAAAGGACCTCGCAGCGTTTCATAAGTAGAAGACTAGTGTACTCTTCCTTTAACTCGCAACGCAATTTTTCGTTGCGAGACATGTTGCGAAGAAGGGATGTAACACGCGCAATTTAGTCCGCAGCTTGTCTCGCAAAGGCGTTACGTTGCAAGTTGCTGGAAAAATTGCCTCGTGTAACAGCGCCTTTACGCATTCAACTTCAGTTATGCGATGACGTTTGTTCATTATATCAGGGCAACTTTTAAATTTGGGCTTTGGATTGTGTTTGTTATATCGAGGATTTCGGAATTTCTCATGCGCACTGATTTGTAGAATCGGTGACACTACTCACAGCCAAGGACAATAACAGTACGATTACAAGGGATATTGACGTTTCTCTTGGTATTTACAGGTCAAACAACTCGAGGGCCAGCTTGAAGATGAATACGCAGAGAAAACAGCAGCAGTTAAGGTGAGCACATGCCTGTCTCCTACCAAATGTAACTTACCATCGTCGTGTGGTTTTTACTAATAATATTAAAAATATTTTATACTTAATAAGCGCAAATTAACTTGTAAATATGATCAAATGCGCTTTACAAGATATTAAAATGAAAACGATAAAAAAATTATTACATGCGTATGGACGTAAAAAGCGGAGCGTCGCTCATTTTTTACATTTACTCAAGCCACCTACACGTCGTCTTTAATTTCATTGAAGTTAAGCCTGTGAAATTTACGCCATACGTTTGTAAAAATTACGCGAAAGTGGAAGTCAGCCTCAAGTTTAAACAGGAAACAACTGGATGCTGTAATGTGCACGACACTTTTTGGCGGGAAAACTGGGAGCTTTGTCGGAAGTGGCACATTTTTGGTGGGAAATAATGCGAACGCGGCACGTTTTAGTGCGAAAGACTGGGTCTCCGAAGGATTTGGTGGGCGCGCAGAATTGGGAATAGGCGTTAGGCGTTATTCCGTTAGGCGGAATAGGCGTTATTTTAAAAAGAACGTGGTCGCTGGCTTGCTTGCGCAGAGGGCCTATTTTGAATTAATTGTTAATGTTGTTTATTTCAGTCCAAACGGGAGACTGACAGGCGGATGGAAGAACTTCGAGATCATTTTGAACGAGGTGGTGCTGAGACCGAGCGAAAACTGAGACGAGAACTGAAGAAGACCAAAGCACTGCTGAGGGATGCTCAAGGAGTTATTGAATCGCAGGTCTGTCACCGCGGTATCCCATGATTCTAATAGACCTTTGTGATTTCGGCTTTGTCATTGACGTATCACTCGGACGCTACATAGAATTTCCTCCTACTTTAGAAGTCAAAATTTCGACCTCACCGCAGACCTTCGAAAATGATCACTTGGCTGGCTAACCTGTGTAGCAAGCGCTTAAGTGATGATAGGGACGCGCGTGGAATTTCTTTCCTCTCACGTGAATTCAACATCTCATGTTGTGATGCACTGTTTAACAATGTTGAACACTGTATTCCGATTCCGACGGGTATCGAACCCACGACCTTCCGTACACCAGTCGGTCACTCTAACCACTGAGCTACTGGGAGACTCGTAGTGAGCCAGGTCATATTGTTACCAGGTTTGTTATGACACCTGTTCCTCATACCGCTTGGATCAGCAACATCGAAGCGCCCTGTGTGATGATAAATAAGATGGTAAATTTTAAGCTGGGTGAGTTAATAAGGGAGGTGTTATATTCAGCTTGTCACGAGCGTGGGACATGTTAAACGGCGAAAGAAAACATCGAGCAATTTATCATGGCGTTAAGAGGCCATTACGTTATGTTATATTTGTTTAGGAACAAATGGTGAATGACGTTGAACCGTTTTTCATTCACTAAAAGTACGCTCTTGGTTAGGATGACGTTAAATGTATTATTATTATTTTCTAAAAATTTTACGTGGAATTTTTTTTAGACTCAGAAGATTCCTAAGGAAAGAAATCAGTTGAAGGCTTTGAAAAACCAGGTGAGTGAGACCTACAATATCTGTTGGCAAAATGGGCCATTTTGTTCCAAATGATTCAAACGCCCTTGTTGAGCTAAACTGAGACAAATATTGTAAATTCTCAAGCTGTTGATCAAGTCGTTCCACTTTTTGAGTCTCTGGGCCGGTGAATCATTAAGTGTGACCATTCCAATGAAAACCATTGAGCAGTACTTTCTTGTGGTGTTGTTTGGTGTGCTGTTCAAGGTGGCTCTTAGATTTCAGTCTGTGGATAAAATCGGCCTCAGGTGTAAGCATTAAAATGAAAGCTAAGAAGTATTTTCCTGGGGTACTCTTTATTATGCTGAGCACTTGTGGTGGTCCTAACTTCGTAGTCTGTGGACGAACTCTTACCATTACAATTTCGCACGAAATTTTATCTTGGCGCTCTGAGGGTTATTCTATTTTCTTTTTCTCTTTGTAGCTTGAAGACGCAGAATTCGCCGCCCAGTCTGCACTGAAAGGCAAGAAGAAGCTCGAAGAAGACGTGGCAGACCTTCAAAGCCAACTGGATGGTTTGTCCAAGTCCAAAAAAGAGGTAAGTCGTGAAACAGGTTTGTCTAGTTTGTTGGATTCATGTTTTCGCTGTCTCTTCTCTCGTTCTTTACTTAATTATAACCAAACGCTTCTAGTTATGAAGTCCAGCAAAATTCTTTGTTACATTATTTGATAACATTTTTAGCCTTATCCATGGACAAATTACTTAAGATTTTCAATTGTTTTTGAGCAACTAATCAACAGAAACGTTTCCGTTATCTCGATCAACCATCTTATGAATCTGTTTAAGAAAGGATTGTGCAGGGTTGTGATCTTCTAACATAATTTGTGTTACCTCTGTCTTTGAAGTTTTCAAGGTTTTTAACCAATCCGTCAGGTAACTGCTATGGTAGGACTAGCCAAACCGTTATTTACTTTATTTTTAACAAGACAGAACGTAAGTTGCCCTCCTCAATAAACCTCAGTAAGCAACTTTTATGAGTCGAACGATTCATTCAGTTAATAACGACCTGGATTTAAACGGGGAAATAGTCGCGTTTAGTATTGAAATATTTTTATTTGAATGTTGCGTTTTGTAGCTTGAGACCAAGTATATGACAACGCTGAAAGAAAACACGGAGCTGCAAAACAAAGTGGACGAAGATGAAGAGGATATCGACTCACTGACAGAGAAAAACAGACAACTGGTCAAACAGGTTTGTATAAACGACAAAACATGGGGTGGAGAGAGAGTTTCACCCGTCGTCTTCCCACAGGTGTGTTTTTCGAAACTTTCGAAGACATTTGTTTTTAAAGGGACACAGTCACGCTATTTTAGTTCACTTTAAAAATCAAAAATGTGTCCTGACATCAACGACCGCCTGCAAATAATGGTCTAGTTTTGTTACCAAAGACTATATTACTTCACTGAAACTATTTTCTGTCGGCTGTTGCTACAGATGGCACGGATGGAAATGGATTGCAATTTGAAAAAATTAGGCTAAACTTTTCAAATTCTTTCATCGTGTTGACATTAAATTGATATTAAATGGTCATAGTTTGTTTTCTCTTAATGAAATTAAGTTAATATGTTCCTTTAAATGTTCAAACACAATGTTGGGCATGGATAAAATTAGCAACCGATATTTTTAGCACAGTTTTGACCAGAAATCTGCGAAATCCTCGTGACCATGCCCCTTTAAGCTCCAATAGTGACAAGCAACTCAGCTCATTTCTCCCCACATGTCACTACTTGATCAAACATACAGGTCCTGAGGATAAAAGACATGGTCACCAAAGATAAAATGACTAGATGTTTAATCACATTTTCCCAACTAGTATATATGGAGAACGCTGAGGAGAACATGAATTTTGATAAGGGAACCAAGGGTTAAAAAAATTCAAGCCCGAATTATCATTGAGAACTTTAAGAAACACACGCCATGCTTGCCAGCCGCAATTTTCGAATCCTAATTTGTTCTTGTTTGGCCTCTCGCGCGCTGTTGACAAGTGTAAATCTCTTATGAATCGATTAAGTTACAGCTGTCGCTCTTGTTTGGCCTCTGTTACGTTCACTTTTCAACTCTGATACCAAAAGAGTGTGAGTTCTTGTAGACTTTTGCTGATTCTTGTCATTTTTCGGTGTTCCTTGATGTCACCATTCCACAACGGCCACAGTTTTGCGGGACAAATTCTTAACATCGCTTCCTTTGTTACGCATTGACCGTGTTGTGATGGGTTACCATGGAACTAAAATTGTTCTCTTGGTTGTTCGGTTCTCAGCTCGCCGAGGCTCAGAATTCTCTTCGTGAAAGTGAGACCAGAATCCAGGAAATGACAAGTCACAATGAAAGCCTGGAGTCTAAGGTAAGTTACGCTTGATAATGCCACGCAATCTGACAGCCAGTGAATAAAGAAATACCAAAGCCTGTTACGTTGCAAGTCTTTTATTCGTTGTAAATGGTCTAAATTTTAGACCTTAGTTGTGCAACAACAACCGTATATTGTGTTCCCCGGCCCCGGTTTCAGTTTTTGTTTAAACGTGCAACATAGAACCATAAACCATAGAAAAAACAAACTCAAATATCCTAATGTCCCTTCCATCGCGATTTTGTTCTCTCACGTCTGTGAAGTGCCTTAACTTTGAATGTCGCACAATCACATATCTTTTATATTTTTTGTCGCGTTTTTGAGGCTTCGTTGCGCCAGTGTCACACCATACCCTTTATAATAATACTAATCATCATCATCATCTTTATTTTCAATATCACGCAATCTTTTCTACCCTGTTTAGGTTCAGCACATGTCAAATCGACTTTCCTATTTGGAGGAATCGACGGTGGAGAAACATCAGTTTGATCAAATGGAAAGCAAGGTATTTACCGTGGTTGTAGTGCCACATAATCATTGATCTGTGTAGTTTTGTCCCTTGTGCTGATGTTCTTGAATTTGTGTTTCAGAGAAGAGAGCTTGCTACGCAACTAGATTTGGAAGGATCATTTAAGAAACGACAAGAGGTGCGTGGCTTTTTCTGATATTGTTTGCGTTTGTTTAGTGTTAATTTTTCAATGTCTTTCGGCGTCTTGTCAGGGTGCACCGTGTTTGGTTTAACCGTGGATGTCTGTCCGCTTCTGACTACGTCTGCACTTATTACTTACCTATGTTTTCATTTGGAAAAAAGTCTCGTTTATTGTTGAAATCTTACCTCTTTGAATTGCCTTAGATCGGGATTGTCTTCAGAGTTGTCGCTTGCCAACAACCATGTCATGCTGACGCGTCAACTTTTGGGGAAGTGCCCCTGCTGTTTTTTGATTGGACTACATTTAACAAAAGGCATACTTCTTTGTTATGTGTTTTTGGCAGGTGATAACAGGTTTGACCAATAGTAACCTTTCTCATAAGTCTTCTGTCAGTGTGTGAATGTTGAAACAAAAGACACAGGGTACAGAGGAGCGAAGTTCGAGCAGAACGTTTAGTTTTCCTTGCGAAAGACAACCGACATAATTTGCTGCGAACTTGCGTTACTCGCGTTACCCAGATTTTTACCGCAGGTCAAATTACTGTGGGCTCTTAGAATCACTGAGATCGACTTACACTAAATTATTACTTATTATTTTTACTCGGCACTTCGTGCCTCGTTCGGAAAGCTTCGCTTTCCAAAGAAAAGCCGTTGCCCTTCGGACAACATGTTAGGCGACCGTGTAGTGTAAGTCGATCTCAGTGATCCTAAGAGCCCACAGTAATTTGACCTGCGATAAAATTGTAGATTTTTGGAAGCTTGCAAGTTTTCATACGGCATAACCAGTCCCTTAGCTTGCTGTAAGAGTGACTGAAAATTTACATTTCTTTCACCCAAGAGAGCATCTCATCTCATGGTAATTTTTGTTTCTTTTTTAGATTCAAGTTGGTCGGCTGAAGGACCAAATTCAAAAACTTCACGATGAAAGGGAGGATTTTCAGCTCAGAGAAACCAAACTTACCCAAGAAAACTCCAGGTCTAGCCAATTCCTTGCTTGCTCCATCTTTTGGATCGTCACACAACGGGGGAAGCGCTGCATGTCCCCGTTGCGTGACGACCAAAATAGTACCTGTGAAGGCAAATAAGGCTTCTTACCAGTGGTTTCAAGTATTTTCGCATTCAACGAGTTAATCGCGTTGGCCACCCTGTTGAATGAATGATTTTTTTTTTTGTTCTCAGGTGTGAATACCATTGTTGCACTCAACATGTTAAACACGTTTGGCCACCCTGTTGAATAACTTTGATTCAACATTTCCATTCAACATCATTCAACATTGCTGTATTCAGCATGTTAAGCATGTTCACTTTGCTGAATGATATTGATCCAGCATTTTCATTCAACACCGTCCAATATTGTTGAATTCCGTCATCATGTTAACGTTGATTCAACGTTTTCATTCAACACCGTTCAACATTGTTGAATTCAGCAAGTTAAAGGTGTCTGGCCGTGTTTGAATGATGTTGATTAACTTTTCTTTTTGTTCTTTTGACACCTCGCTCCACACCGTACAGCAAAGTTCAATGGTGTTGAATTTGCTACACCGTGGCGTAAGTCAGTAACGCGCAAACTTCTTTAGTTTAAATCCCTTTTGCGATCGATGCCTGTACTCACTAGTGCCTGAGTGCTTTGCCAGTAGTTCTTAGAATGATTACTTATGTCAAAAGTAAATTGAAAGTAATCTCAGAACTAATCACGTACACAGATTCGAGCTTGACAAAAGTAAAACTGCAACCTGTGGCGAGTTTAGAGCAGGACTGTGTCGATTTTTCCAACAGTTGTCGTTATGTTAGGTCAGACTAGCTAATTTCACACCAAGCCTCGACGTCAAAGTGTAAACCTGTTACGTTTCTCATCAACGAACTCCCAAGGAGCAAATTTGAAAAGAATACTCACAGAAAAAGTCAAGGCCGATTGTACTTACACCGCAATGCTAAACCAAAGCCGCTTATGACACGTTTAAGACGTCTTTTATGTTCCTATTAATGTACTTTTATTGTTCACGTTAGGCTGGAGCGTCAAATGCGCGAGTTAAAGGAGGAGATGGCCGCTTTATCAAGACAAGAAGAAGAACACAAGAAACGAAAGATCGAATCCGTGAGTGTGGTCCTATAGTTAAAGCCCTTGGGTTCCATCAAGTCCGTGGATGAAATCCTTAAGCCATTGTGACCGATCCAAAGAAGCTAACAAGCAGTATTTTCCTGTAGTGTTGTTTGTTATACAAGATTTAAAAGTTGTACAAGGGGGTTCTAACTTTCGAGTTATTTTGATCCTTCACTGTGATACTGTTTGATGTGTTGTGATGTGTTGAGTCCTGTGGAAGATAGCTACTGAGCACTACTTTCAGTGGCTTTTATGGTGTACAAGGTGGGTTCTATCTCTTGATTTTTAAGGGTGAAACCGAAAGAGTGTTAACAGTGGAATGGAAGCTATTAATCAATACGTTCCCGCCTTGCTGTTTGTTCGTTTGTGTTTGTTGTTGTTGTTGTTGTTGTTGTTGTTTTTTTTCAAAACTTTTCGTATTGAAATTTTGGGGATTTTTAGTTTAAGTTTTGAACTGATAGGTTCTATGTTGTGAAAGTGTTAAATTTGACGACTTTTCCTTTTTTACTAAACTGGTGTTTGGTCATTATGCTGAGTATTTTTCTATCTTGTTTTGAAGGAGAGAGAAGTTGGGCATCTAGAAGGACTCGTGGCCAGTTTGAAACAAGAACTAGGCATGGCAAAGAAGCGAGTGACCGAACTACAGCACGCCTTAGAAGACGATATGCATTACGACTCCGAAGGACTGTCTCACGACGATGATGATGACGATGATATTGACCTCGACTTGAGCGACGATACCGACGACGACGACGACTTGAAAGGGAGCGATTCGCGTCCCTCGGAGCCGAGGTCGTATCGATCGTTTGACGAACTTGATGAAGATTATGACATCAGTGATCGACTGAAACGAAAACTTAACGATCTCACTGACTCTGATAGTTTACCTCGCTCCGCACGAGGGTCTCGACCTCCAGCTGATTCCGTCGATTCCGACGTGTTCGAGAACCTTGCATCTCCCCAACGAACGCACGACGAAAATGACCCTCGGAAGAGTGGTCGACGTTCACGCTCGGGAACCGACGAACGTGATACTGGCGGCGATAAAAAACGAAGGAAAAGCGATGAGAGGAGAAGAAAAAGCTTAGAGAAGAAACGAAGTTTTGAGAAGCATTCCACGGACAATTCAATACATTGACAGACAGACAAAAAGTAGATTGTTTATGATTTTCACTGTCAAATGTTACACAACTTTGGAGTCAATTCCCTCAAGAAGACTCGGAATCAGCTCCAACTCTTCGCCTTAACCAACTATCTGCTTGAGATGGAGAAACAGTCGGGAGGAATAAGCAAAACACGCCTTCACACGACAAACTTAAGTCTGCAAACCTATGTTGCTGTTGGCAAGAAATGGAACTTGTTTTGAAAGCGCACTTAAAATCGCATCAATATTGCTTTTGCAAGATCATGGCCCCGGCTAAGCGAAGTGAGGACAACTTAGTACCGATGTCGATTGCTATGCGGGCAGTTGATAAAATCCTTTAAAGAATATTTAGTTAGAGTTCGCGAAGTTATTACATAAATTGAGGGAACATTTCTAGGATATATAACAGTTTTGAGCAATACTCGATTGCGCTCCGTTACAGTGTAAATGGCTCAAGGTATAAATCACAAGTTCTGGCCACAACGTTGAATATTCTTTGATCCGTTTCCCGCTCAAACTGTTAAAACTTGTTAACTGTTTGTCTTTAAAAAAAAAATTGCGTCATGACATTTAAGCCTTAAAGTCCCAGTAATGACAAGCATCCAATGGTTTCTCACAGTATCCTACTTGGTCAAACATACAGGTCGTGAGAAAAAAGGAAATGGTCACCAAAGATGAAATGTCTCGATGTTTAAGCATGTACTCCCAATATGTACCACAAGTAATGTATGGAGAACTACGAAGAGAACATGCATTAACACCGTGTATAAGTAAAGTTAATTATTATCATTGGGGCTTAAAAGGGTCAAGAGGCCCTTAACCTTTTTCAGTACAAGTGACCATCAACAATAAAATTCCCGTACAAGTTATCGACACAATCGCACAGCAAATCGTGTCGTGTTCCCAGTCGTCACACGTTGGTTGCGCATGGAGTTGTGGGACTGATGCTCCGCGCGCCTATTTTCCCGCTCTTTCCAGGTTACCGACGAGAAACGGTAGTACCTGGGGTCGAGGCAGTGTAGAAAGAGTATAACGCAAATAAATTTCATCAATTGAAAAGAAGGCTTACCTCAATTGTATGTAGGGCAGAGAGGTCACAGGGAGCGCACACAAACTGTGTGACCGATTGTAGTTTCATAAATGATAATATGAGGAAAATGTATGGGAATACCGAAAAGTTCCTATTTAACGTGAAATATTGCGAGGAATAAACGTAATTTTACCTTAAATCGTTGTGTTTTGTCGTCATTGTGCCTCTGAACGGCGGATATTGGCGATTATCAGGGTTTTGCGAATGCGGTCGACCGCATCGCAAAATTCGCCGTTAAGAGGCAGGCACAATGATGACTTCAAGACAACGATTTAAGGTAAAAACGTTTATTTTGCTCGCAATATTTCACGTAAATAGGAACGTTTCAGTATTCCTATTCATTTTCCTCCTATTTTGAAGCTACAAACTGTCACACAGTTTGTGTGAGCCCCATGTGGTTGTGTCACGATGTATACTTTCTCACGTTCTTTGTTTTACAAAAAAAAAGATAAGCAGTAAACCGGGTATACTAACCGTTTTTTGTCGCCATCGTAATTAAATAATTTGAAGGTGAATTAGTGGACGTTGCTTGGTTTAATCATCCAACAAATACAATGCGACTCAACAATCCAGAGACCTTTATTTGTCGTCAAGGTGATTCCATTCAACTGCGTTGGGCATCATTTTTGCTTGATTAGTGCGCGTCCGTTCTGAACTTGTAGGTTCTCTTTTAAAACTGAGATGTTTAGAGAAAGTAATGGTCGTTTTCTCCAAAACGAGCCCAGTCACCCCCATTTTTTAATACACGATATAACATACGTTCGAGTACAATATATCACGATTTTAATTCCTGGTTAACTAAAATAGTATAAATAAATGTAAAGAAGATCCTCGCAGTTATTAACGCAACTTATGCAGTTGCGAAAAGAAAGCCTGAAAGCCTGCGAGGATCTTCTTTACATTTATTTCTTCATTCCGCAGTTCAAATATATGAATTTCATATATTCATAATTTCATCTTCATCTTTCCCGGGTATATTACGAACCAATTTAATGACCAGCTCCCAGTTGGCTTGATAGCTCAATTGGTTAGAGCGCTGCACCGGTATCGCAGAGGTCAGGGTTCGAATCCCGGCAAGTCTGATTTTTTCAGGCTTTCTTTTCGCAACTGCATAAGTTGCGTTAATAACTGAGAGGATCTTCTTTACATTTATTTCTTGATTCCGCAGTTCAAATATATGAATTTCATATATTCATAACTTAAAATAGTATACATTCCAAGGTAAATGTCCATTTTGTTGAACTGCTCCAATATTTCAATGCAACTATGGCGTTCTAAAAAAATTATAGTTCTCATTCATGATTATTAATGTTTTTCAGGAAAACTGTACAGCCCCGGAAATGATCCCGACCCTGAAATGATCCCCTTTTTTCCCACGCTGACCCCGAAATAATCTCCAAGTAATTTTTGGAATGGCGTTCAAACCAAGGGATTGTGGAGTGATCAAAATAAACGACAACGAAAAAAAATTCACGTATTTATTCACTTGAGATTGTTTGCAATCTTCACTTAGCATTTTTCAATGAATTGGCAAAAACGATTGGTGTTTATGTCTTGAATTGTAACTAATAACAATATTAAAATAAAAAACAAAATATTAAAATAAAAGAAAAAGAATTATTAAAATAAAAGTAAAAAAGCCTCTTCTTTTTTTTTAATTTTAACAAGAAGTGAATAGCAGTTTGTTGTTATGGACAAAATGAAAGTAGCATGTCACTCTGCAGACGTTGCTAGACACTGAACTAAAGACGAAATGAATTGCGAGCAATAGGTCACAACTGCTGTTTTCAACGATTTCTTGTCAAGAAACGATGCAAAAGTTTTAAACTAATATGTAGCAAAATAGCATTTTGAACGGAACAGGTATGTAAAAAGTCTCCCTAATCTTAAGATGGAAATTTTAAACATTAACTTTACAGTACTATACTTACTGAAAGCATCATCAGTCCACCACGTAAAATTTATGGAAAATTCAGTTTTAGTAAGTAAACCACTCTTCATCTTTTGTACACTTATTACCAAGGTGATAGTCCTCGCTGTAGTACTGTACTGCGCCATCTTCACTGGCATAATTTTTTTGTTTTACTTTAGGGAAAATTCTTCTGTCACTGCCTTCGGGTTCCTTTGTTTGTAAAAGTAACAAAAAGATACAGAAAACAGCTTTTACTGACTGCTAATAGATTGCACTATTCAAAATGTACAACTACTGATCTTCAATTCCTCGGGAAACCGCTTCCACTTCAAGTAACTCAGTTTTGAGATTGTTTTCTCTCGTTGACAAATTCAAATTGTTTGTTGTCAAACAGGATTTAACTGGAGATTTAACTTGAAGAGAAAGTTTGAAGTTGGATTTTTTATGTTCGAGATCTATAAACTCAAGCTGACTGATCTGTGATCCAACAAAAAGGTTGAAGATGTGTAGCTTTGCCAGCGGAGAGCTGAATGAACATTTCCGTGCGGTTCAGCGTACTTTTAACTTCATGTAAGCAGAATGATAATGACTTATTTCAATAAAAATTATTGTCTGTACTTCAGCTCTTGAAATCCCTATCCTTTTATATACCTGAAGCCTGAAAAAGGTACCCCTTTCGGGCGGAGCCTTCCCATATAGGCCATTATAGGGAGTGCACCCCCCGCTCCCCCCACGGGCTTCCCGCGTGCATCCCTAACTCGATGGTTGCACACAGTGTGGCGTTTACCATTTCTTAAGTAAAGTTAACCATCTGGAATTTACAGCTCAGTCAATTTCACGCCTATAGACCTGGTCATTCCTCAACCCCGGCCCTCCTTCCCGGGGCTTTTGACCGCAATTTCTCCAGCAATTTACATTTTGTTTTCAGAAAGTTTCAAATGCCCGACGGCGGTGTAAGCTTCTGTTTGCAAAATCTCCACAGTGGGGGGCTTCAGAAAGAATGCAAATTCCTCACCCATGGGTCACGAGCCGTTTCAAGTGGCAACAAAAATGCGTACAAAGAGCGTCCTAAAAATAAGGCTGAACAGACTAAAGTTCAGTCCCATTGGGCTGCCTTTATTAAGGGAGCAAGAAATTAGATGACATCTAATTTATGACTTGAGCTCTTGCCAACTCGGAAAGAAAGTCATTGCTGATTTTGGGGATAAGAGAATCAGCTTTTCACCAGCAATTGCAGAGGCCTCCAGCTGAAAAAGAATTGGAAATTATGCTGTCTTAATCCAACAAACAAGACTTCTCTTCTAACTGTTGTAGTGCTAGTGAAGTCCAAAATTACTTGAAAAATTACTTAGGGTAACTTGCCATCCATTAGCCCTTTAAGCCCCAACATCCACATACATATTCTACTTACTGTTCTCCATATATTTCTTATGGAGAATCTGGGAGAATTTGATTAAATATCGACATATTTCATGTCTGATGATCATTTGCTATATTCTCGTGACCTGTATATTTGATAAACTAGTGATATTGTAAGGAGAAATTAGATGCTTGTCACTCTTGGGGCTTAAAGGGTCAAGTTGCTAAGTTGCAGCCGGCATCTTAGTACCTGCTACCTCCCTGCAGTTATGTTCAAACAGTCGTTTTCCTCTGGGATCTGAAGGTTCCAACAAAGTGGAAGTTACGTAGAGTCACACCAATCAAAGGGGCTATGAGCCAACTCATGAATGAAGGAGTGGCAATTTTGAGGCCACAAAACGTTTTTTCAAAAAAGTGAGGTGTTACACTGCTGCTTGTAGCATGACATTTAACCGATTATTAGAGCGGAGGAGTTTTTTTAGTTCTATGAATCGAGGAATGAACGCAGAAAACGAAAACAGATTTAATATTGTAAATGAAGGATGAATTTAAAAGAAGGCGACTCAGAAGAAGCGATTTTAAATGTCCTGGTGGCATTTTGGAAGGAAGATCCGAAGAACAAATCGAAGGAAAACTGCTCGGTTTTTCCGCTTCGCTTTGAAATGTTAAAAGGCGTGTTTACATTCCGATGTCAGTGGAAACAACATTTTAATACCCTAGTGAAGCATTCGTCCTTTCCTGTTTTCGTATGTCTACAGTTTGCAGTTTGAAAGCCTGCGCAGTTCAGTTATCGATGTTGAGGTTCTCAGTGGCAGTCCCCTTCTTTGGCGATCGGCTATTCTTATTTCTGTCCACTAGAACTCCATAAAAAGGTTTACTTCAATTGACAGAAGAGAGAAATACCGTCTTGAAACATTACAAGTGACACTTTACAATACGCGCGCGATGGTGCTTGTTTGTTCGTTTAATGCATAAATTAGCATGCATAAATTTTAAAAAAACTACTCACCCGCGACGACCCACGATTTTTCATCCAGGACCCAGGACCCAGGACCCACGATCCACGACAATATTAGCTACTCCCGCTCGCGCAAAAGTTTTGGCAGCTAAACTTTACCTTCGTGCGCAGACAATACCGCCAGCTTCGCAGGCTACCTGATCACAGGCTAGTTGCTTGAAGGTAATTGGGCAATCAATCATATGCATTGATTCATTATAATGAAGTGCATCAGTGCTTGCGTGACTTCAACTGGATTGGCTTCCTATGAATCTACATATTGCTTTTCAATGAAAGAAAATGAAGCTTATCTGTGCAGGATTGAGCAAAACTGGGACAAAATCCATAACAAAAGCGTTACGAACCCTCGGATATACAGTTTATGATTATCGTGAACATAGAGACTTTCATATTGACGAGTGGCTTGAACTGTATTGTGAAGGAAAACTACCAAACTTCACTTCGATGTACAAAAATATCGACGCTGTTATCGGCTTGCCTGCGTCGCTCTGGTACGAGGAAATTTTCGAAGCTTTTCCAGATTCGAAAGTTATTCTCAGTGTAAGAGACGGTGGTGAAGAGGAATGGGTGAAGAGCTGGGCAAAACAAAACGAGCAACTTGAAAATCCAGGATTTCTCACAAAAATCGCCACTCGGTGGCTTTCGCGTGCGGCTCATCGTAAAGAGTGGCTGTTTTTGGATGTAATATTTACTGCAGCTTACGGCAGCTTGGACTCAAAGAGCACAGTTCTTTTTAAGAAGAAATATCGCGAACACAATGCAAGAGTGAAGGCTGTTATCCCGCAAGAGCAGCTGTTGATTTACAACGTAAAACAGGGCTGGAAACCTTTGTGCGAGTTTCTGGGATTTGACGTGCCCGAGCAAGAATTTCCCTGCGAAAATGTTGGTCGTTCACATGGCCATCAGATCATAGGAAGTCAGTTTCAAGAATTCAAGGTTAACTTTTTAATTGTGCTCTCTGTTTTAGTATTTCTGGTGGCTCTATTGTATTTTGTATATCTGAATCAAACGGTGTAGAATTCAATAACAGAACTCAGATCCCACAGACCTTACAGGGGGTACCTACATATGTACAGCCACCGAAATGATCCCGGCCCTTAAAAGATCCCCAACCCCGAAGTGATCCCCAATCGACCCTGAAATGGTCCCGACCCCGGAATGATCCCCGTTTTTTTCCACGCTGACCCCGAAATGGTCCTCAAGTAATTAAAGGAATGGCATCCAAACCAAGGGATTGTGGAGTGATCAAAATAAACGAAATTGAAACAATTTCAAGTATTTAGTCATGCACTTGAGATTATTTGCAATGCTAACTATCATTTTTCAACGATCGAGTTGGGAAAAAATGATAAGTGTGTAAATCAAATATGGTGTAGTCTACATCTTAAATTGTAACTAGGAACAATATTAAAATGAAAGAAAAAGTATCAAATATCTTGTTTTACATGTAATATAATTTTTATCTATTGTTTGATTATTTTTATAGCTTACTAGATTTTCTTATTTCTTATAATAGTGCATTTTACTTTAACCATGTGATTGTAAATAATTTTGTAACTAGATTTCTACTAGAGATATCATGAATGTGTTATAATAAAGCAACAAATAAAGTTATCATATCTTATCTATCTCATCAAAGCCTCTTTTTTATTTTAGCTAGAAACAAAAAAGAAACCTTCTGAACGCTTAGCAGTTGGTTGGCATGGACAAAATGAAACTAGAATATCAATCAGTGAACGTTGCTGAACGTTGCTAGATACTGATCTCAGAACTGAAGATAAAATGAATTACGGCCACGCTGCCTGCATTTTTTTGGAGGCAGTGTGTGTGACCTAGTGGTTAGCACGTTGGACTCGTAACACGGAGGTGCCGAGTTCGAGTCCAGCTCCGATCTTTCGTACACTCATTACAAAGGTAACATTCTTAACATTCCGCTCTCACTGGCATAAACTGCTGCAGAGACACCCGAATTTCTTGTTGCACTTTACACAAATTTTACACAAACTTTACACTTTGCCTTCGCAGCAATTCTTTTTGAAGTAATTGATAGCATCCCCGTCTTTCGGCTTTTCCAGCAGGCGTAGCCGGCGACCAAAATCTCGCGCTGTGATTGGCTAATTACGACTTTCGAAAAAGTTAGTTGGGTGGCCATGGTGAGACGCGCCGCACAGTAAGACTGGAGCCTGATTTTATAGTTGAACAGAGCTCTCGATCCATTTCCCTGGGTTTCGATTTTTATTGTAGATTATAATTTTGTCAAGAATGGTTAACGAAGAAAGCATTAGAAAATGTGAAGAAAAAAAATGATTGACACTAGAAAGATGTGAACTGATTGTCAACATTTTTCGAGTAATTTTGGAACCGGAATTATAAAGGACAGAATTTTCTTCAATTTCAAGTAACGTACTACTAAATTTTCGCTGTCAACCCTGCAGGACTTACGGTTTGAGGTACCAACTCACGGTCACACAATTTGGCCTCCAAATCTCACCAGTTGGAATGACCGGTTACCGATTTCAGAATTTTGGTTACCGGTTACTCATTCCCTGTTTAACATCTATAACACATTGTTGCACCCCAAAATAAAGTTAAGTCAACACAAGTGGGATAAAGCAACACATCTTTAGCCGATTTTACCAAGTGAACACGTTGATATTGAAAACATAACGAACGCGGGCTTACAAAGACTTCACTGTTTCCTTCTATACTCACCATTTTCGAAAGTTAAATTAACTATAGTCATTGAAATCTAACGGAACTGCACGACCACAAGTACTGTATGTTGTAGTATTCATCGCAAGTAGCTGTATGGCTATCGCAAAATGACTCAGCGCGCGATCTATAACGGATATAATATGACATCTTCAGTACTTTTACTTCCGTTTGTACCGTTCCCAAAACTTAGTAACTTTTTTGTATTTGAAATCCATGGAAACTTTACCACCATAAAAACTGTACATTGTAGTATTCATCGCAAGTAGCTGCGTGGTCATCGCAAAACCATTAAGCGATCCATTGAGGATAGAAAATGACACCTTCGGCCCTTACACTTCTGGCTGTACCGTTTTCAAAACTTAATAACTTTTACTATAGTGATTGAAATCCAAAACAACTGCACCACCATCAACACTGAGTGGTGTACTATCCATCGCTAGTAGCTGCATAGTCATCGCATAATAACTGAGCGATCTGTTAAGGATATAAAATGACACCTCCGGTACTTTCACTTGCGGTTTTACCGTCTTCAATACTTAACTTTTACTATAGTGATTGAAATCCAAACCAACTGCACCACCACCAACACGGTATGGTGTACTATCCGTCGCAAGTAGCTACATAATCATCGCAAAATAATTGAGCGATCTGTTAAGGGTATAAAATGACACCTTCGGCACTTTCGCTTCTAGTTTTACCGTTTTCGAAAGTTAATAACTTTTCGCGAGGTCGTTGAAATGAGATATCAATGCGCTAAAACAAACATAATTGTTAGTACTACCCATCGCAGCTCCCCTCGCAACGACGAATAGTTTAGTCAAAGAAAATGACATCTCACCTTCCCCCACTTTTGCAAGACTCAAGTTTGTACTTTGATAACTTTATAGAAAAGGATATTTTGTTTCAAATGTTTTTTTCCCATTAAACCTGATTATTAGCATAAATGTATTACAAGCGGTTTAAAAATAATGTAAAAGGTAAAAATACAATGAACGATAAAATGCGATAAAATATGTAAACGATAAGTGATAAAATATTTATAAAAATTGAAAATAAATGATTACAATAAGGCTAATTAAAACCGATCTAAACAAATAATTTAGCGCGGATGGAATCGCACTGTTTGTTTATGTAGCTAACCCTGATTATTTCTGTAGCTGTACACTTCTGTATTTATGTAGCTGTACACGTCCTGTTTGTTTATGTAGCTAAACCTGATTAATCAACCAAAATCTGTCTCAAAAGAGTAAGACTTGTCGTGATAAACGATTTTTGATTTTTTAGTTCATCCTTTTCGCGAATAAGTTAAGACTGCGGCAATCAACTTGTAATGGATTGTGCTACCCATCGCACAAAAGTGCAGCTACATTGCAACCACATTTAAGTATTTATTAGTCAAACAAAATGACACCTTTGCTTCCTTCCCTTTCCCTTTTGGTCTTTTCTTCCAATCACTGTAGTGATAATTATGTTTTGAAAACAGTACAACCGGAAGTGAAAGTACTGAAGGTGTCATTTTATACCCTTAATAGATCGCTCAGTGATTTTGCAATGACTATGTAGCTACTTGCGATGAACACTATCATGCACAGTGTTTACGCATGAGCTATAGGAAACATGGATTTTGAGTTCTCACCGAACGTTGTTTCAAGCAAACAGCGATGAAATATGTCGACCCGCCACGATTCAATAAAACTATCACCTTGCCTTCAGTTTTGCGGTCCTATGTCTCTGATTTCTGCATCTTCTTCTGCGAGGGAGCGCTTGGGCCGTTGCTAAGAGATTTTGTGCCTTTGGCCAATCGTAAGGCCGAAAAGACAATCGCTGTTGTTTTTCAAATTCGTCTTCAGCTGTAAGAGCAAAAAGCTCTTTCCAGTCCCCCGACGGAACCTAATTTGAATTGTAACTTTTAATCCGTTGCACGACGACCTTCCACGAGCTCGTAACCATAACCTCGAAAAGATGGCCTACCCAGTGGCTTTAGAGCGGCTTTAGAAGGTTTTCTAGTTGGCTGCGTAGAACTGGGAATGAGAAGAACTGGGAATGAGTGGTTTTTCAAAATGGCGGGCGGTAAAAGTAAGCCCAGTCTGGTAAGCATATCGAACTCACCGAAGAATCGGGGAGAAACAGGGACATTTGCAGAAGATAAAGCAGAAATCTTGCCGAAAAGTGCACAAATTTTTAAAAAATTGCTCGATTTTCCGTATTTTTGACCCGAAATCCGTAAATTTTGTCTAAGCCCATATGGACTTAGAAAAAAATATAAACTTTGTTGAACAAAAGGAGTCATTAGAAATGCGCATTAGAAATACGCGCTATTGTTTTCTTTAAACAAAGAGCTGTATGCATAATGAAGTATGGGGCTGTGCGGAAATCTTGCCCAGAAATCAAAGACACGGGACAGCAGAACTGACGGTAAGGTGATAGCTTTATAGAATAGTCGACATATTTCATCGCTGTTTGGTTAAAACAATTTACGGTGAGAACTCAAAATCCATGTTTCCTATAGCTCATGGTTTATGGTGGTGAAGTGTCATTGAATTTCAATCGATATAGTAAAAGTTATTACGTTTTGAACACGGTACAACCGGAAGTAAAAGTACCGAAGGTGTCATATTATATCCTTTATAGATCGCTCAGTCATGATCATTTCGCGATGGACATGCAGCTACTTGCGATGGACAGTACACCACTCAGTGTTGATGGTGGTACAGTTGTTTTGGATTTCAATCACTATAGTAAAAGTTATTAAGTTTTGAAAACGGTACGGCCAGAAGTGTAAGGGCCGAAGGTGTCATTTTCTATCCTCAATAGATCGCTTAATGGTTTTGCGATGACTACGCAGCTACTTGCGATGAATACTGCAATGCACAGTTTTTATGGCGGTAAAGTTTCGTTTGATTTCAAATAATGTAGTAAAAGTTATTAAGTTTTGGAAACGGTACAACTGGAAGTAAAAGTACCGAAGGTGTCATATTATTGGCCGTTATAGATCGCTGAGTCATTTTGCGATGGACATGCAGCTACTTGCGATGAATACTACAGCATACAGTGCTTGTGGTGGTGTAGGTCCGTTAGATTTCAATCACTACAGTTAAAGTTTTTTTAAAACTTTCGAAAATGGTGAGTATAGAAGGAAACAGTGAAGTCTTTGAAAGCCTGCGTTCGCTATGTGTTCGATATCAACGTGTTCACTTGGTAGAATCGGTCAGAGTTGTGTTGCTTTATCCCTCTTGTGTTGACTTTCCTGTATTTTGAGGTGCAGCAATGTGATATAGATGTCAAACGGGGAATTGGTAATCGGTAACCAGATTCCAATAGGTCAAAACTCAAGGTTAATCAGAAATCTTAAAGCAATATTGAAAAATCCCGTGTTGGTGGGTTTAGTTAAATGACCGAATCTGTCCCATCTCATGTTTGAGGGAAACCTGGGTCCAATTCCAATCATAGGTGCGCTAAGGTCTTTGAAAACCTTTCAGCTGTGAACAATGATCTTAAAAATAGTGGCTCGCAACGCTGGGGTCGAGAGCGAAACAGGTATCCAATTTATTCGGAAAACACCTCCCGCTCACCGTATTTTAAGTTCAGCCTGCAGCGTAAAAAAATCTAAAACTTAAATCTCAGAGCGAATGCTTACAGAGAATGCAAATAAATGACCACAATTTCCAGTTTTAGTTTCGATGGTAAAAATGGTTTCGTTTAATGTAATATTATAACGCGCCGATCAATTCGAAACTTCGACATCCCCCCCCGGGCATACCCTGGGCATTTGACTGTGCATTGTTCCCGATGATGCTCATTCCGACCATTCCAACACTTTACGCACTCCCACATGTCCATGATAGCGAACTAAAAGAGCCACCTTTACCCAAGAGGCATTGCACGCCGCGCTTGTTAAAAGATAGGATTCTATTTAGGCGCGCAGGGGGTCATGGGAAGGGGAGAAAGGCACTTAACCTGGGGCCCATTTCTCGAAACTCCCGATAACTTTCCGGACCCCGTAAGTATTTTTTCGAGCTCGTTTATTTGTCAGCTAATGGTAATTATTAGCGCAAACTTAGCGATATGCTTCACGAAATTAAGAAGATTAAAATTTAGAATAAAATCAATACAAATTGTATGGCTATTTGAAAATATTGTGCATTTAAAATAGTTTTTGGGCTCGGAAAGTTATCGGGAGTTTCGAGAACCGGGCCCCAGGGCACTCATATCTGACTGAATTTGCCAAAAGATACCTGCAGCTAACCAGCAAAAGCCCTCTAGCTCGATCCACTTGCCTCCCCTCCCCTGTGGATCTCTGAGCCCCCCCCAAGGCTAGCTCTGCTGCTCTTTGTGGTTTCCCAGCTTGCAGTATGTTGTGGCAGTACACCTGAGATTGCCCTTTGACCCAGAGACACACAAAAACAACCCTTCATTTCTTTCAAGCACTATCAAAGCACTTGTCTTGTCTTGAAAATCAATTGTGCTCAGCAAAAGAGGCCATTTTCTCCCCACCCTACCCCCGACTTTGCCCCCTTGACCCCTACAATACCTACTGTCAGAAAGGGCAGTCCCTGGGCAGTGTGCTGGTATATCGGGTGACGTAACGCCCCCTCCCCCCCCCCCCCCCCCCTCAAGTTTGGCCGGCCGTAGGAGGGTTAAGGGCGGACACGAAAAAGTTTGGGGTTATGTTTTGCAAAATTTGCTCAGATCTACGCTTGCAATGATCTACCTAGGCAACTCAATAGGCCCGTGGGCGCTTACCTAGGCAGTAACAAGGTATTTTTTTGCTGGCCCTATACGACGGGTGTCATAGTTTGTTATGTAATATACTTCTTTGTAGGAGCATGCGTAGGAGTTTTTCACTCTCGGAATGCTCGGCTATCAATGAACATGTTGCTGTCCTGTAGCTTTTCGTCCTTTGTGAATTAAAACTGCAACAACGGGCAACGCTCCATTTGGATACAATTGCAACAGATATTTCATCTTTAAAATTACAATTATTTTTATGGGATTTTCGATTTTTTTCTCTTACAAGTAGTCAGAAAAATAAATCTTAGGAAATCACTCTTTCCTTCTGTCTTCAAGTAGCTGAAAGAAAACATTGCTTCTTGACAATTTTGCTTTACAAGCATTCAAAGACGACGAGTTCCGCGAAAAGTTCAGTAATCTGAATCTACGAATACGCCACAAATTGCCTTTAATACGCATTCGCGCGCGGCAGTCTCGAATTTTATGACCTCACTTACAGGCAAAACGAAAAAATTATGCATGCTTCAAGACACAGGTGCTTACTTTAATTAAGATTTTAATTTTTCAAAAAATTCTATCCAAGGATTTCTTTTTTTATTATTGAAAATAACAAATTTCATGATTCAGTGGAATCCCGATTTTTCAAACCTCCTAGGGAAACGCAAATTGGTTCGAAAAATCGAAGGTGATACGAAATCACGCTTGATTTACGAGGTATTGTTTTATAACAACCGGGAAAGCAAACAGAAATACCATGGCACTCTTGTAAAGTTTTAAGCTTTCGTTTGAATGGTCACACTTTAGGATTTTACTCAAGACTCAAAAGCTAGTTATAGAAACACCGTATACACGTAATAAACAGCAACCACAGGAAAGCAAGACCTAATAAGTGACCATTCAAATGACACTGTTTACTGTGTAATAGAGGGTGGTTCTACCTTTTGAGTCTGAGACGTGTGACCATTCAAATGAAAGCTACTAAGAAGTACTTGGAAAATTTCGTGCGGGTTCGAGAAATTGAAGGTAAATTTCTTATAAAATAATAATTTCTTCCATGGGAGGCAAGAATTGGTTCGAAATATCGGAAGTTCCGAAAAACCGAGGGTTCGAAAAATCGGGGGTAAAATTACAGTGTTTGACTGAAGCAAATCCAATGAAAACGTGCCATGGTTCGAAAAATCGGGATTCCACTGTATCTACGAGACCACCAAATGAACTTTTCATTTCTTTTTTCATTTAAATGTTTTTCGGAACAGTTTTTACAAAACTGCCAAGTTTGAAAATACTTCACCGAAGGTAACTCGAGAAATGGCTGCTAAAAGATGAAAAATAACCAAAAATTGGTCATCTTTACGGTTGGCTTTTGCCATAGCAACAGTATTTGATGGAACATGTGACGAAACTAACCCTTGGTGTATTGGTGATCCTCACAGTAAAGGCCTTGAACATAAACCTTAATGTAAAACAAATATATTGTCCTCAGTTCTTCTTGCTAATATACGTATACGTGTTGTTGATACTATAGGGAGCCACCTTAATAGGGTGCAATCGTTGCATGTTTCCTTCAGTTAAGTGATAGCACGGGTAATTCGCGTTTGTAGACGTCGTTCAAATTGCGCTTGAGGTACCGTAGCGCGTTCAATTCTTTTTTACTTACAAAACGTTTATTTTATGTGATACTCCATTTTATAAGCTTTAAAATGATACATAGGTTTGGGTACTTTGCCAAAGAGGCTTTAAGCGCGGCATGGTACAAAAGGTACAATGTACAGTGAAACCTGTATTAAGCGGACACCCACCCGCTTAATAAAAGTGTCCGCTAAATACAGGTTCGTTTTACAGAAGATATGAGAGGAAACGTTTGGAATTCACTGACGCTTGTGTCCGCTTAATACAGGGTGTCTGCTTAATATGGGGTCCGCTTAATACAGGTTTCACTGTAATCTTATGCTCGAAAAATTCGTCAACGAACTTGCTTGGTGATTCCAAACAAACGTTGAATACTCCTGGGAGGTTTGAATGAGAATTCCGTGTAAATTCTGAGAGTTTCTCGCTACGGGGGGGTCAAAGCGCAACTTTTGTCCAAGTGTCGAGAACATAGCGATTTTATTGTACGCATAAGCTCGAAAAATTCGTCAATTACAAAAACCAGAATATTCTTCTGAATCGTTTTACAATTTTACATATCGGATGTTTCTAAGTAATAAAGCAGCAATTGATATTATGCCATTCCACAAAGTCATGCCACATGCCGATTCCGCAAACTCATTCCGTCTTTTACCCTCACCGCGCTGCAAGTGGAATAAGTCGCTCGTTCTGCAGACCAAGCCGCCATTTTGATTCACACCCGTGGACCACGTAGCCGTCCTCCATAATCAGGACGAGCGACTTGGAGCAAGTCTAGGCTTTGCGTGGAGCGAGAGTAAGATCAGCTCCATTCGAGTTGAAACGCATGCTTGCTCAAATATTATAAAGTGTACCATGAAGAAAAACGCTGGAGGACCTGGACTCGAACCTGGACAGTTTCAACCTAAACCGTGGCTCACAAAATTTGTAAAAGAAGTTATTACTAAGTGTCTCATTAAAGATATTGATATCGTGATACTTTGGTCTTTTCATAGTAGCTTGCGTACGTAATTAAGAGATGGGTTTGGTCAGATATTTTAATTCGTATATAGGTGCTTGTGGTCTTTCTCCGGTATTCAAACACTCACGTGTGACCAGGAGTCCATCAGTTGTGACCAAAATAAGACGATATGCCTCATGAATATTTAATGAGTTTGTAACCAACAGAAACAGAAACCATCTCAACCTTCGCCTTTGTCGTGTATTAGTTGGTCAGCGTTCCTTTTTTCTATCATGCCTTAAAGACCTGTAATACTCTCACTGCAAAACAAAGAACTCTACTAACATTAGAGAATTTAAGAGATACGCAATGCAGGAACTATTCTCTTATTATTCGACTAATATTCGATTATCAGATTATCAGATTAGAATTAGCAACTACTAGTTTATTAGATTAGTATCAGTTTCTTTAATAGTTCTATTACATTTTTGTTTCTATCTTAAGTTTTGCATATTGTTATTTTGTATCCCTTAATTAGTATGGGATTACCCCAAGCTACATGGTTTGACACGTAAATAAAGTTTCTTACTTGCTTTGACAAGGTTTCAAACAACTGGGCCCTGGGGGAGAAAGGTAATACAAATTGGATAAAAAACAAAAACAAAACAAACAAAAAACATGAAAAAAACAAAACAAAAAACAAAACAAAACAAAAAAACAATACACCACTAGGCCTGGAGGATCTGAAATACCAACTATTCTTGGGCCATTTGAGGTACACTAGCTTCCATACAAAACACCAAGTCCCCAGCACCTTCCCACTAAGGTTTGAGGGCGGTTCCAAGTGGGGTAGGCTGGGCATTTTAGTAGGATTCATTGGTGCCAGTAAAGGGAATACGCAATGATGCCCACCAGAACCAACAGTAGAGGAAAAATAGAAAACATTATCTTCTGCTTTAGTTCTTTGCAGAATCTGGCCATGCCGGCCCTTGCCGCTGATCCTCCGACATTTTCACGTGGAAATTCTTGTGAAGGAACATCGACTCCGAGAAATTGACACAGCGGACCCCAGCCTTGTTTGACATTGTAAACGAGCAGTTTTTCTGAAGGAATAACAGCCTGTACTCGCTCGTTATGCGCATTGTATTTCTTTTTGAATAAGCTAGTCGCTTTAGGATTTTGGCTACCATAAACAGCATGAGTTGTCACTGAATGCAGATCCATTAACAGGGGTTTCGTGATAGAGAGGGCTAGCCTTGAAAACACATTTAATTCTCGAAAGATTTGAAGGTGTTTCACCCAGCTCTGCACCCAAACCTCATCGTTATCGCGTACAGTCAAAATGATCTTTGCGTCAGGAAAGGCCTCGAGAATTTCCTGATACCAAAACGCCGCTGGAAGGTCGGTCACGGCGTCGACAGCTTCATACATGTAGGCGAAGTCAGCCGTCTTTTCTCCGCGATATATAGCAAGCCATTCATTACCGTGAATGTCAGCGTGTTCAGGAAAGTCGTAAACTTTATATCCAAGAACCCGCAAGGCATTCGCTAGCGAGGTAGTCCCGGTTTTGCTCAATCCTGCACAAATTACCTTCATCTTTGTATACTGACTTGTACAACTTAATTCGCAACTGCGTACACTGACTTACACAACTTAGTTTGCAACTGCGTAGGCCATATCTACGGGTCCTTTGTCACGTCTACGACAATTTAACTTGGAGAGAAGTGCGGTTTCTTAATACATTCCTTAGGCCCGAGAGAGCGGATAAGGGTTAGAAGGGAAACCGGAAACCAAGGGAAACCTTGCCGGAAACCGAGAACTTGAACTTGCATGTCAGTTCAAAGTCGCTCTGGTTAGCCCGTTTTAAACGTCGTGCTACTGCCGTGCTAAAAGCTGGCTCGACTGTAGCACGACTTGGTTTCAGACGTCGAATTTAATTCAGTCGAATAAAATAACTGTTGTCGAAAACAAAACACTGACCAGCAGTTGTAAATGTATTCTAATATATTTATAATTTATGAATTAAGTTTGGCACGGCGGTAGCACGACGTTTGAAACCAAGTCGTGCTACTGCCGCGTAGCACGGTAAAATAAAGTGTGCCGTGCTACGCGGCAGTAGCACGACATGGTTTCAAACGTCGTGCTAAAGTCGAATTGAATTGGATCAATTGAGTTTGGTACGGCAGTAGCATGACGTTTGAAACGGGCCTTACTCTCATCAACTCACAAAGAAAAAACACAAAGAGTCTGAGCTCCTTTTAACTCTTACCGACTCTCCCCGTCACTTAGCTATTGATTTTCATGTGCTCATACATAAAGTGCTTAACTGCACATCATAGCAACAAAGGATGTCGCAATTTGCTGGAGAAGGGTTCTTTTGACTTCCGCATTTAGTGGTAACCGGCCGGTATCCGGTTTATTAGCCTTTCAGTCGCCACAATGACTTTTATAGTTTTTGCTAGCTTTGGAGTTAATTTTTGTCAGTCGGCTGAGATTTATCCTTTTGGTTCAATATAACTTTTAACTTTTAAGTGCCGTTAAGACGCTTTGAAAACAAGCTTCGCTTATAGGTACAATGTAGACTCAATGTATATAACACCTGAATGTACTGAATGTAGCGTTTTCATGCTAACGTGAACGCCTACAGAATTATAGCTGTCGTTACAAAGTACTTGTTGAGGTCTGTCTGAGGTTGAAGTCTGTCTGAAACATGTCTGTTCCTGGATTTGTTCGCTTTCTTGCGTGAAAATCAATCTGAAGATAGCCAAACTAGTACTTTTTACAAATCGTGCTGCCGTGAATCAAACACCGTGCTTATAAACATGCGCCATGCTAGTATGCTCAAGTGACAAATTAAAGTCATTATGTATCCCTTTAACTATTTCTTGAAATATCCTATATCCCCTTAATTGTGCAGTCTCGTATCCCTAAACTTCGCGTTGAATATCCCCATATTACTTTTTCCACCACAGTGGAACCCGGTTAATACGGACACCAAGGGGACATGCCACAGTGTCGTATTATCCGGGTGTCCGTATCAAGCGGGCTCTCAGAAAAAAACGTCAAGGACACATGTTTCATCGATATATAAAGACTAAAGCAGACATTTTTACGAGAACACGTTGTTTAATTTCTTAACTGTAACTGTAACAAGTTCATCCTAAAGAAACCTCACGATCATTTATCACAGTGTCAGACTAAAATTACTTTCAAGAATTGTTCTTGAAACGCGACAATGGAATTATTTGAAAAAGCCCGTGGCTTTGCTTTGTACTGACGCTTTAAGTTTGCAACTCAGCAGGGTGGACTGAATATTAGACAGAACAGGAAGAAGACTAGGAGCAGTGATTGCAGCAAAAAGCCAAGGAAGTGAAACTTGTGTAATAGGAGGCAGAAAACTTTTTTTAAAGGACTACGGTACAAAGGTCAAACACCGGAAGAAAGACGGACTGATCAAAATCAAACATGTCACGCTATTTTGCTACTGTTATTTTAGCAATAAAATCGTATTAACTTGTAGAAATCTGACGTTATTTGAACAGGGTACAATGTTAACAATTAGCATATACAATTGTGACAATAAAAAATAGACAGTGCATAGATAACCAAGTCCGTAAAGCGGGCTTGACGATTTATCAGGGGCACCCAACGAGAAATTTTTAGCAAAATGCCTGAAATATCATTTTCAGCTTTCTTAGATTGTGTGAGAGCTTTTTAAAGGCATATTCGTGAAAGCTAATATAGATTGATCTGTTCGGCGCTCTTAGCTGAAAATTTAGGCCGCAGAAAATTTTAGGAAACAGAATCCTATACAAGGAATTTCCGAGATGCTGAAGGCTCTCCGAAAATAACAGCTGACCTTATTTTGCACTCTAAACGACATATTCGTCCCTATGAAAACAATAGGAACTAATAAGTCTTCTTGTTACGAAAGTCCTCGGTAATGTTTCGCCAAAGAAATCCCTAGCTTTCACTGCAACTGAATCCGAATATCTCAGGTGATTTTAGGCCTTCCGAACAGATATTCCCCGAAACAAACCGTTGGGCGCCCCTGATTTATGAGAGTTTTTACTCGGGACGCAGAAAAGTGTCCGTTGTCCGTCTAAACTAGGCGGGTTAATTTTAGAGAAAATATACGAGCTTTTCGTCGGGACAAACGAAACTGTCCGTAATATACGGGTGTCCGCATTAAGCGAGTGTCCGTAGAGCAGGGTTCCACTGTATCCCGTATTCCTATGAATTTTTCCTTCTGTATCCCGTATCCATATAATTTTGTTCTCAAATATCCCGTATCCCCATAACCCTTAATGGGGCCTAAATACTGCTCACATGCAGCACTTGCAAGAAAAAGTTGCCTTTAGTTTTCATGCCGTGTTCGCAGAAATTTTTTTCTATGAAAGCAGTCCTTTAAAGCACATGCGCTACATTGCATAAGATAACTATTAAATCTCTTCCTGCGTACGTGCCGGTGAGTTACAGCCCAGAACCTTAAGGGTTTTCCACTCTTTTAAGCCTGGACTCTACCCTGAGTGATAACGGCACGATATAATTCTAGAGTTTGTGCTACAAAATCAACATTGATATCAAATATTGCAAAAAAGGCGAAACATCGGTAAATGTCATACTCGTATTGCATCAATTTGAAAAACTTGTATTGGTCCACCCTTATTATTATTATTATTATTATTATTATTATTATTATTATTATTATTATTATTAATTCTACACCATAGTGATAAACATAAAAGAGGCTGATCTTACTGTGTAATAAAATGGGAACTAAAAAATGGAGTATGTCGATTGAAGGTGATGGGGTCACTTTAATTAGCCTAACGTGTTTTAATTTAGGCCATGGGTCAACCATGTGACTTCAACAAACACGAAAAAATTCAGGGTTCAAAATAGCGGCCGGCTGCCGGTGACAGCCGGCACCTTGGCCACCCTTGTCGGCGATTTTTCACCCAAGAATAGAACAAAATGACATCCCATCCCTTGATCGGCAAAAGCAACGTCCCTGGAACGTCATAGTAAGCGTTTCATCTCAGAAAGTAATGCAGCCATGAAACACTTACACACAAATTAAAAGTGAATGTGATAGGCAGGACACGGGATAGCAGTGAAAATTCATAGGCGCACTGACCAAGATTCATTATCGCCGCGTTGAATGCAACAATGATAACAAAATCTGATAAATGTAGGTCAAAGAGAGACACATCAACCTCGTTCCCAGGGTCTCTCTGACAAGGGAGGCAGAGAAGAGAGACCCTGGGAACGAGGTCACATGCTCAGTTAAACAGTAGTACAAAATCAATGTTCTACACTCTTCTTTCACTTGAGTGGAAAAGATACATCGATGACATATTCTCGCTGTGGAATGTTAACAAGAAGGAGATAGAAGAGTTCATTGTCCTAGCAAACAGTCACCACCCGACCCAATTAAAATTACCGGGCTGAAATCTCAGACAAAGAAATAAACTTCCTGGATACCTCTCTTTTCAAAGGCGAAAGATTTAACAAGCAAGCAATCCTTGATATCCGCACACATTTTAAACGGACAGAAACTTTCCAGAACACTCACTTCTTTTCCTGCCACCCACCAGGGGTTAGAAAAGGGATTATCATAGGTGAAGCCCTACGTCTTCTTAGAACAAGCTCTTCAGCGAAATCTTTCGTTGAGAATATCACCCAATTCAAACACGCCTCCGTGCGAGAGAATACTCCAAAAGTCTATAAGAAAGAATAACCTCCAAAGTCAAATTCAGTGAAACGAAGTCGGCACTTCAACAAAAAGAGACAGTGCGGAAAAAAAATCTGCCTTTCGTAACAACGTACCACCCAGATCTGCCTAATTTTAAGGACGGTGGCCCTTATTGCTAACGCGCACATTTTCTGCGCGTCGCGCGTTCATCCCGCGCGATCGCGCGATTCCTGTATGTGCAATGGTGCGAAAATAAAATTTTAGGTGTATTGAGTTCTTGTTTTTGTATTTCGCTTCTGCTGTGGGAGTGTTGACCCGCAAATGGGGAACGTGAAACCAAAAACGGAATGGTAGGTTAATGAAAGAATCCCGGCCGTCGAAGCGCCAGCGCTTGCACGACAAAAAACAAACATCGACACCGGCTTCCGACAACAAGTGAAACAAGGAAAGAAGCGCGGGAGGGACGAAGCTGACTTGGCGAGAAGGTGGACGAACAGTGGATCTCGGCGTGTTAGCTAGCCTGCGTAGCTGGCGGTATTGTTGGGTTTACAGCTCCTCCGCCCCAAGCCACTCGCGGCTGCGCCGCTCGTTTGTCGCGGCTTCGCCGCTTGCTTGTGCGCGCTAAACCCAACAATACCGCCAGCTACGCAGGCTACGTGTTAGCTGAACAGACTTGTTTTTCAGAGGATATCTGGAAAGCGACTTTCTGAAAAGACCACGAGAGCGTCAACCTTACGGTTAAATTCTCAAGTACTTGTAACTTCGCTTTCACTTCCACGGTAAAGAAAATTACCAATTTGATTGTGGATTTACATATTATAAGAATTGTTTAATTGAGAGACTTCCTTTGTTGAAAATGATATTCTTAAGATGTTAAAGTGAATGATCGAATGGAATTGCTTCCGAGTAATTTTTTAAATCTTTGGAACAAAATAATACAGCAACTGATCGCGTGTTAAATCTCTTTGCCGAATATCACTTCGCAGGCGAAAAACTTGTGCCATTTTCCTCCATAATTTACATGTGCTTGGAAGCTTCCAAAAACCTTTTTTGGGTAATTTTTGCCGGTAAACTGCCAGATGCCGCCAGTAGATATACTATTTATTTTGGCAAAGTTGTTTGATGGTTGACAGAACTTAACAGCCAGCAGGATGCATGCGAATCAGTAAGAAATTCGTTTTTACATGGACAAATCTGTGAAGTCGCTACCGGCAGCAAGTTAAAATGGCATTATTTAAAGCAACTGTAGTTTCACGAGTACTCTCCTTGAAGTTAATTAGCTTTCCAAAGAATGCTGGAAGAGGAGCTGCCTGTGAAAGTTGTGCTGAAGTCTTGTTTTTGAAGAAAAATAGGTCAACTTCACTGTTTCCTCAGCGGTCCGCATTCTGTTTTTGCCTTTATGTTTTCCCATTGTCGTTTTTCATCTTTTGGCAAATAACGACTGAAATGTACTGTTTTTTAGGGGCCAATGAGTTGAGAAGAATCTTTACAAACCACAAATGCACTCCAATGTATGAGTGTTTAGCGTGATAAGGATAAAAACGCAGAACAATTAGTAGAAAAGTACGAAGTTTTATGATGGCATGGCCTTCCTCTCTCTCTTTTAGAATGCTTTTCAAACAGTGTTTCAAAATGAAAGCCGTAAAAAGACACTGTCTAGAGGACAAAGTTGAAGAAAACTACTTTTTTAGGTTGAAACTATGTCTCACCTAACGCAAAAACCGAAAGTTTCAGACACTTGAGCAGTATTGTATTTTAGATCTTTTGCAGTGAAATAATCACTCCTATTTTTAAGGTACTAACATGCTGTCATTTCCACGTGTGGCATTTTCTTAGCAGAGGGAAAGGAAACGTATCTTAGGCTTACATCTGATGAAAAATCTTTCTAGAAAGAGTCAAAAGCGTAAACAAATTGTGAAGCAACTTCTTGAAAGAAACACAAAAACGGCACCTAACTGACCCGCCCGATAGTCTATGAAATATTAAAAGAAAACCTACCTCCTCTCGGTCTGGAAAAATGTCGATAGCTGTTATAAACTGCAGCAACCGATGGAATGAAATCGGGTTGACCTGCTGAAGTAGACGAGTAGCCGATTTTGATAACTCCACTGAGCGATCTCAGTAGCCGAATGGGAAGGAACAAATTGAAAACTTGACGAGAAATTTCAGCTTTCGATTACAGCTAGGTTAGTTCGCTTCAGAGCTACAGATTCCGATTTAATGGCATTTCGTGTTATTTGTCAAGATCCGAACACGATGAAAACCCAAAACAATAAGTTATATTTAGCTGCTGTAGATAAGCGACGTTTCCAGTTCATTCAAACAAACAGCCAAAAAGTCTGAGATGATTTGACACGCCTTGACAGTTAAATGACAGGATATTGAAACATTGTAAAAACCAAGGAACACGGCGCAAGAAGAAGAAAATATTTCATGCAGACAGTTTGAAGCTCGAAAAAAAATTAATAACAACAGTAGTGTGACTTTCGAGTTCGGATTGTTGTGGAGCAATTCGCTGGAAAATGTTGCTAAAATTTGCGGCGCTGTGCAAACACTTTCGAAAGAACATCGCGCCCGAAACTAGCCCCGCAAAATGTTTGGGCCCGAAGAGTTTTCGGGTTTTTTGAGAAACGAACACCAGCTTATTTATGGGAGCTCCGGGGTTAGGCTAGCTAGCCTTGCTATATATATATTACAAGTTTGGTCTGACCCCACTGACAATTTGCAGTAGCCTTCTAGAACTTCCAAGCATGTAAACAACAATCAAGATTCTCGCTGCACAACATTCATTGAACAATGAAATCGCCTAACGGCACTCCGTTATACTATGTTCTTTGATAAGGCAATTGTAAAATCCCCATACAGTTGGCAGAGATAAAATCAATCGACGTTTTAAGGGGATTTTGCTTTGCTGCATCCTTTCACCATGAGTCCCCTCCGCCATCTTCGATTCCCGGCATCCATCCCTTCGACTTACATTTTATTCCCCACCGGGGAGGAGAGCGTCAAGAAAATCGTCACTGATGGAAAACACGTCGTGCGTGAGTTAGGAAAAAGTGAAGTTAACTTTTTAAAATGCACGGTTACCCCTAGTTTTTATGTAATCAATCAAAAGCAGGACAACTGTTAGGTATTGTGAAATATTTTTTTTCAGAAGAAAAACCGTCTGTCAAAAGTTATTTTACAAAACGTTCCAATCTACTGGGTCAAATAATGGCCCGCCAAGAACAGGAAATTCGCATATAGAATTCGGCAGCATGTTGAGAATTGGATCTTTGTTATTCATTACAAGCGCCCATCAGTGTAGACATCTTCATCTCCTACTTAAGTCAAATAATGGCTATCTTTTATTTTAAATAGTTTTTTTCCCTAATTTTTAAAAAATGCTCAATCAGCACTTTTTTTTTACCATATTTGGGCCTAGTTATCTCTGAAAAATGCACGGTGACCCCCCATTTTCTTTTTGGATTTTAACAGCTCTAGGTACGAGTAACGAATCCCACATGGCCACAAACAGGAAAAAAACCTTCCTATTAGGGGCCACCGTCCTTAAGAACATCCTTATGAGCAAATGGCACTTCATTAAAAATCAACCATTGCTAAGAGATATACAAACACATTAGCACGAGCACATGAGCCGCATTGGCCTGTCAACACATTATTCCCTAGTTTACTTGGGATAGGTGCTTGTTCATTCTTTTTGACAGCCGGTTAAAAATCAGCCTTGAGAAAAAAAGCCATCAAATTCAGGCTGAAAGCTCTGATTTTATTTTGAACTCTGAAATTATTCATAAACTTTATTTTTTTGTTGTTTCTTATTACACAATTATTAGCTCTCAGGGGAAAAAATGGGGGAAAACGTCAAAACAACATGGTATTACGTGAGGAGCAATACTTCCTCAAGTCAACATCATGTTATACCTCATCTTCTCCACAGACATTGCAATTATTTCCCAGAAGGAAGTTATCACCCTTCAAGAGGATTTTGTAACCCTTTTTGGTGATATTTACTGATTGCTGACCAGCTACAAACATCTGAAAGATGTGGCAATGTATGATTGCATAATTTGAAGCAAGTTCTCCAAGTTCTCGGGTTTTTGAAGTTCCCCTGGTCTGTGTGGTTTTCCGGCAGTTCTCCATAAGTTCATTTTTCTTGCTATGACACATGATCAAAAATAACATAACAAAACTTTAATTTCTTATAAATAGGACAAATACAGTGGCATAGTCAGAAATAAGGCAAGCTGTGGCCATTACACTAGAGCTGAGCTAAGAAGAGTATGGAAAACCTGCAAGGTGGTCTACAGCCTATCTTGATCTATTTTAGGCTTAACCCTTTTACTCCCAAGAGTGCCTAAAGTCAAAATTCAAGAAAGATCCCAAATTTCATTTTGTAAAATACTTAATTTTAAATAGTGCCATGTGAAAGTACTGCTGGAGAGGTATCATTTGAATGGTCACACCATAGGATTTCATCTACAGTTTCAAAAGTTAGAATCCCCTAAATGTCTCCATAACTGACTCTGGGAGTGAAAGGCTTTAATTCTATAGACCTAGACAAGTCCTTAAGGACAAATAAATTCCTGACTTTAGCAGTTATACAACTCACCCATGGTAAAGCCAGTGACTCAATAGGCAATTATATATACTTGCCTTGGCAAAATTGATCGCTAGTGATCATTAGCGATTTTAACAGGAGCACACAACGTGATTGCCGGCAATTTTTTGGCAGGATCACAACAAAGTTAATCGCCAATATCTGAAATGCCAGTTATCAGTGATTTTTGATCACTTGCCATGAGGCTTGAAATTGCTGGCAGAATTGTTGGCGATCAAAATTCACCATGACGAGCATATCAAATTGCCTAGTGAATGTCTCTGCCTTAAACTTTAGCTTTAGTTTGCAATTTTCATTGTTCCATCAGTGTTCATTTTACCCTTTATCTGCTGACTGCAATCTGCATTTTAAAATGACTGTTTTGTGAGCCCTTCCACATGAGAAATCCTCGCTGGACTTAGAGTAGAGCTCTAAAGAATTCAGCGAGAGGTTTCACTTTGGCCTGGCAGGTGGGCAAATTGACCAGCTGTGAACATGACTTGACCATCTGCTTTGAGCATCTTGACAAAGTTTTTTTCATATAAAAGTTTTTCCATATAAAGAATTCTAATTTAATTTTTTTTGGCTGGCTGTGACAAACATTTGTCCTCCTTCTGAAAACCTTACTGAAACCCCTGAATACCACGTATAAATCTTAATCTGTTAATCAATAACTATTTATTAAACGTTCTACCAATCGTCACCATACCGCAAAGCATCAATTTCTGACTGGAGTCCAACCCTCACTGACTCTTTTGACCACTCCAAATACTTCACCCTTTCCTCAATCAACCACTGAGCATTCTCAGGCTCAAGCTCAGAGAACAGCCTGTGTTTCTTTAAGTTTTCCCACGACATTTCCTGAGACACAAATCTTGTTATACATCCTTGAACTGTTTTGTTGTTCAGTGGGTACTTTTGGCTTAACACTATCACTTCAATTGCCTCGTCTTTGGTCATGGCCTTATTGCACCAAGTACAAATATAGTTCTCACAGCGCGCCTTCAGTAAATCGATTTGATATTCAAACGAAAGGGTGAGCAGAAAGAGGCAGTTGTCCTTTGTGATTTTTAACTCCCTATCAGGGTAAATGGCTTGCAGAAGTTGTTCAATCTCGTCCGCTTTCTTCTCTGGTAGCGGGATTTCTATCGCAGACTTCTCTTTGAAATTCGATGACAGCATGGCTTCGAACACTGGAGAACACACGATCAACACGTCTCTATGGACATGAAATTCCCTACCTTCTACGACAAGAACTAAATTGCTTGACCTCCACGGCTGGGAAAACGGTGTCTTTGACTCTATTTGAGAGCCCGAGGAGGTAGGACGTGAAACAGAATTGGACGACGACTGAGACGACACATCCGCCATATTCGTCCGATCTTGAACTTAGTAGCCAAGCCGCGTTATCGTGGAAGGGTGGGATCACGTGTACTAAAGACACCCGCGATCGAGTATCGATCAATACCAACGATCGACGACACCTCGATCGACACGCGATCGACCCTCGATTGACACTCTGTTGACATACTGGTCGCCACTCGGTCGACAGTCGGTCGACATGTCGACCGATACATGGTCAACAGTCGACCAACAACGGGCGATAGTTGGTCGAGTGTCGACCGACTCATGTGTCGGGCGATAGTCTCCTTAGCGCGACTGCTAGTCGGTCGATACGCTGTCGACACTCAGCCGATACTCTACTGATACTCGGCTGACACTCGATCCGTCGCCACTCGGTCGAAATTCAAAACTTTTTAAAAAAAGTCTGTAATATTCTTAGCTTCTAGACAGCTGATCACGGGTCTGTCAGTAATAAAGAGGTTACGTTTAAATGAATTGGATCTCTGAGTCGAAATTTAGTGTCCGTTGTCCGTATTAGAGAGGGTCCGTATTATAGAGGTTATTAAAAATAAGAGATATGAGAATTTTATCGAAACATAGGAAACTGTCCGTATTGGAGAGGTCTCCGTACCGACCGTACCGAGAGGTTCGATTCTACTAACCTCATCTTTTCTCATTATTCATACTCGTTCACTGAGAGAAAGAAAAAAGATATAAAATTCCCGGCTAATCCATTAAGTAGCAATACAGGCATGGAATATGTTTAATGAATTAACATTCACGTCCTTTTTCTCGGGAAAATATTGTGTTTTCACCAAAGAGGTTGTGGAAGTGGTTATTGGAAGCGAAACGTTTCGCATCTTTCTGGCCATTGGCTGTTGGAAGCGAGACGTTTCGTATCTTTCGCCACAATAATGTATATATTGTGGGCTTGGAAGCGAAACGTTTCGCTTCTTGTTGCCCATTGGCTATCGGAAGCGAAACGTTTCTCTTCTTTCCTGTCTTTCTGCCCATTGACTGTTGGAAGACTGTTCGCATATTTCGCCTTGAATGTATATATATTGTGGGCGTGGAAGCGAGACGTTTCGCTTCTTGTTGCGCATCGGCTATTAGAAGCGAAACGTTTCGCTTCTTTCTTCTGAATAGATAGATATAGAGACTTTATTAAAGTGTCAAAACCTTATAACCTGGGAAAATCCCATACTAATTTGGGGACACAAAATACATGGAGATCATTGAATAAAAAAAATGGAAATAGAATAAGCAATGTATATATTGTGGGCGCAGAAGCGAGACGTTTCGGTTCCATTCGCCATTAGCAGTGGAAGCGGAACGTTGGAAGGAATGTTTTCGCATATTATGTTAAATACCGCTTTCCCTTTTATTTTGCTCGCGCAGTAAATCTGAAAAATAGTTCACCAGAATTCGTTGGTTTGTAGATCTTACACTAGCTGACAGCGTATTTCACAAAATACCGCCGTTTGAGGAGGGATACTGTGAAGAACACATCACCGACATACCACCGATATATCACTGACAGACGGCCGACCTGCTACCGACAGCCGACAATAAGGTAGCGATCGATGGTCACCGCTAGTATCGATCTACACTCGATGGCGTGTCAGCGAAAATTAAAAGTCTATCGAACGACTGTCGACCGACTGTCGACCGAGTGGCGACCGATATGTCAACTGAGTGTCGATCGAGTGTCGATCGCGTGTCGATGGAGGTGTCGATCGTTGGTATCGATTGCGCTTGATCGCGGGTGTCTTTAGTATACATGATCCGAAGGGTGTTACACGCGCAAACCGGCGGTGTGTTGAGTTGTGTTGCCAGTGGAAACTTGCCTCTTTCAACCATAGTCAAGAGACTAGACTGGTCGTGGAAATTGAACAGAAGAGCTGCAATTTATTTTAAAAGCACTACAATCGTACGCAATCTTTTGTTCCACCAACACAGTTTTGTTGTTCTTAAAGAACCTTTTGTGGTTTGGTACGGTCGATGCTAAAAACGATAACGAAAACAGTACACACAGTCGGGCTTCATAACCACTATCTTTTATCAACTATGGTTCAACAGCACCTTAAAACATGCTTCCCGGGTGACAGTTTGTGTCACGCAATCTTTGTCGCCAGTTTTATTTTCTCTTTTGAACCTTGTTCCATCAATTCAGGTTTGATTTTGTTTTGTCCACGTACAGTCTGTAAAGGCATTTCTTTTGGCATCAATGGTGACATTTTGCGTCCGTGAAACTGTTAAGTCACAATTTCTCTCCCAGTAGATTAGAATTTTTTGCCGGTTCTTATTTTGCCTGGCCCGAATTTCTTGGGTGAATGCCATCTTCACATTACGATTAAAACGTCGTCTTTCTTTTTCTTCCCGTCTACTTGGATTCTATAGCTAGCCTCACCTCCCTAGAAATAAGATCACAGTTTTCAAATATTAAACATAATTGCACCTGAATTGCTCTCAAAGAAGGCCAGTTCAATAGTTCAGGCAAAAGCTGTTCTCAGTTCACGCAACACAGTGCAGATTACAAAGGCTTCCGAATTACGCGAGGTCTTTTGAAAATAATGGATGAAAGCCAAGAGAGGATGAAGGGGTATGGAAGCTCATCTCCAAACCTCCGAAGGTTACCGTAAATTACGCGAACACTTCCGACAACTATTCGAAGACTTCCAAAGACTGTCAAGCCTCTAGAGTAGAATTTCAGGGAACCACGGCTTTTCGAAGATTACCCGTAGACTTCCCATTTGTATTGATTATAATAATTCTATTAAAGACTTCATTCTTTTGAAGCCTGCTTTACCTTTGATAAACTTACTTCATTCCAAACTGCCTTTGTAGTAATTGATAAATATATAGATTTAGCCAAGCCTAAAAGCGGAGCCCCCCTTTTTGTTTTGTCTGTTTTTTGTTTTGTTTTGTTTTTCTTTTTGTTTTGATTTTGCTGGCAGTTATTAAGAGGGGATGTCCACTAACATCGAGCGAGTGGTGGCACATGATGAAAAATAAAATTCCGTCATAAATTTTCCACGGGTACCCTATGGTAATCTAAGAAACGTGGTGGAATTTTTTTCTTAAAAAAAAGTTTTTTAAGCCCGAAAAAAAAAATAGAACATGTTTAGGCCACACGTGTCCTGTAAACACGCGAAATAAACGTGTATCATACCTTCTCGTAAACTTCGCTCTGTTTGATTCGCATCACAGAAAACCCCCATTTTAAGCGTGGAAGTTTGCTTTTGAAGTGTGTATGAAGTAATTGAGTTCTGTTTTAGATCTATGAATTAATTTTCAAGGTCATGGCGAGCTTCTGAAAATCACTAAAATTCGCTTGCTTTGAATTCTCAATTTGGCACAGTTTTTCAAGAGAAAGTTTCCCTCCCCGGTAAAACACCAAATCACTTGAAATTCAGAATTCTTGAAAGACGAAATACCATTCTAAAATCTGGTTTAAAAATTAGTTTCGGGCTTTTTATCAGCGCCGAGTAAAAACGCTCTCAAAATCCCAATAATCACAACATTAACCTGTTAATCAGTACAAATAGTAGGCTCGTGCCTCAGTCCGACCCAATAGCCGTAAACTTGGAATTTTTTCTTGTTTCCTTTGGTATTTGGATGAAAAGCACAGGATAAAGGTCATGTCTAGCTCACCTTGAATAAGATTTTGTCTAAATGCCAGGGTTTGTCAAGTTTTAGGTCCAAGCGCCATTTTGACGCGTGGAATCGACTGTTATCTCCCGGTATCTCCAGATTGACTTTCAACTAATAAATAATGACTCCGCCATCACATTCACATCCCTCAAGGAATGGCAAATGAATTTTCAAAATCTCTTAGTGTTAATTCCCAGAAGAAACTAAGTAACTTTGCAGTGATCTCCGCATTCATCTGTGAAACCGCACTGTTATTATGGTCTGTCACGCAATGGGTTCTGGTCAAGTCACAGGATAGGGTTTGGTGATGGGATTGCAAAAATGGGAAAAAATCGAAAGATAAGGACGTCTGAAATAACTTAAGCTATGAAAGAAATTGTACAAGATAGAAGGCAATATAAATAGTGATGGCGTTCAGGTTTCAGCAACTCGACCGGAATGACCGTTGCCGGACTACATCAACGTAAAAACAAACTGCAGAGATAGCTGAATTTTTCCCATGATTTAAACTAAAGCGTATCGAAGGTCAACAAAGAAGGTATCCATTTGTGTTTTATAAGTTCCCTGAAATTTTTAAGTTCACTTTTCTCTGTAATCGTGAGTTTTCAATGCGTAGCACTTGGCTACAAATGTGTCTGTTTGACTCACAGTCCGTCCTTCGGTTTGGTGTCATGTTACACCGCCGAAGTTATGCCTGAAATATCTTTCGACTAGTAAAATAGAGTGATAGTACATATGACGGGACTATTCACCACACAATTCTGACCTGTGCAAAACAAGTTACAGATTACATAGATGTACATTTTGCGACGCTCTGGCGAGAGGAAAAAATTGTCTCGTGTTCACTAGAAGCAGATAGTCCGATAGTCTAAAATAGCAAACATTCAGATATGTTTTTTTGATATCTTACTGCTGAGTTCGACTTTTCAAGACGCGAATATTCCCTAGCGTGATGCATTTTAGGATATTTTTCCCACAGACTAATTAATTTCACGGTGAAGAATTTCAATGTTATTTGCAAGCCACCAGTGTTGCGTCGAAGAAGGCGCCTCGAGAAGCTGCCATTTGCGGAAGTAAAACAATTGTTGGAAATCAGGCGTGTGAGAATTTCGGGTGTGACATTATTGGAAACTAGACAAAATGTCTTAAATGCGGATCGGCTTTGAGTACACGTTCAATAACTGATAAGTTTCGTTAAAAAAAAAAAAACAGAAAAAAAGGAAAACTCCAGATTTAACACGCTGTAGTTGTAGGGCGCTTCCTCTATATCCATAAGCCACTCACCTCTTCGGAACCTGTAATTTTATTGGCTTCCTATATCACGCACCTCTATTGTTTTAAGAGCTAGGGTCATTGTTTTATTGTTTGTTCTTTTGTCTTCTCAGCCAATCCTGTTAAGCCTTCCGATAGGTGCGTACCGCCTCTCTATATCTCGCCATTGCAAAAGGATAGGTTCTTTGGAGTTCTCGCAGTCAGGACCCCTGTCACCGAGTACAGTAGCCACTCAAACCATAATCTCCCTTGGCTGCGAATAGAGGTCACTTATTCTTTTCAGAAACTACAACCTTAGCCAATTTTGTTGGGAAGGTTGGCACATTTTACCATGCTTTTGTTTCCCTCCCCTCCCCCCTTTTCAATGTTGGATTTCAACTTTTTTTCTGCAGCATTTTCTGGCAAACATTCAACATTGAAACGGGGGAGGGGGGGGACCGGCGAATAGAGACAGATACTAAGTTATGACGGCATATTTAGACAAGATGAATAAAATCTTACTAAAATTCTGTTCATGGTCAAACCTTCCCAACAACTTATGACAAAAGTTGTAGTTGCAGGCGTGTGCGCCTCTGACAAGCAATATGAACGAGCAGTTGCTATTCCAGTTGTAAAAAAAAAAAAAGACTTTTCGGGTTACACTTACATCGTTGGAATCAGCGATATCCACTCGGAAGTTGAGATTCGTTGGTTTTATTTTGACACGCGCAATAGTATTTTAATCGGTATTCTAAACATGGACCATTTGCCCAGCCTATCGCTCTACAAGCAATATGAACGAGCAGTTGCTATTCCAGTTGTAATAAAAAAAGCTTTTCGGGTTACACTTGCATAGTTGGAATCAGCGATATCCACTCGGAAGTTGAGATTCGTTGATTTTATTTTGACACGCGCAATAGTATTTTAATTGGTATTCTAAACATGGACCATTTGCCCAGCCCATCGCTCCTGTCTGGGGATTGGCCAGCGCAGAGGGAACTAATCGACGTTGGTCATGTTGAGTTCTACCAGGGCTGTCTAAGTGTGCCTCGAACGGGAAAGTGAGAAAAGCAGACCGTGGTATTGGCAAGTCGGATTCCAAAGCTATTTTGCAACACATCGGTCAGTCTTCGTTCCAGTGGGCTCTGGTAAGCACACTTTTTTCTCATACCCACTTTCGTGCATTCCTCGCTTGATGGCAGACGTCATTAAGCAGATTAACACCACCATACCAGCCCTAAAGACAGTCAGCTTCCGGTAAGACAACGCTGGCTGCTATCACTGGAGGGCCTGCAGGGCCACCACAGTTTGTGCAGTAGTACTAAGACCAGAGCTGGACGTGGTGTTCAAACTCCTGGCTACCTTCCCTCCCCATGTAGGGAAGGGAGCCAGCGACCCGCAAGGCCGGCGGAGACTAATAAATCGGATACATTTATCCTCCTAAACTCCGGACACGATATCAAGATCCCGGTGGAGAACCATCCTTAAAGCATGTTAAGTGTCACCCTGTGCGCGTCCATTACAAGCCCTTTAGTGGCCACTTGGAAGATCAATGGTGTGAGCACACTCTCGAATATACAGTTTTTCAAAGAAGGAATCCGTCCGTGTATGAAGAGCATATGGCGTGGGACCTATAAGACCAATATCTGCGCTGAAATCTAAGGCCCTGTCATCAGATGGTCTACCGTCCATAGCAGTGCTCTAAGCAAAACCGAGCTCGTTCTCCTCAATCGTGAGAAGGCGGAGAAATATCGCACAACCAACTGTCACCTGACAAAGAACGGTGTTAGTTTCTAGAGAAACTGTGATGCTGCGTCGGTGGGGGAAGCGAAACACAAAACTTTGTATTTATCAACTGAGTTGATAAGGTAAATTGAGCCACCGTGAAGAGATTGAAAGCTGACGTTTCGAGCGTTAGCCATTCGTCACAAGGATGGTTCTCCACCTTCGTCACCTGCACTGCCCAGAAGATCAGGCGGAAAGCAACAAAGAGCCCTAACATTAGGACTCCTTGTCATGATGAGTTTCAACATGAGTTGCGTTTCAAACTCAACTTTATTTTGAGTTTTATGTATAGAAGTGTAATCCACTAGCTTTGCCATAAAATGGTTTCATAAGCTTATAAAGAACGAAAAGGACGGTCCCGGCACCCCTGACCACACCCCTGTTTTGTCCTTGAGTAAACTCAACATACATTTTTACTTTCTTACTCCTGTCTTGACCAATTTTTGAAGATCAATACATAGAGACCTAATAATAATTTCTTTTTCAAAGCCCTAGTAACAGGCAAGGTTTTGGCAAGGCTCCGGTTTCTAATGATAGTGATGAATATATAAATACCGTAAACTGCCGCCTATAAGCCCCAAACTTACAAGCCCCCCCTCCCCCCTCCACGGTTATAGGCCCATCTACCTGTAAACAAAAAAATACATCCGGTTATAGCCCCCCCCGAATATAAGCCCCCCTCTAGTTTTCCCTGTTTCCTTAATATTAAGCACTCTCACAGAACACTGCGAAGGTGAACTCTGAGCTTCTGTTTTGTTACGTTCCGTTTACGTTCGTGTTGTTACAGTTTTGATTTTGAAATTATGAATATATGAAATTCATACATTTGAACTGCGGAATGAAGAAATAAATGTAAAGAAGATGCTCGCAGTTATTAACGCAACTTATGCAAGCCTGATTTTTTTTTTCAGGCTTTCTTTTCGCAACTGCATAAGTTGCGTTAATAACTGCGAGCATCTTCTTTACATTTATTAGTTTTGATTTTGTTGCTAAAATTGAAATGAATTCCATTTGTTATGACGTTTTAAAGGTCAATTAAAAACTGGTAAATTCAATACGTATTTCGATCAACACTTCTGTGGCTCATTTAGAAACGTTTTTCTTATTCCGCTCATAACCCCTCCCCCCCGGATATAAGCCCTTCCGATTATAAACCCACCCAAAACCCCCTACGAAGTTGTATACGGTATGCCCAGGGCTTGTAAGCGGCAGTTTACGGTAATCGGTCCTTAAGTCCACAGGTTTTCAAAGTTCTCATTACTTTGTTTTTGTTTCTTGTTTGTTTGTTTCTTTTTTGCTTGTTTGTTTTTTCTTGTTGTTGTTTCCTGTGCATTTCCCCCTCCAAATCACTTTTCCCAAGGTCAAACCTGACGTCAGGTAAAGTCCAGTGCGTGACATTTTGCTGCGTGACTCAAACTGAACAGTGTGAGCTTTCGGCAAGATATTATCGTTTCGAAATTTTGCAACGAATACAGAAAAGACGTCTTATAGGAGAAAACTGTTTTGAAGTTCAAATAAGGCAAAATCATTTTATTTCTGAAGGTTTTTTATTTTAACAAAAGGTGCGATGGAAATAAGTCATTTGGGTTGATTGCCAATACGCGAAGCTTCAGTGATGTTGTTGACCCCGGACGTCAAGATGGTTATTATGAAAGAGTACGCACAGAGCCTGATATTTAGACAATACCATATTCAGGTGAGCTAGACATTACCTTTCCGCTGTGGATTACAACAGAATACCGACCAAAATAGAAGAAATGTTGACATTTTCGGTTATTTGGTCGGAGGTATGTGCCAACTGTTGACGTGTTAATGTTGTAATTATCGGGATGTTGAGGGCGTTTGTACTCGGCGCTAATAAAAAGCCCGAAACTAATTTCTAAACCTGGTTTAAGAACGGCATTTCCTCTTTCAAGAATTCTGAATTTCAAGTGATTCCGTGTTTTACCGGGGAGGGAACTTTTCTCTTGAAAAAATGCGCCAAATTGAGAATTCAAAACAGGCGAATTTTAGTGGTTTTCAACAGCCTGTCATGACCTTGAAAATAGATCATCGAAAGTGTAATTTGACTCAAATTACTTGTAAACTCTTCAACAGCAAATTTCTAAGCTCAAAACAGGTTTTTTCCATGACGCGAATTAAACAGAGTGAAGGTTACGAGAAGGTATGATTCGCGTTTATTCGGGGTGTTTGTAGAGACACGTAGTGCAGTAACGGTTTTTTTTATTTTTTGGAGGTTTAAAAATAGTTTCTTAACAAAAAGTGCCACCACGTTTCTAGAGCTACCATAAGGTATCTCTGGACGAAAAACGGAGAATTTTGATCATGTGCCACATATTTTTGATTTCGCTCGGTCTTAGTGGACATTGCCTCTTAATTTGTGAAAATACTCTCATTCAAGTCGTTAAATTAAAAAAAAAAAACAAACAAACAAAAAAAAAAGAAAAAAAAACTACCTGCCCCCCCTGAGTGTCGAATCCGGTTCGTCAGCGTGACATGCCGGTGACTAGTCCACTAGGCCATGGGCGTTGAACGTTACATGACAATTTAATTTTAATACTTATTTCTTTCTTCGTGACAAGCTGCCTATCAGCATGACAATGCCGGTGTTTTTCCTGGCAAAATGTGTTCGAAACGCCGTAAAAACCATGGTTGTGGACAGAAAAAGCCAAAAACCACTAGCTCTGCTATATTTGGCGCCGAAACCGCTGCGAAAAGCTGCAAACTCAAGCGGTGTGCCGACCGAGTTTGAACAGAACTGACGAGGCAAATTTGAACTTTTTGCCTGAACTTTATCGCCTAATTTTTTTCGCCTAAATTGAACTTTTCCCCTTCCACCAAAAAGACAACTGAGTGTTCTTTTGAACTTTTTTTTTCTATTAAAAAATTTGTTTTTGACTTTTGTTGTCTTTGCTTGTTCAGTTTGCTACAACGCGGATCAACATGCGATTTCGCGCCAAAAACACACGGGATTCAGCACAGGGTCATATCCAGTGTAGGAAGTGTATTGGTAACCCTGTGGTGCGGACGGACGGACGTCCGGATGTACGGACGTACGGACGGACGGTCACGTGACTATTACGTCACTACCAAAATTTTTTGGCTTGATAGGTTACCAAATTTCCTTAGCAATGGAGCTCCGCTGACGCGCTAGCGCGCTGGCTCCGCTATTATATGATAACCTCAAAAAAAAAAAAATGCCAAAAAGCTCTCCCTTACCAATAACTCGAGGTTATCTAAAGATTGCTGATCGATACTAGCTCCAAACCTCCAAAGGTTACTGAAGAATGCACTATAAATTTACTCCAATCCAAACTGCCCTCGTAGTAAAAAAATTTGGTAACTATATGGTAACCTCAAAAATGTTTGCGAAATTCTCCCTTACATTCCCTGTCTTCCTCTTTTTTCCTTTTTCTCTTTGATCCAGTCTTTACTCTTCAGTTTATTGATTTTTCGCGTACGTACACCCTATCGACATTTTGCACATGAATTGCACTCTTCAAAAAAGGGCACGAAAAAAGTGCAACACGACCGATTCTCTCAGCCTGATTTCTAAAATTTCCTAGGCCTGTCATTTGGAACACAACTGAGAAGTTTTCAATACAGGTATCCCAAGCTCGTAAGATGAGCGTCAGTGTTACGCAACGGTCGAAATCTAAGGATTTGTATGGGGACAGAACGGGTATTAAATTCTAGGAGCTAAAAATATGATCATGAATGGGTTTTGAATAAAAATTGCTTCCTTGTCTCTTTTATGTGTTTCTTTGTTTCCTGTGTACTTTTTAGGTCGGTCAGTAGAGCAATTCCAGTGAGCTGTAGTTCCATTGCTTACTCCGCCTATGGAGAGTAGAACATGTTTTAGTACTGCCTACTGAACTCTCCGGCGAATAAATTAAACCGAGAAACGTCCGAGCAGACAACACTAATATAACGCTTCATTTCAAATTCATTTCATTTCATTTCGAGTCATTTCAAAAAGGGATGTTAAGCATTCTTCTTCATTTTTCGTCAACTTAATACAAAACTGATGATTTTAAACATGACCTCACACCTGTGTTTACAGTCCGGCTAGCTATGCACCAAGAAGCCCCGAAGCGTTTAACTATGACTAATGAATTTCGTTAAAAGAAAAAGTAATAAATAAAGAATCTTAGTTTTCATGATCATCTATCCTATGAGAACAATACTCGCAAGGATCTCAGCTATTTTGAAATGATACCTTTAGAAAGAAATTCAGTAGTGTTCCATTCAACATAGTAACTGAGCCATGCATATGCTTATGAAAAAGGGAAAAATCCCACCGGAAATTTGAACGTGCGTTGCAGAATACTAAATACTCTATCTAAACCAATCGGCCTACACGCTCATGAAAAAGGGAAAAACCCTCGTCGGAAATTGAAAGTACGTTGCAGCTAACAATGTCAATCTATTGTAGAGGAATACTAAATGCTCCATCCGAACCAATCGGCTTACACGCTCATGAAAAAGGGAAAAACCGAATAGACTGAATTGAAAGTGGAATGCGGCTTCAAATGAGAGGGATAATGCCCTAGTCAAACAGTGCTGGTTTGGAGTGCGCGGAGCGAACACAGTCACCAAGAATGGGATCAGGAGGAAGCAAGGCCACTTCAAAACGAAAAGATACAACTTCCAAAGGGTTTTTAGGAAGAGGGCGGCATACAGAGGTGAGAAAAAATCTAGTTTCAAATTCTATTTAATTTTTGGGAGCGTCACACGAGAACACGCACTGAAGTGGGAACGCGTCGAGACGGAAACGAACGAGGGGCCGAGTGCTGAAGCCTCAGGGAAAGAAAATTAGGCAACCATACAAGTCTTGTTCTCAAACTGACATCTAGTTCGTTTGTGTGGTGAAATATACTCAGTGGACCGAAACCGCTTGGTCGCAAATTGTGTTTATTATTGTCCAATTCTCCTGACTTCCCAAAATTTATCTGCCAAGTGTCCAAATGCATGTTGTTGAATGTTTCAAAAAAAAATTCTGTTGCCACGCCTGGAAAGGGAAAGCTACCCAGTACATTGTTACTCCAAAATTGTCGGCGCTTTCTCCTGAAGGCGTTTATTCACTTTCCTCGGGCAGGCAGTATAGAAAACATTGGTTTGCAACACGTCAGGCAACCTGAAAAAATTTCAACTTATTTTTCGAGTCAACATCACACTGCACACTAAAAGCCACGCTCAGGTTACCAGAAAAGCATATAGCCCATAAACCTGCAACCGGATCGAGCAAACGGCATGCTATATATGTGTATGTTTTCCTTCGTTACTGCGCAATGTGTGAGTAAACATCATGCTCAGTTCCGGAAGCCGGTACGACGTCCCCGGTTCTTGCGACTGCACTCACGCTGTTAATCATACTAACACTTCATTACCATGGTAACCACATCCAAGCCCATGATTGTCTTTATCGTTCGGCTCGCAGTTTGAAATTGCCGCCATCTTGAGTCATATAACAAATGTTGTTTTTCACCGGCTAGGTGCATGTGCTTTGTAATTACCATACAGGCTTCGAATGTAAATTTGTACCTGTTTTGATTTTATTCCAATTTTTTTGCCCGCTCAAACTAGGTTCAAGTTTCTCGTACTTATTTTGTTGGTGGTGAAGGAAGACCTTTATAACTGAACCGAATAAGAATTCTGTGTTCTTTATCGTCTAGTGACTCTCGTCTCACGTCAATGACTATGTTGTCACCAGTGTTGACAAGTATCGGAGATGTGCACTCTACCGAGGTTGATTGACAACTGTGCTGTCAGCCGGCCAGGCCAAGGCCCTTTTATACCGGCCGGAAATTCGTGTTTAATTTCTAAAGTGATCACAATCAAATTTCTTCTTGTGATATTAATCCTTAATCAATCAAAGAGTTCATAAGAACATATAAGGACTCACGATAAAGATGATTTCTCTTGTTATTATTATTACTTTGTAATTATTTTACCATTTTTACTATTTTGGGGTTACTATTTTGAAAATAGAGGGTATATGGACCCGGTCCAAAAGAGGGTCCATGGATCCGGGGGTTCAGGTTTTGTACTCTCCCGTTGAGGGGCATTGTCGGCCATTCAAAAATGAGGCAAGATTTACGAAAGCAAACAGAAAATAGCTGCACATACCAATTTGAAATGGCCGTGCCAGAACCGAACAGCTGAATAAACGGTATGAAACGAAAGCATTGCCTTCACTGAAAACGATTTTTTGTAAAGTCGCCAAAGCGTGGTGTTGCGGCCAAAGCCTCTGAGGGTGTTGACCCCTCTTCTTGATCTCCCCTTTTCTTTCTTGTGGAAAAATTATCTCCAATTTCAACAAAATGGTCATTCATGGAAGTTTCACAACAACGCCATCCGGAGTCAGTATCACAAGGGTAACTTCGCGCTCGCGATGCGTGTCTTGATCAGAAACTTTACATGAATTAAATGAGCTCCGAGAAAACATGCATACGACAATCGAAGAAAATCGATGAAAATCGATAATTCGAGGGACGATTGTGATTATCCATTGATTACTACTAAGGGACGGATCATTATTTAGAGGTGGGGGAGGGCTGGTGCAAATAGGGAGAGGGTCAATTATTTTTATGCAGGGAAAAAGGGGGCCACATAAATTTATGCACGCTTATTAGGGAGCTTTGTTATACAAGGGGGGGGGGGTAAGGGTCAGCAAAAAATGTGCTTCACAAAGGGAGGGTCAGGAGAATTTGAACATGGCCTCATTTGCACCAGCCCTTAGTTCTACTGCCTGACTTACCTCACCCCACCCTGCCATAGAGGTAGTTATAACTGGGTGGTGCTCGATGCGTCCTGGATTTTCCTGGTTCGCAGGGGGAAAAAACAACTTGGAAATAAGGGTTCCAAATTTGGCACAATACTTCTTTTTAGCATTTGTTTTTTACGTGACTGGTACTTCAAGTTTGTTTGCGTGTGATGAAAAGTTTTTAGGAGCGCTTGATTCCACAATTATTAAGAGTAACGGAATCTCCATCTTTGGAAAAATATCTGACCCCAAGCGACAGTACAAGGGAAGTGACAGCGGTTACAAGATTTTGGCATGCTCCCTCGTAGAGTATAACGCTCTCTATACATTTCTCAGCAGTCACCTATATGGCAATACTAAAAGGCAGCGTATTATAGTGTTATGATATATGTGGGTGAATTTGATCTTGAATGCGACCACGATCATTATTAATCATGACTTATCGCGATTTACCTCTGTCTTTAAGACTATGTACAAAAGGTGTCAGTAAGGAGAGGGGGGGAGGGCATACAGCAGGAAAGAAAAAAGAAAAGAAAGTGAGAGCTCTAGCTCGAATCTGATTATATCATGTGTTATATGTACAGTTTAGCAGGTAATAAAAATCGTCTCTTATGTTGGTGACCAGAAGCCCGTGATTTACAGGTGAAAATGAAGGTTAGTGAACCAGCCAACCAGCCAACCCGCCGACAAAACACTAGGTTAAATGAACACCGCAAGTCGGTGCAAGCATTAGCTTTCAAGTTGGCAATTTCTGAGCAGGTGAAGAGTAAAAGGCACTGCATTTCTTGCCCCAGTGCAAAGATCTTTGGCCAACAGAATCACCTACTCCGCGAGGCCATCTACATCAACCAGCACCAGCCGGCCATGAGCCATGACCAGGGCTAACACCTCCCCTCTCGTTCCTGCAGCCTCCACCAAAATGAGGTTGCACATCAGTATAACAAAGGGATTCGAATGAGTTCTGAAAGCTAGATAGATAGGTGGTTTAGTTAAGATTAGACATTGGAGCTAAAATTGTTAAAGATTTACGAACAAGACTAAACCCTAAGAAAAAAAAAACTCTTCTTTACTCTTCTAGAACTTTGCTAACTCTTATAATAAGACATATAAAAGAAATCATAAATTACAATTACTGTAGATAAAACTGTTCATTAGTCTATTGGTTTTACAAAAAGGAATGTTGAACTGGTGTTTTTTCCTTACGTTTGCTGGGGATTCGTGTACTCGAGAAGTATACGTAGAAAGTACAGCTTGGGGTAAGTGGTACTACATATTTTCTCAACCAGCCTACGTTTCAAAGTTTCTCTACGATCTACTAGGGAGGTTAGGCAGCCAACTTTTCACGCATCGGACCAGTTGGCAAGTGGATAAATAAACCTTTAGGCGCGCTTTTGCAACCTTTCCAGGTCATCTTAAGATACTTAGGCAGTCCTTTGTCAATTGTGGAGAACAGGGCGGGCATATGCAGTAATGGTACGGATGCAGGTGAGGTAGAAGGTTACTAGCTCCTTCGTTGCGACTGTTGCTCTCTTCATTTGCTTCAGGGAACATGGCCAAGCTGACAACTTCTTGGCAATTTCTGACACGTGCCCGGGGGAGGGGGGGCGGTGGGGAGAGTAAAAGGTACTGCATTTCTTGGTCCAGTGCAAAGGTCTTTGGCAAGAGAATCACCAATTACTCCGCGATTCAAAGGGGGGGGGGGGGGGGAACTTGACCCATGTTTGGGTATAGGGCTGCCCCTAAGGGACAAAAAAAATCCCTGAAATACCCTATAATAATTACCCTGTATAGGACAACACCCTTCATTTTAGGGCTCTTGTTTAGGATAAATGACAAAATACACACCTTGTTTAGGACAGACACATAAAAATTATATACCCTGTTTAGGACAAAGAGGCCAAACCCTACCCCATCCAGCGGCACACCCCCGTATAAGGCATATAAGGGAGTACCTCCACCGGGGACACGTGGCAATTCCATTTTAGATCACTAGAGATGTTAAGACCCAGCAATTTGGCGCTTTTTGGGTCAACAATGAAAATCGTTGGCGATTCAAAAAAAGCTTCTTCTTAAAAGCTAACCTTGACTGAAATCACGCTTAATGCTAAAACGTGATTTGGAGAGTAAATCACGATTTGACTAAAAAGTATCACCACAGCCACTGTGGATCTATTAGCTGGTTGATCATCCAACATAATTTGAAAAAAAAAAACCTTTGTCAATGCTAAAAACGATAACAAACACATCCCACAAGCACAAAAAGAAGGTTGTCGGCTTTATATCCATTATATTTTGCAGGTGTATTAACTGTGGTTCAACAGCACCGCCTAAAACACATTTCCCGGTTTCTGCGCACTACTTCATTTTGCCAGTTTGTGTCACGCAATCTTGGTCACTCTTTCCTTCTTCTCCTTTGACCTTCCATCAATCCAGGATTGGTTTTGTTAAGACGACAAAAAGGCCTTACTTTTTCGTCACACCAACGGTGACATTTTGTGTCCGTACTGAGAACTGTTATGTGACTCATTCCCAGCAGATCGAAAATTTTCGCTGGTTCTAATTTTTCGTGAAATGGATTCATCGATGGATGGAAACCATGTTCTTATTGCAATTAAAATGTGGCTTTTCTTTTTCTTCCCGTGTACTTGGAGTCTGGCCTCACCTCCCTAGAAATAAGATCAAAGTTTCAAATGTTAAACATAACTGCACCGGAGTTTCTATATGTATTTATATATATATATATATAAATTGACTGCTACAAAAACTTACACCAAAACTGTTCCATTTCAAGAAATACAATGCAAATTATGATTAAGACATACGAATAACTCGAGGTCATCTAAAGATTACGGACCGAAACTATCTGCAAACCTCCAAAGGTTACTGAAGAATACGCAGTTATTCGAAGACTTCCCGAGACTGTCAATCCTCGGAAATAGAATTCTGGGAAATCCGGGCTTTGCGAAGATATAAGCTGTAGATTTCACATCTGTATTCATTAAAATAATTCTACAACTACATTGCTTTGCTGCGCTTTTGAAGTCTCCTTCGCCTTCGATAAATTTACTTCATTCCAAACCGCCCTCCTGGTAAAAATAATTGATAATTATGCGATAACCTCAAGAAAAAGTTACAAAAAAAATTCTCCCTTACTTTCCCTGCCGTTTCCTTCTTTCCTTTTTCTCTTTGATCCAGTCTTTACTCTTTTTTACTGATTTTCCGCGTGGAACTTTAGTTCTTTCTCTGGAAGAAATGAGAGAAAACCAGTCTTAAAAAATGAAAAAAACAATCTTCATTTGTCTTAGTGAATACCATTTTTTTACGTTATCTTCGGTGGTAAAGTGGAATGGAGACCAGTAAATTCACCCACATGCAAACCCGCCGACAATAAACTCACCCACACGAGATGGGTGGAAACATTTAACAAAATGGACTAGAATCTTTTTTCTTGAAAGGACATACGTCAGGTAATAATTTATAAACATTTTGGTCGGAAAAAACACCATCTTGGTAAATTTGATTCTGAGGTGATTTCACTTCAGATTCCCGTACATACGCCCTCTCGACATTTTGCACAAGAATTACACTCTTCGAAAAAGGGAAGACAGAAAGCGTATCACGATCGATTCTCTCAACCTGATTTCAAGAATTTCTTGGTCCTGTCTTTTGGAACACAACTAAGAAGTTTTCAACTCTGTTTTCACCTTTTCCCACTGTATTGTACACTGTCTTGTACACCTTTTGTATCTTCAGTACCAAGACCCTGTAAAAAAAGATACACTTTATTACAGTGCCAATGTTGCCATTTATTGTCAAGTTCTTGACAGCTTTTTGAGAGTTTTTTAATGGCTTCCGTTCCAACTGACCAATCAAGACAATGAACTGTGACCGGAGGAGTTGCGAGCATGAAAGTGAAACTTTGCAACTACGCTTCAACTAGCTTACTAGCCAGTTGACAAGAAAACGTTGTCAAAAAAGTCGTGCGACTTGTTTGAGTTGATAAGCCCCTTGTTTAATGAAATGCAATTTCACCACTTGAACGAGTCGTACGACTTTTACGACTTGACTAGGCCCCTGCCTTAATGAGATGCAGTTCCACCACACAAACGAGAAATAACACTTCATTTTATTTCACTGAAAAATACCACATCCACGGCTTGTACTAATCGAACCAATTGTAACCATTGTTTTATGAGTCGCACGAGTTGAATCACCACCCTCACGACTTGAACAAGTGGTGAGTATTGGACATGGATGACTGATGAACCACTTGGAAAACCTAAAAAATGTCTTGGGTGTAACCCTGGGATGGACTAGCACCTCATCCGGGGGGGGGGGACTAGCATCCCATCTGGGGCGGAGCGGAGGGAGAAGTAATGCTCCTCGTTGCTTACTGCTGTAAAAACTGGAGTTAATCACTGATCAAGAATTTGTGGGGCACTTGCAATGAAAAAAAGTATTGCAGCCAATGTGCACATTTACCTTTAGCATCACATTTACTGAAATACAAATCAGTAGTAAAAAAAACATTGAAACAAGTTACCCTTGGAAGTTTGTTTGCAACAACACCAGCAAAGAGACACAGGAATATTCTGAAATTAAGTTACAAAGTAAAGAAATGAATTACATGCACAATGGTGTGGCAAGGAGCTTTGGGTCTGAGCACATGGGCCGTTTTCATTTTTATACTTAAAAACAGGATGGCAGTAGGTAACACAGAGGCACATTACAGGTATCTGAGGAATGATAGGAAAAGTTCTCTAATAATGATATAGTGCTAGCTATATCCATTTGTAACGAGCATGGATCAGGCATCACATTCTCATGGCTAGTGATGCAAGATGGGGGGTTCAGTCCTTGTATCTGCTATAGTGTTCATTCCTCACAAAAAGAAACTGTACTTCACATAGTCTCACTCAACCTGGGTAAACAAACCATCATCATCATCATCATCATCATCATCATCATCATCATCATCATCATTGCTGTACGTTTTTCCGAATATCACCTTTACGTGGGATGACATGCCTGCCTGTCTGTCTGTCTGTCTGTCTGGAGTATGACTAACTGCCTCACCAAAGAGGACTGCTGTCTCCCCAGATCCTTCAACACAGCATTCTGCCACCTCATTTACTTCCCTCCCCCCACCCTCTTTGTTTTCACCCAGAAAAGAAGTCTGCAAGACACTTGGATCAGTAACACGTGAACAACTGGCCAAACCATCAAACCATGTTAGTTACCTTTTCCACATCCACAAGAGGTTGATAAGAGAGGTGGGGAATTCACCCCTCTGGTGGACAAATATCTTGTTTAGGAGGGCCTTAGTATTTGCTCCTAATTTCTTAATGCCACTGAAACACTGTTTCCCAAGGGTGTGTAGGGACAAACTGGAAAACTGTCTGTATTGTTAGGTCAATTACTAGTTTGCAGCTACCTGACATATGATTGGTACTCACTTTTTTGCTCTGGTACTGTTAGGATAGTCAACAACAAGACCTCCAGTAAATCCAGCTTTCATGGCCTGTGTGGTGATTAACTCAACCTGTAGTTAAAACAAAACACTTGACAATATTTTATGTTCTTGCTGTTAAACAAAGTGGATTTATTTTTATTTTAACTTTTTAATGTACAACAACGTCTTCATTTGGGAACACAAAAACATGCAACAACAACAACAACAACAAAAATGTCCACAAGGAAGCCTCACAAGGCCTACACATACCTAGATGTTACTGCTGTGGAAATGGGGTTGGGGTGGCGGGGGAGCTTCAACTGGACGTGTGTGTAGGGGTGGGGACCCAGGGCTTGTTAATCTGCTGCTGGGTTTAGTGAAGTATCTTCACATATAACATACCTGTTGAGGATTTTCTGGATAAAACTGAAACACAGCTCTGCCTCCTCGACTCTGTGGGAAAATGTAATAAAAACACATTAAAGAGCCAGTAATTTTCTGTCAAATCTTTAAAGTTTAATTAGCATAACTTGTAATTATATTTTAGAGGGCCACTGGTTTTTCAGTTTTTTACTGTTACGTGTTTACCCTCTTTAAATAAAGTTGATTATGATGATTATTATTATTATTATTATTATTATTGATTTGAAATAAAAAAATATATGTAAATAATGGTTTGGAAAGCCAACACATTTTACACTTCACTCCAGCCTGTAATACTTTTGAAAGTAACATTCTATTAGGAGGGAACACAAAAAAGTTACATCTAGAAAAAACTAACCATAGCACTATACAGTGAGCTGAAGAATCTGTAAAGTCTTTTTGCAGGATTATGACCTTTCTTGTCAGCATTACAAAGCCACTGAAGGGCAGATATGCTGCAACATGGAGCAAAAAAAAAGTAAGTTAAGGCCACAAGGAGGAAAAGTGCTTGAGATCTTGACAGTATTAGCCAAACACTGTGAAAAACTCTCAAAATTTAAAGCAAGTTTATAAGAATACCTAACCTCCTTCTTTAAACCTTTAAGCCCCAATAGTGACAAGCACCTAATTTTTCTTTATACTATCACTACTTGACCAAACATGCAGGAGATGAGAATAAAGGAAATGATCAGCAAAGATGAAATGTCTTGATGTTTAAGACGATTTCCGCTCAACGTTCGAGCAGTAAGTGCAAAAATTAAGTTACCAAAAAAATACTTGCAGCACTGTCACATTTTGAGAACAGATAAGAAGAACTTATCGTTACTTTTGCTCCCACGCTGACCCCGCGAGAGAAAATTGGATTTGAAGTTATCCATATTTCAATTAAAAAGACGCTTCATGTCAGTTCAAAACAAAATGGCGCCCGTTTTTAGCATACTTTTACGAGTTGTGAAATTAATTTTCTTGAGAATGCTTGAGAATTTCATCGCGGGGTCACTTGGGCAAGTGAACTAGAGTGAGATGTTTCAAATAACATTATTTTAAAATGTTACCGTGCTATGAGTAGTTTTTGGTGAATATTTTTTGCACTTATTGCTCGAACGTTGAGCGGAATCCGTCTTAAGCAACTTCTCCCAACTGGTACCATGAGATGCATGTGGAGAACAGTGAGGAGAATATACATATTGATATTGGGGCTTAAAGGGTCAAGGGTCACTGGAATATTTTATTTACTGGTAAACCCCTATCTCTGGGGAAAAATGGACAAAGACCTTCGCAACAAAACAAGCCTTCATGAATTTAAAAAAGCAGTTTGGGCCATTAACCTTACAGATGTTTTGGACGGAAGATGCAGCTGCTATGCTTGCTCAACATAATTATAATACAACTAATTTAGGTAATCTTGAACTTATTTTTTAACTAATTAGACCTATAAAATATTTAAATTGTTAATTACCTACCGGTATTTATATATCTATTTTATATAATATTAATACTTTATATTTTATATTTGTATTTGCTAGTGTCCCCAATTAACTATCCATAGCTAAATACCCCTGACACTTCAATAAAGTTTATGTTTGTATGTATGTATGATTCATTAGAAGGTGCTTGTCAGCATTTTTATACCATCATTAATTGTTGTTGTAAAAAGCATCTTTCTAACCTGATACAGCCGTCAAATGTTCCAGGTTTGAAGAAGAGTCCCTGTCCTACGTCATGTAGAAACAAATCTCCCTCTACCTCTCTTTCACTTGCCACATCTATGAAACCAAGCATACATTCAGTAAACATTCAGTGGACGAAGTCCAAGAAGGCAGATGCTATTTTATAATATGTCCAATCAGAACCAAAGCTCTGAAAAGACTGAAAACAAAGTCATCGTAGTGAGCAAGATAGACAACAAGTCCTGTGGACTTTTCAAATGTCCAGTAGTGTTGTAATTGCAGTGCTGTGATTGTAGCTATTTTGGCCATTCGCAAAACTGAGTGGATGTTTGGGGTAAGTGATTAGCCAAAAAAATTGCATTTTATGAAACTTGCCAGCATATGACAGCCAACTAATTAATAATAATAATAATACAAATAATAATAATAATAATAACAATAACAATAACAATAATAATAATAATAATAATAATAATAATAGTTTAATGCATTTACAAGATAAAAATATCAAAACCTAATTTACAACCTTCAAAAAATACAAAAAATTACAGTCAAAAATCAGGAATAACAAACCTAGGTCGTTGTTTATGGGATGTCATCAATTATCAGAGGCGGCCATACACTGTACTTAGGTAAGTTTGACTTATCTCCAGCACCGTAACTACATAGGGAAATGTTCTAAATGATCAAGTTTGTACCTAACATAGCCTGACTGATATCAAGACCAATCCAGTGATGGCCCTCCTCTGTTAACACTTCACCACTCAAACCTGAACCACACCTGAAGCAACAGTTAAAAATATTAATAATTATGCTTAATACTGTTACCATATTCCACAAAGTTCTACAATGAAATATTGTAAAATAAAAGTAAAAAACACAAAATTAATGTATTGTGAACAAAAGTGTGCTAAATTAATACACCACAGAATAAAAAGAGGAAAATCCTAGTGATTATTCTAGAGACTGGCTCTTAAGAAACCAGTATACCCCCCTCTGAGTTTTTAAGAGGATTGAACTGTTTTCATGAGAGAGAGGGCCAAGGAAACTCAGAATTGGGGGAGTACTTATTACAAATTGTTTACTTTTTTTAGTAGGGATAAAAATTAATATGCTGTTAAGCATACAGGTAAAGACAATTAAGTACAACAAATGTAATATTACATTACCCAATATCAAGAAGAAAGCAAGGTTTATCCTCTGGTAAACTGAGCAGCTCTATTGCTCTCTGACACAACTGAACTTGAATCTCCATCATTCTTGTGCTGAAATATGTATACAGTACTTCATTGGTGATGGCATTCAACAAACAAAACATGTCTGAGGAAATTGTCCTACAGGTGAGAGATTCCTCTTACCACACCAATTTTGTCATACCTGTTTTCCTGAGATATCAGTATCCATTGACCCCGAGGAAAAGGGCAGGGCAGAATATTTAGCATTTTGGTAGGTGGTTTACATCTTGGAGATTGAATCCCTAACCCTGAGGATAAAACAGTAAACCTCTGGATGCACTATGTACAGTAGACCAAAAAGCTCCTAACCCATATCTACATAGCTGGAAGGAAGGAGATAGGGCACATTCGATTATTATATTAATTTGTGTCCTATTTTTTGTCTTTGTTTTTTGTTTGTTTGTTTGTTTGTTTTTGTTGCCAATACCTGATTCCCCTGCTATGTGCATGCTTCACATTTATAAGCACTTTCATCATCATCATCATCATCATCATCATCATCATCATCATCATCATCATCATCATCATCATCATCAACAACAACAACAACAACAACAACAACAACATCGTCATCATCACCATCACCAACAAGGACAACAACAACATGAACATCATCATCACCAACATCATCTCATCACCATTATAATCATCACCATCACGATTTTAATCTAGGCGACGGTGGTACAAACACGTGCTAGCGTTCTGTTGTAAACAATAAGACTCCACTTACTTTGAAGTATATTTACGGGCTTCTTCCTCATTATAAAACTGAAGAAACAAACAGAAACAAGGAAAATGAACAAATGACTTGAAAGGTGACAAACAATTCCTGAAGTAGTGCCAGAAACGCAGCAACCTTACCACTTCTGGCGGAGCTTGATGCTCAGGTCTCCTTCCAGAAGCCATGTTGGAAAAATAGTTCTTTGGCTCAGCGGAGGTACTTTGAAATTACAATTCATTTAGAGTTACATGAGAGCCCATTCGGTGGTATTGCGGCTACAGATTTTTGCGTCAGTGGTATCTCGCATGAAAAGTTTTGTAATGGCGGAGATGGCGGATGTTTGCCGGTAGTTTGTTGTAACTCGTTCAAGCATTATGAGTTTCTTGACCAAAGTTTTGATGCGGAATGCATCGTTAACCCGATGGAGTGTTTTGAAGAACATTCAGTTATGTGCTACGCCTGTGTATTGCTTGCATAGATTACCTGGAACGCTTTTATCTTCTCCTACATCGAGTGTACATGCAAGTTTGAGAAGCAACTATAGTACAGGACCGGGGCACACGAAACCCACAAAGAAAAACTACTACAGAGTGCTTGGTGTGTCACCTAAAGCCACACAGGCGCAGATCAAAACCGCGTTTTATAAGCTCTCCCTCAAGCACCATCCAGACAAACATAAAGGAAGCGAAGAATCGCACGACAAATTCCAAGAGATCACAGAGGCTTACAACGTACTTGGCAACCACGAAGAGAGGAAAATATACGATCGGGAGCTAATTGTTGATGGTCAGTTACGCGCAGAGCACGCTCATACTTATTATCCAGCGCAATCGCCTAAAAAGCCTCGCGAATCGATTTATAATTTCGATGAATGGACCAAGGCACATTACTCCAAACAACTCGACAAAAACCAGCAGGCAAGGACGCAGAGAGTCGAGGATAAAGAGGAAATGAGCAAGCCTAAGATGAAAATCGGTTCATTTAGGATAATTGTTGTGTGGGCTACTCTGGTGGTCGCTATTATGTCGTATTATATTCATGGTATGAGAGTTGAGGAGGATGCCAAGAAACATGGTTATTGACCATTTATTGCAAAACAATGATGGATTCATATTTTATCTTTTGTGTTAGAAGAATAAAATAATGACAGTGAGGGAAGTGATCAACTTTAATATGATCATCCTAATGTGCTGGCAAAGCGTTAGAGTAAAAGTGACAAACAGCCTCCAAACTTGTTAGCCAATTGTCGGCCAGAACAATTTGCTAGCAGTTTCCTCAAGCGATTGGTAAATGTATGGGCTATCAGTTGTCTGTTGACTACCTGCTGATTGGCTCTTTTAGCTAAGTTCATACAAAACACAGAAGTCTGTTCACTATGACCTGAACAAAAACAGCAAAAAAAAAAAAAGAAAAGAAAAAAAAAGAAAATGAAAGAAAAAGGCTAAAATAAACATTCACACTGCATTAGATAGCCTTCATGTTAGAGCAAGTCTGTTTGATTCCCAGGACAAGTAACTGTTCACATTACACTTGGCGTGGCAAGTCATTCTGCACAAAGTCATCACTTTCAAGACAAGAGTGGGGTAGCGACTCTCCTGTCCAGTACTGTACTTTCATGTGTGAACAAAAGGCCAGTCTGAAATGGTTTTCATGCATGTCAAAGCTATCCAACATAGTGTAAGCATGCCCTTAGCCCTTTAAGCCCCAATAGTGATCAGCATCAGTTTTCTCCTCATCATATCTGTACACTAGAACACATACAGGTCATGAGAATTTAGGACAATCACAAGAGATGAAATGTCTTGATGTTAAAACAAGTTCTTCCAATTAGTAGTCAATTAGTTAGATTTCTGCCAGTCAGTCAACAATCTAATATGGAAGCTATTCACTTAGGCAGTTTATTACTACCTTGTATTTTTTCTAATGTAATAATTTCCATAACATTTTAGAAGGAAAAGTGAGCAACACAAAAAGCGAACGTTTCAACATCAAGTTCAAAAGTCTAAAGTTGTTAAAATCTCATGCATAAGTAATTGCGTATTTGCAAATATTCACATTTTTTTGTATGCATAAGATTTTAACTAATGTCGACATTTGAACTTTACAGTGTTGTCGTGAGGACGTTGAAATGTTGTTTCCTTTTATGTCGCTTTTTTTGCCTTCTAAATTGTATTGTTTGGAATCTACAATAAATGCATGGCTAATCATAATTACACTGTCTTTGGGCCATTAGGAGTAGCTTACATAAACTACCCCCACTTCTAGGACCTTTTGTGTTTCAATGAGATCAACTGAACTGAAGGATTCTTTTATTGGAAATTGTGAGACAGTGTCCAGCATTTCTGGTTGCACAATTCTCACAGATTTGCACAATCTTTTCAACTCCAGTGGGAAAAGAGGGCAAAATTGGTTATTGGCATCGTAATTATACGATTTTTTCTTTGAAATCCAGGAAAAGTTTTTATCTTCTACATAATTTAATATATATTTAATAGCATTAACAAGGTTACACACCTTGACAAACCAGAATTGCAGTGTGACACTTCTGATAATTTAAAACACTTCAAATTACTCATTGACATATAAGTTGGACATTCTTTTTCATACAGTTATGCCAATTATTAAAACACATTATTAAAAAGGCAGAGGCCAAAGTGTTGGTAATATGATAGTCTAACTATATTGATTTTAAAGGAAAAGTTGATGTGAATTTTGGTCCTTCTGGGATCTTTGTAAATAAGGTGTTTGAGTAGATGTTTGACTGCACAGTGCATTTTATCAATTAGAACATATTTCAATCCCAGACGAAATAAAACAGGCATTTTATTACTTTATTCAGTACTGCACTTTATTTTATTTGGGATAAACAATTTTCTTAATGCACAAGTCTTGCAGGTGTGCATATTATTTTAGATGACACATTTAACAGTGCAATGCCGGGGATATCCCTTGGCACAGTGAGGTTTCCTGAAAGGTCTGTTGGCACCCATTTAATATCTCTCCCCTTGGGTTAGTAGAGAAAAACAATCGTTTCTTGTCTGAAGAAAAAGCACAACGTGATGCACAGCCAAGTGTTGAACCAAGAGACCTTATGATCTTTCCACCATTTGCCCAATGTGTTGTTCCAGAAAATATCCATACTGCCCCCACGGAGGTTTTTTTTTTGCTTTGAACCCCCCACACCTCCTCAGTTTAGGTTCGTACAATGTACGTTCCTTTAAAATTTTTGGCCTTTAAGACCCGCCTCCACCTCAGAATTACCAATGACCCTCTGCACACAATAACTAGGCAAACTACCCACTATTTTTACCACCCTTGCTTCATTTCCCTTTGGTGACTAGCAAGAGAAATTTAGTCACAACGTAATAAAACATTTAATCCAATATTATATTTTACAGTATATTTTAGACAGTGAAATCCTGATAACCTAGTAATTACTGTTAGAACAAACACAAAACTGTTAGATTTCCAAACTTTAAGTTAAAGGAATTACCATAGGGGAATTTAAATATGTTCGTCCACAAACACAGCTAATGTCATCTGTTGTTACCATAGTTAGTTGCTTTGAAATGTGCATACCAACCCTACATGACTTACAAGCATCATGAACAGACCTATTACCGGTAACTGAAAACTACATCTGAATAGCATTAATATCCAAAACCAAGAGTTCTTTAAAGTTAATTATTGGATTTGTTAACTGCTTCTAAATTACATTCACATCTCCTTAACTTTCGGTGTACTCCTAGCAATCCTAGTTAACCTAGACATACTGTCAGTAGTAAAAGAAAATTATACTAAACAATCTGTGTCCAATCCATGCCTGCATGTTGCAGTTATATTGTACGTGTCACAATAAAACATTCTTGAGAGTAATAGTTACTGTAGATGGTGTCCTACACAGAGGCCTTAATGAGTTGTACATTGATCATTGAGTGAAATTCAAGCCTCCAAAACAATATTTTACGGCTACATTGGATGCCAGGGGATAATGCTACTCTTTTGCTGTTCTCTTCATACCCCAATGCACGTAACACTGTAGTTGTTGGGACACTTTTTCTATGAAAAGTATTCAAGTATCATTTGATGCTTCTTTGATGCAATTTTTTAGCTGCTTTTTTAGTGAAGGAATAATATGTAATAATATTATTATTAATTATTATTTATCTTCAATAACCGCATGGTTACTGAACCTTGATAGCTTTTAATTTCATGATTTTTAATGCCTTTGTGTTCATTAAAATGAATATGTCCCTAAATTCACGAAAATGAATCTGTGAAATATGGCTTTGTTGTTTTCAAAAAATTTGAAGTACACATGGAAATTAGTGCGAATGAAGTAATGTTATGCCATTTAGTTTTTATATTTCTTTACTGTTATGCACACGAAATGTTTGAGAGCTTCCCCTTTAACTGACCAATCAAAATGCAAGAACAAAATGTCCTTGGGAGGTAAAGTTGCCAAAAACATCCTTAGGAGGTAAAGTTGTCACTCTGGCAAGTTCCACGTTTGTGCTTTGAACTTTGTCTTTCGTGGTTCTCGCATTTGATAGTTGGTCATTTGAAACAAAAGCCATCAGAAAACTTTCAACAACTAAGAAGTAAAAATGCCATCAAATAGGAAAACGTTTTGTCAGATTGCAATGACAAATCCTGGTTTACACTAGCAACATAACGACACAGACTTAATGACATATTGAAGAAAAGATCAGTTTTGTCCACATGTCATTATGTTCCCATTAAGCAGAACTACATTGCCTAGTTTCAAATCTGGTAAAACATTTTCAACCACATGGACTTTTTTTTTACATTTGCATCACCACATCATCATGTCACTACTGAATTAATGTTGCTAGAGCAAACCAGGTTTTGGTGGTAAGGAGCACTTGAACTGAAATGCATCATATCAATTTAAAAGGCAAAATTGCACTGAGTACTACATAAATGTACTGTATTTACAACCTAAAATCTATATGAAAACTGGGATGATGTTCTACTTCGTAACAGTTCACTTAATTTTTCTGATTTGATTCTTCGCAAGTGATGAACCGTTTTCTGGCTCTGAAATGTCTGAATGAATTCCTCAACTTCCATTTCCCCATCCATTAATTTGTCAGCAGTTTTCTAAAATAGAAACAAATTAAAATGATGGATTCCAGGCACATTAATTATTATTGAATGACTAAAGTAATGTGCTTAAAATAAATTCTTTGGGATAGGAAGGATCAACGTGACAGGTCCCCTGTAGGATGTGCTTCAAAAAAAATCTCAAACTTAATCTGAGCAGTTCTTATCTATGGCACAGTTTATTGTAATGAGCAAGGTGGTTCTTACTTAAGAGTCTGTGGATGAAACCCTAGCTAAAAAATGTAATGATTCAAATGAATCCTACTAAGCAGAGGTACTTTCCTATGGTACTGTTTCTTATGCCTCACAACACTGCAAAGTCATTGGATTCATGTGTGTGGATTCTTGGAACCTTACGTTAACTAAGATGTTAAGACTCAACAAACAACTGACAGTGTTGCTGAGAAAAAGTAGAGTAAAAATTATGTGCTTTCATGTGGTGCCATTTCCTTTCTAATTTTTCCAGGTGGGAGTTCTTAAAAATTTAAGCAACAACTTCTTTTGGGACGTATAGTGTTAACATCTCTCACCTCAGCTTCTTCCTCAGCTTGAGCAGTAGAAGCTTGTAAAAGTGCTAATGTCGTGTCAGGCGAATACTGGTTTGAGAGCGTATCTGTAAGACAAATTTGATTAGAGGCAGTGTTAACAAAAACGTCTTTGTAAATACATGTAAAAAATTGGTTACTTAAGAGTGTGTGAGCCAGTTGAGCACTGTTATGAGGGCTTCCTTGCCAAAAATAAACAAACAACTCAATACAATGAATTTTTGAAAACTCCAAGGAAATGAGTCTTAAGAAATTTTGAGGGAGGACTTGAAAACTATAAAATTTTAAAACGAACAAAATCTTTAAAACAACAGTAAACTTTAAAATCTTTAAAACAACAGTATGCCACCAGGTTCTAAGGTAAAAAATGTCTCCCAAGGCGTGGACCAGAGTAAATTTATTTAATGAGGGGTATAATTATATCGCTGACTTGGGGAAACTGTTTTAAACTACTCTTATCACTGATTTGGTGGCAGACACTCCTGTATAAGTTATATATTTAGGAATTGTGCTATACCCAAGGGTATGGTTTCAAGTTATTTTGGTTCCATTATTATTAAGGAAAAAAAAAAGGGACTGTTACCAACAAAAGCAGTGTTGAACCTTTTTCAATCAAAATTAGTGAACTTCATAATATCTACCAAGCTTCTGTCTGTTCTTGTCAAACTCTTCCTGAATCAGGGCCTTGTTCTGATGAGCCTCAATAAGCACTTGTTTGTTCCTTTCTAGCTTGGGTTGCTGTGACAAGTTGTGCTCAGCAAGACTTCTGTTACTAGCCATCAACATGTCCCGATGAACTGCTATCTTTTTCACCTGCATTCACAACAAACTTGTCTTTTTAATGAGCCATTAATTATTGACTGAATGGGCAAGGTAAAATATGAGGACCATTACCACATGATCAAAGGCCAAATCAGTACTTTCCCATCTGATCTGACAAAACTTAGCATGTGAGTTCTTATTAAACCACTAAATATGCCACACTGATTGGTTTAGATGCTGTAAACTTTACCCTTGACAGCATTTGACAGTTTTTAGGGCATAATGACATTGGCATAGTATACAAAGTTTGATTCAACAGCTGATTATTTGTACACTTGATCTGACCAGAAATTATAAAAATATCCTTGTGACTACTTGATGAATGTTGAATCAACGCGTGTGTGCAGGGCCAGATGGATTTTCATAGCTTCTTCCCATCATCCTGTCCAACAACACACACTTCACCTTGCGAGTTTATTTTCTATATGAAATGAATTGGCAGGGCCATCAGAAAACTTACGAATCACAGAATGTTACTTTGAAGTTTGTTTTTTTCTTCGAAAAGATATTTGAACTATTCTTGACCTCTGGGAGAAGAAAAACTTATTTTCAAAAGTGATAACATCTGCTTTGCCGTGCTTAGTAAAGAAATATATAAAAAGTTGACCCACCCAGGGTACTGAACTCAGTTAGGAGGGTGTCCCAGGTACCAGGGCCACCTTCACACCGTGTAAACAGGCCCTTTTTATGGAGGTCCACAATTTACACAATCATCATAACAGTTATTTTATTTACTGGTTGTTTTCTCTTTACCACAATAAAATGTGCACATGCACTGATCCAGACCAGTTTCCACTGGTTTGCGGCAATTGGTCAGATTTTTTATATTTAAAAAACATTTTTACAATGAAGAAAAATTTCCAAGCTTTAATCTCCAAAGTGTGACACTTAGTCAAAAAGAAACATGTTTTGTGATTTGCGGCTGCAGTCATGCACTGGGGATTTGAGATTTTCCAGTTGGAAAGGTACTGCATTTTGCATGATCGCCTGCAAGATTTATGCAATGTCAGCTCCACCAGTACTGCAAGGTGCATCAGTTTTAAGGTGATGGAAAACATAAGTGAATTCTAAGCACAACGTCACAGATGCAATTAACATGTCTTGACTTTGCTCCATTTCCATTACAGTAAGGAAACTGACGTTGATGAAATAATTACCTACCAATTTACAGGGCTTCATCCGAGGAAAGTTGAACTGGCCACTATCCTGTCCCGAGTCACTTGGAAACCCAGGAAATGGCATTTCATGGAGTTAAAATGTAAAACTTCTTATGGGGGAGCATGGCCCTGGACCCTCCCCTCCCCCCCTCCCTAGAGGATCGCGCCTTCGGCAATTCTGTTTTCTTAAAATTGTCACAATTTTTTGTGGATCTGTGCCTGCAGCACATTACAGGAATCAACCAGAGTGTTAAAAAATAAGCTTAAATAAACCTTTTCTGTCTTGCTGGTATATTGGAGAATAATGCTTGGCTAAAAGATTGTCATCAAAATTTCACAGTCGCCCATTGAAGCTTAATTTCTCAGCCACCTCATTCATTTTTCGGACAATCTTCAGCCTTAGGCATTACACCAGTTGCTGGAAGGGGTTCCTTTACTAAATACTTGTAAAATTTGCAAAACCAAGACAACATTTGTCTCGGCTGCTAGGGCAACACTTGCACGAGAGTGGGTACGTTATAATTTATACCCTATACTAAAACAGGCTTACATGTAGGCCCTTCGTCAACTCAAATTCTTGTAAGGAGGAGCTAAAAGAAAATAACAACCAACCTCATCGTTATCTGAAATAATAGCATTAATTTGATCCTCGTTATCCAGAAGTTCTTGCAATTCTCCCTTGTCGATGTGTTGCAGCAAGCTTATCAAATCTTGAAAGGCCTTCGTCTCATTCAAGGGAGGAATATTAACTAAAGAAGGCGCTCCATAACCAGACATTTTCGCTCACAGATGAATGCAAAAGCAGGAGCAAAATGTCGATCGCTTGAAGCGCTTGAAAATCACAAATACTCGAATTTTCCTCGTTGTTGCAGCTTGATTTAGCAAACGAGCAAAGTATTGATCGATGTTTGAATGTTTGTATGTGGCGCGGAAGGCGTCATGGTTAATTCTGGAAAATGCTTAGTAACCTCGCCTTACGTCCACCCCAAGCCATGTTGGTCCTTCAACGAGAGAATAATGCAATACAGCTTCACTTTTGCTTAACATTATCCTAGTTTTCTGAAACTATAAATAAGTGTCAAGATAAAAATGGATTCCCTCGTAACTTCGAAAAATCGCAATAAATTTGTCATGGTTTGTTTTCCCTCTGTGAAAATCACCTGCTATTTTCATATTGCTGTTCTAAGAGCATTTCGTGAAGAGAAAAACGTTCACCCAAACTGACGTAGGAATCCTCGTGACGTAGTCCCTTAACACATCGCACACTCGCTAGCTTGCCTTTTAAGTGTTTCCGTACGGTTTATTCCGCATGTTTGAAGCATTTTTCGCTTCATTGGCCGCGCTTTTTGCCCGCGCCCCAATTTTCGCGCGGCCAAAAAGCGAAAAATGCTCCAAACATGCGGAAAACCACACTCGCGAAAATCTCAAATCAAGCACTCTATTTTCGGGAAAATATGTCATTTGAAGTCATTTTCGGAAACGGCGAGCACGGAGACAGGTAATCGGGATCGAACGAAGATTTCATGTTCGCGAAATCGGACGACCACTTCTGAAATAAGTACAAGCACATAACCTCACTTTCCGTTGTGCTGTGCCTAATTGTGGCGGGGAGGCTTGTGTGCTCTTATGATCCCCAGAGCTGTATCGGCGGAAGCCTTGTGCTCCTGGTAGGTCTAACCATGCCGGGTAGGTCTGTGGGTGAAGGGTCAGACAAAACAGCACTCCGGCCCTCCAGGTTGGGCCGGGGGTTGGGCGTGGGGTTAGCAACCCCACCCCGTAAAAAATGTCACTGCTACAGAAACGTCAAGAAGCACACCAATAGACATTACGGACAAGGGAGTTGAAGGACGTCTAGCTGGAAGGTTTATGACGCCGAGTAGCGAAAGCCAGACCCGTCTGGAAGCTGCCAGACCGACCACCGTCATCTTCCCCCAGGAGGACGGTGAGGGCTGGAGGGTGACGATTGGCGGCCTATGTCCCAGACGGGGTTGCAGACGATGAATGAACATAACCTCATCTAAACTACTGCTTTAATTTGATATCAACTGATTTTATAGAAGGTAATCAAATTCAGTGGCCACCGTAAAGAGATTCAAAAGCGAAAGTTTCGAGCGTTAGCACTTCGTCAGCCGAGCGAACATGTTTTGACGTGGGCTACCGCTCGAAAACTCGACTTTTGAATCTCTCTTCACGGCGGGCCACTGAATTTACCTTTTGTCAACTCAGTTGATATTCGATTGAAGTACATCGCTCCTCTTCAGACGTAGCACCACAGTTTTCATAGAAACTATTTCCTTTCTCAACGGCTAAAACGGCTGCCCAATCACTCCACGCCCACTACGATTATTGGGCAGCCGTTTTAGAGAGGATATTGTTACAATATATTGCAGAAAATTTTCATGGCATCAGATTCTCACGTTTTTAATTTGGCCCCTTTTTTAACCGCGAAATTCTGATGTCGCGGAGAAAAGACGCTTTTGGAGAAATTTTCAAATAGTTTCGGCCCTCAAAACTCACGAAATCAAGATGTTAAGAAAATTTTCCATATTTAACCTCTTCTAATACTGATCGACCTTCATGGTCACGACTTGAGAGTACAAAACTACCGGAAATGTGACTGAGCCTACGATTTCGGATCGGAAAGGTGTTTGTTAGTTAACTGTGACAAGTTTCGTTAACAATTATTTCACTCCGGGGCACGTTGGATATCATATCCAACAAGCACGAGTGGAATAATTGTTTTGTTTTAAAAATCTCAACTTCGGTAATCTTTGCTAATATTTTTGCATATTTTTAGACAATTTTTTCACTCCCCAGCAAAAATGTTTGAACGCCGCGGCAATTGCCATGACATCCAATTATTATTATTGTTATTATTATTATTATTATTATTATTATTATTATTATTATTATTACTATTATTATTATTTTTAACTTCTTTTCTTTTTTTCTCATTTATTTTTTAATAAACTTCATTTCTTGTTTGCCACAATACAAATATACATTTCAATGACATCCAATGACATCCAATTTCCTTATAAGGCAAAAAGCATGGTTATTGGCTGATAACCTGTGTGCTGTGAACCAATCAGAAAGCTGGAAATTCAATAAACGATATTGAGAATTTAATAATAGTCGATGACTTCTCGGGATTTGGCAAAAGCGGCAAATTGTTCCCACGACTAAAAATGACTTTTGAATAATTTAAAGTTTCGTAACTATACCAGGTTGCTTAGTACACTAAACAAATTATCGCGGATATGAGTTCCCTGTCAGCTTATTTCAGCCGACTACAATTTGTATCTACGAACAAGAAATAAGATTTAATTAAATATATGTGGGAAATCTCCATAGCACTTTATACTTCCTACAAAAAATGCCAACCCTCATTAAAATAAGTAAAATGTTTACAGTTTTGCGGCATTACCCGCAGAGATTGTGTAGTCAACTTACTGAGACCCAATTATTAGTTTTGCGCAAAACTAAGTAATGGACCTTAAATCAAAAGCTTGTTTTCAAATTTTGGTTGTGACAAGAGGGTAGCGGCGAGAAAGTAATCAGGACTATTATTTCCGGGTTATTTATTTTTGTTCAATTCACCAGTTCCATTACGAGTTCGTGGGTTTGACGGTTCTGTTGTAATTTTGCCAATAGCCGAAGCTAGCTGCTGTGTGCAAAGACTGGAGCAGCAAGCGATTCTGAAGGCGATAAAAGCTGAAAGCGGCTGTTTAAACATCACTGAAACGGTCGTCAAGTTAAAGGTCGCAATTCGCCCAAGGCAGCACATTAAACGAGGTGACGTTATCAAGGATAAATTGAAAATTGGAGGCGGTGAAAAGAAGACCTCTTGCGTCAATTGATTGTTTCAATCGAATTGGAAAGGCGAGAATTGAAAGTTTGCAATTTCACCTGTTTTGGAATACAAATATTGCGTTGTCTTCAGAGGGACTTTTGAATACACATTTGCTCGGCATTTTGAGCAACTGTCGTTTAACTAAACGACGTCGGCAAATCTTGGTTGGTGTCTGCAATATTGAAAGGGTTTCAGTAACGACCTGTCCGCTTTGATCCGGGAGAACATTTTTCTCCGTAAGAAACTTATACACGAGCATATCCGACACTAGAAAAGTACAAGTCGCAGAATGGAGTCCAGAAAAAGATCTGATGTCTTCTTCAATAACGCTTTTCTTTCTAGTATTTTGACTGTTATCTCGCCAAATCATCTATAGCACTTGAACGATGTTTTTGAGTTTATTCGCGAAATATGACAGTGCAGTTTTCTTATTTCAGTTGATGTGCGTAAGTTATATTGATATTGCTATTACAACTTCTGGAAGAAATCGGCCCCTGGTGAAACTTGTCTTTATTCTGGAGGAAACTCAGCGAGACGATTTGAAGTCAGCGTTTGATTTTTTGCTGAAGGAGACTGTCAATTCATCTGTTTTCAACGTGAAAGGGATTATAATAGAATGGAAAACAAAGGAGACACCAAATTCAACGTGGGACAAAATCAAAGCAAATATTATAATGGAAAAGGCGAGCGCGGTTGTGAGTTTTCTTCCACCGTGGAAAAACCAAGTACTTGTAAACGCACTGAGCAAAAGTGACGTTCCTGTAATTGGGACGGAGAGCCTAACGGAAGAACTTTATACAAGCAAAAAGGTAGGAAAGCACGTACTAAAACAAAAACATTTGATTTCGCTTTTTGGCGAACAATAAAGCGCGTTAGTACAAGATATATATAACACGTATCAATATTTGAGAGGACATATACTAATACGTATCCGCGAAACGGAAAATTTGACAAATATCACACGAAATTTGAGCGGCGGTAAATCATTCTAGCCGTATTATTTAAGGAATCGTGAAATAATCCTTGATATCAGTTACCCCCTCAAGTTTAAATTTTAAGACGACATGTCTACATTATTCCTTCAAAATCTATCATCTGTCCATTGGAAGAAATTTCCCAAGCTAAAATTTTAAGCTATTTTATCTTGATTTGATTTTCAAGATATTAGTGTGATATGTTCGTCGCGATGAATTACAGGTTTACAAATGGGCTTCGATAAAATAAATTTGCGTTTATCTCTCCCACGGCGAAGTAACAAGGAGTTTTACATTGTATATCAGCGCAAAGTTCTGAAATTTGCATGTGAGTTCCTGCTTCTCTGGCTGTTAGAAAGAAAAATAAACAATGTAGGCAAAACGGATATGTCAGTCTTGCAGGAGCACTTTAAAGCAAAAATAGCGAGCATTAATTGACAATTCAACGCATTAACGATATTATTGTGGAATCCGGAGTTTTTTTTTCTAGTAAAAATTATGACTTCTACTGATAAGCAATTATTAGATACATCAATTAATTCAACCCCACCGAGAAGAGTTAAATTGAAGCATAAATAACTTATGCTTTGCAGAGGTTTCCGTAAGAAACGGAGCTGCGCAGCTGCAATGAGCTTGACCAACTCGCAATTTTCTTTATTTTAGTTTTCTTTTTTTTTTTGCAATAATTCGGTATCTTTAGTTTAATTGCCCTTCGATTTAGATAGGAAGGCTATCGGAAAGAGCAACTTATTATTGGCAACTTATTAGCATTTTTGAAACAGTTTTCTGTACGGTGTCAAGGACCAAAGTATTTTAACTCGTTTCTATCTTGCCTCTTTCAAACCTAAGCCACTCTTGAAAGAACTCTACGAAAACTTTTTTTTTTTCATCATTTCATCTTTCGTTTCTTTTTTATCTTTTCACACCAATCCAATGGTGTTTAAGACTGACATCTTTTTTTTTCAGTACGATTAAGTAAAATATTAAGGACTGTTTACTCAACTGTTTTCAAACAGGCAAACAGTTATCGAACCCGAATTATTGATGCAAGATTGCACAACTTGGTATCGCTTGGTTTGTTCGTTCTAATCCCTGACAACAACATTTTGTTGAAAATCAGCGCTTATGCTCAGCCCCTTTATCGCAGCAAGTGGGGGTTACCGCAGCTGTAAAAGCAAGAAGTGTAATTTACTGAGGTAATTTACCATGTTTACCGTGGTATATAATTTTCCATGGAAACGTTAATATGATCAAAAGTAAGCGCCTCTGACAGTTAGCAAAATGTTTACCTTGGGTGTTTGGAATTCCACGGTAAATATAACTAATTACAGAGGCCGAGTTTAATACTAGACAGCACTGATGTTTCATGGTAAAGTGCGAAGCGTGATAAAATCTCATCAATTGCAAAAACGTTTCTGAACACGTCCTTGCAACAGGGCAAACTTAATAGGTGCTCCTTTCGCTAGATTTAACTTCATGAACACGGTAATTATTACTGTTCATTGGTTTCTTATAGTTCTTGCTATAGTTTTCCTGTTGATTGACTTCTTTATCTATGTTCATTGGCTTCTTCTATCAACCTGTCTGTACGATACTTTTCCCTCTTATTGCGACTGAAAATCACTTTTCCACTTTTCCACAATATGTGGAGCCAAGACAAATGATTTGCAAAACGAGGGTCGGCCCTCAATCAATAGACTGGAACAATCTAGGCCTGCAAAACAAAACACTTTTCCTGCTACCGACAAAAAGACAAAAGGTTCAAGGAACTAAATCATCTACTCGCTTGGGCTATGCCATGTGCCATGTGCCTTGTGCTATGCTCAATACTTGTATGAAATTTGAACACCAAAAGAATCTTGGAGATATCGATCTGTAACTGGAAGCACAAAATCGTAACCTCTCCTATATGAGACACAACACGTTTCAAATGGTAAATCTTTTTTTGACCGTTCTTGCTGTTTATTCTCACCATATATAAAAATATGGCTTTCCCCATGGGAGTAGAAAGGGAAGGCCGTTTAGATTTCGGGTTTACTGGGGAGGTGTTAGGAGAGGGCCAACGAGCCACATATTTTTCTTTGCAGTAGTTGTGCTTGATCTTGACAGTATCTTTTATATCTTTAAAGGAGGGTTCGTCTTATCTATCAATGTTTCCCACAGAAGCGTTACAAGCCAGAGTTCTTACAGACCTAATGATGGAATTCCAAGAAAGCCGATTTGCTTGCATCACAACCGAAACGTCACGTGACGACTCGTTGCTGTGGTACCTCTCCCAGCACTTATCGAGCAAAGAGCAACAAGTGGCCGCGCCCAGGTGCATTATTCTTCGCCCAAACACCCTTCTGGAGGAGCTCAGTGCTGGCTTAGCAGCTATCAGCGCAAGCGGAGTGCGAATAATTGTAGTGCACTGTCCAAGCGATAAGAGCGCTGCAATAATAGCATTTGTCAGGAAACTCAGCTTCAAAATGCTGAGAGGAGATCTTGCATGGATCTTCACTGACAAAGCTGTTGGCTCGGACGCCAGGTTATTCCCAGAAGGTTCAATTGGGGTGCAAAAGGCTCCGAAAACTGGAAATGGCAGTATGTTAGAGCTGCATAAGGGATTGTTAAGCGACTCAGTTAAGCTGTTTGTCAAGGGCTTGGAACGCTCAGTCGAAGGATTATCACACAGTGCGAGGATGAAGTGTTTAGAAGGAGATCTTTTTGCTGCTTACAAAAAGCGACTTTACAGGTAAATGAAAGGGAGAAAAATGGGTCGCTTAAAGAAAAAGTGACTTTTGCATCAAAACTTCCTACCAAGAACAACGGTTCGTACCCACGGGGTATTCACCCCTTGAGAGCCATATCGAATTTTGGGTTTGAATTTTGGTGGGTGGTGTAGCAGCTGTCGTAAGGTCTTCCACGATTGGTCCGCTAAACAATAGAACAAACAAAAGAAACAAAGAACGAGGCGTAAAAACAATAGAGCTGCTACATATAGCGGTCCAATGAAAATACAAGCTTTTGAGAGGTGCTACACTACTGATTTTGGTAGACCATAAGGCATAATTTCGCTTCCTTTACGGGCATTTCTTTTGTTTGAAATTTCACTAATCTTTTGTTTGATCGCGAAATTCAGAAAATCTTCGTTAGTGACAGTGAGTGATTTCGTATTATAAACTCAGCCCTTCATGGAGTGGGGTGAGGAAAAACTTGTACGAAATTGGACGAACCTAACAAGGGGAGGGAAGGGACGTTTGCAATAAGACAATTATAGTACTACTCAATAAAGGCAGCGTCTCTGTCCCATTCTTCCGTAATTACTTTTGTGTTCTGCAGGCCACGAGACATACTCCATACCGTGATGTCACGATTGAGCTTGTGAAAAGCTGGCGCTGCTAACATTTTTTTTTTCAAAACAACCAAAAACTCGAGTCGCACTTACGTACAAATCACATGTCGTTTTCCAGTGGAAAAAGGGGAGTTGTGATCCGGGGAAAGGAATTAACTACATGCTGATAATTCGGTTTAAATTCAAATGGACCGTTCCGGTTATGTAAAGCAACTTTATTGCATTAGCTGCAACTGTTCCCAAGGAATTTCCATCTCAAGGAAAGCACAAAGAAAATTATTCCTCCGACCCTTTATCGAAATCTTGATGCCATCTCAGTAAGCCCCGGCTCAAGTGCCTTGCTTAACATGTACCGAAATCAATTCAGCCATGTGCGGCGTTTGACCGAGACCTCAATACTTTTTTAATAAGTTATACAGTAATAAGATTTTGAGCGTTCTCTGGTTAAAAATTTAAAAGTTTTGAGCTTTCGATTGCCAGTCTGCAATCTTTGACAAGTGATGAATAAAAAGCGCGAACATTAAAATACATACTACAAAAAGTGTGAAAAAGAGAAATTATAATAAAAACAATAAAAATACTTTAGTGGCAATAAAATGCTAATCAGAAGATCATAATAGCATTTTATTCCCACTAAAGTATTTTTATTGTTTTTGTTATAATTTTTCTTTTTCATACTTTTTGTAGTATGTATTTTAATGTTCGCGCTTTTTATTCATCACTTGTCAAAGATTGCAGACTGGCAATCGAAAGCTCAAAACTTTTAAATTTTTAACCAGAGAACGCTCAAAATCTTATTATGTCTTACCCTGGTTACTCGTCCATTTTTAAAGTTATACAGTAATTAAGCACAATAGTTCATTCAACCTCGGCAGAAGGAAAAGTAAATTGTTTGATCTTTGTGCTTGCCTTGTATTTCAAAGAAATTATATCTAATCTTTTGTTGGTGCGCATGCTTTCAATTCTGTTGCTAGATTCACGAAGTCCTTTTCTTGCTGAAACCTCGATGACTGTTTTCGTTTTCAGAGCGATGATAAACCAAAACTTCCATGGACAAACAGGAACCGTTCAATTCAATCACAACGGCGAACGCTCTTCATTCGAGTTTACAATCGTCAAGGCTATGCGACCACCTGAAGGAGGACTTCACTGGAACGTCATGGGACATGCCTACCCAGATTGGAGCCCTGATTATGGCCCACATATCTTTGAGTCCTTCCTACCAAGGGACCTACCCAGGCCGCGTCATTTGAGAATAGTAACCATCAATCACCAACCCTTTACAGTGATTCACGACGTGGATTACAGTAGCAGTCTGGGAACGACTTGCCCAGCTGACACAGTTCCGTGTACGCAATTTAATGAGAGGGATAAAAATCCTTCCAGCGTGATGAACAAGTTAGAGTTGTGGAAACGCAGCGAGGGCTCCGCGAAAATCAAGTGCTGTTACGGTGCGATGGTTGACATTTTAATCAAACTTCAAGAAATTGAAGATTTTACGTTCGATCTTTATTTAGTGGCTGATGGAAAATATGGATCTGTAGACCCGGTAACAAACAAAATGAATGGAATGATCGGCGATGTTTACCGAGGATTTGCCGATCTTGCGCTCGGGTTGATTACGATGACTGAACAGCGTTCACAATACGTTAGCTTCACAGCCCCGTACACGGACACCGCCTTGACATTTCTAGTCAAGAGGGCAAAATCAAAACATAAAAATTTTGCGGAAACGATCAGTGATATGAGGCTAATGAAATCGTTTAGCACGCGGCTTTGGTTCATGTGCTTCGCAGCTTTTTGCACCGTCGTTGTGTCTGTCTGGGTGATAGAAAAATTATATTACTATCGAAAGCATAAAAGCGCTTATCTTTTACCTTTTGAGTTTATGATGTACGTTTACGGGAATATATTTCATGTACCTCTCACGAAAATTCAAGCCAAGACTTATTCAGTTCCATGTGTTATGGTGATGGCGAACTTTGCAGGTTTGGTTTTAATAAGCTCGTACACTGCAAACTTACTTGCTTCTCTTATTACTGTGGATGAAGTGAGCGTCGTGTCAGGGATTGGAGACGAAAAGGTAGGTAGTACGACCATTATATCCTCCGCTGAATGGAGGGCTTAGAGGTTTACATTATATTAAGTTAAAAAGCCATTTTCCTTGTTTCATGCAGGAATGGCAAAATAGAGAAAGAGAACGTGAAAATATAACGCTTGGCGTTGGGGAGAGAGTCTTCACGCGTTTAATTTCGCGTTTGCTTTCCCTTGGCCTTGAACAGGCTTACGCCTAACAGCCATTTATGGCTAAATTTAGTATTTTGGATGATGGAGCGATAGTTTGTTCTTGGGGTTGAAGGGGGCTTAGGATGTTTCTTTGAGCCTGAATATACCAGGAAACATTGATGCCATAACATCGTTTGTTACAATTGTTTTCTTTGTGCACAAACTGGGAAACGCATCTTTCGCAAGCAAAATTGGCGGAGACCGCTTCCGAAACAATTTTTTTGGTGGCTTGTCGTTTGACCAAGTGGGAAAATATTCTAATCATAATGTTTATCTACGTATTAATGGGACCGTTTTGAAACGTAACTTGTATTAAACCTTGTATTTTTTCCCAGTTTATATTTTTGTAGAATGTGTCTTGTGTAATGCTATTTGTATCTCGCCCATGCAAGGGAATCCGGAATCCGGAATCCAACATTTTTTCGCCTTTGGAATCCGGAATCCTGGGCTTTGGAATCCGGAATCCAGTCCCTGGAATCCGGAATCCAACCCGTGGAATCCGGAATCCAACCTCATCCATAACCACTGCATGGAATCTCGGTCTGGAATGTACTACACTGTTAGCGGTAATTACATAACAAATCACAACCTACCCCTCCCCTTGGCGTCCCCTACCACCACCATCACCAAAAGTGTTTGGCCACCTAACACCTGCGGCTGGGTTCCTTACTGGGCACTTGTTTTATATGTTTAAGATCATTTTCTGTCATGCCGTCTTTCTGAACGTTTCCGACCTTTACCCCCATTGTCTCCTAAACGGTCAACACCGTTCACAGTTGTTTTCTTTCATGCAGGGTTTCACATTGAGCTACATGTAGTGGTATCCAACGTTTCCCGTTTTATTCTGCTGTTTTGATGATCTGTTAATCAAAGACGGAAACAACGAAAGAAGTACAAAGCTGAGCGGGAAAGATAGTTGATAAATACATAGCTATTTGGTAGTCGTACATATCCTCGCAGTGTTTTATTAAGACATCTTTAATGTGTCAGATCCGGACATCATGAAATCAAAAATCTTTGAGCAGCATTACCAAGTATTTGGAATTATTTTGCTTCGAATGTGATGGGTGACCGTTGGCTCATAGAGAGCTCATCCGCCCTTTAACTAGCCTCCGATCCCACGCAAACGTTCTTTTGGTTGGTCACGTAACGATCCTCCCCAACAAACGATCGGATGAGAATAACAACAAGACCTGTTAGGGACGGACCATTAGGGAGAGTATGGAGAGGGGGGGGGGGGGGGTGAATTAAGGCGAAGTAAAAAAAAAATGAAAGGAAAAATTTTGCCAAAAGCAAATTTCTTTCACAGCGATCAGCCTAGGAAAAAGTCTTACATCGGCCTTCCAAAGCATTTCACAGAAATCTTAGCAATGCGGGCAAGAGTGCAGACTGGAGTAAAAGTCTTCTGTAGTTAAAAAATTATAAAAAAGTGCCTTCTTTCCTGGCTTCTGTACAGAGGGAATGTTTATTCAAAACGACATTTTAACCAGTAAATTATTTATTTATGTGTTTAAGTATTGGTCCTAGTAAGAACTAGGCAACCCAACGGCAAGGAATGCGGAAAGGTGTTAATTGTGATATTGTTGAAACGGTCCACCTCATTGGCTAAAACATGAAAATCTACTATCACTTCATCAGGTAGCGCATTTATTTCTATCTAGTTTACTTATTGATTCCCTGTTGGTGAAAACTATTCTGAGTTTTAATGCAGCAAAATTTCTATGTGGGAAACATGGAAAATTAGAAGCCTTTCTTGGCCATTGTTTTGGAGTCCCATGATTGGATAAAATCTTGTAACACAAAAGAAATATCGCTTTAAAATAAAGTTTCAGTACATTTTATTTCAAAAACGTGTTGTCCATAGGTTGATGTATTCTCAGTAAGAAAATCTAAACAATCTTATGTGGGGAAAGCGAAATGCCGCAGAACAATAGAGGATTGCCTAGTTCTTACACGCATTGTTACTTAATTTTTCACCACGGTGAATCAATGCAGTGAGGGGATAAAATAGGACTGCGTCCAATTAACATCAACCCTTTAATTACCCACCCAACCCATCAAAGGTTCACCACAACAGCGGGGTCTACGTCAATTACTCTTTTCGAACAGCAGTGTAGTTTAAACGATTTACAGTTGCGGGCTCTTGTTGCTTCCTTCTTTCATAAACGCTCAATCAACTCTCAGCGGGAGCCCTCGCGAAAGCATTAATAGAAAGCGTTACTTATAAGGCCCTATAGATGGCAGTAGACCTGTGGTAACTTGCAGACACCAGACACCACCGAAGAGGCAGTGTCCTCCAAAACCTCCGACTGGTTGGCTCAATTGGTTGGGTACCAGACTTCGGAGCGGTAGGCCCGGGTTCGATGACCGGCCGAACCAACACGCAAGGTCTTAAAATAACTGAGTAGAATGTGCTGCCTTTGTTTCGCATCTGCAAATGGTTAGACATTATAGTCTTCTCGGAAAAGGACGAACAACCGTATTCTTCGACTCACAGAACTTTCCTGTCTTCACTGATGTCACTCTAAGTGTGCGACGTAAAAGAACCCCTGTTCTTCAAGGAAAATAGTCCCCATATCGCAGCGAAAATTTTCATGAACAAAACTCTATTTGATGTCCAGAATGTTGGAAATTGCATTTCCAAGCATCTAGTTTTCAAAATTTTCTGGGGGAGCATGCCCCCAGCCCCCCTAGATTTAAGGGACTCTTACGACGCCTTTTATCCTTCTACTTCCTCTGTCACATAGCAGGTCGCCGCTTATTGGAAAACCACTGAAATCTCCGTGTCTGAACATTCTAGCGAAGGGGCTAAAATTAAAAAAAATTCTTGGTGGTGTCCACTATCATGACCGGTATTAAACAAACAAATAGTGGTCATCAAAAAGTCGTATAATTAAATTAGAAAACTGATTATCGATTATAGAGATGCATCGGCATTAACACATGCTTTCGGAAATTCAAATACACTTTGATCTTTTGGAGAGTAATTGAACTTCCTGTTTAGATTGACGACTTCATACTCAAAGTGCAAAATATTGGCCTTTGAAGAACGAATGAAAATCAGAGATAAGAACTTTGGAATCCGGAATCTTAAAATGTTTGGAATCCGGAATCCAAAGGCATGGAATCCGGAATCCAACGTTCGGAATCCAGAATCCACGGTGTGGAATCCGGTATCCACAACTCGCTTGGATTCCTTTACATGGGGCGATGTATCACTGAGGAAACAAAAGTTACATAAAAACGACTTTCTTGCAGTATATATATAGTGGAGATAGTACAGATAGCGAGGAGGTTAAGCAAACACGACGACGATGGCTGACGAGAACGTCAGAAACCAATTACAAAGCTTTAATTAGCAAAACAATGACTCTGCATGTGTGTTTTACTTTTTGATACATTTCTTTACCGTTTTGTGGACAACTACAACATGAAACGACCAACGCAAAAGTTTTGCGTAGAAGGTGAACAGACGATGGAGAATTGTCGTTTTTCTCCCTGAACTGTAACGCCACCCTACCAAATTCAGCTCCCGGATAGTTCGGCTACACTAGACAGACTGAATGAATTGGAATCGAATCGCGAAGAAGTTTTAAAAAAGACTGGGAAGTAATTCCTTTCCTTCGTTTTCCTTGGAGTTGCCGTCAGCGGTCGCGCGGTGCTTAGTAACACTTTATTTTTAGCACTGTATAGATAGCTTAAATTTTAAGCAATTAAGGTGTAATTTGTGTTAAATCAATATTGTTTGTCAATAATTAGCAAGATAAGTTCCCTGACATGTGACATGCTACCGTAACTTGGTTGAGCTCCGGCGGTGTGTGCGCGACTTCACCTCTAGTAATGCAAATGCTTTCGACTAAACATAACCCCGCACTCATTTTCAGATTGTCGATAAACAATGTATACTTACAAACTGGTGAAAAAATGTTCTTTTCTGTATTTCCTAGCTAGTAAATCCTCCAGAAGGCTTCACATTTGGTACCATAAAAGACACGAGCACAGAGGACTTCTTTAGGAAGAGCCAGAGTTTAAGGCTAAGAAAGATATACGAAAACATGAAACAATACAACGTGGAGACTTTTTCAGAGGGAGTGAAAAAAGTTATAACAGGGTATGTCTAATACCGCTGAAATATTACAAACACTCAATCTATGTAGTGGAACGAGTCTCAATTTAATGCTATTAAGTAATTCCAGCTTGCTTTGTTTTTGGTTTATCGTGTTCTGTGTTATAAGTATCTGACCTGAGCTCTGGTCTGTTCTTTGTATTGATGCGCCTATTGTGTTCGTCTATAGCGGATCACGTGGTTTTAATTGGGTTTATGGCACTCAATTGAAAACCACTCTGATAGCAAGTTTATAGCGTAGAAATCACAAGAAGGTGACTTCAATTCGTGATTAATAAACTCGAGCGATAATTATAAAGATCTCAGAATTTTTCGAGACTTGAGGACTTTCCAAATTGTACAAACAGTTAATTTGTGGAGTTCGTATCAACATAATTACGAGTGACATTACTGGGCACAACCTAGCAAAGTACTATCGCCATCCATAAACAAACGGAAGTTGACCTAAAGACTTCCGAAGATTCTGCCGACAGACCTCCGAAGCTGTTCTGTATATTTTCAAAATTTATCCGAAGACTTATGAAGAAGACCAAAGTTTACCGAGGTTGATTTGTGGATTTCCGAAGTTGTTCCGAAGACTTCCGGATTTCAGACTCTAAATTTAAGTAATTTTATTAGATACAGTAAATAAGATTAAAAAACGTCATACCCCCGCCTTCAGTTGATAAACCTAAGTTCTCTCTTCTTTTCTTTTTTTTTTTTTTTCTTGCAGTGAGCTGAAAGCTTTTATCGCCGAATCAGACGCCGGTGACGACGATCCCAACTGCGAACTCAAACAAGACGGGCAGGGTTTTGAATTGTCAGGTTTGGCCTTCGCGCTGCAGAAAAACTCTTCCTGGAATCGTCCGCTGTCTCAAGCAATTCACAAACTGAAATCGCAGGACATTATAGCTGACATTTTTCGCAAATGGGCAACGTCGAGATGTAAGAGTTCCCAGCAGACTGTTGTCGCACACAAAATGGGACTTGACGAGTTTGGAGGGTTTTTGTTCAACACGGCTATGATATGCATTGGTTGTTTCTTTATCCTGCTGGCAGAGATTATTGTTTATCGCAGAATTTCACGGACTAGACGCAGTTTCAGTCTAGAACACAATGGAGTCGCGATAGACGCGATTACTTTACCAGACAGCTCATCTATGACTAGTATTTTAAACAACTGAATTAGAAGTAGAACATCGTGCAACCATGAGTACTGGGAGCGGGAGAAAAACTTTGAGAGCCAATTTAAAATTGCGCCGTGACGATTAACGTGATAAATTATTACGTTTTTTATCCAGTTAAAAAATAACAAAATAAAATAGCTAAGAAATGTTTTCTTCTAATAATTCTGTCTTCAATTTTGAGTGCTATCTTCGTAACAAGCGCGGTAAGGACGCCAAAAGTGCATTGCTAAGGGGCGAATGCACGGGTAGAAAGCGGTTTATCCTCCGTAAAATTAAGAGTAGTGCACTTTTAGAGCGCTGAAACCCGTGACAAAAATTTTATTTTTTTCTGCAACTCCGTTTTATGACCATTTTCACGATTCTGAAAAAAAAAAACGAGGCTGTTTAGAACTGTATTCTTAGTCTAACAAGAAATCGAACTCAAACACCAAGCGACTCCCCATTCCCTTTGCGGCTCATCCCTTCCCCGCCAGTCTTGCGGGCCGGGGCCATTTGTTGTCCTTTTGTTTGTTTGTTTGCAAGATTTTTTCCTTACTCCTCCTCGTTGCAAGCTTTTAATTGTTTTTCCTGTCGCAATCGCTCCGGCATGAATTTGTTTTTGCCTTTTTCCCTACCGGCCCCATTACTTTAATTTGTATGTGGTCCATCCCTTATCCGTGTAGTGCCTGTTTTATGTGTCCCCGTATTAACTGTGCCTCTTCCAAGATAAAAACGGCCAAATAAATACTAGTAATACAATGCTTTCGAGTGGTGTATTCACAGTATACCACGAGAAAGCATTACATAACTAATTTATCCCATGCCACTCTGACTCATCATGACAGCGTAAATGAACTGCTAAACCATTATAACGCAGAAAGTCACTCTTTAATAACAAATACAAATAATATTCAAAGGATTGAATTCTTGAAAGAACCGAATTTTTTTGATAAAAAAGTTTTTCTGCCTTTACCTTTACTTTTCAGCTCCTTTCTTTTGGCCTTTAACACCTGTCTGTGTTTAGAAAATTCACGACTGTAGATGAGTGAGTACCTGTACTGTTGTTGAGTTAAAAAGCGCTGGATGGAATTACGAAAACTCGTCAATGAATCAGGTTCATATTCTCCACCGTCTGCTTTTCTTACTTCCATTATGAAATGTGAAAAATAGCTGTGTAATATGTTAGGCGGTATTTCTGTCAGACTTCTTGTTTCGGAATATTTCCTTTGTATGAATGTCAAAAACGTCTTGTAATCCAGCTCAGTTTTCTTCACCGTTTTCGGGTTTCTATGTTCTTTGATAAACTTTCTAACTTTTTTGTCCGCCTTACATTGTTCGATTTCTTCGACTTGTGGTTCCAAGAATTCCAAATGAAGGTTTAAAACTCGGGTTTTCTTCTTCCATTTTCTAGTTGTTTACACTAAAATCGACAAAATCCGCTTCGCCTGTCAAGATGGCAAAGCTGCTCCACTTTCGGCGGGAAAATTTGAAGGTCGCGACGAACGCTGGGATTTTTTCGTAAATACAACCCGTTGCATAGTACTGCATACCGCAGAATATGCAACGGCTTTCTAGCTCTCTGATTGGCTGTATTCTTTATGGCATGGGATAAATGCCAATTCGCTATTATGTAACACTGTGAATCCACTTCGAGACTTGTCTTCCAAGTTGACCTATATGGCTGGTTACAGTTCTCTACGGTCGAACAGTCGTTTTACGCGACACCGGCTCTCGCCGACGACATTGCTTATCGAGTTGGCGATAACTTTTGGGCTGCCTGTGTATTTATCTGATGTTTTATACTTTGGAGAGCGAGTAATGAAATTAACATGGTAAAAGGGTTCGTCATATGAATTTTAAAATCCTTGAATTGGTAAACTTCAACCAGCCGACAGCACAATTTTAACTTTAAATTTCCCTAATTCTAAGTGTTAGTCTGTTGTTAAAATCTTTCGATCTACAGTGACCAAATTAATAAATCAAATTAAAATTACACGCGTATTTATTTTACGTCTCAACAGTCCTTTACTAAGACGTACTTTGACCAGCCAACAGCACTTAACAAAATTACTTAAACTTGAAAAAGTATTAAATCTGTCTATAAAATCGTAATTGCAACCATTCAAAACAAACCTCTAAGCAGTACTTTTACGAGGTAGTGGCAGTTTCAGCAGTTTCTTTCTCTCAAGTGGAAATTTGAAAAGACAAATTAAATTTCTTTTTTCCAGCTCATTAGAGTGATTAAAAGGGTTGAAACAGATCAATGAAGCATGCTGTTATAAAACACAAAATACTACGGACTTCACGACTCGAGAGCGATTTCAGCGTGGAACGACAGGTATCATTATAAATGAGTGATTGCTCATCCGTTTAAATCGCGTCAGGTTAACAAAAAAACCTTGACCTCTCTTATAGAATTAGCAGGTAACAGACGAAAATCTTCATCTTGAACCTGTCTCTTGTACAGGCTTCTACCGACATAAATACGCCGAGAAAGAAATGCTTTCGCTTCTAATTTCCGTGTAAAGTCAGATTAACGGCCAGGGGTTTATTCGAAGCGACTCATCGTGGAATTTTAAAAATAATGGCGTCGCTGAAGATTCATTACTCCGTGTGGTTTGTACTTGTTTGCCTGTTCACGGTGTCAGCTTTACCAGGTAAGACAGATAAGAACTTGTCTCTTGCTTGTAACCTTGATATACTATATTCCACGAAACGGCAAGATTTTAAATCCTTTAAAAGATCGCTTAATTACGAGATTCCGAAATTGTCAGAACGCCTAAGTTTGTCAACCATAAAACCGTAGGTAGGGCGTTTTCAAATTCAAGCTTTTTTCCCAAGCCTGGAACTATTTGAAATCGTTTTGAGCCAGACAGGGGAGAACAAAGAAAAGATCAGTCGATGATTCGATTGTTTTGTTTTCTTCTTTGCGGGTGCACGTTTGTTCCTTTCAGTGAAAAGATAAACATAATTTCAGCCGTGAACTTCAAAGAGCACTACAAAAGCATACAATGTATTCGCAACATATTTTCTAATACCCTCGATGAAAAATCACAGAGCTTTTTTTGGATCTGCGATCGAGAAAGATCGATTTTCCCATTTCTTTTACCATGATGGCCCGTATATAAAGAGAAACACACGTGTGAGAGTTAACAGGTTAACACAATGAGAACACGAGGATCATTTTTGTGGGCGTTAACCAAGGAACACTGAGCTTCAGCCTAAATTTGATCTTAAAGGGTTATATTTTTCCGCTTCATTCAATTCGAAACCACATGTTTCGAAGTAGGCTTTCTTTTACAGTATAATTCTTTTTCAGAATGGAAATAAAAGAAATTATGTTATGCCACACAAAACTAACAAATATGAACAAAACAAAACATTGGCTACAAACAACGATTAATACTTAATGTGCCTACATATGTGGTTGTCGTTCAAAAAGTTCAGTAACCTAGAAAAATAATCGGGAACTGATTTCGATAGATAGATAGATAGATAGATAGATAGATAGATAGATAGATAGATAGATAGATAGATAGATAGATAGATAGATACTTTATTGGTATAAACATCGCAGCCAGAGGCTGAATTACGCAAAAGATAAAAGCTACTAATATTATAGAAAATACGCATTAATCACAATTACAATTACGATTACAATTACACAACGTATAAATTACAATCGGTTTAAGAAAAGTTGTAGCTATAAAGAATACCTATATATACATAAAGTATGTAAAATACGAACAAAGTTAAGTTAAAAATCTGATGGCTATCCTAATGAGTTTACCCGGAGGCATTGGGAATTAATAAAACAGTTCCTGGCCCTGTAAGTTTTAAACTTGACACCAAAATCCCTGAGAGTGTGTTTTGAGCTATGCGAGTCAGGCGGTGAGTGATGGAGACGGTGATCACTGTCCTCCAAAATGTTATCGTAAAGGGACTGACATAGGCGCTGATGGTGAACCACAAATAACTCTAGGTCTAACGAGGCTAGGGTGTTGTCTTCAGATAAGGTGGGGCATATGATGGAAAGGGCCCTCTTTTGCACGCGCTCCAAATCGTCAATTAGATACTGAGGTAACGAAGTGTGAAACACAGGAATCGCGTAATCGCAAACAGACCTTATACAACTGGTGTAAAACCTAAGTAGATCGGCCTTCTCGACTTGAGAGAGCTTTAATTGCCTAAGAAAGTACAGGCGTTTAGATGCTTTCTTCACTATCTCGGACACGTGCATATTCCAAGAAAGGGTGCTAGTAATAGTGACTCCAAGTAACTTAGCATGGTCTACAACTTCAAGGTTATGGCCATCTACCACTACGGGGGGTAGGTCTACCTTGTTCTTAGTGAAAGATATGTGTAATTCCTTACATTTGTCGCTGTTAAGCTGGAACTTATTCACCCTCGACCAGTCCTCTACACGGTCTACTATTTTCTGAACATTACTTGCCTGCTCTTTTGGGACAACCTCTGACACCGTTGTGTCGTCCAAATATTTCCATAAGAGAGCGTCGCAAGAAGCTAAATCATTAATCATTATGATAAAAAGCCAGGGACCTAATTTAGTACCCTGAGGGACCCCGGAGGGAACCGATCCCCATTCTAACACACAACCTTCCACGAGTTTAACTCTCTGAAATCGATCGGATAGAAAGTCAATTATCCAGTTGATTATACTTACAGGCAAGTCTAGGGATCTTAACTTACTAACTAAAATGCTATAATCAATCAAATCAAAAGCCTTTCTGTAATCGAAAAGGATCGTTCTGATGGTGTAACCATTTCCATCTGTGACTGGGCACAAAATATACTTAAATAGATGTCAAGGTGTCGCCTTAGATGTGAAGGTGTGGCCCTATTTTAGCGTGAAATTGAGTGTGACAAGGAAACTGATTAGAAATTACTAAGAATAGAGACTGCTTCCACGCACGCCGTTGTCATAACTCGAGATAACTAATTAGATTGGTTTAGTTACAGCGCTACGCGTTAAATTGTGCGGACCACTTTATTTTGAACACACTTCCTTGACATCGACCACTCGTCCAAACAGCATCCGAAGATAGCATCTGGGAAAATTGAGTTGGTTTCTCGGTAGCTTCATCCTCGAATTCTGATTGGATACCCATGCAATGTAACGAAAGTATACAAGTCACGTGGTTGGTCTTTGTGCGTCGAGGTGTAAAGAGCAATATTTTTGTAAGTGAGCTGAAAGTGTTAAAAATCTTTTCTTTTTTTTTTTTGTATTTTGTTTGTTTATTGTTTTACTACATAAAAATACAGCAAAAAAAGAAATGTACAGCACAATAAAAGGAAAATACAGTTAATTACGGAAACAAAAGGTTACAATTTTCGAGTTTACAAAACATACAATTTAACATGGCTAATTTAATTTACAAAGTGACAGGTTACAAAATAACAGGGTTTACAAAGGCCAACAACTTAGGTATATTACAGCAGTCTGATATGTAATTTGCAGTATAATTTAAAAAAGGTGACAACAACTAATCAAGGAGAGATAAGTGGGAGTAGAGGTTCCCACTTTTCATAATGAAAGTGTTAAAAATCTTTGCATCATTGATTTTCCATGATACATTTTCGAAACAGGGCATCAAAAGAAAAAAGGGTCAAACGCCTTTTGAGGCGATGATGCGATGAGTTCTGGTGAGAAATGTATTCAAGCGAAAAGCTACAGTAAACAATATCAGACGAAATCAGGACAGCAAACAAAAATATATCTAAACAGAAAGCCAGGACTCAAACTGCTTTCTTCTGTGACATTATCAAGTTTAATTTTCTTGACCTGCCAGTTTCTCTGTAGCGTATATGGACACAGATAAGTTTATTGTTTGCTTCACCAATGAATAAACTACGGTCGTCTGAAAAGAGATTCCCGTAAAATTTGGTGCCATTCTAGGTCACTAAGCAAACCAAACATCTGAACAGTTAAATCTCTTGTAGGCGCCAGGAGCAACTCCAGGACCGGTTATATCATTACAGGAGATAAATAAAATTCTTATATTGCTGTATTCATTGATTTAATATTTTGAAGAACAACACAACACATTTACAATTCTAATCACTATATTGCATATAAATAGCTTTGTTGTAACTTTTTCCTTCAACTGAGGATGGCATCAGGGATGCCGAAACATGTTTTTGAAACTAAAAAGTGTTGTAAATTGTTCTTCAAAATATTAACTTGTTTCTTGCTACCAAGACCATTTATTGATTTATTGTTTAAACTAGAACTGATCCATTCTGAATTTCTCAAAGATGTCCAATCCTTGAAGGAAGATGGCCGTTTAGGTCCGAGCCCTTTGAATACAGTGTTTGTCCGGCACTAAGAACTAATCCGCACGGTATTTTACTGCTTTTACAGAGCCGAAGTCGCTTTCAGAAGATTCCTAATACAGCATATGACTAAGAACTAATTCAAATAGAAATCTATAAAGACATCGCGAACGCAAAATGGTCTCTCTCGAGGGTGATGGGTCAACTGTATTTCAACATGAAAATTCCGAACACTCGGATCTGATTAGAATTAGGATCAGTAAAAATTTAACATCAAAATAACTTTGGCCTTTTATTTTTAGCCAGCAGAAACTTCACAGTCGTAAAATTGTTCCCATCTCCCACTCAGAAAAATGCCGCCGGGAGCAGCCCGGTACCACAAGGGACTGGTAAGGGTGTCATGGCGGATCAGAGGTCTGCTTTCCTAGGTAAAAAAGCAGACGCGTTCCGTTTTCATAGGCCTGGGTTCGAGCACGTTCCCGGAAGTGTGTCGCTTGAGTCTGCTGCTCATCCGGGACTTTACCTAAGGTACAAGAACTACAAGTTCCATTTGGAAAAGATGAAGCCCTCGGGAGTGTTTGGTAAGACTCTAATAGAAAAACAGGTCCGCGCTGCGAACATGTGCGCGCTTTCAAATACGCACCACAACAGCAGGTCATCAAAGGTTATTCAATATTCAGTAGTCAGAGAAGGGTTTTTATTCGGTTGTTCAGTGTTATTGAGGATTGTTAGTGACCATTCCTTCATCCTCCACAACAATAAGAACTCAACAAAGAAGAAGATATGCTGATAGTACCGGGAAAAACATACACATCCGAACTGAATATCTTACTTAAGACAATTTTTCAAATACTCACTCACTCTCGGGCCTCTGGGTGCGCGTGGCACATAGGGACCCAACTTACACTTGCTTTGTGACGTGAGGTAATTTTCTACAATCTATTGTAACTTGCAACACCATGCCATTGCAGGAAAAATGCACGGATGGCACATCGTTGCGAAACTTAGAAGATTGTTCTGCTTTTCCTCCAAAAATACAAGGCAAATTGCAAAGAAGTCCTATTGCGCAGTATGCGCGCAATTCTTTTATTTATGCAGCTTGTCTCGCAGTACCGAGCCTACTCGTAAGTCAGCAATTGTAAGTCATGGGATTAATCTCGTTTCTCTGCAACTCCCCCGTTTCGCAACTTTCCTTTGAGGGACAAGTGTTACACGCAATGTCGTCTTCATCTCTTTCCAAGGATATAAATTGCAGGAAACAGTTGTCTCCTGTAACACTTCCTAAAAATGACTAAATAGATTGGTACTATTTTCTCTGTGGCTGAGTGTTTAGAGCACTTTTTCTCTGCAGTCTCATGCTCGTCACAAAGTGAATAAAGATTACTTACCTGTTCGTCTTATTTGCTTTTTAGAGAAAGATGCCACAGTCATTGAGAGAAAAACCCAAACCAAAGGAGCAGCAGCGTACGAGTTGTTTAACCACCCAGGATGGTTTATGTGTCACGACACAAAAAGTAAATTCGGCCTTGTTGCGAAGAAACTCGAAATCGGGAGCAACGACTTCCTAGTGGGATGTTTATACATGGCAGTTGCACAGAAACCAACCAAGAACGACTCAATAAACAAGGTCATGAAAGACGAAGACGCCGCTACAAGGGGAAGTATTGACAACCTTACAGGAATTATTTCAAACGACGTTTCTGCGGAAAATCTGGCAAAAGAACATCTTGGAAACGGGCACAAACCTACAGTCAATAAAACTAATGATCAGCACGTTTTCAGCAACAGCAACGAGACGATTAGTAAAAATAAACCGCAACCTAAACTGTCGTCAAATTTGATCTCTGGTGAAAATAGTAGCGCTGTCAAAACAGTAGACCAAGCGTCGGTTAATAAGACAGCCGGGAGCTCTACAAAGCAAAAAATCGCGTCTAACGCCACCGGACAAATGCATGACGCGAATAATGCCCAGGAAATGAACGTCACAAACGCCACGCAAAACACACAGAAAAACGTGAAAGGCGGACAAGCAACGAATGTCACGCAAAACACAAAATTGCGTGACGACAAAAACTTACATTTGAAAGACGCACAAGTTACGAATGTCACCCAAAACACGCAAAACCCGAAGACAGATTTGCAAAACAGGACAAGTACGCTGGCTTCCCACGAGGGGGAACAACTTCCGCAAAACGATCGTAAAAAAGTAGACCATCTTGCCGCAGAATCTTTACAAAACAATTTCCCAGCATCGGGTAATGTAAATATGGAAAACCAAGACGGCATGCCAAAACAAAAGAGCCTGGATTCCGAGACTGCAGATGACGGATCAGCGGTGAATCACATTCAAAACACTTTGCAGGGTGCTTTCATGGCCGCTAAGCAACAAGTGCAAAAGGGATTTGCAGCAGGAAAACCAAATCGACAAAACAAAGGTAGGAGTCCCGCGCGGCAGAATGGACCAAACCAATTTAATCTGCATTTTGAATTTCCAAATGACCCAAACCAAGGAAACAACTTTCACAAAACGGTTAACGGCCTTCCTGGGCCAGTGCAACTCGCTCTTCCTGGTCAACTGGCCCAGATTACTGCTAAGGCTTTGGGGTTTGTTCAAAACGCATTTAAAAACCGACAACAACAACAACAACAGCATCAGATGACACCGCAAAACACAAAAGGAGGAGTTGGTATGCCTTTACGACAACAACAACAGTTTCACCAGCCTTCAAATTACTTCAAACAGCCCATGCATCCACAAGCAAGCTTTCGTGCCTCCAATTTCATAACTGCGCCTCCTCCAAGGAAACCGCTGGCAAACCCCTTTGCAGTTAAAGGTCCACAACCACAGTTCGCGTACAAGCAAGCCCCACTTGCTAACGGCGGTTACAACTACCAGTACCCTGCTAAAGGTTGGGGAGGAATGACTTCAATTGGCAAGCAGAGTTTAGTTGGAAACACTGCTAATTTTCAGTATAGCACGCCAACCAAACCTTTCGAGGAGAAAAGCAGCGCTAAATTAGACGATGATATGTCCAGCAAAATGCCCGATAAAAATGGTACGATAAAATTTTAGATAAAGGTTAAACTTTTCCAAAGTACGAATTTGACAAGGGTTCTCAAATTTTTACTTGGGAGTATTAAAAGAGAAACGTCACCAAGGGATAGTACTTAACCAAACGCGTCCCAAATCCTTTAATAATCAACAAAAATTCAAACTTCAAAACAAACATCCTCATGCGCGAAGACACTGGGCACGTAATCGGGACAGGACGAAGATTTCACGGGCACGCAATCGGCACGACCGAAAGTTACCTCTTGCCGATTCGTGCCCGTGAAATCTTCGTCCCGTTTCCATTACCTTCAGCTCCGAGGGATGTAGATATTCGGATGTAGATCTTCCGAGGATGTAGATCTTCGGAGATTTCAATAACATGGAAACCTTACTCGACATTAAATAAATTGTCTAGATCAATCTTAAGTTATCTTATTATATTGCTCTTACTACGTACTCTCTTTTTCTTCTCAGACAAATGCATCAGCCTAAAGTTCATTAATAAGATCCGCAAACCCATCAAACTTGTATCCAGCATGAAGCTTGGTGGTTACCTCATTACAGCGGAGACATTCAAACTCAAAACTATCTTCAAACACCCGCGAAAGCACCATCACGTGATATTCTACGCGCGTGACGCAGACGACATTGACCACGAAGTGTTACTTAACAATAATAACGCAATCGCCGTCACGCCAGGAGGATGTGACTTGCCATTTAGGAGTGTGTTACTATCACACCGGGGACAGATTTCAAACGATGGTAGGTAACAAAATGGAGGCTTATTATGTACCCTCCCTTATCCCTCACCCAGTTGCTAACCTCCTCTGCCCCACCCTACACAGGGTCTGAACTCTAGTTTTAGTTTCCACTAGTGTATGAAGAGCGGGGTACAGAAAATTTAGAAAGCAGACATCTTCGTCTCCAAATATTAAAAGCCTTAAGATAAAATAGGTCTTGTGATGAGGAGAATGCAAATGATTAATAAAATGCGATTGGTTTTCTTTGGATTGGTTCTCTCTTTTCTTTCTCTGTGTTCTGAATTCAATATTTCTTAAAGTGAAATCACTGGTGATTGACGGCTGCATTTCCAGTCAATAAATTCTTGAACGTTAAACTTGTTTAGGCCAAACGCTCATGATGGACAATGAAAACTGCCTTCGTTTGTTGGTTGACGGTTAGTTAACCCCACCAAGAACCTTCCATAAGTGCATCTCCATAATCAACAGGCCTCACTGTGCCACTGAGCTGAGGTACAGTGAAATCCCGATATAACGAAGTGCAGGGGGCTGGGAAAATGTGTTCGTTATAACGGGGGTTCGTAATATTGGAGTCCTTTTCCATGATTTTATTATTACTGAGCAGAAGAATCTGGTTCGTTATACCGGGTCTTCGTTATATAGGGGTGCGTTGTATCGGGTCCCACTGCATTTCAAATGTAGTGAAACAGATATGAACAATGCACCAACATTTGGCCGTAATAAGGGACTGTGCAATAATTACCTGGAGAGGGGGTGGGGTTGGGAAACCAGAGGGGGGGCATATGGGAAAAACACAAATTGAGAGAGGGGGGGGGGTGGATATAAAATTTAATACATACAGGGGGGCATTACTTTTTTCACGCTTTTTCACAAACTGGAAAAGAGGTAGAAGAGCTAATAGAGTTCAAACATTTATACTTGCTTACACTGGAATTAAACTGGGAAAATATCAACTCCAGGTGTAGCCTGAGCGTCTAGATTTCGAAATTTTATGGGGGAGCATGCCCCCAGACCCCCCTAAGAGCTCGTGCCTTCGGCGCTTTCGCAATTGCCTCGGTTATCAGAAAAGTCTCGCTATGACCCTGACACTATGATGTTATTCAATGAAAAAGAAAGATGCCAGTGTAGGATAGCCTACATTGTACTATAATTAAAGAGAATGGAAAACCCAACTATTGACTTTAATAGCAATAAATTGATCTATGTTAATATAAACAGTTTGATTACTTTGCAAAGTAAGCTTATAAACTTCTCCTGAGTGTCCAGATAAAGAAATTGTTCAACGAGGGAAAATTTCCTCCTCTGAAGAAAGGTCTTTGCAAGAGTTCTGTTCCCAGTACAACGTGGACGAGACTGCGTGTAAAAGTTATGTAGAGCACCTTGAGTTCTTGGATGCAAAGGCCAAAAAAAGAGTAAGAAAAAGGAACGCTCTTCCGTCTAGTATTTCTTGGAAAATGAAACAGTTATGGAAGCGCTTACGAACAACCGGCTAAAAATGTATTTGAAACAACATGGTCTCAAGATAAGCGGAAGTAAGGCTAATTTAACTAAACGAGTTCTCAGCCATGCAAGTGAAAATACTGCCAGGGATGTTCTGGAAGATGAAGAATTTTATAACTCGTGTGAAGACGACACAACTTCAGAATCAGAGTCAAGTGATTCCGATGGAGAGAACTCATACGTTGAAGAGTCATTTGAAGAACTTTTTGTGCCGTGAGGGAGACATCCAACACGTAAATTAGGCATGAGGGAACCAATGCGGGGAGGAAGCATTGGATGGGGGGGGGGGGGGGGGTTGACCTTAATATTATCAGTAGGTGAGGGAGGTTAAAGTTAATTTTCGCTTAGTGAGAGGGGGGGTGCGACTTAATTTTGAGCCTTATTTTACCCATTTCCCAACCCCCCTCCAGGTAATTATTGCACAGTCCCTAAAGGGGTTTTTAAAGTGAGAAAATCCCTGTATGAGTTTTTGTTCGCCATAAAATAAATTGGGCGTAATTGCGAGATGGCCGTGTTAACGTTGCGCTCGTAAGGCGGGCCGGGGTTACACTGTATGTGGTAAACAAAGAAATAGGCATCGCAGACCCTAACTAATGGGCTGAATTGGAAATCACCCACAAAATGAAAACCACGAAAATTGATTGACTCGCGACTGTTTCTGCAGAAATTGAGCATCTCCGCGAAGAAGACGAATATACGGCTTCCTTGGAAGCCGCCCGGAAGGCCATCCATGGCAAAGGAGATGAGAACTTTTCGCAGTGGACCGCTTTTGGGCCTTGTGGGGCCACTTGCGGAAGGAGCATACAGACAAGGTCACGCTCGTGTAAACCAGGGAAGGTCTGCAAGGGACCAGATATTCAAAGCAGGACATGCATTCAAACGCCGTGCCCCGGTAAGTGTTCTCTTGTGGGAGTGTCATTAGAATCGAAAACCATCTTATCGCAGTTGTACACACTACATTAAGAGAATTACTCATTTCATTTCAGTGTTAACTTGCCAAAAGACTTACAGTGGAAAATGCTGTGCCCTTCCTTTCGTGTATCACGGTGCTGCCGTAAACCGCTGCCTAGTTGATCCGCATACTCGCCGTTCCTGGTGTGCAACAACGCCTAACTTTGACAAGGAGAAACGATGGGGATACTGCCAGCCATCAGGTGAAATGATACGCACGTGACTTGCACCTGCAAACCTTACACTTGACACTTCCTACGCAATTGAATTTAAAAATTGAATTTTAAATAGAAAAAGACGATGGCTCAGCTTTGTCTGAGAAGATTGAGACGGAGTTCATTCCACAAGATTCAGCTCAGGAAAGGAGACCCTAGTTTTCTATTCCTATGGTAAAAAAACATATGGTAAATCAAATTTTATGTCATAGCGTAGGGAGTAGTCTCCTAATCTCCCGAGCCAGGGACTCATGTGTAAACACTTGACGTCCAGCTCGAATTGGAATTTGGAAGTGTTGGTTTTTATGGAGGGAGGAAAACCGGAGAACCGGAAAAAGCCCTCGGAGCAAGGAGAGAACCAACAACAAACTCAAGCCACATGCCAACTACTGGAACCGAACCGGGGTCACGGAGGTGGGAGGCGAGTGCTTTCACCACTACGCCAACCTTGCTCCCATTTTTCTAAGATGTATGAACAACTGATGTTAAATTATTTAGCGACAAGGATGGTTAACGAAAGATGAACTTTAAACAATAAGGCGTGAAAAGTGACAGGGCTAGTTGAAGATTTGAACGGCAGAACCTGAGAAAAGCAACCGTTGCTCCACTCTTGAATTAGATTTTTCTGATTATTATTTCCAGGTCCACACACCGAGAAAATTGCTCCAGTGATCCGAAGTTTTCTACCAGTCTCGCCCCGTCAGCTTCAGCCGCTTTCAGGTAAATGCCCAGAAGCCTGTGCACAAATTTAATCTATTTGCAAAGAGGATGGCTAAGTGCTTAGGGCGCCGGACTTAAAATCCGAAGGTCCCAGGATCAAGTCCCTCTCTAATCGCCTGTAAACTAGCTTTGTGTAGCTTAGTGAACGTTTACTATAAACACAGCATTTACCTGTAAAGTTTCATACTCCTACACAATATTTAACTGAATTTTAATAGGAAAAAGACGATGGTTAAGCTTGGAGAAGACTAAGACGGAATTTGTGCTTTCCGTTTAGAAAAAAAAAATCTTACTTTAGGAAAAGAAAACCTCCAATTTATATTTGTCCAGGGTGCATAAACGCCAAAGAGCTGATGATAAGTTATTAACTAACAAGCAGGGTTAACGGAAGATGAACATTAAAGAATTAGGCTTTTACTTTTTCACGGAGGCATTTGAACGCCTGAGTTTGGATGAAGAGAAAAACAACTGTCGCTCCTTTATTTATCGTTAAATTTTTGTTATTGTTTCCAGGTCCACACACCGAGAAAACCGCGCCGGTGATCCGAAGTTTCCTCCCAGCCTCCCCTCGTCAGCTTCAGCCGTTTTCAGGTCAATGCTCAGAAGCCTGTGCACGAATCTGTATGAGGTGGTGTCCACAGCATTGCTGTGTAACCGCTAGGTATCGATAGAACACTTAATCTACCAATAAAGGCGAAACAAATAATACATACAAATAATTTTATATGAAAAGTACGGAGATTATAAGCGTTGGTAACAACAACTTTCGAAAATAATTCTAATTGTTTGCCTTGGTTTTAGGTTTTGGTTTAAAAAATAGAGGCCGATTTCTTTTTAACGTGGTTTATCTGGAGCAAAAGCAAGACCTATCGTAACTGTTTTGCATTGCTTACCGTAACTGCTTTGCATTGCTTTGCATACGTTTCTCACACCCGTCAATTTGTCGAGTTTTGATTGGTTCATTAGGTTTTTGGCGTTCATTGTGAACGAGCAGATGTTATTACTCAAGGCCCAGTTCCCAAGATCAAAAGTCAACCAAGGCTTCTTTTTCTCTTGATTGCCAGATTTCATCTGCAATCTCTAAATGAAAGTTTAAAAGCGGACTGAATTCAAACGTAGGACAACATAAATTCCTGAAATGCACATCGTTGAGTATTAAACTGAACTAAAAGATGACGCCAACCTTCAGTTGGTGCTAGCTTACAGTCAATCTAAGTCGTAGGAGACCGGTGTTTAGAACATCTGAACCGAGCCTCCCAAGCTACAAGGAAAGGAAAAACTCGAGAGATTAATTGGCAAAATTCAAGCTTAGAGGGGGAGATTGAAAGTCTCTCACGTGCACGTTACAGGTCAAAAGATCGTGATGTACGTGACGTGCGAACTCGTGAATAGTTATCATGCTTTGTGTAGAGACATGATTTTGTTTTGAAAACTATTCATGCTGAAGTACTATTCTTAGAAAAGACGTTTTTTATAGCTAAAATAAAAGTGAATTTTTGAAGCCTGTGTTGCTAGCAATTTAGCATCGACAGAGGGAGAGAGTGAGGGAAGGAGAAAGGAGGAGATGGAGGAAAGAAGAAGAGGTGGAAGGAAGGAACAAGAAAGGAAAAGAACGACAGGGGGAGCGAGGAAGGAAGAGAAGAAAAGCAAGAGAGAGCTAAGAAGGGAAGGGGGAAGCGAAGGAACGACAGAGAAAGCGAAGGAGGGAGGCAGAGAGAGTTTGAGGAAGCAAAACAGGGAGGAAGAAAGAAGAGGGAGGGAGCAAAGGAGGGAGGGATAGAGGGAGCGAAAAAGGGAAAGAGAATGGGACGGAGCGACGAGGAAGGGGGGAGTGAGGAAGGGGGGGGGGGGGTGGAAAGAACGAACGAGAAGCGAGGAAGGAAGAGAGAAGAAAAGTTCATAAGGGCCGATTTATAGGGAGCCACTTTGTCGTCTCTGACATGCTTACGACACAGCTTGGGTTACTTTTACAAATTATACATTTGATTTAAAGGAAGCTACCCGTTTCGTATGCGTATCTTTGGTTACTACGTTTGAATTGACCCTTAAGAGAATCATTAGCGGGCTGGGAAAAAATAACTGAAATTTGGGTCGCAAGGAAAAGGAGGGATGTTTAGAGGAAAACACTTACAGTTTAAATTCTAAAATTCACAAGAACACAAAGATCAATGCATTTAATGACAATATATTAACGTAATTCCGTACACGCAATTAACATGGTCTTCATCTTTATTTCAAAAACCGCCATCATCGTCGCGGTCATCCTCCTCCTCCTCCTCCTCCTCCTCCTCATCATCATCATCACTACCGCCATCTTTCAGAGAGCCGTGAGGAATAATTTAAACGTCCTATAGACGCGCCGTAATATACCAACGATTATTCAGTAATATACGATACACCTACTACTTACTATATACTAAAAATTCTTCTAAAATACCCAATTCAATTTCACAGTGCAATTACACAGATGTTATGCAAGAGAGTGGCGAAATGTGTTTGAAGCAAAATGATAGCAGTCGCTATTTGGTATAAGGTGGAGCCGCCAGATCCTAGGCATGTGGCAGCTACGTCTGTTTATAGCGTGAAGACAACAAACACATGTCCTTGTCACAGGTTCCATAAAGTGGTGTCAATTTCAACAATACCGGCCAGCGTTCACTTTCCAGGAAAGGAACAAGATTTCTAGTGTTTTACAAAGTGGCGTTCCATTTACCTTCATAAGCATCAACGGCAACATTAACCGTATTTGAGCAACATTCGAAGAACCAGTGTATCTTTATTATTTATTATTTACCGGTAACGCCTATCCTTCGAAGCCGAAGATTGATGGCGTGGGTCAGCTAAATATTACGAAAAATTAGAGTATTCTGATGTATTAGAGTAGAGGTCTTTGCTCTGGTGTGATTGACCAAGTGAGAGAAGACTGTTGTTGGTGACTGGTGTTATAACTATCTGTATTAAACGGGTGTCACGTTTCGGGGCAGTAAATTAAACACTGAACAGGTTATGAAAGCATCGCCGCTACTCCTCCGCACTACTCCCAAGAGCATAATCAGTTTGTAGCTGCATTGCGCTTCCCAGTACACAACCAATCAATGCTTTGTTGTAAATCCGGGATGTCCTTCCATAACTAGTGCCAGGTCACAAGCGGAGCTTTCGACATCATACGTGTTGTGTCTGAGGTGAGTGAGAACTGGGGCCAAGTCCTGTTGACACCACCTAAAAGATTATAAAACGTTTCTTTTACCTCTGTGTAGAACTTAGAGCGGGCTGTAAAAGATTGAACTTAAGAAAAAGGAAAAACTCTATTCAACGGCTACCCTACCTCTTGGCAGCTTGAATATCATGTTCACTAGCCTCTTTCCATGACGCATGCTCTATTAGCAAGGACGCTGACAAAAAGAACCAGAAAGGCTTTAGATGAGACCTTCAAAATGTCAATTTCAGAATGGTTAGGTATTTTTATCGTGTCGGTGAAAACGATGTTGAAGTTTTATTGCTAGCCGTTAAAGTGGGTGCGACGCATTAACATTGGCAAGAAGAAGTGTAATTTTTATCTAATATCTCCAGGAAATTTTATTCTAATAACAATAATAATAATAATAATAATGACAATAATAATAATAATAATAATAATAACAACAACAACAACAACAACACTATTCATCTTGGTAGCCTGCAAAATCTATTATCTTTCTCGATACAACAGACTATAAAACCCTGACGCTTTGGAAGACCGTAAACATGGGGGTTACTTCTTGATGTAAAACGTAAATATTGGAACAACGGTTAACCTGCCAGAAAGGAGAGTTGTCGCAAGTCTGATGCTGCTTGTTCATATGTAGCCAACATAGCTTGTGATATTGTTCACAAGCTTGCAAAGCTAGCTTCGCCTCTCGTGTTCGCGGTTCCGTCGCCCAAACTTTGCCTTCGCACAAAAATACTACCATTTAGCAGGTTGTCAGGTGTATTTATTTATTTATTTACTTATTTATAATTTATTTTTTTAGTCATGTGAACTCGTGTAACGTGAACTGTTAAAATAAAGTGATTAATTAAAAAAGGCTAAGTCATGTGAAACGCAAAAAAAAAACAAACACAACAACAACATAACAGATATGGCGATTTCATACCCATGTAAATCCTTGCCAAACTGAAAGCCAGATCACGTGCAGGAAGAGAGCCCGAGAGGAGGTCGTAGTTTTTTGGAGACAGAAGAGTGTTCATGGAAGACTGAACTTGGTCGCACAAAATCTTCAGGGTGGGGTGGGACGAGGACGCTTTTGACAACTTTTCCGACACGCTAGCATGAAACGCTTTCAAGACCTGTGCAGGAATATCAAGGTGGTGAAGATGACAAAAGGACATTAAAATGTCAAGAACAATCTCTACACCTACAATGTAAGATCAAAACTGCTAAATAAAGCATCTACGCGATTGAATGCACCGGGCAAGTCCGCAAACAACTGGCCAACGTGGGTAACGTTCAGTAATCGTGCGGCACGAGCAGAAAATGTTGGTGACTGGTGAAAGGCACGGGGATATTTGGGTAACAGTGAAAAGAGTGAGAAATCTCAGGTAACTAGCTAGCGGACGGCGCGAAAAAAAAATTCCAGGTTAACCGGCCTGCAGCAAGTACAAAAAAGGTCGCTTAGCTGATGGCGAGCGCGGGAAAGGTAGCAGAATCCTCTGAATGATTGGCTAGATAGAGAACAACTTAACCCGGATTGGCTGGAGCTTGCAATGCCCCCCCCTTTAAAATCAATTACAGCTACAAGGCTCAGTAATCCACCCCCCTGCCCCCCCCCAAAAAGGCAAAGTATTTTACCTGTCCTTCACTTTTAAACACGGACCTCAGTACATCTAACGACAGAACATTGGTTGTTCCTTCCCAGATGGGCAAAACCTTGCAAACAAAATCAAATGGGCTGTCAAAATTAAAACAGTAAAAAGAATTGATCAACTGACTGACTAACTGACTGACTGACTGATCATGACTGGCTGACTGACTGACTGACTGACTGACTGACTGACTGACTGACTGACCGACCGACCGACCGATTGATTGATTGATTGATTGCAAGACAAAGTCCTTTTCAAATAATGGCAATTCAAAACAGCAAGACCCCAAAAGGAAATGAAGTACAAATTTCGTTTTTCCAGACACTGGACAACAGAGAGGACCACGGGAAAGAAGTACTCGGTAGCTTTCACTTGATTGACTCAAAAATGTCGACCACCTAAAACAACCTGTATTTTATACCTGAGCGTCTCTCATCAAGCCTGGTAACCCTGTATCCTCTATGTAGCCCTGGCCACCAAAACTCTCCAAGCCTTCCGAGGTCACCTGCATGGACTGTGAACAAGAGAAAAGTGTGTTTAGTCAGTTCGCTCTCACCAATTCTCCACGCTCGCCAGTCCCTGCTCGACCTCAAACTCGTATGCAATCTCATCAACTCTACACGCTCTCAAACTGTTTAAATCTGCTAGAACGAATCGATTGAAAGTGCACACTTTCGCCCTCGTTTGACCATAAACCTCTTATCAATTACGACTCCCGTGCGTTCTTGAAAAGATTTTATTTACGTTTAAAGGATAAGAAATCAACATTCGCTCTCATTTTACTCATCGGGCGCTGTCAAAGAATTTTCTCAAGAGTGTTTATTGGAATGGACAAGATTAAAACTTACACTCTAGTTTGCACTTTAACTCCGATGAGCTTAATTTTCTCTCGGTCTCTAGGAAACTCAAACGCTTTTAGGAGTTTAATTACGTCAACTCAAGTTTTCGTTCCAACCGCGTTTGCAGGTAGCAGCGAAGAGACACATACAAAGGTAATATAAGGCTTCTAAGGTATACTATGCTGCAAACTATGTGGCGTAGCGTTTGTTCACTCACCTGCTTAGCAGTGTACAGTTTTGTGATTGGTGTGAGAAGTCTCAAGAGCTGCAGCTCAACATCTGAGGCCTCGTTACACTCCTGCTTTCCAAGCAAACGGCTGACTTCCATGGTGAGAAGAAAGGCAGCACGAGTCTCCACCTAAATCAGCAGAAAAATGGAACTTATGTCAGAGGATTCACAACCATACCTTTGCAAAAAATGCTGCTGACAAAATATTCTTTTAGATACACTCATATTAGCCTGACTAATTTCGTTTGCAAGCAAACTCAAGGCCGGACGGCTAACTTGAATACATATAAAATACGGGATTCTACTAATGCGAGCATGGGGGGGGGGGGGGGGGGGGGCGGGGAAAGAGAATTACACAATGAAAGTATCCGACAGCTGCTTCAAGATCTTCGTGATCTTCTGGTAGGGAAAGTCAGATAAGTCCTGTAATGAATCTAAGATGTCAGTGCCGTCTGTTGTCGTTATGTTGTTTCACGTTGGAAGGCAGTTTCTCGCGCTGGCGTTCCCTTTCCCTGAGACTACGTTGAAAAAATGGATGAATTCATTAAAAACCAGAAAGTAAAAAAAAAAAAGGAGCAGCTTGAAACACATTTAATACCTCCAATCTAGCCAGTGTTTGCATGTGAAGAGGATGCTCCCTTAGCAGTTTTCCAAACACTGATCTTCTTACACAGTAATCCTGAGCCAAGCTCATAATCCTGCAAGTCATCATCATCATCATCATCATCATCATCATCATCATCATTACATCCTTTAATTAAACATGATAAAAATTTTAAAGCAAAATGCTTCTCAGGTCGTGTAATACTAAAGAGTAAGGAGGCAACGTCAAGGGGATTTCGTTTTTCGGGTGAAAACTGAGCTAAACGTATACACAGATCATTTCCACCCCATTCTGCTTGTGTCTTCAACGCACGATCGTTTGCAAAGCTCCGCAGAGGAAAGACGAGGATAATAGAGGGGAAGGGTGAAGGAACCTCACCCAGTCTCCTATCATTTTTCTTTCAGTTTTTTTCTGTTTAATGCTTTTTAATTCTTCATTGCATATTTAAACTAATACAATCGTTACAAACTGTTGGTTTTTACAACGCTATAGCAATTAACATGCATGTACAGGTAAAATAAAAGTCTAAGTGTTATAACCAATAACTATATACCACTTCCAACTTATCTTTTCTCACCACAGTGCTCCCGCGGGTTATGCATTCGTATTCATTCACTAGAGCGCTTAACATGCATGCACAGGTAGAATCAAAGTCTGAGTATTAGAACCAATAACTGTATACCACTCATAACTAATCTTTTCCCACAACAGTGCTCCCGTGGGTCACGCATTTGTATTCATTTGTAGCAAGCTTAGCACACGTGATGGTTATGTAAATTAATTAGGCCATCTGGCCCCTTGCGTACTTTCCGCCTTGCACACTTACTGGCCTCACCTTCTCATAACTCCAGCAGCACTAATACTGTTATGAAAACGCGTTACTGTTAACATGTCTGATATGCAATGAACTCCTCGGCCTTCTTCTGACACCTAAAAAACATTTTGATAATTAAACTCCAGGGATATTGTAATTATGTTTCGAATTTACTGATAAGATTATAGTGCGCGTAGTTTCTACTTCCGAGACAACGTCTTCAGACACCATTTCAAATGATGCATCGCCCACAATGCCGCGATACATCCGGGACCTCCCTACGGTCCAGGGCGCTCAATTTGAAAAAGCTTCTTAGTGACAAAGGTACCAAAATACAAAGAAAATGGAGGGAAATAGCGAAACAAGGTGTACGTTTTGCTCCATTACAAAAAATCTAGGAACTGTAGCGATTAAGCTTTTTCAGAAAAACTAGTATCGAACGGCTCCTAAAATTCGGGTTTTTTGCTGATTTTAGTATGGGAAAAGTACCTAATTAATATTCAGGAGTGTTTTACTCTTCAAAGAAGGACTCACTAACTTAGGTTTACCCGGGGAAAGTTAGCCTTATATCCAAACTACGAATGGGTAAAGTTTGGATTCAATTAACGACGCGCGGGAATAGTATCGAAACGAGAATTTCTTGAAGCAGTTCCGCAAACCCTAAGGCCGCTCCAGTTCCGAACTCCCATGAGACCTTAAAAGAGAGCTCATACTCTGCCCCCAAGAACAATAGGACTTACTTTTAGCTAATGAATCATTGCTCTCGCATCGCCTACCGCGAAAATTCAAATTCAACAGACTTTTGAATAGAGATGCTAAATTTTAACCTCACCCCAACCAATTATGTGGGTATGTCGGTGATGCTGTACCTGAAATAAGGCAAAAACTGTGTTATTCAAATACCCTAGCATCCCCTCCCCCAACTCATTTAAACCAATTCCCCCCCCCCCCCCACAACATTGAATCGCAAACTGCGTTCTCAAGCGGTCAACAAAACTACAAACAATGGGCCCTGATGTTTACGTTGAGAAGTGGCGTTTTAATGAAGGATAACGCCGTATCTGTTTGACGGAATCAGTACTTACATTAATTTTTTGTTAGAAATTAATACCATGTTCATTTATATACTGTAGAAACCTTTTAATACAACCATCAGCAGACGTAAAATTGTTGGTAAAATTTAGAGGGAGAATACATTAACAGAGTTTTCAGATAAGAGAATGACTGTGTGAGGCAAAAAAGCGGCCATAGTTAACAAGACGGTCAAATCAATGGGTTCGTTGTACATGTAAGACAGTCACTTCCACTGTATTGGTATATAGGCTGGCTGTTTTTAAGAGCAACATATTTTATTCCCTTCCTTACCTTGAGAGCAAGTGATCCATGTAGAAGAAGTTCAGCAGTTGGGAGTTGTCTTGTACCCAGTTTATTCTTTAGTCTCTACAAAAGTTAATTGGTGATCAGCGATTTAACACGGTGACTTGTGCAACTGAAAGATTGTTGATTTAATTACATGTAGGTCAAAACAGAGACCGTATACTCTCACGATGAACAGTCTGACTTCCCACCTTTTTTATGGTAAGTAAGTGAAAGTTGTTAAGGGGGGCACCCAACGGTTCGTTTCGGGAAATATCTGTTCGGAAGGCCTAGAATCGCCTGAGATATTCGGATTCAGTTGCGGTGAAAGCTAGAGAATTTTCTTTGGCGAAACATCACCTCGGACTTTCGTAACAAGAGGACTCATTAGTTCCTGTTGTTTTCATAGGGACAAATATGTCGTTTAGAGTGCAAAAAAGGTCAGCTAGCATTTTCGGAGAGCTATCAGCAGCTCGGAAATTCGGCGGATAGGATTCTTTTCCTAAAATTTTCTGTGGCCTAAATTTTCAGCTAAGAACGCCGAATAGACCAATCTGTATTAGCTTACACAAATATGCCTTTAAAAAGCTCTGAAACTATCTAAGAAAGCTGAAAATGATATCCTAAGTATTTTGCTAAAAGTTCGCCCCTGTTACCACGGGCAATTACAGCCGCTGACCAAGGGTAGCGTTAGAAGACAAAGTTGCTAGCAAGGAGTAAGTTAGTTCCAGCTTGTGTTTTCTTATACCTCCATTTTGCCTTCCATCTTAGTGAGAGCAAAATCATGAGTCCTGCTGGGTGGTTCTAACGTTTGAGTCTCTGGATGAAATCCTAAAAATCAATTAAAGCTTAGTAGTGCTGTTTAGTTTGCAATATTTCTAACATGCAAATGTTAGAAAATTACAGTTGAGGTTTCAAATAAAATTAAGCCATTACCTGCACTTCAATGTTGTTTAATGTTCCATCTTCATTTCTTGTTTGCATATAAAACATAGTAAGACCCTTGGTGCCCTAAAATGTCAAAGGGATAGGATTAGGATATCAGTTAATACTAAGACTGGTGGAGGTGCAGGGGCATACTGCATGTTTAGCTGGCACTGCACTTTCAACCAGACTTAAGCTTGGTTCTTACCACTGTGTTGTTGTTTCCTCAGACAAAAAAAAACTCCTCCTCATCTCTTTACCACCCAGGCATATAAATGGATACCATCGGCAAAGTGTTTGAAAACCCTAGCAATGCTGTGGGTAACCTTACAAAGTTTAACAAAAGCCTAACTGCTTCGTGCTATGGAAACTGGCAGCATCGATGGGGAACCTGGCCGTCATTCATTTTGAACTGTCCCTACATGACAATATTCTGTGGGGAGGTTGGGGGCGGGAGGGGGGGGGGGGGGGTGTGACACACAGAGTCACTCTGTTCATAAGAATAGCATCAGCTGTGTGGGATAGTTGACTTGTGAACAATAATTTTTTTGTGACTGCCAGGAGATTACTTACGGGCACAATAGAGCCATCAGGGTTCTGTACTCTGGCCAGAGTCAGAGTCATGTCTGCATCAGTAGCTGAACTGAACCATTTGTAACCATGCAGTCTATAGGTACCATCCTCCTGTGGGACAGCAACTGTCTCCGTACCATTTGCTACCAAAAGTAAGACAATCAACATCTAAGAACTAGGACTGACAAGTACAGGGCAACGTCTATGCCTGAGGTGTCTTAAATAACATTATTTTCTAATATCACACAGCTGGATTGCTAGTACAGTTTAATTCCTTGCTGAATGCAGGTGACAAAAGAGATGGTTGCTGGCAAGAGACTCCCTTTGCCTGCTAGGGGAGTTCAGTATATAGATTAACAAATAATTGACTAGAAGAGGCAAAATTGTCTACTGTCAGCACATTTTGAGAGAGCTGCCCACTTGGATCCCACCACTCACCCACATCTGAACCCCCTTTCCTTTCAGTCATCCACTGGCCTGATGTCCGGAATGCCTTGGGATCTCTACTGATTAGATGAGGATATGCATCCTGTAATACACTCAGCTGCTCTGTTAAACTAGAAACCTAAAAGGTAAACATACCAAAATGTGAACACTTGTGATTTGAACTCTACTGTGAAAAAAGTATTTTTGTAATGATTTTGACAAAAATGTGTTACTCAAAGCAGAGAAAAGGAATTAGCTCAGCACCTCGATAGTCTTGGCTGCTCCATCAGTCATCGCAAGTGGACAGGAGTACAATCCAGAAGAAGGAGAAAACATGAACAGCTTCACAGCTTGATATATACGACTGAAAAAAGTTAAAAGATAAACTTACAAGTAGTACTAAATGCCAGGTCTATCAGTTCCTCCACAAGTCACAGTATTAGCAGAATGTTTTAACAAAAAAAAGAATTCTGATGCATCTAACTGATTACTGGTAACATCTCAGAGGCTCCGCTATCTCAGTTCCCCAGTAAAAATGCTGTTACCTCAAATCCCAGTAACTTGAATGTGCTGTTCCAGAAAATTATCATGCTTCCCCCCCCTCCCCCCACCTACCACCCAGGGAAGGTTTTTTGGTACTTTGCTTTAAAAATTTTGGATTTTGAGACCCCCTTCTTTCTCAGAATCTCTATTGGCCTTCCATGGGGTGAGGTGGGGTGGATGGATTTTCTTTGTTGAGCCACACAATTCACAGCTGTCTCAGACACTGGTGTCCTCCACAGAATGCTTTTAGTGATACCAGTTTTTCAGTCTGTAAATGACTGTGAGTGAGTGACTATTCAGCTGAAAACTAGATCAAGAAGTTCTATATCTATTTGTTTTCCAATTCTTTGCAAAAAAAGGAAATTTGGTATTTTTATGACTGCACAATGAAGTAGTACCAAGCCAAAGAAATCATACCTCCACTGCCCATATTTCCTTTCAAATGCAATAGATATCAGTCCTTCTTCAGCTGAGACATCATGTAACTGTCTCCACGCCTGACAGGTATGTATATTGTCCACTCTCCGCCCCCATGCGTCAAAATGTTCTAGCCTTGGTGGCTCTAGTTCACACTGCCTTCCCATGGAGTCTATATCAGTGGCAACTCTGTGTCCAAACTTTTCCAAGTCAGGTCTAATTTCTTGTAACACCTGTGTGGGAGGAAGGAGAGAAATATCCAGTTATTTAATACCTGGGGGGTACTCCCCTATATAAGTTGTATAATATAAGGTATGTACGGTGCCAAAGGGTATGGTTTTTGAGCCATTTTGGTCTGAAATAGGGTTTAGATTTTGACCATTTTGGTCTAAAATATGATAAGGTTTGTGCACTCTGATCTGGAATTGGGTATGGCTCTTAGAAGAAGCATTTTTTAAAATTTTCTTCTCCTGAGAAACATGGTTTGATTAACGTTGGGCATTTAAAGCCCTTCTCAAATGTTTATCCAAACAAAACAGGGTAGGGGTCTGGTCTGAAAAAGGGGGTCAAATTTTGGGTCAGGTCTGAAATAGGGTAGGGAAAACACATATTTATGGTCTGAAAAAGGGTAAGGTTTTCCAGAAGCGCACTGCCACCTCCACCCAAATTTTTGGGGAGTACCCCTGGGTTTAATACACTTTGAAAGAGATTGAAGATATCCAAAGTAAAGAAAAAGTTAAGACCAGCGACTTCTTGAGTTTGAATTACATTATTTACCTCGAATGGCCAGTTTACAAGGAGGTAAGGTAACCCTAGCTCCAGGTTTACCCTAGAACAGGAGACAAAGTTTTCCCAGGTTTACAAGCTACTTTCTCTGGGAGGAATACCCTTCTATTCTACCTGGAACAACTCATGTGTTATGCTTCAGTTCACTTGATAAATAAAACTCACAACGGAAATTTATTTCAGTGCCATAGCTGAGTTTTGTCTGTACAGTTTGAGTTATTAATTTTGTAACCAGAAAACAATATGAAGGCAGACTTTTTAGCAAGATTCAAAGGTGTTAAGTGACCAAAATAGAAAGCATCTGTCTGTATCAAGTTCAGATTTTGAAGAAGTTGTCCCGGGTAGGTGAGTTGTCCCTTAAGGCTGGTTTTCGCTAGTGATGGAGTCAGAGTCATAATCAGAAGTGCAGAGCATTTTGATCTAGTGAAAACAATGTCCCGATTCTGCTTATGAATCCGTCGGTTATGATCTAGTGAAAACTAGGTTGACGGAGTTGGAAGCAGAAGCAGAAGCAAAAGAACTAAACCAATCACAAAGCATAGGAACGAGCACTGTGATTGGTTTATCCTTCCGCTTCTGCCTCCAACTCCGACAATCTGGTTTTTACTAGAAGCATAAAAAGAGATGCAGAAAAAAGAAGAAACGTGTGAGGGCTAGGGTAACTCTGGCTCTAGGGTAACCTCCCTTCCTTTAAACAAGCTCTAAGGCTCATTTTACTATGAATCATTCATTTTATCATCATTCACATCACTTTGCTTAGAATTTGATTCTGGTTTGAAATTTTCAAACCAGTTTGATTTTTATTTTAAATATCTTTCCAAATAAAGACAAAATGGTCTAAACTGAGACAACAGGAAAATAAAATTAAACTGCTCTAAAAATCAAATTTAAAACAAAACACATAGATTTTTTTTGTTTGAGTCATAGTCTGGGCAAATATCACGAACAAAATAAATTTGATGGCTGTCAATGAATTACAGAACAAACAATTATAACCTGCAACCATTTTGAAATAGTCCCAGCACATTACGTCTTCACACACTGACAATTCAGTTTACCTTTAATTTATAGGAAATTAACGCTCCATGAAATTAACATGAATTGTGGAAATTTGCATTAATTTAAGTCGCATCAATTTTTGTGAGCATTAATTTCCACGTCGTTAATTAAGTGGAGCGTTAATTTCCGCAACCTTAATTTCCATCATTTTAATCCCAAATTCTGGATCCAGTCCAGACATTCTTGACACCCAGAAAACAATATTGCTTTTCTACCCTTAGGCAGAAATTAACGCACATTGTCAGTAAAGAAATTGCTTCACACACCTGTAGATCTGTTTTGTTCATGAAATAAATTTGTTCCAGTTGGACCACAAAGTGTTTCTTTGTGTTTATCGCATTAGTTTCCCTCATTTTGAAATTTTACCCTCTCTTTTGTGTTACTTTCCTTAACTGGGGAGTAATTTTTCCTTCAATTCGTGTTAATTTAAGTTGCGTTAATTTCAAATACCTTAATTAACACAAGCGTACTTATTTTTATTTCTTATAATAAGGTAAAACATACCTGCCTTTAAACATACTTTTAAACTCACAAAAACATTAAAGGTCTGAAAATGAATGTGTCTCAGTAATTACATTGAATCTACAAACCCCCTCCTGTACACACCCCCACCCTGCCCCCACCTGGCCCATTTTGCTTCTTTGCGTAAAGGATCAGATCACACATAAGACACCATTATGTCCATTTATGGTCACCCTAGCAAGAAATCACACAGTTTCAAATTTCATACTTATTTCCCAACTGGAAAACAACATTTTGTTTGTTTGTTTTGGATTCGATGACTAGACTCATCGTTCCCCTGAGAGTACACTTTATAAAATAACACATCCCTACCTCAGTGGGAAGAATTCTTCTCAAGTATGACTGTAGGAATAAATCACCACTGTACTGATTCCTAAGCCTGGGTGCTTCTTGAAAGAAAGAACCTCTGCTAGAGGCAGCAAACGTATTTTCTGCTGATCCTTTAACACTGTCTCTTTCTGAACTTTTCCCAACATTGCGGTCATGGTTTTGCCGGTCAAAGACTCCTTGCACGCTACTTGCTGTGCTTTTCCTCACAGAAAAACTTGGAAGAATTAACCTTCTGCTCGATAGGCTTCCCCTGTACATGTTGATATAGACCAAGACAGCTCAGAAGCACGAGAAAGGTGACCAACAAGACCTTAGCTCGCCGCCATGTTGTTTTCTTTCGCTCAGCAACCGCGCTCGAGAAAGAAAAGTCATCGCACAGGAATCCCAGCGTCTAAACAGCCGTCGCTTGCCTTTTACAGGTGATTGAGGGGTAGTTTTGCGGTACACTCAAATGACGACGCTACGGACTGCAGCATCACAGAGAAATTCAAATAATTTAAGTTATCATAATGTAAATATTTTTACCTTTCTTGTTCGCGCGCGCTTTTCTATCCTATGCTGTGAGTCAGTTTGCAGTGTTTGTACTTTACGCATGATAAACCTTTCGTATCAGATCAGCCTACAGAAGCTCACCGAAAATCTACATATTAGAACAGCTCTGATACCAAGCGAGCTAGGAGTAGGTTTCTTAAGCCACTTTTTAACCACTCTGGGTTAAATTGTGAGATGAATTCTGATTTACTGTTTAATGGACAAGAAAAGAGTGCACGAGCATTCTAAAGAGTCCGATTTCGACTTCATCATTTACCCTATTCCCAATCATATGGCAATATTTAGCTAAATTATCCTGTTCCTTAATTTCATGGTGGGCAGAAATCTTTGTCTTCAATTATTATAAATTTTGGCAATGAACACTGAATTAAGGCGATGAAATAAAAACACGAATGCGCGCTGCGTTCGATTCTAAATTCCGCAGTTGACAGATTTGTGATTATGACGTTATGTGACGTAAACAATTGAAGGAAAAAACTTTCTTGAAAAGCATCAAGATGGTCATCGCTACTTTTTGGTGCAGCTACATAGCGGTACATAAACTGTGGCGAAGTAGTTTTGTAAGAAATTACTCTGCAGCAATGAATAGAACACTTCTAAGAAGGTAAATTCGATTTTTAGAGTTTCTTTTCTTGGCTGGGGAAAGCGGAATACCGTTTTCTGAATTGACAAATTTGCTACTTACATGTGGCAGATATTTAGTTTTTTTTTTACATTTTTGCTGATAAAAAAGGTTTATTAATTTATTTTCTATGCTCACGCGCATTTTCAGCTTGAAGAACAACCAACTGAAAGAACGCAGAAGAACAAGACAGTTGGAAAGGGTGAGTGGAACACATGTGCAAAGAGCAAATACTGCAACACAATAGGACGTAGGGCACTTTATTTAACGTGGAAATATACTTAGCCAAACGGCTAGTTTACAGGTTAAGATCAAAACAATTAATATTTCGTCCTTACGAAAACTAAAAGCGGGAAACAAGTGGTGTGGATACTGGTTGATACTTAAGCTTTTTTTCTTTAAACGTTTTGCATTTGCACGAGAGTTTACAGAGCGTTTTCCACTACCCGCATTGGTGACAAAAAGGTTACGTTTCCAGTCTCTTCTCCAACGATAAAAGTCTTCAGCACGCATGCTCAAAAAGCGCAAGGCCACAGGGAGGCCACACAAACTGTGAGACCGTCTGTAATTTCAAAATATATGGAAATGTATGGGAACACCGAAACGTTCCTATTAGCGTGAAATATTGCGAGGAATATTTACATCAAAGTTCAAAATAAACTTAACATTACCTCAAACGTTGTGTTTTGTCGTCATTGTGCCTCTAAAAGGCGAATATTGGCGATTTCCAGGGTTTTGCGATGCCGTCGACCGCAGGTACGCAGGTTCCTTAATCGCAAAAACCTGAAAATCGCTAAAATTCGCCGTTTTGAGACACAATGACGATGATACACATCGATTGAGGTAAGATTACGTTTATTTTGAACTTAAATGTAACTATTTCTCGTAATATTTCACGTTAATAGGAACGTTTCGGTACTCCCATACATGTCCTTACATTTTGAAAGTACAAACGGTCTCACAGTTTGAGTGGGCTTCCTGTGGTTATGCCACAAAGCATGAATTCAGTGCTTTTGAAAACCTCCGTTTTCGTTCGTCAACGTTTATTCGATAGACCTTCGTTTCAGAAGTCTTCCGTTATGGAGAGCATTTCCGAAAACCTGTTTTTTGGAAGGTGACCTTTATATACCACTTACATTACACTTACCTACATACATCACTACTGTAATCATTATTGGCAGTGAATTCCGCAACGAGAGAGAGAAAGCGTAAAAAAATTTAAAAACAATTTCAAGAGAATGCCCCTTGTATATCAGCGACAAAACCTAGCTAGGGAAAAATACTTCACTGTAAACGTCAACTTTTTGTGAAATGTTGGTGTTAGTGATAAAATTAATTAATTTTAAATAGTATGGTGACATTTCAAGCAGTTCTCTCTACTATTCTCTTATAACATTATTTTTTGGTTTTAAATCCTTAGAATAACCTCCCAACAGCCAACGAAAATGATCACAGTGTCCCAGTCGCGTTGAATCCAATTACCACAACTGGTCATGAACTCCCAGTTGTCATGGAAACTGTTCACGTGGTTGACCCTGAGTTTTCTGTCCCATTGGAAAGTGTCACCGCTATTAGGGATTGTATCCCATTCCAGAAGGAATCGGTCAACGGCTGTGCTCATGAATTTGCGTTAGAGTTTGAAACTGTAAATGCGTTTGAGCCCCAGTTTGCTATAAAAATTGAAAGTGTCAGTTCGGTCACAGACATCCCATTTGAGAAGGAGACATTAAGCGGTTGCCCTCACGAGTTTACATTAAATACAGAAACTGTCACCAAGTATGTGCCTCAGTTTGCTATCGAAATTGAAAAGGTCAGTGCTGTCAAAGAGGTCCGCTTCGACAAGGAAATCAGTACCACAATTGCTCATGAATTCGATGTAGAAGAACAAACTGTGAGCACAACTGTACCTGAGTCTCCTTTCGAGATCGAAAATGTCAGTGAGGTCAAGGAAATCCTCTTTGAAGAGGACGTAACTACCGCGATTGCGCATGAAGGCTCATTGCAAGAGGAAACTGTTAGCACGATTGCGCCTGAGTCTCCTATCCAGATAGAAACTGTCAGTGCAGTCAAGGAGGTTTATTTTGAAGAGGAAGAGACAGTCAACATCGTCCACGAGTTTGATTTGCAAGTAGAAACTGTCAGTGTGGTGGACCCTGAGTTTGCTGCTGAAATTGTCAGTGACGTGAAAGAGATTTCATTTGAAGAAGAGGTAGTGCGCGAGATTGATGATGAATCACCTAAAGAAGTAACAGCTCTCCGCGCGTTCACCAATGAGGATGTTGTCGAGGTGGGTATCGGAGTGCAAATTACTAGTGCTGCGTTACTACCATTATCGTTACCATGAGTTCTTCGTTAACCATTTACCCAACTTTTGCAAAAAAGTCGCGAATTTATATGTTGATATATAACTCTGCACAAGAAAGCCCAATAACTTCATAGCGAAGAAGGCATAACAAATCGAACAGCTGTCAATTTATGAGGGACAAGAAGTCTTTTGAAATAATAGATAGTAATTATTCATGCAGCATTAGTTTATTTTACTAAAAAAAAATTATTTTACTAAAATACTGAAACACTATTTTTTTTTTCAACAACTCGATACCTATTCATGGAGATAAGAATTGATGGTTGAGTGTTTCGTGAATATTCGTTTACTCTTAGCTTGATTCAAGTGGAATCAGAAGAGGTCCACTAGTTTTGAATGCTGAAGCTAAAGAATTTGCATCTCAGGTAAGATGGCCAGAATGAATTTTCATCATGCATCAGCATAGAAAACTATTATTACACAATTTAGCGTTTATGCTCTCCTTTCCTTCTTGACATCCAATCAACTTGCATTCATTATTTGTACATTAATATTTTTAACAAATTATTTTCTCTCTTCATCAGAAAATTCCAACTTCGGAATCATCATGCTTGGGAGATGGTAGTGAGGGAACTGCATCTTTGACTAACAAAGACTTGCAAGTGACTGGGTAAGGCAACAATTTTCTGTAGTTGATAAACTTTAATTTGTAACAAAGTTGTTTACCATTTACCAAAACATTCGGTTAGGACGTGGGTGGACTTGAACACGCTGTCTTAGTTCTTTTCACAAGAAAAATTCGAAAAAGATCGGAAGATCTGAAAAACATGTAGCAGGCGCGTTCTTCAGTGTCAATTATAACATAGCTAGCAAATCCGCACAATCAAATTCACCTTACGTAAGCATGCATCATAAAACAATTGGTTCATAATTTCAGCTGCGCGTATATCAAGGTATGGAAGCACTAGCTTGGGATGTTTGGAGAGCACTCAAGAAGCTTTGCCTCGAGCAACTCTTACGCTTCTCTCGTGCTCTCTAAACTTCCCGCGTACCAATTGTTAAGGAAAGTGCATTCTTCGCAAAGACAGAAATTTCCGATCGAACTCTCCAGCACTTTGAACACTGAGTTGTGAAAGTTGAACGTTCCATTCTTCTGGAGTTGTGGAATATTGAAATACGTGAAATACAATTTCCTAATACTGTGTTTGTTTTTCAGATATGGTCAACGATTTGAACACACACATACATTAAATCCTCTGGCAAAGGAATTCGTTCCATCTCAGAAACCAAATGGTGGGGCTGCGGCAGTATCCAACAGAGAGGAGAGTGGGTAAGGATTTGTTATCAACTCCACTTCACAGAGATTGTGACAAATTGGCGTACACTTGTGGTTATTTTGTTCGTTCCAATTTAAAATAACAGAAAACACGAAATTTTGTTCCCAAATGAACACTGTTCTTCCTTTTCTTAATTAACCAAACATTTCACTGAGAACGCAATTCCACACATTCTTCAAGTATACCTTATATACTTTGGTCCGTTCATTTTGCTGTCGGGAGCAGAATATACAGTACTGTTTCATTTATTTCGAAACTGGACTGAATAAATCCTGAAGAACACGAGTGCTGTCGATTCCTAATAATTCCTATTCCACCAGAATAACCTCATATAGAACACTGAAAAAGAGATTTGCTTCAACCCCTAAAGTTTCAGTCTATCCTGGTGCCAGTAGAGGTGATTTCACCTTTGTTCTGTGAACTATTTTGATCATAATGTGGATCAAAATTAAACGGCTAAACCAGAAAACGTAACAGCCCAGAATGGGACTCAATTTAGCTCTTTGGTGCTTGCACTGATTTGGCTTTAACTAGGAGAGCCAATTGAAATAAACCCTTAAAATAGACGATAAAACAGATATTTTGATATTCTTGCCTAGTTTTGTTCAAAAACAGAGGCGATGTTGGAGAAGAACTATGGTTTAAGACTTACGTATAGCCATAGCCCTGAGTAAAAAGTCTTGGCTGAAAGAGTTGCTTGCTAGTAATTTTCTGTTGTTCTTTGCAGAATGACCGAATCAGAGACTTCTTTAAACATCTTTGTCAGAGATTTCGTTCCTTCCAATTTCCAGGTAAGTATTAACAACTTCAGAAAATTGCGAACAGTCATTGTACTGACAGAAATTTCTTGATTACTTATAGAACCAGGGCCACTGCTTAGAAACCTTACCTAAACGTAGACTACGTTGTCCCTTTGTCTACGTTTACTACATTATATTAAAAGAAACATTTCATTGTTTGTTTTCTACGGCTAAGTATTATTTTACTGAGATAGAAAAGATGTTTGATTATATAAAAAAAAAATGCTAAAAGCTTAAGTATTAGTTAATTCCATGACTTCAACGATATGAAGGTAGCCTTATATGAACAAGTAAAATAATAGCCTGACACTAACCAACTCCCTAGCATTCTTGTAAGTTTAATTGTTTTTTTTAACCTGTTTCTTTTTCTTTCTTATTTCCTTTTTATTGCACCAGAATCAGGCATTCGCTCAGCCAAGAAGTCCACCCCAGAGATATGTTGCGCCCACCATGGCTCCTCTTTATAGACCAGCGCCACCACGCCCAGCACCAGGCTTCAGACCGCGCGGCCATGCTAGAATCCAGCACAGGCCGCCAGCTTTGAGATTCCGATTCAACCACCCAAGAGGTTTGTTACCAACGTTTCACAAGTTATTGTTACGATCAAGTTTTTCAAATTCTATGCAACGCAATGAAAAGAGCTAGGAAACGCAGAAGTCTTTTAATCATGCGCAAGAATATTTACAACGTATAATATTTAAAGGTTCTGTATTTCGATCCCACTGGAAGCGCGTACATTTTTTCCAAAAACCTTACTACCAACCAACAGAAATTCGAAAATGAAACTGTCTTATACAATTAAAACGAAATTGAACCACATCAGCTGTTTTAAAATAATCTTACTGCGACTTTCATCTTTGAGCAAATGTCGGCCGGATCTCACACTAGTATTTCCATTGAAACTTAGTCAGTTATCAAGCAGGTAGGAGTAGCAGAGTTCTTTCAACTTAAAGTGAATTTTTAAAACAGCTTTATTCCATGTCGTTGTCATGCGTTTCGATGACAAAGAATTTTGTTTGCTTCCACTTAGCGAGACCTCCCGTCCATAGTGCTCATCACGTGTCTTATCCAATGGGCTCGCACTGGTCAACAGCTGACAGGTTCGTTCTTTTTTGCTATTACAGTGTCGGTACCATAAGAGGATCTTCTCTTGGTTCACAGCAAGTGCACACAGCATTTATACAACAGTTGGGGGCGTAGACGGACACGTGCACATAACAATTTTTGAAAGGAGTAGTGTTTGTTGCAATTCGTCTGTTAAGTGTGTCAAATTAGGGAACTGATCTGGACGGGAAGGGACCAAAAACCGACGTGATCTATTATCATCAATAATAAGAACTCGTTAAACACTCACGACACAGGCGATTTATTCAAAGAAAATGTTTCAGCAGGACATTTGGCAATTAAGCTACTACCTTGTGTTTTTTCCTTTAAAAACGGTTTTTATTGTAATTATTTAGGCAAGGTCAGCATTTGACTGAACTTTTGCTTTTTCAACAGGTGATTCACTCCGTGGGGACACGACTGCCAATGTGAGAGTTCAACATTTAACGTTCCAAAACCATTTACTCTTGTAATTTTTGCCAGATTTCTACCAGTTGTTAATGTTAAAAAGTATCATTTATGTACATAGCTTGAAGAAAATATCCGATATTATCAAGAAATTATATAATAAATTAAAAGAAATTAATAATAAAGACTTGGTACTTATTCAACGACATTTTTTCCGTTGCAATCTGAGGTACTTATACTTTATGAGTCAGAGTGAATATATGAAATATACCCATATATGTGAACTGCGGATGAAATAAGAAATGATGATGACACTCGCAGTTAAAGATATCAACTTAAGCAGTTGGTAAAAGAAAAACCTGAAAAAATTCAGGCTTGAACGGGAACCATGACCTCCTGTTCAAGCTTGTTCATTTATCTGCGAGGGCTATACTTTACCATATGTACCTCATCGTTTGGTTTTAATTTCAATCATTTTAAATCCTTCTCTCAAGTTACCACTAGACAACTTTGCTAAAAAGGAAAGTGCGCTATCTAATCTCTATTAAAAGCTTTCACTGAAAAAAAAGAATGCTGAAAAACAAGCTCAGAATATTTACTTAATTATTTTGTTTATTATAATTGGTTATCACTGAATTTCGTGATTGCATGCAGATCAATTATTCGCTCTCGTGCATTAGCTTAACTAATTTCTCTCAACATTACAATGTTTTGCTCAACGTTTCGACAAAGGAGAGTATCGTTGCTTTGAAAGACGTACGTTAGTAACATTTCTCGGTGAGCGACCAGAATTAGCTTATATGTGACTTGGTATAGCCCAGGCGTATATTCTACAGCATATTTTTGTTTCTTCACGTATAGTTTGAATTCTGAATGCGGAAAACCCTCAAGACCGGTACTAACCCTCTCATTATATGACAAGCATCAAAATACAAGATTTTACGATATCCGTTGTCGATTTGTGAATCTTTCTGAAATCAAACTAAAAAAATGGGGAACGTACAACTTGTCGAAGCATAGCGTGATCAATTTGCATTGAATAGCAAAAACCGAACGAAAATAAAATATTTAATCCATTATTTCACTTATTTATTGACAAACAAACGTTGCATCATACTCACACCATGTTAGCTAGCTAAACAGCTTCGGTCAGCATTTTCAGTAACCAATGAGACAAAAACTTCCAGCTTCCAAGAATTCTTTGATCAGCGGTTTGGTTCGGTTGGGCACTACACTGCTGACCAAGCAGCCCCAGGTCTCTGAAAACCACTCCCTTCCTTACACCTCTTCCTTGAGTAGACCTCCCCACCCCCATGAAAATCGCTGCTCCGACTCACTCTTGCCTCAGGAACCCCGTACAAACAACAAACAACAACAACAACAACAACAACAAAAACACTGAAAGACGTCGACAACGATGCGGACGCATAGGTCCGTACTACGTCCGCACAAAAGTGACTGCCTTACTCAATTCCTAATATTATTGGCAACTCCGCTAGTGATAATTGTATAAGGGTAGAAAAAATTTGAGGCAGTTGACAGATAAAATTTGTCAACAGCGTTTGGCAAGAATCCCCCCAACCGCTAGCGCAACCGTTTAATGATTCAACGATATGAAGACTTTGCCATAACCCACTAAGGGGATGGCGTGGCTCTTAGCTTTGGGTTCGCTGGTTGCCTGTGTGGAGAGCAAGAAAACGTGGTTGAACAAAAGTACGCACTTAAGCAATAACCCAGAAGATCTCAACTTGTGTAAAGGAGGCCATCTTGCCTTCTGTGGACGATGCCTCAACAGCAGTGAACAGGTGGCGTCGGTTGGTCCGCCTTAGTTTGTGCTATCGATATAACTAAACATTTTCGATGGAAATAATTCATTTGAGCTTTAGGCGAGACACGTACCACTCGTTTCATTTTTTACAAGTTTTCTTAGTTTTAATATCTTTTAAAACAAGATTAATTGGAAAATGCACTGCGAAAAATCATCTACACATATGTTTATAATATGTAGCGTTTGTAATATGTAGCTAGATTCGGCAGAAAGTTTAAGTAACGGACCAATTTCTTGAATCCAGACCAAAGGTGTTTGCGGGCTCATCGACCTGTAATGGTTTCTGGCTAGTTCTTGTATTGGTTCAGTAATTTGCTTTGTTTGGCTGTCATTTTCAACAATCATTCTTAAGCAATCACTCTTTGTAGCTCTGGCTTAACAGTCTGCAAAAAGAGTTCGTACAAATGAAAGACCCCTTGCAGGTAAGCATACCGTCATCTTATAAAGGAGACCTTCAGACCAGACAACAGCACGAGATTGACTATAGTACATGTACGACTTTCGAATTTCAAAACAGCTACGTTCTCAGAGCCCTCGTTAGTAGTAAAGGGAGCCCGTTGGTGGCAAATGGAGGCTTCTGATTGGTCGAGAGCGATCACGTGACCAGAGGAACTTCCGGTGACGTCATAAATCATTTCCGGTGGCAAAAACCGCTGACCAGTATGAAAAAAGGGATCGCGGGCTCATGGGAACCGGAAGTCACGTGTTTTAGGATGGGAAACCGCTGAGCAGTGGAAAAAAAGGATCGCGGGCTCATACAACGTGTTTTAGAATGGGAAACCGCTGACGAGTATGAAAAATGGATCGTGGGCGCAGGGTGGGTTAAAACCGCTGAGAAAACGCGGGCTCAAAGTCCAAAGTCCAATTTTTGGAACGGGGGTGGTCCTTGACTCCAAAAAACAACACAAAAAATTTTAACAAATAATTTATTGTCAAACTTTTTTCACAACAAGTGAGAGAAAACAAAAATGAGTCCAAAGTCTAAACTGGATATGGTGGCTTGCGACGATGTCTGGAGGCATGATTCCATGAAGAGAGGCACCTGGTAGAGGACGAGGGCACAATGACGAACTATGCAAGCCAGGCAGCGGCACGGAGTCCAAAGTTCAATGTCCTGGGAAGGAACACGCGCCCTGGGAAAGAGTATAAGTTGATCAGAAAAGTAATAATTTGCGAACAAATAATTCTGACCTAAAGCATGACCTTTGTATTTTAAAACGAATGAAGCGTATCCGGTTGCCAAACAGAATTAGAAGAACATAGCTTTCCAATTGACAGTTGTAAAACAGAATTAAATTTATTCACAGTAAACAGATTGAATTTACGACAAAATGTGTCAAATGTGTGCAACACTGTGCAATAATCTGTAAACAAAACCAAAAGAGAATTTCTAGTAGTTTCGAAGCGAACACGCGTCTCCAATTACAAAATACAAAGCGACAAATAAAATAACAGCAATCAAAACAAACGAAAAATGCCGATAAACGATTAAATGAATTTGCCTAGCGAACTTAAAGTGAAAGCACAAATAGATAAACTAGATTTGCTTGAATCACGAAACAGAATTATAACTCTAAGTTTATACTAAAATGATACGCTTAATAAAACTATACAGTAATTAACGAGGTCAAGTACCTAATTTATAGGCGACCGATGGTAACCGGTAGATATGGAGTTCCGCTTTTAGGCTTGGCTAAATCTATATATTTTTTTTAGCTGACAGTCAGAAAAAAATGATGCTTACTTTGCGTGGAGGTTTGCTTGTTGTTTTCAACAAGCCGCTCGCTTTCTTCTCGGCGAAAATACGAGTTGTCATCTCGTTTGTCTCACCGCGTTACAGTCAGCACATCGTTGGACTGTGGAAAAAAGAAATACAGAGAGTGAGTAAAAATAAATCAAATAGTCTTTCGGGTAGAAAAGGATTTTTTCACAACAACGCGGGGAATGGGAAAACATTGCGAGCTAAACAGAACCGCTTCGGTTTTCAATTTTTTTCGAGGCGACAAAAAATTAGTTTCATTTCGAAAAACAAAACTAGTAAACGAGTATTATAAGACACACTGTTTTTTAATCGAAAAGTTCGTCGTTGTGGGAAAAACAGGCTAAACACTTCAATATTTTTAGCCGGCAGCAAAACACAACACTTACCTCGTGTTAAGCTTTCGCTGTTTTCAAAACATCCATTCGGCGGCTTCTACAGATAAAAATCTCCCACATTTTTCGCTGAAATCTTAGCTGTCATCGTTTTGTTTGTAAAGCCGAGGGTTGCTGGGGTAAAGCGATGAATAAATCTGTGAAAAAACTGTCGTAAGTCTCCCTGACCTTCCTCCATCTTGAAAAAAAGAAAGTTCGGGGGTAATTTTGCTGCTTATATAGCTAAACAGTGTGACGTCATTTGGTTGTGATTGGTCAGTCCCAGTCAGGCCATGGTCAAGGTCCAAGGCCATGGTCAAAGTATCAGCCGATCAGAAGCAGAGTTTCACAACAACGCGGGTAATGGGAAAACATTGCGAGCTAAACAGAACCGCTTCGGTTTTCAAATTTTTTTTTTTTTTTTTTTTTTTGAGGCGACAAAAAAAAAATAGTTTCATCTCAACTCTCCAGAAAAAGTCAACGGACATGACGTGGTTGTTTTTTTATAGAGAAAGCGAATCATTAATTAAATCCTGGAGCACGTGGGCTCAGAGGAAAGAAAAGAGAGGACATTTCGTGACGCTTACATGACGTATCAGAATAGGCCTCTGGCTAGGGTGGGAAACCGCTGACCAGTGGAAAAAAAAGGATCGCGGGCTCAGGATGGAGCAAAACTGCTGAGGAACGCGGGCTCAAAGTCCACAGTCCAATTTGAGCATCGGGGGCAGGTATAAAAAGGTAACCAGAGGGGTTAGGTGGTGATTGTGACCATGAGTTTTTACATCACCCTTATCAGTGATCAAGCACAAGGCACGAATCAAAAATTTACTGTCAGACTTCCTCATTCACATTATTTGGTGGAAGATGATTGGGAAGCGGCCTTGGTTCATATCTCACACCCGGCTTTTTATCAACAATTGGGAGATCAAACCAAGCAGAATTGGACGCAAGAAGATAGTCAAAAACATTGGATGAAAACAGATATCAGATACATACCAAAACGTGCTGATGGAACGGCTCCCATTCAAGTGACCAAACAAATCCATTTACCGCCAGGGTATTACCACAATTTGAAAGAGGCATGGATTGCCATCGCTTACGAAATAGAAAAACAACACATGGAAGTCATGATGGATATAGCCAAAATGGACGTGGACGATCTAGGGAAACGACAACAACTAGCCGCTCTTAACCTGGCTCAACCCTACGTGAAAATCACCAATGCCGGCATCGCCTCCGAATTAGATTCGTTGTATGTACTCATACCAGCCAACATGCAATTTGAAATGGAATGGAAATTGGCCAGCCTGATGGGACTTGTCAAAGATGGAACGCCAACGCAGAGAATTGTCCAAGAAAAAAATTATCTGGTGAAACATATCGTGGATTACGACGATCGCCACAAATGGACACCCACCATAGGGCCTGTCAACAAATATCCACCGCATGGCATCGTCTCTGTCAGCTTTACCCACCCCGATTTCGAGTATGAGTTGTTCTTGGGCCCTAATCTCAGTCGACAACCATTTCCCACCACCCAAACCGTCAAACCGCAACAAGGACGACAACAACTCATGATTTACACGGATCTCGTCATTGACAGCGTGGTTGGAAATCAAGAAAAAGGTTTTTTACGTGCCATTGATGCTGGCAATACCGATCATCAGTTTGATACCACGCAACGGATGTATTTTCCTCTTGGCAAAACCATCTTTGACAGCATTGCCATTGACATTCAAACAGCGAATGGACAGCCGGCTCCTTTCAAACAAGGCAGTACCATCATTACCCTTCAACTCTCCAGAAAAAGTCAACGGACATGACGTCAGGGTTGTGAACTTTTTTACTTTAATTAAAAAAAGAGTTGATGTTTTTTACAAAGGGTTGTCTGTGTTCTTTGCCACGCGGGGTGGGGCGCTCCTATGTACAATTGAAAAAAGCTATCTACAATTTGAAAAACTAAAAGAAAAGCTATGTACAATTGGAAAAAAATAAAAACTAAAAGAAAAGCTATGTACAGATTGAAAAATAAAAACTAAGAAATTACAAATGAAAGTCTTCCAGTTCCATGCGTAATTGATCAATGTTCTCGGGTAGACAGAAGGTGCGGTTGAATAAGGCTTGAATTTCGGCTCGGGTTTTCTCGTCCACATCCCGGGATCCCACGATAGCACTGCTTTGATGAAGGGTGGGCTTTTTAGGTCCCCAAGGGACAAATTGACTGCCAGTGACCAGGATGGCGGCATTCTCATTGACTTGGTAGTAATGGTCCGAGCGGTACCATGATTGACTGGGTATATCAAACAGGTAGACGGGTTTGCCTTGATCCATAGCCAATTGCACAGTCCAACCAGTGCCTCCTTTCACGCGTTTATGATCCGGTTCCAAGATGCCAAAGGCATAGATGGTATGGGCTCTTTTGGCAATTTGATAATTGCGTTGCAGCAATTGCAGGGTGTAAAAATGACTGGGCATTTGTTTGCCTAGTTTCTCCGCTGCCTGGTGAAGATGGGGGTTGGCCAGCATCAGGACTTCCACGGTAGAAGGGGTGATGAAAGTGGCTCGAGGATGGTTCGGGGGGACCAGGACTTCTAGTTGCATCCCAAAGTGTTTGGCCTGTTGTTCCACGAGGGCATCCGTACCTTTGGCTCCCCCGGTGTAGACCACATGACCATGGCCAATTTGGAGTTCCAAGGCATCCACATCGTGTTCTCCAATCATGTCGATGTTGGGGGGCATTTAAATACGTAGCCGGTGTCTGGGCCTACAATAGCTAGAATCTCCGTGGGAGTCAACTCTAAGGCCAAACCGAAATCAATGACGTGGTGCTGTCGGCACTGTTTGAACGTGAATCCCGCTGCTAGACCTCGTTTGACCCGTTCAGCCAAATAGTCTTCGGTGGAAGCAAAGTCGTCTCGGTTGAGATCTTGGTAGTAGTCCATCTACTTGGAATGACGAGTCGGAGGACCCAGGGAGCTCCTTAAATAGGGACAGTTGACCAATGGGAAGACAAGAGGACCTTATTTGGATTGAACAAGCTGACCAATGGGAAGATAACAAGTCCTTATATGGATAGGATAAGCTGACCAATGACAGTCAAGGGTGTAAGGTATAAAAAGGCATGGTCGGTAGGGGTGACATCAACCTTGAGTACGATGTCTGTCGATCGGAAGAGAAAATCAACCCATCCCCCAGAGGGGAAGAAGAAGAAGAAGAGCATTCAACATATGACGCCCGTGGACTGTGATCCTGTGGTGTGTGACGTGGTGGAAGACACCCGAGCTGCTGTGGAAGATATGATGAAAGAATTGAATGACATGGTGGAGCAATCACCCCCATCACCTCAATTCACCTTGACGACCGTGTATGATCCTCCCAGTTCAGTGGACACTATGGTATGTCCTTACCATGAGGTGCGTTTGGAGGCCCGAGAATCTCAAAAGGGATGGAAGTATGTGAAATGTCCCATGCAACCGTGTTTGCTGTTTTGTGGTCAAGATAAAGTTCTGGAGTATATGAAAGCCGTGTATAGTCAACCTCATGTAGAAGTGTTGGACATGTGGGGTGGTTTACAATGCTTTTGCCGTGAACCCGCTACGCTTCAACAGAGTCATTCGACCCAGAACCCCGATCGCTTGTTTCTGACTTGTTCCAAGAAAACGTGTGGCTTCTTCCGATGGGCCGATCAACCCTTGGGTTCCAAGTACTGGACGTGGTTTCATGACAACCCTCCCAAAAAAGCCGACCAACAAGCTGAACCACCCACCCGTGATGCTCAAGGATATCCCAAGAGGGGCTATGACATCCCTGGCCCTCCAGTCAGAAGGAAAGAGGACGTGGAACGAGAACGACCCTTGACAGACTATGAGAAACAATTGTTACGAGAAATTCAAGATCTCAAGAACCGTCAAGAAATGATGGTAGCCCCGGCACCACCACCCCCCAAGTACAGTGACAGTGTGGAGAACTGGCAGAAAGGTCTAGAGACCATCAGTTGCGGCCGTCTAGGTCTCTTTTAAATGAGAGAACGAATAAAATTTTTTATCAATGTCACCATGGAGTCTGTATGTGATGCGTGGGAGTCTGTCTTGTCCCTGGGGCAATGGCAATGTCATCAAACCCTTTGTCAAGTCTTATATGATCATCAACCCGGGTCCCAAATCCCCATACCCCGTTGTCCCGAGGACACGCATCCTCTCCACCTCTTTGAAGAAACCCATGTGGACCGCAACCTATATCGATGGGTCGTGTTTGTCTTATGGTTAAAAGCTCACCCGAACGCATGGCGATGGTATCGAATCATTCAAAAGGCGCATCCCCACACGGTCCCCACCATATCGACCTTATGGGGTGAATGCCAGAACGTATGGCCCCTCGAAAGAAAAAGGTCTCCCAACCATGGTTGAGTCAGTACCACGATCCTCGAGCCCCCGGCAGTTAAGGAGGGGTGCAACGATTTGCTAAAGCCCATCGTCTCCCTTTGAAAAAAGCTCAACGGGTCTTGGAACGGGATTTGGCCTATACGTTACATAAACCACGACGTCGTCGTTTTCCCACCGTCCCCGTGATCGTAGGAGGATTAGATGATCAATGGGTCGCGGATTTAGTGGAAGTGCAACCCTTGGCCAAGTATAATCGGGGTATACGATACTTGTTGACGGTCTTGGATGTGTTGTCCAAGTACGCGTGGGTACAACCGTTGAAAGACAAAACCGGGGTGGCGTTGGTCCATGCCTTTGACAAGATTTTGAAAGGACGTCACCCGAATCGATTGCAAACGGATCGAGGGAAAGAATTTTACAACCGGACGTTTCAGCGGCTTGACGAGCAAGGGATTCAACATTTTTCGACCGAAGGGGATGCGAAAGCCAGTGTGGTGGAACGATTTAACCGCACCTTGAAAGAACGGTTGTACCGTTATTTCACCGCGGCCAACACGTTGAAATTTGACGATGTCTTACCCGAGTTGGTGCAGGGGTATAATGCCACCCGGCATCGAAGTATTGGTATGGCCCCTCAAGACGTGACATGGGACAACGAAGAAGCGGTGTGGAAACGATTGTATGCCCAACAATTGAAAGGCCAGAAAAAACCTAAATTCAAAGTCGGAGATCGTGTACGTCTCAATAAGATTCATCGTACCTTTGAAAAAGGCTATTTACCCGGTTGGACCGAAGAAGTGTTTGTGGTGCATCGTGTGATCCCGGGATCCGTGCCCACGTATAAGATTCACGAATGGGATGATACCCCCGTCCAAGGTACGTTTTATGAAGAGGATTTACAAAAAGTCCATGTATCCGAGGTGTTTCGCATTGAAAAGGTACTTAAGCGACAAAAAGATCGTTGGTTGGTCAAGTGGAAAGGGTGGCCCGACAAGTACAATAGTTGGATTCGTAGTCAAGACGTCACGTCTCTCCAACCACCCCAGAGGAAAAGCCCACCCAAACGACAACTGAAGACTAAAGAGACAAGCCCACCCAAAAGACGACGTGACTAAACAATGACGTTGGTGCCCAACTCTTCGTTTTACGTGACGTTGATGAGTCATGCGAGTACCAAAGAGTTTCCTGGGAACAAGAGTCATCATTTCAGAAACCGATTGCCTAAACCCATTCGATTTATGGGACGAGGATGGATGGTAGGCATGGTGAGTTTATCCTTACCCACCATTCCCGTGATAGCGGAAGAAGGAGGCGTGGGCGATTCCCATCCTCTGTTGTACGTACGATGGCACGAACGGGTGTATGCCCAAGACGATCAAGGCAACGATCGATGGTGGCATCAACGTCGCGAACTCACTGTCTACGGGCGAGATATGAGAAAGGAATTGGCCTCGTCGACGGGATCGCACTTTTTTCATCAACTGGTGTACCGTTACGAGCAAAGCCGTGCCAAACAAACCGAACCCAAAAACAAATGGACAGAGGACAATGGCGTTAAATTATACCCGACGTTTGAATGGACGTCCGAAGGGGATTTGTTGTTGAATACGACCAATGTCGATTACACACGACAAGTAGCGCACGTGTCATGGGGCAGATCCTTGGCCCTGAGAATGGGATGGATTGAACAAGTGTCCCCCGGCCAGTATCGATTGGGTCCGAATCTCCTGCAAGAATTTCAAGGCATTTCCACCATTCCCACCCCGACGGATGTCCGCGATGCCGCCAACAAGCCCCTCTTTTGGAAAGTGGAGGGGGATTATCTGAAATTGAGTCTATCGTGTCCTTGGCGGTTTGTGAATGTGAACCAGACCTTTCGTCCCTCGTTGGAATTTCCCTCCACGCGTCCTTTGCATGTGTATTGTGATGTAGGCACCAGCAGCATGGTAGGGGGTCGTATCACCGATCTCTTACGAGAAATCAAGTACCAGCCTCAAAACACCACCCACTTTGAACCTCGGCATATTCAATATATCCCAGTACGCAACGAAGTGGTGGAAATCGTGGAAACCCAGATGGCCGAAACCAATGGGGATCTGGTGAAATTTGGTGAAGGCCATGCCCTCCTGACTCTCCACTTTAAAAGGGAAGTGGTAGTGTGAAGAAGAAGAAGAGAAAATGTCGTTCTACGTGACGTTACCGAGTCATGCCAACCGACGTGAATTTCCCAACAACCAAGCCAATTCCTTCAAGATTCGTTTACCTCAACCGTTACGGTTACAAGGAGGTGGATGGCAAGTGGGGTTGAGTGCCATTTCCCTACCGGATACGCACGTCAATTTGTACGAGTTGGTGCAAAAAGATGGGTACATCCTATCGACGACCTGGGACCAAACCTATCCCAAACCGGGTGGAAAAGACGGGGAAACGGTCGGGCGAAGAGATAGCGCGCAAACCCTCATCAATGACATTCAACATTTGGATTGGGTGGTGGATGGGGTGAGTTTCATGAAAGCCACCATTGCTCACTTGGAACAACGACGCAAGGAAACGGCGATTCAAGGAGGTCGGTTTACCAATGATCAAGGCAAACACAGATACGTCAAGTTTCGTTGGGAAGGCGACGATCTCATCATCGACAACACCAATGTCTGTCATTGCAAAACCGACACGCCCGCCCTGTACATCTACACCAAGTTGGCTGTCAAGATGGGATGGTTACGTAAAATTAGCAGTGGGTTGATTTTGGGGCCCAACTTACAACAAGACTTCATGGGGGATCAAATCCCCAACATGACAAAACCCGTTGACAACGATTGGAACGATGTGGACGACGATCAACACAACCCGGTCTTTTGGACGGTGCGTGCGTTTTCACCGGATCATTTACGATTGAGTATGAGTTGTGGGTGGCGTTTCACCAACTTGAATGTGGCGTTTCGTTCAGTGGTGGGAGATCCCTCGCGATCGTTGCACGTGTACTCGGACGTGGCAGGCAGTATGATGGTCGGCAATCGCGTGACCGATTTGTTGCGTGAAATCCATTACAAACGGGAAGGCAGAGGTACCATGTACTTTGAACCGTTGCACATTCATTACCTACCGCTTCGTAATGAAGTGGTGGAAATCATTCAAATGCAAGTCACCGAAACGTCTGGCACCGAGGATAAGTTGGTCAGGTTTGGCCAAGGCAACACCCTGGTCACCTTGCACTTCAAAAAGGCATAAAAAAGGGAAAAGGGGGATGGTCAATCAAAGATGCCCAAGACAAGAGCACGTCGAAGAAGAAGGCAACGAGGCGGTCTCTTGCCTCTGGCCGCTCTCGTGCCAGCCTTGATGGCTGTGGGGAAAGCCGCCGCGTTGGGAGCCGTGGGTGGTGCGGCGGGTTACGGTGGTAAAAAAGCCATCGAAGCAGCGACCACTCGGAAGAAAAAGAAAGGCCGATGAGAGGGGGTATAAAAAGACAAAGGGGGGTGACGTGAAGCATAGACCTTGGTGAAAGAGCAAAGAAGACAACCATGCGAGGGGGAAGTTTGACACGATTTCGAACAGACGAGTGGTATGATCAACATGGCAGGGGGTTGATGAGGGAGGTCATGCGTGGTGGGTTCCAAGGCCTTAAAAGCACGCGAAATCCTTTAAAACTGCCTAGTAATATCAAGAGAGGATTGAATGCAGGGTTAACACGCGGTGTTAAACGCAAAGCCGAACAAGTCATTAAAAAAGAAATCACCAAACAAGCCAAGAAAGCCTTGAATCAGAAGAACGTGAAAGACGCCGTGCGTGTGGCCAGTGCTTTGTTTCCCAAACAAGTCAAACGTGCACGTGATATTTTGGGAGTGTGAACATGGAACCCGTGCATTCACGACCTCGACGGATTCGTAGTAATCGAGGGTTGTCTCAATGGGGTGGACTGTATCCGTTTTGGAAACTCATGCGACGACAACGTGGTGGCTGGTTGAGTGCCGAGGTGATGAGAGTCCCCGGGTTTGATTTGAGACAACGTTTAGCACGACGACGCTATAAAAACCCCTCACGACGACGACGGGGTACCACTCGACGACGTTAAACATGCCTGACGTGAGTACACAAACCGCCCCGGCTCACGCGCGTTCCGAAGGGACCGTCAACCCTGCCTTACGGATTTTCAAGGTGCCACCGACCGACATTAGCATCAATGCCTATCGCATGGTCACCATTCAACCCACCACCACGGGTATCAATCCTATGGAATTCATCATTCCAGGGTTGGACGATTTTGTGGATTTGGGACGCAGTTACTTTACCATGGAATTGAGTTTAAAAAAGGACGATGCCGGGAACTTGGTGGCCAATCAGAAATTGTGGCCCGTCAACAATTTGGCCCATTCCATCATCAAACAAATTGACTTGCAGTTGAATGGCACGTTGATCAGTCCACAATCCGACACGTATCATTACAAAGCTTACCTAGAAACCTTGCTGAATTATGACCGAGAAGATGGCAAGACCGTGTTAGGACCCCAAGGATGGTTCAATCAAGTGGATTTCCCACCCGAATGGACTGCCACCAATACCAACACAGCAGCGAATGCTGGTGCTGGACATGTAGACTACCAGAATCTCCCTGCCAATCACAAAGGGGCCTTGGGCGCCATGAAAGCTGAAGTGGCCAAGTATGCTGGAGGTGTCACCCACAGTCTAGTGTTTACCCCGCACTTGGAAGTCTTTCACACTGGCAAACTGTTGGTGCCTGGCATCGAAATCAAGATGAAATTTCATTTCAACGGCCCCAGCCTGTTTTTGAATGGAGTGGGTCTAGCTGGCCGATTGATGGAAGGGGATGTGAAACTACGGTTTCATCTCTGTCAACTGCGTTTGAATGACGCCATCTACCAGAGTATATCTAGCAAAAGACACAATGAAGGAGAAGTGGCGGCTTACCCAACCGTCCGCAGTGAAATCCGGACCTTCAGCATGCAAGGCAACCTGGTCCGCTTTGATATCCCTAACCTGTTTCAAAACAGAATACCTGACCGATTGATTGTGGGGTTACTGGACAGCCGCGCCTTCAATGGAGATGTGACCCGAGATCCTTTCTGTTTCCAGAAATTTGGTCTGACCTCCATTAAACAGATTGTCAAAGGAGAAGAGTACCCGTATGAAACCCTACAGTTAGTGCATGACAATGGCACCCGAGATAATCTAGGCTACTTCCGTTTTCTGCAAGCCAGTGGTGCTTGGTGTAAAAAGAAAGGCAATATGGTAGAACTGCTGGATTGGGGCCAAGCTAAAAATTGTACCTTGTTCATGTTTGACAATGTGGCCAATGGATGTGCTGACAGTCAAAACCTCAACCCCAAGCAAACAGGTGATTTACAACTGGTGTTGGAATTTGGAGCCGCCCCCAATACCAATATAACCGTACTCGTGTATGGAGAATTTGAGAATTTGCTGGAGATTGACAGGAACGGAGCCGTGTTGTATAACATTTACCAGCACTGATGGAACATGTGGCCTTGAATAATGTGCAATTGGATTATTTAGCCCGAGACGACCCCCAATTGAAACCGGTCTTTTACGGAACCGTGGCCTGTGATCGTTTACCCAAGAGTCCTGTCAAGACCCAACCCCAAGGGTACATTGTAAATACGGACCCACACGATCAACCGGGACAACATTGGTTAGCGGTGTGGACGGATGGAAAGGTGTGTGAAGTCCTGGACAGTTATGCTTTGCCCATGGATACGTACGTGCAAGCTACCCCGTTACGAGATTGGATCGTCCAACATTGGAAGTATGTGGTGACCAATGGCAAGTCCCTCCAAGCCATTACAAGCAAGAGTTGTGGTGATTACGCCTTGTTGTATTTGAAAGCCAAAGCCCGTGGACGGACCTTGCAAGCGTTTTTAAATGAGTTTTCGGATCATGATTATGTTAGTAATGACCATCAAGCGGGTCAACGCCTTCAACAATTGATTGTAGGCCAAGAAGCCAGATGGTATCAACTGTGTTGTCATCCGTATCATCAATGTAATCATTAAATAAAATTTGTTGGAAAAAACTGGTGTCGGAGTCGTAGCTCAGTGGGTAGAGCCTTTGGACCTTTGATTCAGATAGGGATCGGGTCGTGCGTGGGTTCGAGTCCCACCGATTCCAATAAAAAGGTGCCTTTTTTTTTGTCTAAGGGTAGTTCGTCATCATGCAAACGGGGAAACCGTTTCGTTTTCACACCCCTTCCTCTATCTTGGTGGTGGGTCCTTCGGGATGTGGCAAAACCGTGTTTACGGAAAAACTCTTGGTAGACAACCCCGAGTTGTTTGAAAGTCCACCGACCCAAATGCATTATTGTTATGGGGCCTGGCAAGATCGATTTCAAGGCATGCAAGATCGTGGGGTGGTGTTTCACGAAGGGATTCCCGATCATGAGGCCTTAGTGCAATGGTTTCCTGAAGGACATGGGGTCCTGGTCTTGGATGATTTAATGGACGAAGGGAGTCACGATAAACGCGTGTTGGATTTATTCACCAAACATTCGCATCATCAAGGGGTGACGGTGCTCTACTTGTGCCAAGACATGTTTCCCGTGGGTCGCTATGCGAAAAGTATATCCCGCAATGCCCATTACATCGTGGCGTTCAAGAACCCTCGAGATCAATTAGGGGTACGCAATGTCATGCTTCAATCGTTTCCGACCACTTGGAAAGACACGTTGGAGACGTTTCATCAAGCCACTACACGACCGTATGGGTATTTGGTCTTGGATTTACATCCCGCCTCCTCCGATCAACAACGTGTATTGAGTCACCTGTTAAAAGACGAAGGATGGACTCGCACCTATCAAAAACGTCTATAAAGGGAGCCCCTTGGAACAGGTAAAAAGAGAAAGCAAAGCATGGCCGATGATGACCGTCAACCTCCGCAATCGTACGATACCGTGGCCCCTGCGGGTGTTGGGGCGGCCAGCGGCAATCAAATGTCCGCAAGGGCCTGGCAAGATTTGTATTTGTCGGGAGACCAAGGCCTTCTCGACGTCCTGCCTCCAATCCAGCCACCCCTCGAGGATCTTGGAGTCCTGGCAGACAGCCTCGCACCTTGCGTCAAGCGGATTTACAACGACGTTTACGCATGCTGTTACAAGATCAAGAACAATTAGCCCAAGGACGTGAAATTGCTAATGTCACCATGACCAATAGCATTGTGACCAGTTATAAACAAGGAGGAGCACCGAGCGTACAAACGTCTTCGTCCCGTGTTTCGCCGTGAGGATGAAAACCGTCGTGTCGTTATTGAATGGATCGAAACATCATGGTCTTCCCTTCCCCCCGGAATTATTACAACGGATGGATTCCTTGTATGCCTTTTATCATCAACAATGGTGGTGTTATCGAAAAATGTTGAATCATTACAGGTGTGTCAATGCCTTGTTCAATGGTATGGCCTTACTCCTGATGGCTGCAGGCATGATTGCGGGTCCCCTTTTGGAAAACAGTACGTTGGTAGCGTGTTTGACGGCCGTAGGCACCGTGGTCAAAGGATGGAATGATTTTAAACAATACCGATTTAAAGTGACCATGAGTCGGTTTGCGTTTACCACCTATGCCAAAGCCTTGACCGAATTGAAAACCCATGTGCGGGGTATTCCCTTGGAGGATCTGGAACGATTTTTAATCAAGATGCAAACCTTGGATGATACCATTGTGGATTTCACCCCTCCATTACCTAAACGATGTCTCCAAGATTACCATGGTCATTTTGTGTACCAACCCTTGGAAGCCCTATGCTATGTAGACGGATGTCCTCGTCCTTTGAGACCCAAAGATTATTGGATCCATAAAAAGCCGCTCCCTCCTAGTCCCACACTCTTAGAACCATGGCCGTCCAACGAAGACGACGACGACGACGCAGAAAAAGGAAACAAAGAGGAGGGGCTTTAATGCGTCGCAAACCCCGTTTGGTGGATAAAATTGCCCATGGTATGAGTATGTTTCTATCAGGTCCAGCGCCTGGGTTTGGACTCGCTTTAGGCAAATTAGGCGGTCAAGCCTTGAAAGGCATTACCGATAATGTACAACATTACCGACAACGAGGTGGGGGTTGGTGGCAAGATTTTAAACGCAATACCCGTCAAGGCTATAAAGAGTCGCGAGACGTGATCAAACAAAACAAAGCCCTTCAACGTCTATTGACGAGCCGTCCATGGTATCCTTGAGGAGAAGACGACGACGCCGTCGTCAACGAGGAGGTTTTTTAAATCTATTGGTCCCCGCCATGGTAGGATTGGGGAAAGCCGTGGCCTTGGAAACGGATAAACGTATAAAACGCACGATTCAAAAAGCCAATCAACGGTATCGTCGTCGTCACCGATAAAGGATGCAACGTCTTCGACGTCAATTCCCGTTTTTACGGTCCATGTTACAAGAAGCCAATGGTTCCAAACGTCAAGAGTTGTTACAACATGTCAATGCCGATCAAATCAATGCTGTGAGTGAACTGGTGTTGAACTTTTTAAAAAACAAGATTCCTGTGACCCCACCCATGCTGGCTAAACTTCAACCCTATAAAAAGGTACTACGTGATTTGGGACGTCGTCGACATTCCGTCAAAAAACGTCGTCAGTGGTTAATCCAACAAAAAGGACGTGGGTTGTTTCAAGGACTTCACGAGGTGTTATGTCAATGTGTTCGTTAACGTGTTAAGACATGGAAAGACTCTTATTGGAAGCATAAATATCACCTGTTGTGACAGCTGTCGTGCATTGGAAGACCTTTGCCCCCGACCATGGACGAGGTCTACATGATTCCCCACAAGGACTTGGAACAACTCATTCAATATTACAAAGGAGAACTCACCGAAAATGCCTTGTTGAACAAAGCCGCGACGCTCGCCGCCAAAAAACATGTCTTGTTAGCCAACCCTCAATTACCCCCAGCCCTGGTTAATGCTCAAACCAAACCGTTGAGTCAAGAATTAATCAAGTTAACCAAACGCATTCGTCAATTTCCTGGCGGGGTGGGGGTTGGTGCCCCGGGTGCCCCGGGTGGTCCGCCAGGTGAAGAAGGCGAGGAAGAGGCCGGGGATTTGGTGACGGGACCTGTGGAACAATGGTTGAAGCGCATGATAAAAGGCAGCCCGTCGACTTCCAAACCACCCATTACCCCTGCAACCAAGAAAGGCAAAGGAGCAGCCACTACCAGTAAGATTGTCGAGAAAGGGAGCCCATCCACCAGTCGAGGGGATACCCGGTCGCGTTTAGAAGCCATTCGAGAACAGCGCAAGACCTTGGAAAAAAAGTTAGCCGAGAGTCGCAAAGGCAAAGGACCCGCTCGTGAAGTGGAACGATTGAAACCTTTACCCGGTTGGGAAGATTGGGCTCGTGGCAAAAAGTTACGACGTCGATTGGATTACGACAGTGACTAAAACATGCCCACCAAGAGAAAAAGGGGTATCAAACGGAAACGCCCCCAACGAGGAGGAGCCTTGGATGTCCAAAAATGGATTGCGAAAACCGGCAAAGAATTTCATTGGCCTGGCTATCAGTACATGGGCCCTGGCACCCATTTGGCTAAACGCCTGAAACGTGGGGATCCCGGCATCAATCGCTTGGACCAGATTGCTAAGCAACACGACATTGATTACAGTCGTGCCAAGAATTTGCAAGATAAATGGAAAGCCGATACCAAGATGATCCAAGCCATTGATCGATTACCCGGCAAGAAAAACAAGACGGAACGGGTGGTCAAGAAAATCATGCAAGCCAAGAAACGTTTAAAATTGTAAATTTAATGGCAAACCGTTACATGTTGAGTAAAAAATAAAAAAAAATGAAAATGTCACTGTCTCATTGGTTCATGAGTTGTCTTCAAAACGTTCTACCACAATGTTCTGCCAAATACTAAGACGATTCAATGTTCTGCCAAAATACTGAGACGAGGGTTAAGACACCAAATCATGCATCAAATCGACGCCCTCGTTGGGTGACATGTCCTCCACATGAACGAGGTCCTCAGGGGGCACCAATGCCTCCACATCAAAGTCCTCGACATCGTCCATGACCTGCTCCCAATCGTCGGGTGACATGTCTTTCAATAAGTCCTCCAAAAACGAAAGGTCATCCAAGTCACATTCAGGGGGTTCCACGACTTGCATGGTCCCCGCTCTCTTCGCTTTAACTTCTCACCAAACTCCACGACACTTGGGTCGAGCACCAACTCCACCTCGAGATCCACTTCGAATTCTTCAAAAGCCTCTAGCAGCTTCTCATGGCGAGAGTCCACGTTGAGATGACCCACCTCGAGGTGCGATCTGTTTTATAGTCTCTGGGATCATTCCTCGCAATGCATCATGGCCTATCTAGGGAGGGGGGAGGGGGGTCCCCCCACCCCGTCCCTCCCCTCCCAGGGTCACCCCTGGACCCTCTCTCTCTCATTGGCTCCTTCCCCTCCCCTAGGCATCCCGTGCTCTGTTTGGTCATCCTCCCCTAGATACCCCAACATGCTTTCCGTGGATGGGTCCTCCCCTAGAGAAACCACAATACTTTGCGTGGATCCTCCCCTAGTTAGCCCAGCATGCTTCGCGTGGAACCTCCCTTAGAGAGACCACAATACTTTGCGTCGATCTCTATAAAAACAGATCCCCGATCTCCAGTGAGTTCATCTGATCATGTCCTCTGACAAAGACGACACAAATTCCTGTGTGGCATCTTTGATTTGCACCGAAAACATGGCGGACAGTGACGAGGATGATTTGATCTGCCCCGAAATCCTGGATGATGATGATGATCAAGACTATCATGATTTGATGGATCATTTGGAACGGCAACATGCGTTTCAAACCCAACTCCTTCAACAAAGTGGCGGAGGATTGGATACCAATGAAGAGGGTGCCTTCGACTTTGAACTCGAACCTTTTGTGAATCGGAAGAGTGATCGCATGGGGGTACAAGAACGTCATTTCAAGACCCAGTTACGTCAAAGGGGGAACTTGCTTCCAGGTCAAAATATAACCCAAGCTCTGCAAGATGGATTACGTCGAGCCGTCGATCAAGTGTTAACCACCACCCCCGACCTCCACGATCAAGATCGACTCTACTTTACCATAGCATCCGATCGCCTGCACAATAATTTTCAGGGGTGGGGATTACGTGCGGGTGAATGGCGTCGAGACACAGAACGGGTGGAAGCTCTGTTCCAACGTTTAGCCCAAGCCCTCAACAGCAACGAACAATTTGAAATGGATGACTCCTTTCAAGTTTCCATCACTCAAGTTCATCATGCTCCTCAAGGCACCGGCAAACCCCGTCGTGGGAAACCAGGGCATCCTACCATGACCATGTTGACAACCAAGAAAACCTCGGTCATCCGCATCCAAAATGATGATGAGCTCTGTTGTGCCAGAGCCCTCGTGCTCGCCAAAGCTCGCGTGGACCAGCACCCGAAATACAACAGCATCTGCAAAGGAAGGCCCCTGCAGAGAACCCTAGCTCTGGACCTCCAGAATGAAGCCAAGGTACCCCTCGGTCCTTGCAGCTATGATGCCTTGACCCAATTCAGTCAAGCTCCGTCCCTCACCGGTTACCAGATCATCCTGGTGGATGCGCAGCGATCGTTCCACATCACGACGTTTGGACCCCTTTCTGACAAACAACTGATCCTGTTGCACAACAAAGACCATTACGACGTGATCACCAAATTGCCGGGATTTTTCGGGTCCAGTTATGTGTGTGCGGATTGTTGGAAACCCTACAACACCGAGGGACGTCATCGATGCACCAAAACCAAGTTGTGTGGAGCCTGTCGACAGAAAGATTGTCCAGACTTTCAATATGCTTACCCCCGACACCTTAAAGCCACTCAACGTTGCAAGTCGTGTCATCGGGACTTTTTCGGACCCGCGTGTTTCGAAGCCCATTCCAGCAAGACCCACGCGGGCAAACCCGCCACGGACCTCCAGGCCTCCGTGTGCTCTCAACGATACCGATGCCCTGACTGTTATCAACAAAATGTGGGCTTGTCCCGCATTCAACGTCACCTTTGTAAGCACGTGGATTGCCCTTCTTGTCATCAGTACGTCCACGCTGACGACCACCGTTGTTTTATACAAAGAGCCCCCAAACCTCAAGACCAAAAGAAGAGAAAGAGGACCCGTCAAAAAGGTCCTCGCGCCAAACGAGGTGCCGCCGCCGCGGAACCCCATGCCTCCTCCGAGGACGAGGACGAGGAAGACCTGCCTCCCTTACACGTCTTCTTTGATATCGAAGCCATGCAACCCCAGGGAAAACACATTGCCAATCTCGTCGTGGCTGAAACCGAAGACAAGGATGAACCCAAGCCTTTCCCAGGTCCCACCTGTATCCGTGACTTTCTGGAATGGTTGGATGCCTTGACCCTCAACGATACCCGTCAAGTCAACGTCATCGCTCATAATTTTCAAGGGTACGATGGGTACTTTATCATCCAAGAATACTATAGTGACAACCGCATCGTCCAACAACTCCGCAACGGGTGTAAACTCTTAGAGATCAAACATGACCGCATCCGGTTCATTGATTCCATGAGTTTCTTCCAGATGCCCCTCTCCGCGTTTCCCAAAACCTTTGGCTTGACAGAACTCTGCAAAGGGTATTTCCCCCACAAGTTCAACATACCTAAGCATCAACACTACGTGGGCATCCTCCCCTCACGCGATTACTACATGCCTGAGGCCATGACACTCGAAGGAAGACAAGCCTTTGAAACCTGGCATCAACAACAACGCGACCAGGGTGTGGTGTTTCATTTTCAACAAGAGTTATTGGCCTATTGCAGTTCCGATGTACGACTCCTCAAACAAGGATGTCTGACTTTCAAACGCATGTTTGAAGACTTAACAGGCTTCAATCCCTTCGATCACGTCACCATTGCCTCCGCTTGTAATCGAGATTTACGTATGAACCGGATGATCCCCAACAGTATTGCCAGCGAACCCGCCGGTCATAAGGGCTGGAGAAATAACATCAACCAGTCCATCCCAGCCCTTGAATGGTTAACCTGGTGCGATCACCAACTACGTCAACGCACCCTCCAAGATCTCAACCCCGACGATCTACTGGCCAGTGCCAATCCAGAGCCTCATCATCACCAATACATCCAACATGTCCGAAATCAAGGCGAGTATAAGATCCCCGGGACCAAGATCTATGTGGATGGTTATTGCCCCGACACCCACACCGTCTACGAATTTCAAGGCTGTTTCACCCACGGATGCCCTACCTGTTATCCCCATCGCTACGAAAAACATCCCCGCAACTATGATCGAACCATGCAGGACCTCTATGACGTCACCCAAGACAAAGTCCAAAAGCTTACCAACCAAGGGTACAACGTCATTCAAATGTGGGGATGTCAATGGGACCACCTCCGAGACACCCAACCAGAGATCGACTCCTTCGTCCGGGAACTCAACTTTATCCAACCTCTTGAACCTCGGGATGCTTTCTGTGGAGGTCGTACCAATGCCATCAAACTCTACCATCATATTACCCCTGGCCAAAAAATTCACTACATCGATGTCACCTCCTTGTACCCGTGGGTCAACAAGAAGTCCACCTACCCCAAAGGGCATCCTACCATCTATTGTCAACCGGGTCACACGGACATACACCAGTACTTTGGACTCATTCAATGCAAAGTCCTGCCTCCCCGTGAATTGTACCATCCCGTGCTGCCTTACCGTCATGACAACAAACTGCTCTTTCCACTCTGTGCCCGTTGTGTGGAAGAAGAAATGGACAAACCTCTTTTGGACAGATCCTATCATTGCCCTCACCCCGACGAACAACGCGCCCTCACCAGTACCTGGTGTACCCCAGAACTGTATAAAGCCGTCGAGCTCGGGTACCAAGTCCAATACATCTACGAAGCTTGGCATTTTGAAGAAACCTGTGAGGGCCTCTTCGCCGATTATGTCAACACCTGGTTGAAAATCAAACAAGAAGCTAGTGGGTGGCCTGTGGACAACATGACAGAGGAAGCCAAACAGGACTACATCCAGAAGTACTTCGAGAAGGAGGGTATTCAGTTGGAATACGACAACATCAAGAAGAACCCGGGCCTCCGTACCCTAGCTAAGCTGATGTTGAACTCCATGTGGGGCAAGTTTGGACAACGCCTCAACAAGACCCAAATTCAAGCCTTTGATGATCCTCATGCCTTCCACTGTTTCTTGGATAGCGATGCCTTAGACGTACGTCACGTCGCCGTTATCAATGACCAAACTGTGGAAGTCCACTACCAAAAACAAAAAGAGGACATCCGCGTATCACCCAACCTCAACATTTTTGTGGCCTGCTTCACTACCTGCCACGCCCGCCTTGAATTGTATGACGCCCTCGAACGCTTAGGGGAAAGAGTCCTCTACTTTGACACCGACTCCGTCATCTACCTGGAGGAAACACCCACTCAATTCCAACCTGTATTGGGTTCCTATCTTGGGGACTTCGCCTCCGAATTAGATGATGATGAATACATTCAAGAATTTGTCAGCGGAGGACCCAAGAACTATGGGTATACTACGAATAAAGGAAAGGTGGAATGCAAGGTTAGAGGCTTCCGACTCAACAGTGAAGGACACACTCAACTCAATTATGACGTCATGCGTCAGAATGTCAAACAAGAAATAGAAAGACCCCTTCCCAACCCTCGCCAAAAGCAGGTGATCAACTCCCACCAAATTGTACGGAATCCAACAAACTACCAACTGTACACCCAACCAAGCAGCAAGTTCTATCAGTTAGTCTGCAACAAAAGAGTCATTGATCCACGCACCTTCAAGACATACCCCTATGGATACCAGTGAACCCCAACAAGATCATCGATTGTGATGAACATTAAGGAACACTTATCAAAGAGGAACACTTATCAAATAGGAACTCAAAGGAAACCACAGTTATTGTAAACAAAGCAATAAAATGTGATTTATTCATTTTGTGTGGTTTTCGGTCACCCCCGTTCCAAAAATTGGACTTTGGACTTTGAGCCCGCGTTTTCTCAGTGGTTTTACTTCCCCTTGAGCCCACGATCCTTTTTTCACACTCGTCAGCGGTTTCCCATCCTAAAACACGTGACTTCCGGTTCCCATGAGCCCGCGATCCCTTTTTTCATACTGGTCAGCGGTTTCCCCCACCGGAAATGATTTATGACGTCACCGGAAGTTCCTCTGGTCACGTGATCGCTCTCGACCAATCAGAAGCCTCCATTTGCCACCAACGGGCCCCCTTTACTACTCTCGTTCCCCCCTGTTGCTGACCAGTAGAGGCTGCTATGTAAACGATATTGCATGGTGTGACAGGTGACAATCTAAATTAACCTTCGACGAGGAATTGAAAAAGCGCACTCGTACTTGATCTCGCACTCGAAGTCCGAGTTGAAGATCGCCATTGATTTCCTTACTGTATGAATTCTCTTTTATCTTGTTCCTAAAATGTGTCTCCTGACAGACAGGCAATAAACACACATATAGAATCAACCATGCAGTGACATTGCAAACATAACATTTACCGGTTGCCATGGATTCAGTGACTACTCTCTTGGGAATTTATGTTATATTGCATTTGTGTTAATTTAAAAAATTCGTACGTTAACCTGTAAATTAAGCTAATCAAAGAAGGATCAATGACGTGTACAGTATTGTCCGTAACTACCTTTTTGTTTGACTGCTGAGAAATTTCAGTTCAGTTTTAAGGCATGTTGGGAACTTTGAGTCGATTCATTTTGGGTCGAAGACGTTTTTGCTGGTTCAGGTCTCGCCTGGTGTTGCCGCTTTCTGTCACTGTTCTTATGCTCCTTACGCTTGGCCTTCTATTTCCGAAGGAAAAGGACGGTCCATTCAGTGTCATCAAGCACAAACAAAATGCTGGATTCAAGTTAGATTTAACGGAATCTCGTGATGATAAAGTCTTTCACGAGCGAGAGACCCGCAAGAGAAGACAAAACTTGATTATCGTGGCCCACGGTCGTTCAGGATCAACTTTTCTTGGTAATATATTTAATCATCACCCAAACGTTTTTTATTTGTTTGAACCTTACCAAACTGTAGAGAGACTCCACGCATCAGTGGCACCCGAAAACCAGGAATATCAAGAAAAAGCTTTCCAATGTATTTCAATGCAAATTTGTAACATCCGATCACGTAAAAGATCTGGAAGAGTACTATCGAAGGAAATACGCAGCAAACTACAATCCATTAAAAAGCCTTGCGCTGCTGTCACCACCTTTCTGTCCTCACAACGCCACAGATTTTCGATGGAAAGAGGAGAGTTGGTCGCCACTTGACCAGAAAACTTTGGAGGAGACATGCAAATCTAAGTATAATCTAACTGTTGTGAAAGCCTTATTCAACAGAATGCCCGGCAAAAGTTTAAAGCAGTTGTTGACTATTTGCGACACTAATCAATTTGATTGCAAGTTTCTTTTCCTGGTTCGCGATCCGCGAGCGATAATCCCTTCTTCAAAGGCTACTAGCCTTTTTGCAGACGACACGTCACTAGAGGGTACACGAGATTTTAGTCAGGAGATTTGCAACACCACGGAAATGAACTTGAATATCATTTGATCCTTGCCGTCTGTAGAGAAAAGGCAGCTTCTGCTGTTGCACTACGAAGACCTAGCGGTGGATCCTTTGAAAAAACTACCAAGTTTATTGAAATTTGCAGGGGTGCCCATGGATGAAAGTGCAACAAAATGGCTCGATCTGGCTTCACACCACCCTGAATCAGAAATGAAAGAAAAGCTGCGACGTGGCGGCAAGACTCATGGGAAGGGGCACAAAGATGGCCCTGGAAAGTTAGGCCTCGCGTCATCAATGTCATTGAAGATCACTGCAATCGCGTGATGAGCGTCCTTGGTTACAAGGCTGTAGGTGGATTGCATGAACTGCAAAAGAACCTAACATTTCGTTTGTTGGAGGACAGATACGATGCTCTTGAATGATTTGAAGACGCGCCTAACGAATATCTTCAAGACGGCAATCTTAAAAACTGAGAAATCTATGCTTGTTGCTTTGCACAACACACTAACAATTAACGGATGTCGTTTAAATTTAGCGTTATAAGGTATCTGCATTTAGCTAAACACGTTCTTAAATAACAAACTTTTCGTTTGTTGCTACGTTCCTTCTACATTGGTAAACTAGAACATATAAAATTGAAATGGTGTGTATTTACAACGTAATGCGGCTACTTGCACCTCATTTTGCTTATGGCCGCTTACGAGGATAGCCCGAAATTCAATCCAATGTCACGTCAAGGACACTTTATGTATCTGTTACCCCAGGGTGTCTGCTAAGGGAGCTTGAAATCGACTGCACACATTATAACTTAGCAAATTTTTGCGAGAAAAACGAAAGAGGTTTAATTGCATGAAGTGCTACCTCAATTACTTCATTAGAACTACTCTCAACTTTCCTAGTTCACAAAGAAACATGTTTATGAGTATTAAATTTATATTATTTGCAAAATCATGATATCGTAGTGAGTCGTGAGAAACTGCACAAAATTTGATCATACCCAAATTTAACCAGCATCTTCGAATTCATAAGGGGCTGATAAAAAAGTACGGGAATAGAGAAAATAAGCCAGAACATTTAAAGGGAAGAAGAGAGACGCTGGCAACAAGGTTAAAAGTAGTATCCCATTACATATTGTCTAGCCCTTACTGAGGTTCAACCCCAGCAGTCCACCCCTCTCTGTTCTGCTCCTTACCCTCTCTAGTACCACAAAATATTAGGAAGAAAGTTCTAAATATTTTTGTTTTAGAAAGGCTGTGGTTTCTGCCTTCAGTTTGTCTTGATCATTTAAAGAAAAGTCTACCAATATAATAGATGCTTTTGGTAGCTTATCGGACCAGATCTGTCCTCCACGAAGTTTCCATGGCCGCCAAGCTGTCCTCCACGAGCCTCTCATATAGTGAATGGCGACCGATTCTCTTTCTACAGCTGTTACTTTTCCAATGACTGGTAGCTTTGTGGCATCTTTAATGTGGACTGCCACAAGAACACCTTCTTTTATTGCAGCAAATGGATCGTCAACCTCCTGAACAGCTTCGCGAAGCCTTTCAGGGTTACGATACCTCCCAGAATAAACCTGTAGTAAGTGATTAAGCCAGGGAGTTATTTTCTTTACATTATACCCACACGTCAACCAGAGATCTGCTTGACATGACAATTACAGCTCTCGACGAGCAAAGGTTATGAATTATTATTTCATTCGTCACCTGCACTGGTTTCAGTAGACTAGTCATGAGCTTACCTGAGGGACGTCTTCAATCTCTGCTGCCACAGCCGCTTCAACTTCTGTAGGCATGTTCCAGGGCCTTGGTATGTCAAGAGTGCCACTAACCAGCCTTTACTGTTCATCATCCTTCTCGACATTTCTGCGGCCCAATGCCACCCTGTATTTTCTGTGGCACTTTCTGTTAATGGCTCAGAAATTTCTGAGGCCATTCAAGTTGGAAAGATCTTAATAAATTTCAACTCAACATTTTAGGCAATTTAGAGACAAATGTTTGATGGAAAGAAACGTAGAATTTTTGTAGTATTTTGCAATAAGAAATATAGTCATGGAAACATTTCGAAAAATGTGGCACGAATTTACCAGACGCTATAACAGTTATTTTGTCAGGTTTGATTGCTTTTTAGCTTAATTTAACCGAAGACATTTCGAAGAAGAACTTATGGAAGAAATCGGGCTACGAGACTTAACTCCTGCCATCAAGATTTTGTATGTTTTTACGAACAAAATCAGCTTTTTTATGTGCATCTTTTCCGACCAAAAAACTAAATGTCAAAAAAGAAATAAAAATAGCCATTTCTTTCCATTTTTGCTTATAAAAATTGGAAAAAAGTCGGCGATAATGTCCACATCTTTCCGAAATAGACACTTTAGAATATACCAAGTTATTTTACAACGTGTTGCTACATTATTGGTATAAAAACACTATAAAAAGTGGGAGAAGAAGAAGATGCACATTTCGCTGACCTTTTATTTTCTATAGAGCGGTCGAGCCCTAACTCATTTCAATTAATGCTGGTTTTTAGTCTGCTGATAAAATCCTATAGAGTGAACGTTAAAATGAAAGCTGTTGAGCTGGATGAAATGCTTAAGTGTGACCATTCAAATGAAAGCTGTCACGCAATACTTGTTTTCTGGTGCTGTTTATTGCGCTGCACACTTTGGCCCTCACTTTTGAGTCGGTGGATGAATAAATGCTGTTGAGGAAGTTATGCTTGTTGAAGAAGTTATACTTTCTCTGGTGCTGTTTATTATGCTGTACAGAGCCTGCAAACAGGCTCCTTAGGGGATAAGGTGTCTGTTTACAGGTTTATCGTACAGTGTGGTGCTATCTTTCGAGTCGATGGCAGAAATTCTCAAGTGCGACCATACAAATGGAAGCTATTAAGGTTACTCCGGACCTTCGGGGGTTCCCTCGGGGAAAAATTTGTATGCACGCCGTTTTAAAGGAAGACACGGCAAACTATATATCGTTGGAAAGCTTAATAAATGTAGATTTCGAAAAAAATTATAACTTGCCAGTTTCTTCAATTCCGCAAAAGAAAATCGAAAACAACCATGAAAATGACCATGTGTCATTCAATTGAATTAATAGGATATCAAATTCAAGCGCAGTGGCAAAATAACTGCACAGGGTTAATCACAAAGGATCAATCACCACAAGTGTTTCAGCATTTTTCGATATTCTGACTGGTTATTTCTTAATTAATTTGTCAAGTTCGAGCAGCAAAGAATGCGCGATGGGCATTGCATTGAAGATCGCCACAGGTGAAATATTATAAATTTCAAAAATCCCCACACACTTTTGTTTCACAACATCTAAGGAATGTTCAGGCCAAATTTCACAGAAATCTGCCGAATTTTGGTACCCTATTAATTCATTTGTTTAATTGAATGAAACATGGTCATTTTGGCGTTCATTTTTGCAATTTTCTTTTGTGGAATTAAAAAAAACTGGCACTTCATATTTTTTCCGAAATCTACATTTATTAAGCTTTCCAACGATATATAGTTTGCCGTGCTTTCCTTTAAAATGGAGCGCATAGGAATTTTTTTCCTGGAGGACACTGGTGGACACCCGCGAAGGTCCGGAGTAACCTTAAGAGCTGGTACCATTAAATTTTATTACGCCGTGGGAGGGGGCTAATCTTTTTAGTCCCGCTCGAATGAAATACTAAAGCGTGACCACCGTAATAAAGGCTGTTAGGTTGTATATTAATTTGGAGGTACTGTTTATCATTTGTGAAAGGTGCTCTAACTTTGGAGCTTCTGCTTGGATAAAATCCTATAAAAAGTGCAACCATTTACATGAATCAAACGTCAGAGGCAGATACAGGGGTGGGGTGGAGGGGCAACTCACCCACCCACCCCATCCTCATTGACCAGTTTTGTTGTTGTTGTTGGTGAAACGAAATAAAATGAAACGACAATTTAAAATACTATATACAATTAGATTTATTCTTGAGTCATTGCTCAGTAAAAAATAAGTCATGATGATCTCCCATTTCCACTTTACTTCAGCGAACTCCGTCAAAACATAGTTATCATGATGACAAAAATTTTTAAAAGGTAATGATTGACTGTCCGGAGGTTCAAGATCTACATGAAAGACTTCCTGATCTTTCTGAGAAAACTGCAGATGAAAGATTTATTGATCAGAACTTTTACACAGAGCCACAGTAAGTTTACAGCAGTTTACAATCAGATACAGTGAACAAACACCCAACTAGCCATTTTCTTTGGCCATTCAAACGAATGATTAAAAACTCCAGGAAGGCCACCTCTCCCCCCCCCCCCCCAAAGAAAAGGTTCCCGGTTTCGTTTAAATAAGAGGTAAGGGTTACCCGCATAACGAGCCAGACGTTCTTAGCAACCAAAAAATACCTTGGGATCCAGCTGAGATACCAGTCTTTTAGTCCGGTATCTCTGCGTGAAGCCCAGTGACCTACTAGCATTCCAATGTGATTAAAACGTTTCTGTTCAATTAGGCGTTAATTTTTGGGCATGTGCTAAAACCCAGACGCTGGATTCTGGACGATAGACGATGGACGATAGACGATGGACGATTTGCCCATTTTTGACAGACGAGGGTCAAATTTGTCACACAATCCTTAAGGCAGAATTTTTTTCGAGTGTCTTTTTGTCACGCAACGTCACATGAACGCAAATTGTCAGAAACGTTTTACAATTTGTCACGCAATCACGGGCAAAAACGAATAAACGAATGTCTGCAATGTCTGCAGGAAGTTGTGACGGCGGTATTGACGTGTTGCCAACTAATTTTCACGCAGTAAAAAAAAGAAAAGACTATTCCCGGGAGACTATTATAGAGAATAAAATCCCTGACAGAAAAAGGACAACAAAAGAATTGAGATTCACACATTTATTTTGTTACACTGGAAATCGCTTACAAGAATAAAAGACAGAACTTGTCGCTTCTGATCAGGTAGTTCAAACATAAATTGGACTTAAGATTGGAGTACGAGTTCGAGATTGAGTACGAATGGCCGGTTTCCATTGTCACGCCAGACAAGGCGCAGAATACATATACTTGAAATAACGAAGGACTCTAAGGAGATGGAAACGTGCAAGTCGATATATTTTAGGGCCATCTTTTAACATAAAAACTCGGTAGGCCTATTGAGTTTTCATTTTAGAATACTGTCACGTGCTGATGTTTCAGAGACGTGCGCGACAGACACTGATGTTTCAGGACGAGAGAGAATAAAAACGGTTTTTTTTTCTCGCCAATGGAGCCTAAACAGATCCTAAAGGATGCCTTCGGAGGAGGCTAGTCAAAACACCCTTCTTTGCCTCACGTGACTTGTCTCATTTACGGGTCCGCTCGGTGTTTTAGGTTTTTTATACTTTAAGAAGAACGCAAATCTAAGGGCCGATACCCTCTTTTTATTTTTTAAGAACCATTTTTATAAGAACGTTGAGGCTGAGAGGCCTAGCAGTTGGCTTGATTACCAGCCGCTGTTCGGGAGAGCGGCGGAAATCAAGCTTATGGGAAGAGAAGCACGTACATAACACGAGTTTACCGTATGGGGTACGGTTCTACCTCGTCAAGCCCCATATTACAATGGACTGCGTGCAGTCTCTAATAATTCATGTGACACTGCGTGACAAACCAGACACCCTGTTATTTTTAAATATGGAAATCATATCCCTAAGGATTGTGTGACAAATGTGGCCCTCGTCTGCCAAAAATCTAATCGAAGATTGGCATTCATCGTCCTTGGGCACACATATAAAAGACGTTTGTTTATTCGTTTTTGCCCGCGATTGCGTGACAAATTTGAAAGTCGTGTAATAATTAAAGTCTGATAATTTGCGTTCATGTGACGTTGCGTGACAAAAAGGACACTCCAAAAAAAAAATTCGCTGAAATTACCCTAAAGATTGTGTGACAAATTTGACCCTCGTCTGTCAAAAATGGGCATATCGTCCATCGTCTATCGTCCATCGTCCATCGTCTATCGTCCAGATCCAGCGTCTGGGTTTTAGCACATGCCTAATTTTTGCGCGAATGTGCTATAATCTTTAGCGTGAAATTCATTTATTGCTTGTTTTTTAATTTATTCTACTTTTGTTCATGACGTTTGAGAGATTTATAAACAAGTTTTAGCTGCGGTTTGGAAGGAAATCACTTTTTTTAGAAAAGTGTAGTTTTGAAGAGGAAAAATCACGCAACGGATTTCCATCGGCAAACTGAAAAAACTACACTGTACTCATGCACACCGCCCTTTGCGTTATCTATACTGAAAAATAATTAAAAATTACATCCCGCTTCACTCGATCGGCTAAGCTCGATTTCTGCCGCTCCCTCTCAGCAGCTGGTAATCGAGCCTATCGATCGGCCAAACCTGAAACAAACCTCAAACGAGGATATCTTCTGCATTTCTCCCAGGGCAGCTAACAGCATCCTTTTCTGGTAGGAAATTTATAACGACGATGCAAGCCTTCCGCCATGAAATAGTAAAACATGTAAGAAAACTTATCGTACCGACATAGGATTTTAGATCAATATCTAGACTATTCCATGTCTCTTTTCACTCAAGAATAGTCAAGCAATCATCATAATGCGCGCGTCATGTTTTCCACTCCACAGGCCATTTTCGTGCCCGCTCGCGTCTCTCGCGTGTCCTTCGTGCTTTGCCTTCTCGTACACTTTCCAGTATCATGTACAAAATAAATACAGGGCGAACCAAAATGAACTTAAACCGGTTTGAAAGTCGCACCGGCATAAGCTCCTCAAATTTCATTCTGGTTCCATTTTGCGAAATACGGACAGCATACGCTAGCGCAGGGCTCCTTGCTAGCGAAGTATTTTTTTTTTTTTGTTCTTTTGGTAGGCAGAAAAATAGGCACAAGCATCAGAAAAAAGAAATTTTCAGTCAAATTAAGTGATCGTTTAAACTGGCGGGCGTCAAATACACAGGCTTTTCGTACGAATATAAAATAAGACAATAATTCCAAATCGTTTTTTCAGCGGCTTATCCTTGAGGTAGGATTGTTTTTTGGGAGAGGGGGGTACGGATTAAAGGACAAAAAATTGGAGGGTAACTCTTCAGAAAAAATACGAAAAAATTGTCATCTATTTTATGTTGACTTTGGATGCTGCAACCCTAGAAGTGCCTAGGCATACAGTAATGCCGGGACTCCAACATGGGTAACCAACAAGGATATACAAAATTTGCCTAAAATTTTTATTATGTTGCATATCCCAGAAGCGCTCAGGCATACAATGATGCCAGGACTCCAGCCTGGCTGAACCAGATAAGATATTACAATTCAACGTTTGCCTAAAATTTTGTGCCACAAAATGTTTATTATGTTGCATATACCAGAAGCTCTCAGGCATACAATGATGCCAGGACTCCAACCTGGCTGAGCCAGATAAGATATTACAACGTTTGCCTAAAATTTTGTGTCGCAAAATGTTTATTATGTTGCATATCCCTGAAGCACTCAGGCATACAATGATGCCAGGACTCCAACCTGGCTGAACCAGATAAGATATAACGTTTGCCTAAAATTTTGTGTCGCAAAATGTTTATTATGTTGCATATCCCAGAAGCGCTCAGGCATACAATGGTTCCAGGACTCCAATCTGGCTGGAACAGAAAGATTTAGAACATTTGCCTAAAATTTTGTCTCAATTTTCTTACCTAAGAGTTCATAAATGTTTAGTTTATTTATTCTGTTAAGGGCCCCTTTGACCACCACGTTTGTGAAAGAGCTTCCTTTTCTTAAAAAATAAGCAAAAACGTGCTGCTTTCATACCAGCTGCTCATCACACGCGAGCCACGTTTTCACGTGGCAGGCGATTTTCGCGAGTGTGTTCAACATGCGAGCAAGCGAGGCATGCGAGCCATGCGAGTCAACGTGCGAGGCATGCGAACCATTCATGCGAGCCATGCGAGTCATATAAAATAACTGTCACGTCACGAGTTGAAAGTTTTTAACCTGCTTTTGCTTGTTTCTTTTCTTCTTTTTTTTGAATGTAAACTACGAAACTTACACTCTTTTTCTTGTATAAGAACCTTTTTTTATAAGAACGTTGAGGCTGAAATTGACCCAGATTTTAAGAACATACTAAGAACGTACCCAGGCTGAGAGTAAGAGACAAAGCAGTAATTTTATTCAGTTCTGCAGCAGCGGTTTTTGCATCGAGCTAAAAACACATAGTAACCATTTTGTTTGTTTTTGTTTTCTTCTGTTTCTGTTTTTTTTTTTTAATGTCAAGCTCAGGCTATATTTTCTTGTCATCAGCTGTGGAAGAGTAATAGAGTGAATTTTGCTGAGAAGAAAAAGACAGCAACAGCTGGAGTATGTGTGTCAAAGAAATTTGACATGATACAGCGCTCATTGGGCGTTTTAACGTTTCCTGGTCACGTTTATATTCAGTTTCGGTTCAGCCTCAGGCGCAAAATTAGACGTTCTTATAAAAAAAAGAGCGATCTTTTTAAGGGACTCTTTGGGGTCAGTCCCGTATTTTTGGTCAGCGGATTCTCTATGATTATTTACTTATTTATTTATTTATTTATTTACTTATTAATTTATTTATTTATTTATCTGTAAAAGTACAAGTGACGGACAAAATCCTTTTCTCGAGTTCCTTGTTTAGTTGTTTAATTCATTCCCTCAAATTATAAATTGGAAACCTAATGTCTTCCCTTGACCCACCATTCTTTCCGGAATCATTATGCTTTATAGTCTACGATATACGGTGGGTTGTCAGTTTCCTTGTGGCAAACTCTCGCGGTTTTGCCCGCCAAAGAAACCGTCATCTACACAGGGTATTACATTTCGATTACACTGACAGCTGGATGGCGGATTTTTTAAAGCCCTGTTGCCAATGTATAAATTCTCCTTCCGGTCTCTAAACATTTCCTGTAGCCTATGACCAGTTTAGAGAATTCGTTTAAAATTCAAGACAATTTCTCTTTCGTGATCACTTCCTTTATTCTCACAAACCTTTCATGGGTATGAACAAGTGTATTGATACTTTGGGGAGAAATTTGGTTGTGACTGGTGGGACTTAAAGGGTTCAAACAATTGTACAATTTATTAAACAAATTAGCGTCCCCAACGTTGCTTTCATGGCAAGGCTGTTTGCATGCCATTACAGTCAACTTTTATTTTGTTAAAAACTTCACTTATTATACATATGAACTTGCAGATTAATTTTCAATTTTGATTAATTTTTCAATTTTTCACTACATGCAGTTAGTCACTGAATTAGGTTAATATGAACCGCAATGAACTATATTTATATCAAGAATTACAAGTAGTATTAAATCAAGATATTCCAAGGCTAAATTTCTGTTCTTGCGTTAAATCTGGGACGAAATACTACGTCATTTTTTTCAATACAACAGGACTGGGAACTAATATCTGCCTCGCATGGCTCGCATGGCTCGCTGGCTCGCAGTTTGTCAAGACCCGATTTTCGCGCTCCCTGCCGGTGTGTTGTTTTCGCTCTATTATTCCTGAAAGGAGACTGACACCTCTAGCGAACGGACGGAGCCTTTATCTTATCTAAACAAAACGATCGAAGGAATAACTTACCTCGGTTTGCAGTTATTTCGCTAGACTACCAGCTACATGTTACGGTCGATTCGCTGCATAGCTGAAGACGTTTTGCTGTAGTGATCTTTAGTGCGTGCCGCATTGTTTGTAGGTAATCTTCGCCGTCATCACGTTTGCTTGCTTTAGATTTGCAACGCAGAATGGCAAAAACGACACCGAATAAGAAACAACTCTTCTTTGTTAACTCTCCGATCAGAAAGACCAGAAAGCCCACCATGTCTGCGAGCTGATACTTGTAGCTATAGCCACTTCGTTCAAAAAACTTGCAGTGAACGGCCTACACTGAAACACCACATTTCAAAGATCTTATTTGCAGCTAGATGAAGTGCTTGTAGAAATTGCACCCCGCCAATTATAGAAAGCAGCCATTTGCAGAAGGAAAGGAGCAGGAGTAAAATAATAATAATAATAATAATAATAATAATAATAATAATAAGTCTTTATTTCATAAGATAAAAACACATATCCTATGTTACAAAAATTGATGGTAAAAAGCAAGCTACGTTACATGAACTGACACTATTATTCTAATGAAATAAATCAGCTAACTTGTATTTAAAAGTAAGGCGGTTAATAAAAGAGCTTTCATGGCCGACTTTCTTCTAAGAAAGTCTCTTCTTCTTTCGTCACTCCGGCAACATGTTATACAGCGGGTATGAGTATAAAAGGATTGAGTATTCGAATTTTCCCGCCCTGGTCAAAACAATTATAAAATCTAACCTTTTTAGAATTGTCAAAAGAGCCCTATTGAAACGCTGTGGGAGTGAAACCACAAGCCGAATACCATGACGTCACTCCATAGCAACCGGACCCTGCGAATTTTTTAACTTCCGGTTCTCTCGTGATGTAGCGGGGAGAGGGCAAGGAAGAACTTCCCCATTTTAATGCTATAAATCCACATAGGTGCATGCCAAAGGATGAATTACGTATTAAAGAGTGATAACAATCTGAAAATTTCATGTTTTTCCGCATATGAGCCCTCTACCCTCCCACTCCCATATATCATTAACACACCAAACAACCGTCCAGTGACCTTGAACAACCTACTATGACGGCCCGTCTTAATAAACTCCCGTCTAGTCTTGTTTCCAGGAGGCAGGTGCCAAAATTCTAATTTACCACCCGACATTTTACATTCATCAACTGAGTTGATAAGGTAAATTGGCCAAAAGCTGAAGTTTCGTGCGTTAGCCCTTTATCAGAGCGGACACAAACGCGTTGTATAAAATTGTGTTACCTGTTAGTGTATATTTGCGTCACTACTCGTCGAAAGGTGATCCCAAACTGAACGCCGGGTTTAAGGTTTCTCTTAAATGAATCTATCATGTAATATTTTGTGGAAGGCTTGTTTTCGCCCAGGGGAGGGGGGTACTCCCTTATATAAGCTATATGGGTATGTGCAGCGCCAAAGGGTTTTTGAGCCTTTCTGGTCAGAAAGAGGGCATAGATTTTGATCATTTTGGTCTGAACTAGGTACACTCTGATGTGGGATCTGGTATGGTTCTTACTTAAAAGAAGCTATCTTTTTATTAAGTTTCTTCTCCAAAGAACTGAGGTTTGATTAACGGTGGGAATTTGAAGCCCTTCTCAAATCTTTATGCAAACGAAATAGGGTTAGGGTGTGGTCTGAAATAGGGTATCAAATTTAGGTTCAGGTCTGAAATAGGGTAGGGAAATCACATATTTTGGTCTGAAATAGGGTAAGGGTTTCCAGAAATGCGTCGCACACCCCCACTCAAATCGTCGAGAAGTACCCCTACCGGGTTTTCACCGCTAAGTGTCTTGATTCGGCAAAATTAACCCAGCGTAAATTATAGGTTTTTGTTCCCTCTTTATATGAGTTAGATTTCAAATGGTGAATTGAATCAGAGGGCCGAAATTTATGACAGACTTTCCATAACCAAATAAATTCAATAATTTCCTCCTGGAGTTTGCCAATTGTTTTCACCTTTTAGATGACGTAGTTTGGTCCGTAAAGTGTCCAAAACCCTCTCGACAATTGTTGCGTACAACAATCGGTCGGGTCACCGTTTTTCAAAGGGTCTCCTGTACAAAAAGCCACGGTCAAAAAATAAACCCTCTTTCGTCCCCTCCCCCATAAGATATCATAAGACAACCAATCAATCATCGTGACCTTGAGCAAGCTACTGCGACGAAACTTTTGTACTTGGATAAAACAAAAATTGATATGAAAACTTATATAGGTTACTAATAACAATGGAAAATAATAAAGTGTAAAAGTAATGTCTACAAGTCTTTTCTACTAAAAAAAAGTTACGTAATCACGTTGCGTAATAGGATATGTACAAAATAAAAATCCTGATAAAACAATGGCGAATTAACACTAAAAACTAGCTCTTTGAAAATCGATAGGCGTCTGCTCACTAGGGAGGCTTTTTGGTACTCGCAATTATGTACTTTTCAGCCTTATGGATTGAACAAAAGATCCGAGTTTAATTCCAAGAATGGAAGTACGTTTAATTAATAGCCTGTTTCAGTTTTTTGTTGTTACATCAAAGAGCATCGTGTTTTTGTTTGGATCCTTCTCACAAGCGACATCTATCGTTGGTTACTCAACATTCATCATCCAATCTATATACATACCTGGATTTTTGAAAACGGTACCGCTGGGTCGAAGTGTCTGAACCGGCGTGTCGCGAGCTCTTTTTTGTCGTTCAGAAACTATCTCCAAAGTAGGCAATATAAAAATTATGAGTGCCAGGAGTCCTTTTTTCTTCTCCCCTCTCTCCCCTCCCTTCTCTTTTCTCTCCCGTGTGGTTTGGAGGCTCATGGAAGTCATAAAAACACGGTTTCGGTGTCGTTCCGGTGAAAATGGGCAAATTTTCAGGAGACACCTTTTCAAAAATCCAGGTATATATATATATATACACCCGTTTTCAAAAACATTGCTACTTGAAAAATATATATACATATATATATACCTTTTGTTTTCATATTTATTCTTTTGTTTTCGCGTTGTGAAGACAAAAGATGTATATATGTATATATATTTTTCAAGTTGCAATGTTTTTGAAAACGGGTGTATATATATATATATATATATATATATATATATATATATATAATTCAGTTAAATGTTCACCGGCGAAGCCAATACAGTGCTCTACTTGCAGCGAAGGAGCGGAATAAACCAGTTGGTGAACTACTTAAATCAAATCTGGGTCATCAGATACTTGCAAACTTTTTAAAAAACCTTACTAGTACTAGTAAATAAATTTTTGGTGAAAAACTTTTACCAGTGAAAATAAAAATTACATAAATGTAAAAAAAACATATAAAATATAAAAATCATATAATAATAAATGCAAAATCTTGCAAAAAAGAAAACGACTTTTCCGCGAGATATTCCATTTATTACTACATCTTTCAATATTAATACTAGTAAATGCAAAATCTTGCAAAAAGGAAAACGACTTTTTCGCGAGATATTCCATTTATTAGTACATGTTTCAATATTAATACTAGTAAATGCAAAATCTTGCAAAAAAGAAAACGACTTTTTCGCGAGATATTCCATTTATTAGTACATGTTTCATTGTCAATACTAGTAAATGCAAAATCTTGCAAAAAAGAAAACGACTTTTTCGCGAGATATTCCATTTATTAGTACATGTTTCAATATTAATACTAATAAATGCAAAATCTGGTAAAAAAGAAAACGACTTTTTCGCGAGATATTCCATTTATTAGTATATGTTTCAATATTAATACTAATAAATGCAAAATCTTGCAAAAAAGAAAACGACTTTTTCGCGAGATATTCCATTTATTAGTACATGTTTCATTGTTAATACTAGTAAATGCAAAATCTTGCAAAAAAGAAAACGACTTTTTCGCGAGATATTCCATTTATTAGTACATGTTTCAATATTAATACTAGTAAATGCAAAATCTTGCAAAAAAGAAAACGACTTTTTCGCGAGATATTCCATTTAAAACTGTAAATGGTTTGAACCCAGGAGTCATGTTTAGTACATGTTTCATTGTCAATACTAGTAAATGCAAAATCTTGCAAAAAGGAAAACGACTTTTTCGCGAGATATTCCATTTATTAGTACATGTTTCAATATTAATACTAGTAAATGCAAAATCTTGCAAAAAGGAAAACGACTTTTTCGCGAGATATTCCATTTATTAGTACATGTTTCAATATTAATACTAGTAAATGCAAAATCTTGCAAAAAAGAAAACGACTTTTTCGCGAGATATTCCATTTATTAGTACATGTTTCATTGTTAATACTAGTAAGTGCAAAATCTTGCAAAAAAGAAAACGACTTTTTCGCGAGATATTCCATTTATTAGTAAATAGAAACTTCAACAAGAAGGTAAATTGAAGGCCTTGTAATTGCTTAAAGAGGCGAGTCCTCGTTTCGATTGTGTGCTTGGTAGTAGCTTAGCATAGCAGCTAGTGACTATTGTTGTTGATTTCACTTCACACAGCAGTTTATTTTTGAAATTGCACTCGCTGTAATGCCTTTTGACTTCGATATGTTAAATGAATTTATTTTTTAGTCTTGTCGCTTCGTTTATCGAGATTCTACAGGTTTTTATTCAGGAATGTTTGATTAATTTGCCTTTTCATCTGCCACGAAAGAAAACACTGAAAGCCAGTGCACTGTTCACTTTGAAAAATCAGGGACGAACCATTAAAGATAATAGAAGGGGGGAGGGGGAAAAATTTTCGTTGCAGGAATTTTTTAAAAAGCCTACCTGTCTCGACGTTTTTTTTCTGGGGCGAAAGCTTTGCTTGAATTTTTTTCCCATACCTGTCTCCTTTTTAATATAACGCATCCAAATTGTACGCACGTTTAATCAATAGTTTCATTTCCCAGAGATATCTTCTCTGGATTAAGCGAGATTTAGAAATGCCTGAGCAATAATGCACTCAAAACTCCGGAGGAAAAGTTGAAGTCAGTACTCGGTCAGGTTATAAGCGGCTCAACCAACAAAGCTGACGGCAAAACAAGTGAGCTAAAAATACTTGTTGTAATTAAGCTAAGTTACCTTGACAGTGGCGTCATGAAGACACCCAAACGTCGATTTTTATCGTTTATTTTTGCTTGCCTATGTCCAAGTAAATCATTATTAATAATAACAGAATCACGTATTATAAAAGGGGAAAAAATCCTTTGTAAATGACAATGACATCGAAGTTTGCATAGGATATGATTTCAGTATTTGACAACAGTACTAACTCAGTGACAGTCACAGGAACACAACAGCCCACTTTGAAAGGGCCCTTTAATAGCAAAGTAAACAGAATGGGACAAAATATACCAATGCGGTGTTAAAGGCTGTCCTCCTGTACACTTTACCAGGCCCCTTCCTACCTGCTGTAGGAAGGGGTGAGTATATATATATATATATATATATATATATATATATATATATATATATATATATATACTCACAAGGCTTGCATCTTCAAGAACCTCAAATTACCGACCGGCTTGGGATTTCGCCAAAATTAATACACTTAACCTCATGCCTTTGACAAAAGAATTCCGGTTTCCGAAATCACAGTCTTTGTAGTTTGATTTGGCCTGATGTTGACCCATTTGAGTCCGCGGACTGACCCTTAAAATCCAGCACAAACTTTCGAATCTTTTGAAACTTTGTTTCTGCCTATGATCTGCACAAGTTGCCTACTCAAAGGCATCTCAGGAATGCAGTTTTCGATGCAATTTTAACTCGCGAGTCCTAGGCGGCTTGACTGGCACACGAGAAACACGTGCAAATTGTAGGAAATAGTAAAATTTATTTCACCATTTAAATTTGTTTTCATCACTATATTGTTACGCTGCAAATCATCAAAAACTGCATTCCTGAGATGTCTTTGAGAGAGAAAAGTAGTAAGGACCGGGGATATACTCAGGTGGATTAAGGAATGGCTCCTCAAAAAATATCACCTTTTTTCGAAATTTTTGTAGAAGCGCTGCTATTCAAGACAAATGGCTTATAATTGTGTAATAAGAGACAAATCAACTTTTTGGATAAATTAGTGTGTTTGCTGCGATTACATGATCGGCCACGCCCTAATTTATGCAAAATTTGCTATAGTTCTATTACAACATGATAATGAACGTTACAACTACCCATCTTTCTTTCAAAACCTCCACATTGTGAAAAGGTAGTTTAAATTAAACGGGGTTTTCTTAAAACGTTAATTGTTACGTAGCTATTTACTGCTTTTCTCTAGTCCCAGTCCCTCTCCAAAATTAAAACGTCATAGTTTAAAGAAAGTACCTAAATTCTCAAAACCCCAATTAGTTCCCTAAACCTTTTGCCTCGAGTCATTGATACAAGGCAAACTTAATGGGGATTCGTTTTCATAAAATATTGTAAATTTCAATCAAAATAAATTGTAAAAATTGGGCGTGGTATGTCACGTGACGTAAACACAAAGTTCACGAAGACAAAATTAAATACTTCAAGGAAATGCTCGACTCTGCCAAACTTTCTAATCAGTACCTAGAAAGTATTCTAAACTAGACCACCCCCCTCCAAATCTGCGGAGACCATTTCCTTAATTCACTTGAGTAGGACTTTGTGTCGAAAAGACCCACCCCTCGAGTGATGACGTCATCATAATGGAATGTGGTTGGGGAGGAGGGGACCACTGACCGCTGGTGGGGATTGGGGATGATCGCAAGTTCACAGCGGTCAAATGCGAAAACCAACGTCACTTCCGGTTTTGCAGAGCCTTGAAGTTTGAATCAATTCAAACTTTTATGACCGCGAAGTTCGTATGAAAACGATACATAAAATGTCCCGATCAAGAAAATGTCGCGCCGATAAAACTTGTGAATGCCAGTTACTTCATTCTGAACACATGCTCGAAGTACGCGCTCGGGGAGATACCAGCGAGAGTTCCAATCCAGCCGGGGGGTGTGTTGGGGAAAAATTTTTTTTTGACCACGATAATTTTTTTTCTGCAGGTGGGAAATTGGGAAAAAAAAGGTATTTTGTCAGGACGGTGATCTGATAGCGCTTTGTTTTGGATCGTGATCTCACCACGCGGATCACCAGCGCCGAAGAAGAAAGATCGAGCGAACTAAGGAAAAAAATATTTTATTGTTTTGACTTGGGTGACACGGTTTTTTAGTCATGTCGAGGTAGCCTGTGGACCCTCTCATGGCTTTTTTCTTGATGGTAATTTTTTCTGCGGAGTTCTGTGACGAGTTTTTTCGTGGAAAAATTCAAGATGGCGCCGCCTGCTGTGCTTCTCGGGAAAAAATACGAGTTTTCCTCTTGCTCGTCTCACTGCGTTACAGTCAACACATCCTTGGACTCTGGAAAAAAATAGAGCAAACAAAATAAGGAATGAATATTCTCTTGAGAAAGAAAGAAATGTAATATCTTGCAAAAAAGCCGTTTTCCTTTTGGCACGATTGCGCATTTAATAGTATTAATATTGAAACACATACTAATAAATGGAATATCTTGCGAAAAAGTCGTTTTCTTTTTTGCAAGATTTTGCAATTATTAGTATTAATATTGAAACATATACTAATAAATGGAATAATATCTTGCAAAAGTCGTTTTCCTTTTTGCAAGATTTTGCATTTACTAGTATTAACAATGAAACATGTACTAATAAATGGAATATCTCGCGAAAAAGTCGTTTTCTTTTTTGCAAGATTTTGCATTTACTAGTATTAACAATGAAACATGTACTAATAAATGGAATATCTTGCGAAAAAGTCGTTTTCTTTTTTGCAAGATTTTGCAATTATTAGTATTAATATTGAAACATACTAATAAATGGAATAACATCTTGCAAAAAAGTCGTTTTCCTTTTTGCAAGATTTTGCATTTACTAGTATTAACAATGAAACGTACTAATAAATGGAATATCTCGCGGAAAAGTCGTTTTCGTTTTTGCAAGATTTTGCATTTATTAGTATTAATATTGAAACACATACTAATAAATGGAATATCTTGCGAAAAAGTCGTTTTCTTTTTTGCAAGATTTTGCAATTATTAGTATTAATATTGAAACATATACTAATAAATGGAATAATATCTTGCAAAAAAGTCGTTTTCCTTTTTGCAAGATTTTGCATTTACTAGTATTAACAATGAAACGTACTAATAAATGGCATATCTCGCGGAAAAGTCGTTTTCTTTTTTGCAAGATTTTGCATTTATTAGTAAAAGCATTTTAAAAAATATATATCGCTTCATTTATTTTTCACTGGTATACTTTTTTGCAAAAAATTTGTTTATTAGTACTAGTAAAGTTTTTTACAAACTTTGCGAATATGTGAATTCCCAATCTGTGTTACAAAGATCACACCGTTTTGTAATGTTTGTGTAAGGTTTAGCCTTGGCAAGGATTTTCCACGTCAGTGACTTTGAATTCCTTGTTTTCCCCTTTGAGCTGCCAGATGTGTTTGCTTAGTTCAGTCTCACTTTTTCACTTTTCGTGTCTAAAGGACATCTGATGGTTCCCATACCTTGCCTTGCTGTTCAGTGTAAAATTTAAAATTGTAACCGTTTATAACGCGATCAAAACAATGATGTAGACTTTAACGACTCAGTGTAAGATGGAGTTTAACTGATGAGTGGGTCACCTCTTCGGTGGCCTACGAAACAAGTTTGTATTAAATGTCCATTCACTCAAGATTTGAGTAGTTCACCAACTGGTTTATATATATATATATATATATATATATATATATATATATATATATATATATATATATATATAAAACAGTTAATGGTTGCCTCAGGCCAACAAAGAATGCCACTGCGTCAGGAGGATCAAAGATTCACAGTCCAAGCCTCACTGCATGGAATTAAAACTCGTTGAAGGAAAGCGAGGACGGACAACTTCTGACGATTAAAAAGTTAAAAAATTTAAAAAAAAAAATAAAAAAAAATAAAAAACGTTTCGGTCAGTAGACCGAAACGTTTTTTATTTTTTTATTAAATTTTTTAACTTTTTAATCGTCAGAAGTTGTCCGTCCTCGCTTTCCTTCAACGAGTATATATATATATATATATATATATATATATATATATATATATGCATATTTAACATTTATTCTACGAGGGCGCACTGGATATGAAATGATAGATAACCAACGAGGCGCGTAGCGCCGAGTTGGTTATAAATCATTTGATATCCAGCAAGCCCGAGTTGAATAATTGTTTTATTAAAAACTTAACTACTATTTTTGTTAAAAAAAATCAAGAAAGAAATCGAAAAATGAGAAAACGGATAAAAAGGGAGCAAGAATCGCTCACATGACTGAACGAAAAAGGCGCCAAAACCTTGCGAAGTGTTGCAGCGTTTCATTGCAAAGCTGAATGAATCAATGAAAGCTGCTCGAAATTGAACGAAGTGGCACAAGTTTGGGAAAAAATCTTCTAATTATTGGCTCTGAAATATGGTACATGTTTGATTTGTCCCGAAACATTGTTGTAATCATCGTTCAAAGCGGATTGAAGCTGTACAATTTCACCATATTAGCTGCTGGAGTTGAAACAGAACAAGTTTGTAATCTGTTCGCACAACGGAGCCATCATGTGCGTGTTTGATCCCCGGGGGGGGTACTCGGAAAAATTTTGATGGGAGTGTGCCGCTGGGACTCTGAAACCCTTAACCTATACCAGACCACATTCATGTCGTTTTTGCAACCCTATTCTAGACTAGATGCCAAAAATCCCTACCCTATCCTAGACTAGCTATTTTCGAGCTATCTATCAGAATTATAACCACACAGTGCTTTTAATGGAAAACCATCTCTCGATCAAGAATATTGTCACGATTTCATTTATATTTTATATTTCCGAGTTTTTCAAACCCATTAATTAATTGGATTAAATTTTCACACCACCCATTAGTTTCCGGGTAATTGATACCCTATCCTAGACCAAGACTCCCTGATTTCTATACCCTATCCCAGACCAAAGCGCTTGAAAACCATACCCTTCACAGCGGCACATACCTATATAGGTTATATATAGGAGTACCCCCCCCAGGGTTTGATCGAAATGAAGACAGAGCCAATTTGAACTTGAAGAAGTAATTTCTATGCAGCTCAGAAGCAAGATTACTGTAGCGAGGAACATTAGAATTCACCATCAATTAATGGGAAGCACAAAATGCAGTTGTTCTCGGTTTAGAGGTTGCGGACGGAATGGTAAAAACAACATTCAAACAACTGGAAAAGCGATTCAACTCCGTTTACATGGCATCCGATTTCTATCTGAGCATTTGGACCTGTTGGAACACAGAGCTACAACGAGTACAGGTAAACCAGTGTCAATTTTGCGTGTTAAAGCCGAAAAAAATTTTCGCCCTTCCTTCGGCCTTCTTGGTAGTTTGCAGCTGTAGTTTGTTTAGTACTTGTTTAGACTGCTTCATGATTTTCGCACCGAATCATCATGAATGTGTGACACTTGTTATTAAATGCTTCTGCCCCATTTCACTGTGTTATATTTTGTGTTGTCTTGATATTTTGAAGTGGAAAGGCTTCCTGATAAAACCTACCGTTTGTTCAATTTTAATGATCGACGTGACGATCGATGAAAGAAATTAATTATAAACACAACGCTCAATGCTTAAATTTCTAATTTCTTTTTCTGCACAGTTTCTTCAAACAATTTTGACTTGTGTTAGACGACGCTGTTAGTGTCGCTGTTGGAATTTCTGCTTAATTCAAATTTGCTGCCAAGTGATTTTTCTTGTCTATTTTTCTCGCCGGGTTGCTGGCGAGGAAAAAACTTCCAGCTCACTTTGTTCCTTTTGTTGTTGAGTGTGCATTGTCCATATTTGGTCACAGCAGGTATATGAGCTGATAGCCTGGCTCCGTTCAGCCAATCAGAATGGTAGAAATCCAATATACCTAGTCCAGTTTTTAATAAATATATATATATATATCTACCTGGATTTTTGAAAAGGTGGCTCCTGAAGATTTGCCCATTTTCACCGGAACGACTCCGAAACCGAGTTTTTTTGACTCCGATGAGCCTCTGAACCACACGGGAGAGAAAAGAGAAGGGAAGGGAGAGAGGGGAGAGGGAAAAAGGACTCCTGGCCCTCATAATTTTCATATTGCCTACTTTGGTGTTTTACGCTTCTTAATGAGTCCTTATTGTGCTTTTGATTTGCAGAAAAACTTGGTAGAAATAAAGTTTCTGGTGGATAAGCTACGCCGGTTCATCTTCATGTCGACCAAGGAAGCTTGGAAAAGGGACTAGGCAATAAACCCTTTTTGCAGTTCACGTTCGTCGTCATAATATGTTTTTTTCGCTCAGCAACCGCGCTGTCTGCCCGTGGTGGGGGGGGGGGGCAGTCAGTAGAAGCTCGGGTGGGGAGGTGCGGTCCGGGTGTTTGAAACCTGACCCTGTTTAAGACACAAATCTCTGATTTTACTACCAGAACTCAGATTTTTCGTACTCTATCTAAGACGTTTAACCCATCATTATACCCCCTTTACAACAACAACAACAATAACCTTTATTTTCATGACTATAATTATTTACAGTATTGCAAAAGGTACGTAAAAAACAAGAACAAAAAGAAATAATAGTTATTATGATATTAATAACAGATAATCAAGTGACATCATTCTTAGATGACCGAATACTGTCACGCAAATTATTCAATAATGAAATATAATTTGGCAATCGTAAATTAAGATAAATATCTTCGGAGTTCATCAGTTTAATCACCAGGTCCGAGTAAGATAGCTGCTGAAAATTATGGAGATGACTTTGTATTTTACGGCAAGAATGGACTAGTCAGAGCCTGTTTCTTACTTCAATATGCTGTACATTGGCAAACTGGTAAAATTTCAGCTTGTGGTGAGATTCTGTCAATCAACAAATATATAAAGTCGTGTAACGATACCCCAGTGTTTAAGACAAAAATTGATGAAATTGATACCCCGTTTAAGACTAAATCCTCTCAAAACCATACCCTATCAGGCCGCACGTCCCCGTCAAGGCCTCACAAGGGAGTACCTCCCCCCCGGGGGGGGGGGCTATCTGTTGTTGTTGTCGTTATTGTTGTTGATTGTTCGTTATTGTTGATGATGTCAGACTTTGAAACAAATTGTTACGTTAAGTTTAACTTTTCTCGACTGGCGGACAAGGCAAACTCTAACAAGACCAACAGGGCAGTATTTCGTATGTATGTAGTGTACACTAGTGATTCGAATTTCTGGGATGCTGCGGGTGTGTGGGATAGAGGAGGCATGTCTAGGTAGACAAATAGTGCAGTTACACTTTAGGATTGTTTCTGACACTGTAAGATACAATCCTAAAGTGCGAATTAAAGGTTGGCATACGGCGTGTGTTTATTGAAACTTCCGAAATCATCCCCAAAACGTACTTATGTGCAATATTTATCACGTAAGATATTCCGTTTTATTGCCTCTGAAAGTTAAACACGTTAAAACGGTTAAAATGTTTAGAAAAACTACCACAATTTGACTAAAAAACGAATTTTTAAGATAATCCATGTGTAGAAATCAAAGGTTTGCAGCACAGACTCCAGGTCATTCTTCGACTATTGTTTCCACAGGCGTCCCAAACTCACGATTCGAGAAATCGATCGAATAAATGATTTATGTAAGCGTATGAATGATTTATGTAAGCGTATGAGTGATTTATGTAAGCGTTTCGAGTGGGACGTGACTACTTGAAGTGCGCGGTGTTGTGTTACAATTTAGGCCGTTGGAAATTCGAGCGCTCTATAAGACTTTGTATGGAGTTTAAAATAACGTGGAATAAAAGCGCTCGGCGAAATAAAATTTTACCTTCTTTTCAATAAAATAAAGAAAATGTACTCACCTTTCTTGATTCCTGTTGTCCTTTTGGGCTATTTCATCGTTTTGGGGGGGGTTTTGACGACAAAAACCTCAAAACCCCCCCAAAACGATGAAATAGCCCAAAAGGACAACAGGAATCAAGAAAGGTCAGTACATTTTCTTTATTTTATTGAAAAGAAGGTAAAATTTTATTTCGCCGAGCGCTTTTATTCCACGTTATTTTAAACTCCATACAAAGTCTTATAGAGCGCTCGAATTTCCAACGGCCTAAATTGTAACACAACACCGCGCACTTCAAGTAGTCACGTCCCACTCGAAACGCTTACATAAATCACTCATACGCTTACATAAATCATTCATACGCTTACATAAATCATTTATTCGATCGATTTCTCGAATCGTGAGTTTGGGACGCCTGTGTTGTTTCTGATTCTTAGCAGTCGAGACAGAGGGAGGTTTATAAGTTTATTTATTGACCTTTGCTTGGATCTTAAAATGCACACTTAATCTCACACTTAAATTTGATGTCCAAAAGTACAGTTTGATTTGATAACTGATTTTCATGAGGTGGTGGTTTCTACAGCTGAGCAGCATCTCAACACTCTTGCCAACCACAACAACGCTTGAATCGGGCGTCGTATGCTTGAGTCCCACAACACGCAGGAGCGATTCCCGATTTCCTTCGTATAACACCTCCACAGCACATGTCGAATCGGGTGTCGTAGTTTTGGGTCCCACAACACGCGGGACTGATTCCTGATTTGCTTCGTATAGCACCTCCACAGCACATGTCGAATCGGGCGTCGTAGTTTTGGGTCCCGCAACACGCGGGACTGATTCCCGATCTGCTTCGTATCGTACCACCACAGCATATGTCGAATGTTGGATCATATCTTCTTAGACCACATACAGCGCTGGAAAATAGACGCTTCCTTCTCAGTTTCGCTACCCTTTGGTCTGATGATAGAACAAGATCGAGGTTAAACTTCTCGTTATTCAATTTTAGCTCTCCTTTCATTCTCAACAATTCATCAATACACCCACCTCTTTTTGTTCTTTTGACGAACAACTCGCACTGCAAACCTAATGATGGCAAGTTTAGTTCGAGTGAAACTTCAAGGAGATAATTTAGAAAAAACGACTAAATCATTGGGGAAACATAGCATCTAACTGTAATCCCGCCTTAAGTTTACGACTTGTTTCGTTTTGAAGTTTGTTTTACAAATTAGACGGCTGGATTTTTCCGGGACTTCTCTCCTGGAATAAAATACTTCATTTGAAGAACAGAAAATGGCCAGAGGAAAATCCTTTTGAATACAACTCTCATGACAATGCAAGAGCGCTTCTTTGAGGGAACTGGGTGGGCAGCGCTGGCTGGGTTTTGCTTTCGCATTAGTACAAGATGGAATAAAATATTGCAGGAGCTTTCGGCTTACTGCCAGCCCGATAAATATAATATGGCCACCTCTTCATTACGACCATGCTATGTTGGCGCGGAAAAAGCTCGTACAGTTAGAATCATGTTTTTTGTTCCGTTCTCTCATGACTTCTCTAATGTAAGACTGAGTTAAGACAAGTTATATAGGGGGAGAAAATAGTTCCTACCTTCCTCCTTTAAGTCATTGCTGTCAGTCTGTGGTTTATCAAGTTCGCCATGTTCAATGTCTTCACCTTCTTCGTCGCCATCAACATCTCCTGCATAGTCTCCGGTATCACCATCACCGTCTTTGTTTTCATCTCCAGAAAAGCCATCACCATATTCTCCATCAGCCTCGCTTGGTGCCGTTACTTCTGCTAAATATTCAACTTTGTTGTTTGCTGGGAACACAAGGCCTGGTTCCTCAGCCAGAAGTTTTCCATAGCAGCTGCAAGCAAAGAAGACCACTGAAAGACACAGAAAAATGAACTTAAGCATTTTGCCGTCGGCTGTGCTTTAAATCAAGGCTCTTCAACTAGTTTGATAGTTTGTTAACTGCTACCAAGGTATGAAATTGGATGTAGTCGAGCCCCTTTATATATCGTTTGCCCAGTGAAAATGATAGGAAATTGACGTTTATCACTATCAGTAGATGGATTAGGTATCGTCAAGAGGCAGGACATCCTGCTGAAACACGTACCAGACTGCATTCAGCTGCGGGTAGCATGACAGGACGGAGAAAGCGCGAACTGTAGGTACTTCCTGTTGTCCCATACAAATTCTTAGAAAACTTTTCTAAGAATTTGTGAGGGGTTTTTCAAGCGTATCTAATGGGCTTACCGCAAGGCGTCTTAATCTGCTGCTTTATGATCAAAATGTCACTGCATCAAATGTAAACCAGAACCGCGAAGACGTAAGGACAGACTTATACATGCCATCAAGTCATAATAAAACGTGACTTGATTTTCCCATAGGGGAGTGTTACGCATCATTCAGAAGTCATCACCAGACAATTTTGGAAATTCGAACCAAAAACTCGAAATAGGAAATTCGAACAGGAAATAGGAAATAGGAAATAGGAAACAGGAAACAGGAAATAAGAAATAGGAAATAGGAAATAGGAAATAGGAAATAGGAAATAGGAAATAGGAAATAGGAAACAGGAAACAGGAAACAGGAAACAGGAAACAGGAAACAGGAAATGGGAAATTCGAATAGGAAATTCGAACCAAAAACTCATTTATAAAATTTATCTGCGGCAGGTGAGACCGTTTAAGGTGTAAGCAATCGAAACATAAAAAAAAAATAAAAAAAAGCGCGACGAAAAGCAAAATAATGACGCTTGTTCTGTTCGTTGGATGCGACTAGTATTTGACTGTTGACTTTTGTACATTATTATTTGTCACCGGATGCCAGTAACGAAAAGGATCAATGAAGTGTTTTCTTGCAGTTTCTGGTTTCATTTTCTTGAGAAACGATGCGATGTCACAAATGGTTGTTAAACGCTGATTTCAGTGGTTATTTTCCTTCCAATACCGTCAGTGCACTCGTTTCCGAAGCCTAAAAGCGATGTGATTAGATTGACGTTATACTTGAAGTCTGGGAATCGACATCTTGTTTTCGTTTTGTATCAAACAATGGGATAAATTCAATATAGATTACAGTGAACAAGAATAGAAAAATCTTCCCTGATGTCCTTTACAAAAGTCTCGCGTAGTGGACTCTGTTAAGTTGAATCTGCATGTAAGCCGCGCAAAATCATTACCGGTATAATTGTAGCTGCTAGCTCAGTAGTCTTGTCGGCATGGGAAAATATTAGAGGGCTACAAGAACTGAACAAAGTCCACATGTCCGGTATATGAGAGACGACCCCACGTGTTCGATCTGTAATTCTCTGAATTTAACAGCGTTGTTACTTATCTCAGATATGGCTTGGTTGCATTTAAGATTTCGTCGACTCATTACAGCTATAAATCATTGCTAATCACAAACGCGAAGTTACCTGAATTAAATGCCAGGTCTTTCTCGCCACTATTGTGGATCGGCTTCGATCAGCGGGGCCGTTCCCAGACATTTTTTGGCAGTACGCACAAAGTCAGATTGATACTTAGGGACGGACCATTAGAAAAGTTATTGAGGTGGGGGGGGGGGGGGATTTTCGAGCTGCACGAATATTTTTGTTAACATTTCCCTTGTAGGAATATATATTTTTTTCTGTATGCAGGAACTTTTTTTCTGGGCTACTCGTTGTGTATGAATTTTTTCACTCAATTTTCCGTTGCATGAATTTTTTGTACTTTTGCCGATAGCGTAGAAAAACACCGAGATCCGTCCTGTTTACACCAGCAGAAAGATCAAAGACACAATTATAGTGAAGGAACAGAAGCCGCCCATTGTAAACCAACAAAGCGCTGTGTATTATTTTAAATGTGACCTGTCCGATGCTACCCTGCGAGCAGAGGCCCTTCGATCATCGAAAGGCCTCTGCTCGCAGGGTAGTGCGATGCAGATTATGTCGGCTATTCGGGGTGACCCGAAAACACTGACCCCCGGTCTGTGGACCAGTCCAACGGACCAGGTCCACGGACCACCTCACGGACCGGTCCATGGACCACCTATACGGACCACCCCTACTGACCCCCTCAAAAATTCAATAGAAAAATAAAGAAATAAAAAATATATATAAATGAAAATATAAATTCTTACCCATAGTCGATCCTTAATCGTGGTGCGCACGGTGAGATCGCGAACTGCCACGAGTCCACTCTATATTGTACATTGTCAGTATTGCACCAATTTAGCAGGCTTAAGCAAATCCAAACTGTCAGTTCATCTGTAGTACGAAAAGCGAACAGGAAGAAAATAAAGACAAATGGAGAAGCTTTGCTGTTTTGTCAGTGTTTCTTGCCTCCGCCATTTTGTTCGGTCCATTCTCCCACGGGTCCAAGATCCGCATAAGCCCCAGGCTTCAGAAAGGAAAATCCATTGTGAAAATTGTCATCGCATTTTTTTTTTTGAAAAATTGCTGCCAGGTTGTATGGTTGGCCAACAGTTTTGTTTTCCACCATATTCCCTTATTGTCGCCCTTGGCTACAGGCCATTTATGTACCGGTCAAATTGAAGCTTCAACATCCCCCCGGGCAAACCCCGGGCATTTGACTGTGCATCGTGCCCGGGAAGGGGGGAATTTGAACGTTGCCTTGGAAGGGTGGGGAATTTGAACCAGATTTATCTCTAGTTCTAGCGTAATATGCCCGTGAGTTTTTTCGGTTTTTGCAGGGTTTGACGGATTTCCAAGGTAGAATTTCGCCTTTGTTAGTGAATAACGCACTCAAAACGGTCTTTAAATGAAGTTTGAAGGTGTCATTACGGCATATCTCTCTCTGCCAAGAGCGAACAGTGTTCGATTGAAGACGAAATTTGTCTTTGAGGAGAGGTATTTCAGTAACAATGGGTGGGGCATTTGAACGGCTTTTTTTGCCCCGAGGGGAGGGAATTTAAACAAGCCAATCTTCAAAAGTTCAAATGCCCGGGGGGTTGCCCGGGGGGGATGTTGAAGCTTCCATTTGACTGGTACATCATATTTTAACAACAGACGTCCTGTCTGAGATGAGTAGGGCAAAGGTTGGTGGTAGAATTAGGCAATTTTTTTTTTGCCCCCACCCCCCCTCCTGGTCCCCACCATATCCCAAGGTAAACAGTAATAAAAACCGAATCAACTCGACAAGCGTGTGAAGTTCATGGCGCGAGCCTGAATTGCCCAGATTTTTTATTTCCTATCATAATAGAAGTAGGGCCAAACGTTATCACAGTGTTTATTTTAATTCGATATTAGACATACCAAGACCCATTTTAAGCCTCTGTAGTTTGCCAAGTTTTGCCTTTTTCGGAAGTGCACAAAATGTCTTTGTTTCAAAGAACCACCAAACCACATAAATAAAGCAAAACTCCATGCAATTCCCATTGATAGAAAGTATAAGGGCATTTCTATCATTTAAAATTAAAATTGTTTTCTGGCGTTGCAAACGGTTTTAAAGCAAGCCTTTTCAATTTGTTTAATTTTAAGCCTGATTATTGCGTAATAAATTAAACAAAACCGTTTTTCCGAATTTCCCGAAAACAATAGAATTCCAGAAGGTTTAAGTAATATTTTCGAAGATAGCTCCCCAAAAGTGTTCTTCTGGCAAGTTATCAGGATTTTCGATTTTCTGCGCTTGTCCACCGATTCTCGATATTTACAGTCAGAGCCTCTTAATGTTCTTATTCCCGTCGCCTTATACGCTAATTATATCTTTTACAGCTATGCATGCCATTTGCACAAAGTTATTTTTTCGCCACTTTTAGCCTTTTATTCTTATTGTCTATTGTTTGTATGTACATATTTTTAGCGCTTTTACTATATTTACACATGTAATTTTATTCTAACACCGAACTTGAAAATGACCGTTGAACGGTCGAAACGTCGTTCATTACTCGCGTTAACTGTTATTGCAAGATACTGAAAACTGAACTTTACGAAATAGTGAGAAAATTATATCAGTTGGAAGGGAATCAGGAAACGCAGCTTGTGACCATCATTCCTGTAGAGATTGTACAATGATACATTTTGGGGCGCACAGTTACACACTCGTTGTGCTCGGGTCAATGTAAAAGCGAGACACGTTTTCTCGCGGCAGGCGGTTTTTACAAATCAAAATCAAATAACTTCATTATAGTCGCAATCGCTCGCACACTCGCACACATATGTTTTTGCTCGAATAACCTGTGTAGAAAAGCCAGAGACACTGCTCCTTGTTTTTTGTTGATCGCGACAGGATAACAAAGAACCTCATGTTTTCCTTTCCATTCTTCGAGAGCTTAGTTTACCCTCTGTATGCAAGAAACGAATCGACAATCGCAACAATCGTCAATTAGTTGATCCTATTACTTACCCTTACATATCTTTCGATGTAATACGTATTATTATTATCATTATTTTCCTATACTTTTGCAATACCATTTGTAATTGGGAATGCAAATAAAGTGTGTTGTTTACTAACAGGATGGACGGAAATCCGCGTGAATTATTGAGAGACATTAGATCACTTCCTCTGATACGCCTTGATTTACGCTTTGTTAGCCTCCAAGAATAGCCAGAGGATAAATAACGAGGATAAATTCGAAATCGAACACAGCTTAATGCCTTCGAAAACAATTTCATCGGCTAGCGAAGGGGTGAAAGACTGTGTACAACTTACTCGTGGCGGAATGTCACAAAATTCAGTCTTTTATTTATTTCAGAGAATCACGTTTCGACGAAAACCAGAACTTTATGCACAGGTTGCAGAGGAGCGAAGTTCGAGCAGAACGTTTAGTTTTCCTTGCGAAAGACAACCGACTTACACTAAATAATATTTTAAAATTATCTTTACTCGGCACTTCGTACCTCGTTCGGAAAGCAAAGCTTTCCGAAGAAAAGCCGTTGCCATTCGGACAACGTGTTAGGCGACCGCGTAGTGTAAGTCGAGCTCAGTGATCCTAAGAGCCCACAATAATTTGACCTGCGATAAAAATCTAGGTAACGCGAGTAACGCAAGTTCGCAGCAAATTATGTCGGTTGTCTTTCGCAAGGAAAACTAAACGTTCTGCTCGAACTTCGCTCCTCTGTACCCTGTGCTTTATGTCTTTCATTCAGAGCATAGTGTCATTTTACAATATTCACCGTGGCTTCATTAGAAACGATGATAGCTTGATTTCCAACAGTTAAACAGATTTTCACACTTTCCTAAGAAAAGCCGAAAAAAGCTCTGCGTGAAACGATACTTAGAGTTAACCGTTTATCCGTCCTCTCCTGTCTTGACCCTTAAACGGGTGAAAGTAGCAAAGTAAGCAGTTGCCAAACGCTTTTTAAAGATTTCCATCTGACTCAAAATGAAAACGTCAAACGCAGCAGAAAAGTACTCAGTACTCTTAAGATTAAGATTAACTTTTATGTCAAATGGTCACCGTTTCAAAAAACACCAACATGTATTCTTGAGTTCCAATTTGGAAAATCACTCAGGGTCAAACTCTCGCATGCAGAGTTCTACTATTTCCTTAGTTTATTTCGTTTACTGAGCATATCTGTAACAGCATGAAATGCCTCTTAAACAACCGAGCTGACGCTTCTACCCCTGACCTTGCATTGGTGATAACCCAGCTGTTTTCAGGCGAAATCAACATCTGTAATGTATTACAACGGACGTGATAATTTCGTTAAAGGATATCTGGCTCTTACCATAAAAAAAAACCTGGGTAAGGCCCAAGGGAAAAAAAATAAATTATTCATCAAATGCCTCGACTAAAAAATCTGCTGGAAAAACTAAGCAACAGGAAAAAATTGGTACCCCGTCCCCGCATGGTTTAGGAGTGTACGTGTATGTATTTCGTTTGAATAAACTACAGTCATGGAACCCGGCCCGATATAAAGAACCCCTATACAACGAATACCCCGGTATAACGAACGATATTTTTCAGCCCAGTAATAGTAATTAAAAATGTATGGAAAAGTACCGCGATATAACGAAACCCTGTTATAACGAACACATTTTGCAAGTCCCTTGGCACTTCATCATATCGCCGTTCCACTGTACTCCTATCCAACAGTAGTAACGAATTAAAACGATTGGGGAGTCCAAAATAGTATCATCTTTACGTTTTTTCGGCGTTTAAGTGAACGGAAGCACTCTAGTTCTCTTGAGGTTTAGTTTTGTAAATTAACTTAATTTACAAAACTAAACCTCAAGCGAATCCTTAGTTGGAGTATCTTTTGAACAAAAATGTTTCTTTAAATTATCACGCTCTTGTACTTGCAGTCCGTTTTCTCGGAAAGTTGCAATTAAATAGTTAAATCCACAAGTCAGAGAAAATTTAAAGAATTCACATTATCCTAAAATCAGCGCCGTAGCCAGTATGAGGCAAACCGAGGCACTAGCCTCAGTCATGTTTTTCGTTTAGCACCCTAAATACCTAGGAAGAGAATTTAACCATGCATGGGCATTGCCTCACTCATAATTTTAACCATGGACATTGCCTCAGTCATAATTTTTGTCTGGCTACGGCCCCGAAAATACGAGATTATTATCCAAATTTGGCAAGAGAATCGAAGTGCTTTGTATAGGGGATTTAGGTTGCTTAACTCATTTTTCCTATGATCTTTTCCGTTAAAAGGAAATATGATTGTTTTCACAAACTTGAATGAGGATTCGGGCACGGGATATGACAGACGTAACTTTCGTTGACTCCCGCCAGTATGAGATCTTGTTTCGTCGTTACACGGCGCCTCATGGCACAGATACAATGCGCAGTAAAGCCGACTGCAGAGATCAAAAAGAGTGAATAACATAAATTATTTTCAACTTTTTTGCCACGTTCGAAAGGTTGGGTATCGTCAAAGGCAACACATGCTCCCTGTATGGGTGTCGGTTTCGCAGAGAGAATGCTGAGACGCGTACCAGACTGCATTCAGCTGTACATGGAAGAAAGTTGCAAAATGCTTTACCATCTGGCGCAAAATGGGAACGCAAAAGCAGCAGAAAGGTATTGTTCAGATTTTAGATTTTATTTTCGGGTGTTTGCATGCTGTTCTAGTATATCCGGCTGTAACGGCATGAAATGCTCTTAAACAACTGGCTGACGCCCCTCCCCTTGACCTTGCATTTGTAGTAAACCAGTTGTTTTCCTGACAAAATCAAAACAAGCTAAATGTAAGCTGATGTCGTTGAGGTCCTTATCTAAAAACCAAGAAAAACATGAAGAAACCAGAAAAAGTGGGACAAGAATATTCATATCATTTACCTGCCGTATCACATTTTAAATGGGGTATCTTCCAATCGAAGGATAAATTCTTATAACTATGTCCGTTTCGTTTAATGTCACCAATAAATTTCGTTTCCACATACTCGTTTCTTGCATACAGAGTTCTCGTATTTCCTGTCTTTCTCTTTTCTTGGGCGTTTACTGAATATGTCTGTAACAGCATGAATGCCTCTTAAACAACCGAGTTGATGCTCTAACCGGGCATGACCTTGCATGAAACCAGCTGTTTTCAGACAAAATCGAAAGAAGAAAATCGGGATGTCTTCCTCGCATGGTTTAGGGGTATACGTGTACATCGGTTTCGTTTGAACAAATTAAAACATTAAACAGATTGTGGACTCCAAAATTAGTATTATCTTTACGTTTCGTTTACGTTTTATTAAAGTGAGCGCAAGTTCAAAGCTAGACCGTGGTCGGAACATACTTGTTGAACTTCTGACTTCTTAGGCTTTGAATTGTATACTTAAGTGAATAGTTGGAATATATTTTGAAGTGAGTTTTTCTTTAAATTATGCCCTCGCTGCTCGCTCTTGTTTTCAGACAAATTTTCTTAAAAAATTTGTTTAGATCCAAACTGTGAGAGCTGTCTGATTTCAAGAACTTACATTTAATTTATCTTAACGAGATTGTTATCCAAATTTGGCAAGAGAAATGCTTTGTACCCGGGGGCTTTGTACTACTGTACAGCGAATTTGGGTTGGTTAACCTTATACTTCCGTAGACTCCCATGCACCAAAGCCAAGGGTAGGAGGTCTAATTTCGTTGTTACGCGGCTTTTGATGCCGTTTAAGATACAGTGCTCAGTAAACGCCCACTGTAGAGATAAAAAAGAGAGAATAACGTAATCTCCAACTGTTCTGTTTCTTGTTGAGTCCCTACGTTCGAAGGGTTAGGTATCGTCAAAGGCAACACATCCTCCCTTTATGGGTGCCGGTTTCGCCAGAGAATGTTGAAACGCGTATCAGACTCCATTCAGCTGTGCATAGATCTTGACCCTTTAACAGCGTGGCAAGGAAGTTGCAAAATACTTTACAATTTCCATCTGGCACAAACTGAGGAACTCCAAAAGCAGCAGAAAGGTACTCTTCAGGTTTTAGACTTTACTTTTGGACGTTTGCTGTAACGGCATGAAATGCTACTTAAACGGCAACTGGCCGACGACCCTACCCTTGACCTTACATTTGCAGTTAACCAGCTGTTTTCTGACAAAATCAAAACAAGCTTAATCTTATCATGTAAGCTATTGTCGTTGAGGTGTTTATCTAAAAACCGAGAAAAAGATGAAGAAACTGGAAAAACTATTTCTATCGTTTCTCTGCTGTATCACGCTTTGATAGGGGTATCTTCAAATCAAGGGGTGAATTCTCTATGACCGTTTCGTTTTAATAATACCCCAGTTCAGCAGTAAAGTGGTGAATTAAACAGTGAGGATTCCAAAACTAATACCTTTAACTTATTTCGTTTCCACCTTAAGTGCGCACAAGCAGTTACCATTCACTGTTCATATTGAACGCTTAATTGCACAATTCGTACCATGATGTGGTCTGAGTGTTATTTTTATAAATCAGATGGATATTTTCTAAGCTGTATTTTTCTTTAAGTTATGCCTTCAGACCGTTTAGGTTATGTTACAGAAGGCGTACTTCTCCAGAGTGACGCCTGTCCTCACGGATGCTTAGCCAAGACTCTCTCCAAATTGAAGACAGTCAGCCAAATCTAAAATTCAGATAACAATTCAAGAATTCTCATCACTCTAAATGGTGAGTATTCAAACGTGGTAAAAGAAGAGCTTTGCAGAGGCGAAAGTTGGTTTGGTTTATCCATGAATTTTTTCCGTTCAGAACTGAAATAAGACTGTTTACACAAGGTCGGAATGGGTGTTAGATTCGGTACACTCCCGCTGGACACCGCCAAACTGAGCAAGTGTGAGATTCCAAATGCCCTCTGCAGAAAAATATTGTGATGTTTTGAAAACGTTAGATTTTAGAATGCAGATTTCTCCGTTTCCTGTCAGCTGATCACGGCTAGTAGCCTGTATACATCGCACGCTACGATTTTTCTAGAAGTGTAATACGTAAAATACGTTAAATACGAGTAATACGCAAAATAAAAACCATTTTAAAATTTCAGTTGGGCTTTAAAATTGGAACTTTTGCATGAGTAAATTTATAATTAACGACGAGTCCTGTATTTGCATCTTTCAGCTATCATTATAGAAAAGGATATTTTGTTTCAAATGTTTTTTTTTTGTTCATTAAACCTGATTAATCAACCAAAATCTGTGTCAAAAGAGTAAGGCTTGGCATGATAAACGATTTTAGATTGTTTGGTTAAGGTCGGGTTAAGTCGGTTAAGTGTAACTTAGTCTGACAGCACCCAACTCTTTGCATTTATTTTTCTCAGCATTGAGTGACTCTAGAGTGAAAAGGTGTGAAGAAACGAAAACAAGTTTGATTTCTGAAAGTCAAACGGTATAAAAAGGCTCTCGAATAAACCAAATTTCAGTTTTTGGTAGCACGCAACAAAACAGCAAAGACAATTATTTCAAGAATGGACAGGATTTTGGTTTCGCTTTTCTGTTTGTTGCATCACTTGTTGCAAGCCCAACAGATAATTCTAAACCTGCAAAAATATAAAAGACACCTAGGGCGTTTTTCAGTTTTACTTTGCATGGTTCTATCATCGGTTATCATCACCGTTATCGTATTTTAGTTTAGGTTCCCAGCAGCCCTTCAAGACAGTTGAATTTTTATTTCACTCTGTTAAATTATTTGTCCATTTATTTACTTATTTCCATACATCTTTTTTAACCACTCGTCTCGGTTACGTCTTACTGACTTTAAGACTGATAACAAAATCTGGCGGAAGAAATGATGGTCCATTCCGGCAGTGATAGCTTTTGAGTGGCATTTTCTTGTGGTACTGAATCTGTGGATGAAATCTTTAAAATCTAGCTTCAGTAAGTTTGACATTCAACTGAAAGCCATTGGTCAGTATTTTCCTGAGGTGCGCTGTCTATTCCCAGTATGTTTAACCGTTGAGCCTGCGGATAAAATTATACTGAGTATCAGTCTCTACAATGCTTTAATTCAGGTGTAATTTCTTTTCCAGTAGCCAGCAAAAGGAAAATTTACTATTTTTAGATTTCCCTTTTGGGGCGTATTGGGAGTAAAATGGTTCAACAACTGTCGAGCGCAATTTATTAGTGACTACGTTTCATTATTTCTAGTTTTTAATTGCAAGGTTTTATTTTTTATCGCTTCTTCATGCTAACAGGCGACAGAAGCTCAAAATCTCCGATCAGTTCTCCT